>CM052541.1:10884136-11147704 GCA_028533065.1 Trachops cirrhosus
TGGGGAAGTTCTCCTTTATTATTTGTTCAAATAAGTTTTCCACTTGTTGCTCTTCCTCTTCTCCTTCTGGTACCCCTATAATTTGGATGTTGGAACATTTAAAGATGTCCTGGAGGTTCCTAAGCCTCTCCTCACTTTTTTGAATTTTTATTGCTTCCTTCCTTTCTGTTTGGTTGTTTCTTCCTTCTGGTCCACTCCATTGGTTTGAGTCCCAGTTTCCTTCCCATCGCTATTGGTTCCCTATACATTTTCCTTTATTTCACTTAGCATAGCCTTCATTTTTTCATCTAATTTGTGACCAAATTCAACCAATTCTGTGAGCATCCTGATTACCACTGTTTTGAACTGTGCATCTGATAGGATGGCTATCTCTTCATCACTTAGTTGTATTATTTCTGGAGCTTTGATCTGTTCTTTCATTTGGGCCATTTTTTTTTGTCTTGACGCACCTGTTACATAGTGAGGGGTGGAGCCTTAGGTGTTCACCAGGAAGGGGCACCCCAGTCACTGGGTTGTGATGCTGTATGTGGGGGAGGAGTCTGAGAGGGAACAATTGTGCTTGCTCCACTTTCTGCCAGATTTCAGTCCCTTCCTCTCCTTCCCCCAAGCAAACTGGGCCCCTCTGGTGCTGATTCCCAGTGGGTGGGTTTGTGTATGTTCTAGAACCTTGTGGGTCTCTCCAACGAACTCTCCTGTGAGGCTGGGAGTCTCTCTCAGAACCTCAACCCCCCACAGGTGTTTTCAATCAGTGTTTTGAGGCTTTATTTCCCAGCGCTGGGACCCTGGGTTGCATGGTCTGTCTCGCTCCCCGTTTCACTTGGTTTATCTGTGTGCAAATGTGGAACTGCCCAGTCATCCAGCCTCCTTGTGCTCCGTGCCCCTCCACAATCCGCTGCCTCACTGAGTCTGCCTGCTGCCGCCTTGCAGGCCCAGGGTCTGCCAGCCGCCACTTTGCCGAGAGTCCTCTCCGCTGGACCACCCAACTCCGCCCCTCCTACCGGTCTGGATGAATATTTCTTATTTAGCTCCTTGGTTATCAAACGTCTATACAGTTCCATTTTCTGTCAGTTCTGGTTGTTTTTTTGTTTCTAAATTGTTGTTGTCCCTATTTTGGTTGTGTGAGGAGGCACAGTGTGTCTACCTACGCCTCCATCTTAGCCAGAAGTCTTTGACTGTTATTTATGTTATTGTTATTTTTGAGTGGTTTAGAAATTTAGAAATTTATTTGGGATTTTTTAAATGGAAAAAAGGTAAAAAGAAACTGAGGGTTAATAGTTATTTTTTGATAGGACAAAAAGAGCCCATGCAATTCAGTGTTGTAAGCCATATATAATCTAATGTAAACTAGTTGAAACAACAAAGAAAGGTACCAATACATGTAATGAAAACATCCAGTGGAAGGTGCCTGATTCCTGACTTTAGTAATGGCAGTGGAGTCACAGTTTCTCACTCTCTGTGTGTTGCCACCTTTTCTTTCACCACTTTCTCAAGCTCTGCATGGTGACTCTTGCCAGTCCCAGTCTCATAGAAACAAAAAGTTTCAGACCTCAGAGATTCATTTGCTGCTATGTACAGAAAAAGAAAGATCTTGTCTGATAGCTTTTGTAAAGGAGAAATGTACTCTCCAGAAACCTCCGAACATCTCCTATTACCATGTGAGCTTTGATTGGGTAACACGTTCTTCTCTGAGCCAATCACTGAAGTCAATAAAACCAGATATGAATTTCAACTGAAGCCAGTACCATCTTACTCCTGGAGCTAAGGGTGAGGACATTTTCTTTTATATCCTGTGATGGAGAATGGGGCGGCTTAAGATCTTCTAGGTAGAAATTGTTGCCTGAAGGAGGGGATATGAAGCCTAGAGAACAAACACAGGAAATGCTTATGACACAATAGGCAAAAATAATAGTAACCAAGATCTGAGGAAGCATTTATGAATTCCTAGCTGTAATAACACTTTATATATAAATAGCACCTTATAATTTATGGAGTGTTTTTGCATATTTGATTTCCCAAATACCCATGTAGGAAAGGTAAGATAGGAGTTCCAATTCCCATTTAACTGGTAAAGAAACTAAGACTCAGAGGATAAAATTTTATGTAAGTGACAGGGCTGGGACTAAAATCTCACGTTTTCTAGTTCCAGAATTTCAGTACTCCTTAGATTGCTTATGTTCAAAGTTTAGCTCCACCCACCCCTTGGTAAATGTCTTGGCTTCTTTTAGCCCTGGCTTCCTCATCAGGAAAATGGAAAAATTATAATGTCAACCAAATGTGTTTGGTGTATAAAGTGAATGAACTGTTTATTTATTTAAGCCATTCATCACTACGTCCAAGAGATAGAAAACATATAGTAAGCGTTAGTGGTTATCATCATCATCATCATCATCATTCCATGATAACTCTTAGGTAAAACATTCATTGCAGAATCCATATTGTATCACATGAAATACAGTTACTCTGGGTCATCTCACTACCATTATCATATTTCACTTAAATAAAAGCCTAACTTTAGAGCTTGCTTTATAATGTGATTTACTTGAAATTCCTTAGTCATTGATTATTACTAAATGGGAATTGTACCACTTGTATTTATTATGACGTTTGAATAGTGGATATTGGTCATGTTTTCTGGCATGACCTTTTTTCCCTCTCTTAAGTTTGGAGACATTCTCGTGTTACACAGTCTACCTCCCCAGTGCTAGCCTCCTGGGTGGCGGGGCCCCGGGCACGTGATCTAGGTTCCAGCCAATGTCCTCATGGGACTTCAGTTGAGAAGCAAGCGCAGTCAGGTTCCAGTTTTGCTAGATTCGTTTTCTGGTGCGTGAAGTAGACTCATTTGATTCTCAGCGGCCAGAGGTGGCAGAGTTATCGGTGTCCAGTTCTTCGCAGTGCCCCTGCAAGCAACGGCAGGGCCCCTAACAGTGCTTCCTCAGGAGAAGCCTCAGGTTGGGATAAGGTTTTGCTAATCACATGCAGTATTGGCTCTTGTTACCAAAACTGCCAGCATGACATTCACTCCTGGTTCTCTGGTTTCCTGTAGACTTGGTAAGCACTTAGCACCCTTCCATGCTTTCATCTGCTTGAACCAGGCAGAATGGATGTTGTTGTCTGCGACTAGACTGCTGACTCACACACTGAGGTTCTACTGGAGTCTGTCGCTTCATCATGTGGGTACCAGTAGCTTTCTCACAAAGTATTTTTGACTAGCGCAAAAGCATGTCCTTCCACGGGGTAGAAAAGAAGTGAAGTGCATGATTTGATGCTGATTGCATTTAGTACAATGTATGTTTGGAATTTCTTGATTTTTTTTATTTTTCAAATTTCCCAATTATCCTGGTTTGATAGAATTAATTTAAAAAGTGATCAGAAAGATGTATTTAAAGCTACTGCTAATTGTATATTTTGTCACAAACTGCTTTTCTCAGAAGGCAGTGTTATCAGACAGTCACATGTCATGAGGATTTGATCACTGCCCGTTACTCCAGAATATTCACAAATTTGAATAAGTCTCTTAAATTAAATAGCCTTTCCAATAACCTGTGCACTCATGGACCTTTTAAGACTAATTGTGCATAATTAGTAATATGTCTCTGCTAGGTTCCATTTAATTTTCTGGTCTTTAAACGTCTATAAACCATAGATGTTAATGATTCCTAAAGTATGAAGGAGGTCATGCCATTCAGATGCTGAAAATCTGTTTCTTAAGCTCAGAGGAGTTGGTCGTTCTGGGACTATTTCAGATTGAATCATGAAGCTAGACTCAGTGAGCCGCATTTGGCCTTTGTGTGTCGGTTTCAGAATAATGGAACACCGAGTCATTGCTTTCCACACTTGTTATCTCTTGGCACAATTTCAAGATAAATATTTTCCACTTACACTCACACCTCAAAAAAGGTCCACAAGCTCAATATTCGCAATTCCTCAGCTGCTCTAGGAAAAAAATAAATTTAATGCAGAAGAAAAAGACCTTTGAAAATATCAAAATGATATTTTGATATGTGAACTAAAATATCTAAGAATTTTCCCAAACTGACTTACATTAAGTTGGTTTAGATTTTCTCTGAGTGGTAGGCCCAAATTTTAGTTCACACTGATCAGATAAATTGAAGTAATTTGAGAATGATATGCATAAACTTGTTTTTAAAGTTAATTTTAATGTTTATGAAAGCAGTATATTCATATATATATGAAACTGTCCAATTTCCTAAACATGTTTATAAGCTAAAACAGTTGTCCTTTTCTTCTTTCTAAAGTTAAGTCACATTTCTTTGAGATAGTCATTTTGAGCTTTTTTTATTTCTTCTGAAAATCAAATCCATGTTCTTAAGTAATATACTCATAGTGATTTTATCAGTATTGTATATAAACTATTAAATATACTGTACTATTTATGAAGATAAATGTGAAGATTTAATTATCTTATCTACACACATCTCCCCTACTTTCAGTCTCTCCTTTTATTTGATTGTACTTATTTACATTTTCTGTTGAACCAAGGAGTAGCATATGATTATTTTCCCTTTCTTACACAATCTTTATTTTCCTAAACCTAATAATCCCCTTATTTTTTATTTTGCTTAGTTTTCTATGTACCTACTGCATTTTCTTCCCCGTGTGTTCTGACACATGTATTAAATACTTATCTGTAATATTTTCCAAGTGTTTAATTCGTCTGCAAATTCATCAGTCCCGCTTTTCTTCTGGAATCCTCCATGTGGGACACCTCCATTTCTTTCTCCAATTGGATGCTCTTTTGACATCTTTCTCCTCCAATCAGGTGGAGTACCCTTTGTATCTTCTTGCTCTGGTATGAAAGAGTCCCTTTTGACCTGGTACTGACTATCCCCTGGAGATTATTTTCTATTGCTCTCCTGGATGGGAAACGATACAGATAACCAGAACCTGAAATTGAAGTTGCATTGCATTGGTTGACCATAGTGGTTCACATCACTGTCCATCCGCATTACAGAGGAATGGCTGAAGGAGTTATGGAGAGCATTAAGAGGAGTTTTGCTAGTTTTTCACATTTCATGTAATATAGGAAAGCCATTTAGATTTGTATATGAAATTTTTCTTTTGAATTACACATTGAAATTTATCTTTGAAAGCAAGATTATGACTTTGGTGGGAATCCCTAAGAAGATCTGCAAAGTTTCTAAGGTCCTTTACCATCCAGCCAACCTCTCAAGTGTCACATTGCTCCATTCTCTTGCTCAGTCTCCTTGCTTTAGCCATACGGCCGTCTGCAGGTGCTGCACGTGTGCCCCCACCCCCAGCCTTTGCATGGGCTGCTCCGTCAGCCTGGTGTGCTCTCCAACTAGCCCGGAGCCCCTTCTCCTTCAGCTGGCTAACTCCTTTCCTTTTAACTCAGACCTTACTTCCTGGCAGGAGCATTGCTGACATCCCAGCCAAGTTCAGTGTCTCCTGTAAATGTGTTCTCACGGGGTCCTGTCTTCCCTCGTACATTGTCCTGACCACAGTGCGCTTTAACATACTTGTTGATTGTTGATTGTCTCAGTCCCCTAGGAATTAGCTGGCTGCAGGAGAGCGAGGGCCATGTGTGCCTTGGCTCACCATGGGTTCCTCCAGACCTAGCATAGGCTCCAAAAATACAAAGCACTTCATAAATACTGACATGAATGAATAACTAAATAAATAAGAGCTAAATAATTAAAATTTGATAAGAAATTGGCATGTCACTATGGCTTCATTTGCTCTACACTGAACACGAAACAGTACCTGCATGTGGTTATAATTTAGTAGATATTTCTTGAATTAATGCTTTAGTTGATGAAATTTAACTTGGTAGTTTCAAAGTAACAAGTCATGCTAGGTTTGACTCTAAGAGAAATTTGAATAGGGGCATATTTCCTTCAAAAACCCCAAGGACCCAAATTATCATTAAATACAGATGCATGTCCATTGTACTATTATTTTAAAATTTGTCCAAACCATTCTCTGTTAGACTGCGTCTATTCGGTAATTGGGTCCAGACTGCACAAGTTCATTCACTTGACTTTTGTTCTGTTTGATTTGGTCGAGAAATCACAGAATCCATGAGGTAGAGTCATCTTCTAGATATCCACAGAAGGACGCCTCGGGTTTTCACCTACTGCTTTTTTTACACTTACTTTACTCCTGTTTTAACAGGCTTGGTTCTCAATCTCAATTTTGTAAATTAGAGGGATTTTATTAAGGAATGAAAAAGAGTTGATTGCAAAGAAGGTGACAGAAAATCTTTCAAAGGCAAATGCAGTTAAAACATGCAAACACACGCATGCACCCCCCCACACAAACACACACAGAAACTGGAGAGATTTAATTAATTGCCAAAGTGTTCTACATTCTTCGGTTGAATCTAAGGACATCGAAGTAGTATTAAAGTAAATGATTTGTGTTAAAATGCTTTTGACTAATTAAGAAATAACCAACTTAGTTTAACATGCAGGGAAGGCCCAGTACGTTTTAGGAATGTTTTAATTCAGAGTGATTAAATAACCTAGTTTCAGGACTTAAGGGAGTTTGCCCTCAGGGATTTCCAAAGCTTGGCTTTCTGGAAGGATCCATTCTCTAAGGATTCTGAATGGCCAAGATTTTATTGTATTTCCTGAGTTAAATTTCCTGCTGATAATAAAAAAAAAATAGAGGGTTTCCTGTTTGGTTTCACTTGTTTGTGTGTTTCCATAGAATTCATGGTGGCCATAGAGTTTAAAAGTGACAAAGAAAAATTCAAAATATGAAGAACTCTTTTCCCCATGTTGAGGACTTAACTTTGAAAAGGTGTATGTGGCTGTGTGTATTATTTTTGACTGTGCAGTGAATGATAATGTTAACTGAATGCTAAAAATTACTTGAAGGACAAGAATAGCCAGTGAAATATTAGGACTCAGTTTCTTATAGACACTGCAGAAAAGGATACCTTAGTTTTTCTACGGAAAACAACAGATTAAATTGAGAAGATCTAATGGTTCAGGTATGGATTCTATTACTACCCACTTCTTTGAACAAAGGTGGTATGAATCATCTTGGGAGAGTTTCCTTATGAATTGAGTAGAGCCTACCAGACTGTTAAGGTTTGGATAAACTAATAAGATATTAAACAGAAGGTGGATTTTGAAAAGAAAAGGAATGTAAAAGTCAATCACCATGTTTTCATATGCTCATAATAAAAACAATATACCCTTACTGGTTGAGGTACATCGTACAATTATACCGGCTTTCAACAATGCTTCTTACTTAAATTAATATTCTAGCCAAAGCAAGTAGGGATAGCGGCTTCAAACAAGCTGTGACAATACTAACTGTCAGGATTCTTATTGTTGCGGGGTCGAGTTTCCATTGGGTAAAGTCAACTTTCTTTCAAGTCTTCGGTCTGTTTTCGTTGACACCCACATCGCTGAAGATCTGGAACAATGCTGAGCACGTCCCTCTCAGCCATGCTGACGTGGAGACCGCTTCCTGTGAACGCCCACTGACCTGAGTCCTGTTTCTGCCCTTGAGCTGGAAGTGAGAGGCCTGCCGTCCGATTCCTTTGAACACTGATGTCTCTTTGTGTTGCCTTAACAATGCCAAACACGTCTAATTATTTAAAAAAAATAATCTACAGGCAAAATTGCCAAGCATTTCAGTGCCATGGATATTTACAATGGACATGAAATAGTAGAATTGCTTAGGGGTCACACCAGACTTTTAGTGCGGTTGGAGTATGCTGACATTTGGGGGATGGAAACGAGTAAATGAGACCCCTCTTAGACTTCATCACAGAATCTGCTAAACGGAATTCCTCATAATGCTCCTGGGCCTGGAGAGGTGGGGTATGTGTATTCAGATACAATGACTTACTAGCTTTGCCAGATATTACGATTGTCAAGACTGTTCCATTTTTTAGCCATTTTTTTCTTTACAACTGGTATTGTATTATTTTAAACTAGTATTTTCCAGGGAGGTTAAGAAATCCAAATTGTCACAAGTAGGGAGAAACATCTTAGCCTCTCTCAAACAGAATCTTAGAGGTGAGGAAGAAAGCAGGTAGTCATCCCTAAGTTATTACAAAGCAGTGAAAAGAGGCTAGTCCCATTCTCACTTATTTGTAATTATTTGCATCAAGGAACCTACATTCTAGTGATTAAAACCATAGCACTGTTCTGAGCAGATAGCTCACGATACAATTTGCACCTGAGTTTTGGGGAGATGTCAGCAGTGGGACTTATAGAGAGAGGGAAAGAGCAAAACTTTCATGAATCTTGCGGTTCTATTAAAGCAGGCTAAGTAAAGAAGACAAAACTCTTCTGTAATTTAATTCTTCTATGATATAATTTTTCAAATGTCTCTCTGTCCTGTAAGAATTCTAAACTTACATGGCAAAGAAAAATAATGACAAATAAAGGAGTCAGCAAGCTCGTAGAAGCAAAGTGATTTCGGTATAAGAGGCTAATCAGATTGAACCAAAGAAACCAAACAAAATGATTCTATTTTGATGTGTTTTACAAAATCATCAACAAATCCCTGGTGATTTTTCTTCTCCTCCTCTTACTTCTTAATCTTTCCCCTTTTAATAAAGTATTCCCCATTTTTCTAATTGATGTAAGCCTGACTTACAGTCAAATGATGTTGGAATTTATTGAACTTCAAAACATATTATTCAATGAGTGGATATTTGTTATCTTTAGTGAGAACTCTTCTTATCAAGGCCCCCAAACAGGAGTATTAGAAAAATAATTTCCTTGTGTAAAAAAATTTTGCACATAATCAGGATGGCAGTGGTTATAAATCAGAATTATGATTATACATAAAAATATTCTTGAACATTTTTTTCCTTTGTCATTCTCTAAGTCTCATTCCCTAAGTCATCATTTAAGAGCCATTTATAATCTTGCCAACAGCCCCGAGAATCTTCTCCTGCTGAGGACAGTTATTAAGGCCTAGACCTTGCAATATCCAGGAGACAGAGGAGGGTCCAGAAAATTCTGTAACCTGTAAACAAGTGTGGATTTTTCCAGGGAGGAGATGATACCTGATTGCACTCTGAGGTGCCTGATTTAAAAATCCAACATGTCCATCATGTTGATGTATGAATTCCTAATAACCTGGGAAATAAGAAAAGGATGCATGCTGAGACTCTCTCTCTGGCAAATGCTTTTAAACTTACCTGCGGCTCTCTACCTCCTTGTTCATTGCCAACAGCTTTGTAAGTAGGGCCAAATTTGGTTAATCTTTACATTAGCAGAACAAAATCTGTGAAAGACAGCAATAGAAAATTGTTAACAGTAACAGAAAATTAGGAATTGTTCAGCGTTTGTCTCACTTTGAAAGTTACTTTTATTAGGATGTTAATTTGTAAAAATAGCACAGAATAAGTTTTAGACCAGGGTTTGGCAAACTATGACCTGGGAGAAATCTGACCAGCTGCCTCTTTTTGTAAGTAAAGTTTTATTGATTACAGCCACACCTATTTGTTTATAAGTTGTCTGCAGCTACTCTCACTCCAATGGCAGAGTTGAGTAGTTGTGAAAGAAGCCACATGCACTCAAGAACCTGTATACTTACTATCTGACCCTTTAAGGAAAACTGTTTGCCAACCTGTGTTTTAGACATTTTAGACATGGCCATTTTTTATTAAAGTGTTATTGTCTCCCTCTCAAAGTACACAATTATGGAAAAACAGCATTATAGTAACTGATTTAAGTTGTTTCTCTTCTCTATCTTTCTCTCTTCCTCATCCTCTTTTTCCCTAGAATACCGCCATGTTCCAGGAACTATGCTATCCATATATATTATTACATTTAATTTTAACATTCCCTCTGTGAGAAAGTTACTTCCTCATTTAGTTACAAGAAAATCTGATTTCGAGAAGCTAAAAAACTCATATAAATTACCCAACTAGCAATTAAGGGATTAAGGAATCAAGTCTGTCTGACTCTAATACAAAAAAACCAGTTTTGGAGTTACAAGTATATACTTGCATATGTACAAACATTCTCCAGAAGGGTTGATGTGATGATTAAATGACACAATGCATATAAGGTATCCGCAAGTGTCTGATATAACAGGTGCTCAATAAAACTGTCTCTGCCCTATTACATTTTGATTTCATTGTCTTTGTTGAATTGAGTTGAAATCGGATTTAAGAAATCAATATATGTTTGGCATGGGAATAGTGTAGTGAATTTGACTAAAAAGCAAAAGTCGCAGGAATTTCTTCCTTTAGGAGGAGCTCACCCTCAGTCAATCATGAGTGCTTTTGTACCGTAAAGGGTGGTTGTGAGCCATCCACATGCTCCCACCTGGTCTCAGTTGGGAATAGGGATAAGCCATTGTGAGACGGATGATTGTGGTTAAAGGTCCAAGCTATGGCTATGGAAATTATTGTATTTTATTTTTTTGTATTTAAAACTCACAGATTCCTGGGAGACGAACTCCCTGACCTTAGCATCGTTAGCACCAAGCTCCAACCAGCTAAGCTAATTGGCCTATTAGGATTCACAAACTCCAACTCAAAAGCTCAAGGCTAGGAAGAGGAGCTACCTAGATTTCTGTATGCTTTAGTGAACTTATTTGATTAGATGACTCTTTTCTTGTGTGACTGGGCTTTTAAATAATACATTTTTGTAGTGTCAGATTATTATGTTCTCTTGTTTTTGTAACTCAAGTGACATTGTCTTTAGGAGAGGACTGAAAATAAAATAATAGCATAATGACAATTGTGTGCCTAGTATATACATTATCTACACATCTGTGCTTTGAGAAGGTAGAGGCTGAATATTTCAGTTCTTACTGGAGAAGGGATGGGCCACAGGCTTCTCAGCTGTAGCCCTGGGCATGGAGGTAAGTTGGACTTCCATCTGGACACTTATCCATGTTAGGTTTTTCTTTTTCTTTTTTAAAAAGATGTTATGTATTTGTTTTTAGAGAGAGGGGAAGGGAGGGAGAAAGAGAGGGAGAGAAACATCAATGTGTGGTTGCCTCTTGCATGCCCCTCACTGGGGACCTGGCCCACAACCCAGGCATGTGCCCTGACTGGGAATCAAACTGGCAACCCTTTGGTTCACAGGCCAGTGCTAAATCCACTGAGCCACACCAGCCAGGGCACGAGTTAGGTTTTTCATTAGCCCTAATTAGATTGACCCTGGCTTCAATCAGATCATCTTCCAGTCTACACAGAGCTATTCATATCCGGCAATGGAAAATAGACATATTTTGGATATTTACTAGTGAACACAGTCTTCAGTTTGTAGTCATTCAGTATTTACCTAAATGCTGGAGGAAAAAAATTAATATTAAAAGATTTCTTGACTTGAAAATAAGAAATGTAACAATGAGATCAGTAAAAACACATTTGGTGGGTCTCTTGCAAAATTACATTTTTTCTTCTTCTCATTTTACTGAATATATAGTGGGGGGGGACCCCAAAAACCTAAAATTATCTTTTGGAGGGCAGGCCTTTTGTAGTACAGGTTCCCTAGCTAGGTGAGTGTTCTAGGAACCCATCAGTATCAGTGTCCTAGCTGGAGCTGTTGTGAGAGGCTGCATTTGGCTTCAGTGAATTTTGTTTAAGACTCTTTCAATGCATTTGTCCATCTTATGCTGGGTTCCTTATGAGTGCACCTGCCCATACCATGCTGCGTGTTCAGCAGTTTTTGACCCAAGCAGCAAAACCCTTGTGCCACACTCTCCCTACTCACCCGATCTTGCCATGAGTCACTTTTTCTGTCTCCCCAGTTGAAAAAAATCCTGAAAGGGAAATATTTCACCAATATAGAAGAACTAAAACAAAAAGGCAGAAACACTAAAAAGCATCAAAATTAACAAGTTCAAAAACTGTTTGAGCAGTGGAAAAATGTCTTTTTTAAAAAAAAAGTCTTGATATGTCTTGATATATATTGTGCATCAAATGGAGAGTACTTTAAAGATGACTGGTGTTTAAACATGTAAGAATAAATACATGATTTTCTATAAATAAATTCTGGAGTTTTGGGGTCCCGCCTTGTAATGGACATAGAGCAATGTATGAACTTAAGATATAAAATGTAATGATTTGACTTACATCTATCATGAAATCAATACTACAATAAGTTTAAGTAACATCCATCTTTGTATACAGAAAAAAGAAAATATTTTCCCTGTGATAAGACTCTTGGGAGCTACATTTAGAATAGCTTTCATATACACCTACAGCAATGGTAACTACAGTTATCATGTTGTGCATTACATTACTAATGCTTATATATCTTATAATGGAAAGCTTGAACTTTTTGATCACCTAAAAATTGCTGTTCTTGAATTGTCTTTTGGTGGGAAGCTATCAGCCTATATGAAGAGCCATGGTCAAAACAGGCCTATGAAGTTCATCATGGCACTTTTGTCAGGGGTGCTCTTGACTACATGATGCATTCTCTCATCTTTATGACTTTGGAGTAAAATCCTTGGCTGATCTTCCTATTAAGAATATGTGTAAGCTACGTGGGAAACTGTTTTTGGTCTGTTTGTTTGTTTGTGTTTATCTTAGGGGCTGTGAATTTGGTATCTAAACTTTCCCCTTTCAGCTGGTGAATAAAAAGCCTAGGGTTAAGTCTGCGATGTTTCTCTGGTGGACACGGCACTTGTGCCTCATCTCACTTTAAGCCATGCTTATTTTTATTCTTTAGTAAATTCATGCTCCTTTGTTATAATGTCTGGAACTGTTTCTTTGTAAGGCACATTTTTGACTGTGTACTTGAAATATTGAGAGTACTTGAGAAGAACTGACAAAATTTGACCATTCGTAGGCTTGGTAAACATGCAAGAGAAGTGTTCCCACTCCCCAGGCCCATGCCCATGGCAGACATCACTAATCAAGAATGGCTCTCATTCACCACTTCAGATTCCTTCTCAGTCCATGTTTCATGTAGTCACTGCCAATTGATTAAAATAGGTACCCAGGATGAAATCTATTTGCCATCTCTGCCTTAGAGGTTTTTTCCATGCAGTTTTTATATGCTGCCTCTCACCTGTAACTTCAGTAAAATTACTTTCTGGTTTTCTTAATGTGAAATACAACCTTTACATTCATTTGAAAAAAAACAGTAAAATAAAATGGTGTTTTAATAGCAACAATATGTACATTAGAAAAATAATTTAAATTAATAATCATCCAGAATGTATCTCTTTTAATACTGAAAAGATAAGTCTCTCGTTTGCTTTGGCCCGTAAGATCACTGGCATTTAAGAAGTAGAATAACAGGACCATACTCTTACTTGAACTGCTCTGGCTCTTGAAGATCGAACAAACCTTTGCCTAGGTGTGACTTAACTCAGCCACGTATTGTGTAAGGAAAATGATTTCCATATGTCCCCACTGTTTCACAGCCAAAACATTTGTGCACAGGTTCGGGCAAATGCTTCCCACAGGGTGTATTCCCTTGATTTCAAGTCAGGAGTAGAAAGGCTTTGAATCACAAAAAAGAATTTGACTGTCTTTACGACATGTACAAACACACATACACACACACGTGCATGTATTCTCTTTGTCTTACAGTGATTTAAACCGGTGTTGGGGTCATTAACCAGATATACGTGCTCTAATGCAAATGCCGTCATCAGTGCTAATGAGTGAACTTAAGTCAGTGTTATATCAGACAACATAAGGTAAAGTATCAAAGGGGAAATGGTTATAAAAATTTATTTTGGTGTGTGTCTTAAAAAAGCTCAGTGGTCCAAATATGCTGCTTGCCTTCCTGTATTTCTAACTCCCCAGAGTAATGGTCCATTCCGAAGCCAAGCAATTTTGAAAATTAAAAACATATTTTATTAATAGCTCAAATCCAGGAAGAACACAACGGCCCTTCCTGGTGATGTAATTGAACCTGATGATTTGAATTAAGAATATGCTAACATCTGGTAGTACCAAGAACATGGCCTATTAGAAATGAAATAGGCTAATCTCTGAAGTAATATTCAGACTTTCTGCATATTTTTTCAAAATGAGAAATCTATTCCCCTAATAGAAATCTATGCCATTAAAAATGGAGAATGTTTGGTCTAAGGTTGTGTTCAAGCTTACAGAAGGGACAGTGTTGCAAAAAAAAAAAAAAAAAGACTTTTGAAGAATCAGAAGTGTCAGGCATGGGGTAAACACAGACAATTCCCTTCCTGAAGCTACGTCAGCCTGTTTCTACCCAGTCAGAACCAAAGGAGTGTGTGTTTTTTTAGCAGGATAGAATTTGGAATAAAGTACATAGATAAGTACATGGATACAAAGTTAAATTTAGGTTGCAATCTTAAATAGGCTCCTTAATGAAGTGTTGTTATGAAGACATTGTCAGACCTTGAAAGAAATTAAATTATACCATGACAATTTGAAATGTTTACCTTTACATGCACACACCCCAAAAAAGGGGAGGGGGGTGAAAAACACAATATACAAAATTTCTTTCATTCCAATTTTTGAGAAAGACCTTGGCAGGGGTTTTAATATAATAAATGCCAAAAGACAACCTAATAACAGCTTTCTTTGTTCCAAAATTAGGAAAGGAGAAAAGTGGAAATGAGCCTGTCGCATAGTTCTCAGAAAAAGGACAGTTTGTTTTCAGTACTAAAAATTACCAACTGTTTTTTGTCCAAAGCATGGAGAATTCCTAGAAAAGTTACGAAAGTTTAGTCCTAAGGCGGCTTCTGCCACAATTGTGCTAACCTTTGCTGGCTGACCCCCACCCTCAACTCCCATTTGTCAGCAAGTGCTCGGAAAAAGAAGAAGGTTTTCTGTTTTGGCTCCCTCAGGAACAAACATATCTCAATGGTGTTCTTGTCGGAGAACACGCCCTGTGCTTTTGTCCTTTACCTGTTCGTACGTAGTGGGACTCCGTCAACCCCACAAGGGCACCTGTCAGAGTCCTCTTCATCCTCCTCTCCCAGCTGAAGGGTTGTCTCTCCACTGTGAATTGATGACATGGGTCACTATGATTTGAATAGCAAAGTTTACTGTTTGTAATTTTGAAATTTTATAAGGTACTAAAATTTCTGGAAAAAATGCAAGGAAAGGACAACAAAGTCTTATGTATTACTTACCATTTGTTTATATGTTTTGCTTTATCATTTTTTCTTTGTCTCTTCTCTCTCTTTTCATAGCCATACAGACACAGACATATAAACACACATATATTATGTCATTCTTTTGGAAACATTTGAGACCAAGTTAAAGACACTGTGTCTCCAAGCCAAACCAACATCACGGGATCGTGCCCTTTTCCATGCTTGTTACTCCCTTCTCTATAAGTAGCAAACTTGGCTCCCATTTTCCTTAATAAAATACTTATTTGCTCAACTCTAGAATACATAGAAAGTAGTTTCAGAATTGTTTATATTAATACTGTGAAACACAGGGTCACCAGTTAGAGTTCATATTTGTTTTCTGGTTTTGGAGATGTAATTTGCATTAAAAAATATAAAGTGGAGTACATAAATCTTAAGTGTACAGTTGGATGAGTTTTGACAAATGCTTTTTTTCATGTATCTGTACTTCTAACAAGGCGCAGAACTCTTCCATTAATTTGCTCCTTGCCAATCAGTGTGTACCCAAAGCAAATTAACCTAAAGTAAACGGAATGAATTAAGGAGTGAAGGTAAAACTAGGGATTGATAAAATGGGAAATGAACAAACAAGAGAAAAAAACCAATAAGACCAACAGTTGAATCTTTGAACAGTGCAAAAAAAATGGATGAAACCATAGCTAGACTGATCAGTACTGGAGATGGGAGAGGGGACAGGAGCACAGAATCTTATAGGTTGTAAAAGATAACAAGGCAGTATCATATTTTTCAGACTATAAGATGCTTTTTTTTTTTACATTTTTTGCTTCAAAATTTTTTCCCCTATTCTTCCCCTCTAAAACCTAGAGGCATCCTAGGACCATAAGATGCCCTTAGGTTTTAGAGAAGTAAAATAGGGAAAAAAAATTTGAAACAAAAAATGTGGGGAAAAAAAGTGTGTCTTATAGCCCCCAAAATACGGTATTACAACGTTACACTATTTAATTTGTTTTTGTAAATGAAACTGACAAACCCCTTGAAAGACACAATTAACCATACTGACACAAGACAAAATAGAAAATCAGACTACTCCTGTATCTATAAAGGAAACTGAATTCATAATTTAAAGCTTCCCACATATAAATCCGAATGATTCTGTGTTGAACTGAAATCTTTAAGTAAGGAGAAATACAAATCCTACATAAACTTTTGATTTTTTTTTCAGGAAATAAAGAAAGAAAATCTTATTTAATTTTGTTAGGGCAACAAAACTCTATTACCAAAGCCAGACAAAGATGTTACAATTAAAGAAAGTTATAGCCTAGCATCCCTTAGAAAACAAATTAGATGCAGCAATATGTAATAAGAATCAGTAGTAACGCCAAGTGGGATTTATCAGAGAAATGAAAGATTGGTTTAAACTTTGAAAATCAATTAGTGCGATATGCTTCATTAACAAGGTAAAAAGACAAAAAAACATATTTTTATCTCAATGGATGCAGACAAAACATTTGAGAATGTTTTTCCACTTACGAATTAACATGTAAAAAACCTAACAAACGAGGATTTCTGACAAAAAGCATCTACAGAAAACCCGCAGACAGCCCGACACTTAATGTTGAATTTTGTGTCTATCTCTCACGTGGTTGGTTTCCTTTCATTTCTAGTTATTTGGGACTGCGATTTTATCTTTGTATTTGATTTATCTTCATCACTGTTAGTAGCTGCGGGTTTTGTTTTTGATGCCCTGTTTTAGCGGTTGGGGCTGAAGTTGTTAGAGAAGGGAGGGGGCAGAGTGTGGGGCAAGATTCTCCTGGGAATATGGAGTTCTTTCTGCTAAGTTGCCTGGGCCACCTTCCCAGGGCCTGCTCAGTGGGGCTGTCATACCGCAGCCGGCACTTCAGAGAGCAGTGGGAGCCCGCCTCAGCCGGCTGCTCTCCCCCTGTTCTTCACTCCTGCTGTGGCTGTCAAGGTCAACAATGGCCTCAGGCTGTGCTGTGCTTCTCCGTCTAGCACCAACACCCATCCTAGGCTCCCTCCCCAGCTGTGCTGTCCCTCTCTTTTTTAAAAAAGACAATAAACAGAGAGAAAACATCATTGTGTCATGGCAGGCAGAGGAGGGACAAGACTATCCAACTATTTTAAATGCTGTTCTTTAATCACTTCCTCTGATAATTGCCCTCTGCCTTTGTCCTGCCCTTGGCATGTGTTTGCTGAGCCTGGGTTATCCCTGGAATTTCGCGAAGCGTTCTTTTCTCCTGAGTGTGTTTGAGTTTGTGGTTTCTCTGCTGCTGCGTATTTGTAAACAAGAGCCTAACAGCCTCTCCTGGCAGGAATGCTTCAAAATCGCTTCTACACCAGTGGTCATTTGTCTTGTTTGTAAACTTTGGTGGGAATTTGTGTCATTTTTTTGTTCTTGAGATTTGAGGCGGCGGAGATGTGCTTTTTACCCATTTTCTACTTGTGTTTTCATCTTTGAGGTTGTCAACTAACATGATCAGATAATTTTACCAATGAAAAAAATGAGATTCAAAGATGGCAACATGACTTACTCAAGTTCACCCAACTGGCAAGCTGAATAGCCTGGACCTGAGCTTCAATCATCGAACGCTTAGTGCATTGTTTCCTTGACTTTCACTCGTAACTAAATTATGTATGTCAGCGTGATAGAGCATCCTGTCTCAATGAATTTGATGAGTATTTATTGTGTACTTGTATACTTAGGCAAATTATCTTGAAATTCCAGGAAACTATATATTGAATCATACTTGACTGACTCTGAAGCTAGCAATGTGAATTTTAATATCTTCACAACTTAGTGCTGCATGTTCTCTTATTTGCTGCATAGTTTCATCTTGTCTCATACACTTGCAACACACATATCCCCTTACATTTTTAGGAGGGTGTGCACGCATGCTGAGATTCCATCAGTGGGAATTGACAGCTGTCTTGAAGGGAAAGATGGGTATACTAACCCAGCTCCACATTGTCTTTCTCAATGTTAATTCTATCATTTGCTTTGGGATTTTCATTTGTATGCTTACCTGAAGTGGGAGTTATTTCTCTCCCTGCCTAATTATTCTGGTCTATTCATTTTATAGCTGCCTCCACCTGGTCTCTTGCCTCGCTGGCTCAGGGCTCTGTGGATACTAAAGATCCAGTTCCTGAACTGGGTTTCTTGGCTTCTTCCTGCATTCTTTCTGTAGGTATTGAACTCCACACACATTGCAGTCCTGGGAGAGTGTGCAGATTATCTCCGCTCTACCCCGGCCTCCAGATTAGCATAATGAACCTGGTGGTGGTTCATCATAACGCATTTGGTACTGTTGATGTCTCTTACCGGGGATTCTGGACCTGGGTGCCAGCAGGTCCAAGGCTCCTTTCTGCCCAGTCAAAACTGTGGGGGCTGGTCTCATTGTTCTGTTACTGATCCAAGAATAAGCCCTTGCTTTTGTTCATTTTAATTTTAAAAATTGTATCCATTCTCATTGCATCTGCAGTGAGGAGGACTTCTCTTAGAGTATGAACGCACACTGCCATTTTACCCAGAACCCCAGGGTTTGTGTCTTTAATTGGATCCACTATTCAATAATAATTTTCCTCTTTGTTTTCTGTTGTACATGAATGAGTAGAAGGGGCCTCTCCCTCACTGTCTTTTAAAAGTTCACTGTTATTCTGATAAAACTAAGCAGTCATTAATTTATTTATATCAGTAAATGTTTAACAGCAGGACTAAAACACTTTCAAATCACACTTTTTGCTAGCCAGATTTGGGCTGGAGAGATGCCAAAATAGTTTTCATTTGTGTTTTGGTATTTCATATTTGCTAAATATGAGCCATTATGTGACATATTTACATATATATGATGAGCATGAATCAAAACATTTTCCTTCTGATTTTCTTAATTGGTGTGGAAGGAAAAATGTCTTTAATCATGTTGGTAAATGATATTTAATTTTCTTTGTGTTAATTGGTGACAATAGAAAATGCTCTTCATTGGTAAAACACATACAGGAAGATCTTATTTATGAGTTTAATATCCTTAGTTAATGATTCTAGCACCTGAAGTTATTCCCTTGTCTGACTTCACTCAGTGGTAACACTAAGTGAGGTGAGTTGATATATCTTGTAAATTATAGACTACTATGTTCTAAGGGAAAAACTGTGGGGGAATGAATTAATCAAATGCATTTTTAGCAAACATGTTTATGGGTAGTTATCAGGCCTATTTCATAAATGTCCTGTAAGACTAATTTAGGCCATTATAAAGGACAGACAAGCATGTTAGATCATGGGGAAATGATAATTACACAAGTTATTGGAATAAAATCACCATGGATTATAAATCTTTTGTAATAGAAGGCTTAGAATTTAAGTTTTTCAACTGGTATTTTTTATACAAATATTGTTCACCTCTATCTCATGCCAGCCCTCATACCACTCCCAAAAGATTAAAAGAACTGTGTTTTATTTGTGTTTAAAATAAGGAAAATAACCTCCTGATCAAAATCACTGAGATTTGTGGCAAGGACTCTTTGGATGAAAGGTTGATCTGGCCACACACAGTGCGAAGCGAGAGCTCTACATGCAACCACACACCGGGCTTTCTTCAAATCCTGTCCCTTACGTAGACAAACACACATCCAGGTCAGTGAGGGAGCAGGGTCTAAGGGAGGGACAGCTGAATTTTATAAAATGTTTTCAGAGAGTTAGAAAATAGGATTTGAAAATGCAGAAGGCATAGGAAACTTTAGTCTTTTATCATTTTTTTCATAGAAATAAAGAAGAACACTCATATCTGCCTTCCCTCCTTACTTTCCATCTTCCCTTCTACAGTCCACCTAGGATAGAGGAGGATGTGACTCTTGATCCTCTCAGGAAACTTGTTTAAACTTGAAAATAAGTGATCTGATTAGCCTTATCACTATCCGGTCCTGCCTAATTCACATGTTATTGCTTCCCATAAAATTATGTGGACTTTTACAACCCAGCTTTCCTGTTCCAGTGAAAAACTATACTTTGATTAATTGTTGATTACCACAAAGTTATCGAAAAGTTGTGTGTGTGTGTGTGTGTGTGTGTGTGTGTGTGTCTGCCAAGGAAGGCCCGGGAGGGAGGGGGGAAAAAGCACAGGATGAAAACTTTACAACAAATTGCTTCACAAAAGAATAGGCCCATACTGAATGAACCTAGGTAAAAATGTTTTGTCATTGGTTACTACGTCATAGTTTCCACCATGAAAGGCATACATAGGATAAAGGTCCCCAAACCATAATGAAAACAGTGTGAGTAAGTATGGGGGGAATCTAAAGAAAAAAGAATCTTTCCTTTAGCATTTTAAAAAGTGCAGAGGCTGAATGGGCAGTGGCTGAGCTGCCCCTCCAGCTCAGGGTTCACAGCTCCTGAACGGTGTTCTTCACATTCTGCCATAAGGAGAGGACGGAGACCATGAAGTGCACAGCCTCAGTAGAACAGGTAGTGGCTGACATGGCTTTACATTATGAAGAGAAAAGACATTCTAAATATTCACCTACTGGCCCACTGAACTGCCAAGAGTTGTATTCTTTAAGGGCCTCTTAGAGCCATAGGGATTTTAATTGAATTTCTGCATGAAATTACTGGAAAGAATTCCATATTTAGCCAACTCACACTTGCACTGCTAGCATCCAGGATGGGAAGAAGCAGGATGCAGAACTAGTCTCCTTCAAGGAGTGTCTGTGTGTTTGAAAGGGAGCAGTGAGGAAAAGCGTAGGTTGTGCTTTTCAGTTCAGTATATGTACATGGTGGTTTTGTCACCCTCGGTAGTGTTGGGGTGGGATTTGAGACTGCCTTTCCACCAAGATCCCAGGGCATGCTCCTGTTGCTGGTTCATTGGACCATTCTTCTGAGTAGCGACGGCTGGGTTATGGAATACTGAAGCGAGGCCTTCTGTGCGCGTACCTGTGGGGAGATTAGTACGGCATGAGAGCAGAGGCCGGCCCTAACGTCCTGGCTTTGTTTCTTCACAGGAGAAGAGAAGTATGAGGTACAAATATCTGATAAAATGTTGGCATTGAACTTAGATATCAGCTCTAAGTTTAAAAAATTTGCTATTTATTTAGCCTCTATTTTTTCTCTGGATCTCCTACTTCTTTCTTTTTAAATTAGGTTTCATTGATGATGCTATTACAGTTGTCCCAATCTTCCCCCTTTGCCTCCCCTCCACCAAGCACCTCCCTCTCCCTCAGGCAATCCCCACACCATTGTTCATGTCCATGGGTCATGCGTATGAGTTCTTTGGCTACTCCATTTCCTATACTGTACTTTACACCCCCATGGCTATTTGGTAACTACCAATTTGTACTTCTTAACCCCTTCAACTCTTCACCCATTTCCCCATACCCTCCCTCATCTGACTTCCATCAAAATGGTCTCCATATCTATGAATTTGTCTCTGCTCTTCTTGTTTTCTTAGTTTGTTTTTTAGATTCAATTGTTGATAGGTATGTATTTATTGCCATTTTATTGTTCATAGTTTTGATCTCCTTTTTCTTAAATAAGCCCCTTTAACATTTTATATAATAATGGTTTGAAGATGATGAACTCCTTTAGTTTCTCTTGTCTGGGAAGCTCTTTATCTGCCATTTGATTCTAAATAATAGCTTTGCTGGGTGAAGCAATCTTGGCTGTGTGTCTCTGCTTTTCATGACTTTGAATATTTCTTGCCAATCCCTTCTAGCCTGCAAATTTTCTTTTGAGAAATCATCCAACAGCCTTATGGGAACTCCCCTGAAGGTAACTAACTATTTTTCTCTCATTGCATTTAAGATTCTCTCTTTATCTTTTAACCTTTGGCACTTTAACTCTGATGTGTCTTGGAGTGGGCCTCTTTGCATCTATCTTGTTTGGGATCTCTGTGCTTCCTAAACTTGCATGTCTATTTCCTTCATCAAATTAGGGAAATTTTGTTTTATTATTTTTTTAAATAGATTTCCAGTTTATTGCTCTTTCTCTTCTCCTTCTGGCTCCCCTATGATGTGAATCTTGGATTGCTTGAATTTGTCCCAGAGACTGCGTACACAATCCTTGTTTTGTGGGGATTCTTTTTTTCTTTTGTGGTTCTGATTGATTGTTTTTTACTTCTTTATGTTCCAAATCATTGATATGATTCTTAGCTTCATCCACTCTACTGTTGTTTCCCTATAAATTGTTCTTTATTTCTATTAGTGTATCCTTCATTTCTGTGTCTTTTTTATGCTATTGAGGTCCTCACTGAGTTCCTTGAGCATCCTTATAACCAGTGTTTTGATTGCATTTGATAAATTGCTTATCTTCATTTAGTTTAGTCCTTTTTCTGCAGTTTTGATCTGTTCTTTCATTTGGAGCCATGTTTCTTTGTCTCCTCATTTTGGCAGATTCCCTGTGTTTGTTTCTGTGTATTAGGTAGAGCTGCTTTGACTTCATGTCTTTGTAGTGTGACCTAAAGTAGTTGTTGTCCTGTAGGGTCCAGTGGCACAGCCTCTCCTATCACCCAAGCTGAGTACTTTGGGTGCGCCCTTTGTGAGGGCTGAGGACACCCTCCTCTTGTAGTTGAGCCTTGATTGCTGTTCATAGGTCAATGGGAGGGATTTACCTAAGCCAGTCAGCTGCCAGGACTGGCTATGACCACTGAACACCAACCTCTGTTCTCCGTGGAGGATCAGCTATGCAGGGACAGGATACTGGTGCTCTGATATGGTCCATAGCTGTCCATTGTGTGTGCAGGTTCTGAGGTTTCCCGGGTGGGACAGGCCAAGGTCAGCCCCCACCTACAATCTTCCCAGGGCCACCCTGCATGAGCTGTAAAGCAGTCTGAGATAGATGTTACCTGTGCTGGGCTTGGAGATTCCCAAGCAAAGCCAAGCTGTGAATCTAGACTAGTTGCTCTTAGTGCCAGGCCTTCCACTTAACTAGAGGTATAGGGACTGGGGACTCACTGAGGCTGGCTGTTGCTTTTAAGGATTTAAGAAGTTGTGAAACATGAGCCAAGACCAGCCATTCATAAGGAAAAGTCATGATTAACAGTTTGGGTGGGCCCATCCATTGGGTAGGATGGAGTCCCAGAGGACCTCCAGGGTGGGACAAATAGTGTTAACCTGGTTGATGGAGTCTCAGATATGGCACTGGCCTGCTGCACTGTGGCTCTGTGTGGGGAGGGCTCAGAAAAGGGACAATGCCCTCTGCTTGCTTTTCTGTCTAAGAAAAAACTGTTTTCCACCTTCTGCCTTGATGCCAGACACTTCAGTTCCTCCATATATGCCATTGGTACTATTCAAGCTGCTGCCCCAGTGCTGGAGCTTAGAGGGAGTGAATCTGTGAGGGGTTATTTAAGAGTAACTGCTTGGGAATCCGGTAGTTTCTTCTACTGACTCAATCCCAGCTGGTTTTTGCAGCCAGATTTATGGGGACTTATCTTCCTGGCACTGGAACCCTGGGTTGGGAAGCCTGGCGTGTGGATGGGACTTCTCACTCTCAAATAGGTCTCCTAAATTTTTATCCACCACACGACCATTCTGTGTCTCTGCCCCTCTTGCAGGTCCGGATGGATGTGATTTCTTTAATTCTATAGTTGTCAGACTACCATTCATCTTGATTTTTGATGGTTCTAAGTTCTAAGTGATGGTTGTTCTATAGTTTAGTTGTAATTTTGATGTGGTTGTGCAAGAAGGTGAGCCTTGTTTACCTATGCTGCCATCTTGACCAGAAGCCCTGGATCTTCCATTTCATTCACCCATTTTCTGAAATTGAAAAAAGACCTGGTTATGGGATTTCTCTCTTCTATTTCTTATCTGGGTCTTATCTTTGAGAATACTTTTGTGGAGAGAGTAACCAGGCCCCTTAATTATACCACAGGTGCAAAAATTTATGGTCATAAATTCCTATTTTGTGTGTGCCCTTCTTTGAGTCTTGGTTTTTCTGATCTATTCAATGGAGATTGAAAATATGACTATAAAATGACATAATATGTATAGACTTACTATGTAAAACACTCTGCATTATCCCTTCATTTTCTGTCTTTGTCCCCAAGAAGGATTCAATGAATGGAATTTGGGGCTGAGAGTGAATACAAATTCTGGAGAATGTGCAGAAAAATGTGCAGTTACGAAGCTGTTGTTTGTCTCTATTGTAGATACTAAGAAGGCACCTGTTCCAACAGTGCCTCTGTCTCCCCATCAGTGAACACATGCTTCTCTGCTGGGGAAGAAGTGAATTCATGTGGCGGTGGGCAGGAGTGTATTGTTGTGGAAACAACACCTTTGCCCTTTTTTTAGCATCCCTTGCTATTTTGAATTAAAGACACTCATTTCTGTCAAACAATAAGGTGTTTTCTAGACAAAAGCTTTATGTAGACTGTCAAGGAAAAAGTGCCATCTCTGAAATGCTTCCTTTGGACAACAAAGACTCCAGAGGGAGCAGAAAACAATGTTGAGGGAGACAATGGTACAGTCATTTGCAAAATTCTTACATGTTGAGATACACACTTTAGACTTGCTGAAATTTCTTAGTCAGCCAAGCTAGTTTTATAAAGAATAGAAGGCAGTTCTGATGAGGGTCCAGTTTCACTGAAAAGGAAAGTCTGCCTTAGCTGCAATGGAGCCCCTATGAAAGATCAGCACCGCCTCTTCTCACACTCATGCAGACACCACAGCATGGACGGGAATACCTGGGCTCAGTACCATATCCCACCATTGAATGGCTGTCTAAACTGACCAGACTCAATGGGCTCAAGCCTCACTTTCCACATCCAGAAAATGGGCATGACAATACTTGCCTTTTGAATTTAAGTGGAATTGTAAAATAACACATATTAAAAACCCTTATGTCATAAGTATTAGGGAATCACTCTAATTGTACTTATAGTGCTTATTTATTTTGTTTATTCTACAATTATCATTTATTTTATTATTTTCTTTCTAGGTCTTTGTTAAGGCTGCCCTTGTCCTTCTCTATGGCATTAGGTGCTTACCTTTCCCCTCGCCCTCTCCCCTGCCTGTGGTATTCAGTCTCTCTCTGCTGTTCTCACCTCCCCTACCTTGTCTCACACCACTGCTTCCTCATGTATCCACTGTGGCACTGTTCAGTCCCATTGCACACTGATCTCCACAAAGGGGGCAGTCACACACAGTCCCGCTGGACATCCTAGGTGTAGAGCTGAGGCACAGAGCCAAGTCACAATTACTTTCTAGAAAGCAATTGTTTTCAGTGCTAATGTAACACATCCTAAGTCCTTTGAACGTGGGGGCTAGGAATAGTTGGAAAGTGTTAAAGTATTTGGCGTCACTGCTCCACCTTTTATAACCTTGAACAAGGCACTTTCACTCTCCTCTTCTCCTTCCCTAGTGGAAAGATTAGGGACCTCACATCAGTAAGGTGCTATCTAAATATGAAATGATGTATAAAGGAAATAAATATCAGACTATGTCTGTTAAAAGCTGCTGATTCTCCCAACCACATTGCTGATTCTGTGACTTTCAATCTTCTAGGGATTGGTCCAGGAGTCAGTAATACAAGTCAAAGTGTACTACACTTTTCCAGAATCTTCATAGTGTGACTCTTTCACACATCTTATACTTGTTAAGATAACAGCTTTAATGAGCTGGGTCTTAAATGAATTAATGCAAGCAAAGAATGTAGAATAGTTCCCAGCATAGGGTGAGTAGTCTATGAATGTTAGCTGTTAGCATTCACTTTATAAACCTTGACCATTGCTTGCCTATTTGTTTCCAATCTATTGCTTAGCTCTTTCTTATCTTCAGGCCCTACCATTTGACATTGTTCTCTGGGGCCTAGACTGCAATTCAGTAGTCACTGCCTTCCAGACCCTGCCTTGGGCTTCACACCTACCCCCCCAGTTTTTTCCAGCTCTATTGGTCCCAGATTTAAGTCACGTCATGTGCAACCCACTGCTTTTGGGGCCTGCATTGAGACGGTAAAGCACATTGCATAAATTACCTATAAAGGGAAATTATTATAAATTAAAATGTGAGAGAGTGTCTTGATATAGTTGGGGGGAGAAAGAAGGGCAATTGTAACCAAGCGGGCTCACCTAATCTCCCTGGATTCTTCCAGGTCAGAGGGAGGATCTAAAATGACCTTGGAATTGGGTCAATTTTCAAGAGTAAATTGTTTCCTATCATTTGAAAAGTCCTCATGGGGAGACTCATTCTATATTTTCACACTTTTAGCACCTTAAAAGGTATGTTAACACTTCAATATACCATTTCAGAACTGTAAGATGATGATATTGTGCTGGGTGTTCTAGCATCATTTCAGGCTTTAACTAATGATGGTCAGTGTATAAAATTGCAGCATAAATGGCTTAAATAGTGATTGTATACATTTCTACGTCTAGAATTTTCTTTTCTTAAACACATAATCATCTATTCTAGTAAAATTATATTTTTTCTTTGTGATGAATATTTGTTGAGTAGTCCATTTTTCTGTCTTGCCAGGTCTATTTTCATTTCAAAGTTACAACTTCTGAACTGGAGACCATTACTCCCCTGCTGTTTTAGCCAACAGTTGCCATATGAGTGCTGTAAAATTGTCATTCTCTCTAAGTCTCTTAATACTGTGAGCTTTACGTTTATAATTAAAATAAAAATTTACTTCCATGTGTTTTCAAAGAAAGAAAAATTTATTTAAGTCCTTACTTTGCACAGGAATTTCTGTTTTATAGAAGCTGTGCAGGCTATTGTCAGGCAAAATCCCAGTGAGTATGAAGCTTGTCTCTAGCATCTGCCTCCTTTCATGGGACAGCTCATGTTCAGTGCCACCTAAACGATCCCTTCCATAGACTCGCTGCTAAGGCATTACTGCACACTGCAGACCAGGAGCCCCAAACTCAGATGCCTGTAGGAATAAAGCAGTTAAAGCAAATAAACGTAAGTGTCCACTAATAGATGGATGGACAAAGAAATAGTGCTTATGTATAATGGAATATGACTCAGCCCTAAAAAAAGAATAAAATCGTGCCATCTGCAACAATGTGGACGGACCGAGAGCGTGTTGTGCTGAGTGAACTAAGTCAGACAGAGAAAGACAAATGCCATGTGATTTCACTTATATGATATGTGGAATCTGAAAAAGGAAGCAAAATAAAAGAACAAGCAGAATAGGAATAGGCTCATAGATACAGAGAACATTTTGTTTCTCTTCAACCTGTACGTGTCTGAGACATAGACACTTATCTGTCCTAAATTGTATCTTTCTCTGCTGGGATTAAAAGGAGCAAAAGTAACAACTACCCATAAAAATACAAATATGTTAACAAGGTATAAAATGACAGTCTTGGAGTAGAATTAGGAGTGGAATAAGAGGCAGGAGAGTTGGATCCTTATACCAACCTCAACTGCCAGAATTCAGTGGAATGAGTGATGAGGCATCAGGGACCGAGGCGGCTGGCCTACCACTCTGTGAGGTGTGACAATGACAGAAATGGAAACAGTATTCAAAACTCTCTAGTTCTTTCCTAAAGCACTTTCTTCTAGATTTTGGCCTCACCCTAAAGACAAACTTAGGAAAGCTCAGAACCTCCTTGCCATGGATGTAAGAAAGACCACACAGGCACACACAAAATGAGAATTTATGGCCATAACCACAGTTTTAAAAATTTCCTGTAGATGTGGTATAATTAAGGGCCTGGTTATTCTCTCCAAAAAGTATTCTCGAAGCTAAGACAAATGTGCTCTTTTGAAACTATTTATTTTTGAAACCTAATTATCAAATACAGAAGTCTGTACACTTAGCCATAGTTTATCTACACAGTTGCAAACAGGATATGCCACTAGCTCAGACTCTTCTCTATACTAACAATGCCTTGAATACTTGAAAAGTTGCTTATTTATCTGTCTCTCTTTTGTTCCTTCGGGAGGAGAAAGTCTGATTGTAACTTAACGTTAAGAAATTTCATACTCAACTTGGCCTTTGAAGACCTAGGATGTTTTAAAGGGGGAATATGTTGACTTGTCACAGATTTTTGGAGTAAACAGTATGTATTTTTTTAAATGACCAAGGATACCATGCGGTGGGGGGAAGCAACCAAACATGGTAATGAATTATGCTCACTTTTCCCACATATGTGAACAAAATGTGGCATGGATCTGCTAGGCACTAATTTGAGATTTTAATCCTGAGTGGTAATAAATGAGAACACATGGCTGCGTTGGTTTAAAAAAAAAAATCACGACCTAATTCACAGAAGTAAGAAAGTTTCAAGCTGCAGACTCAATGCAGTTCTGAATTATACATCTTGAACACTGTTAAGTCAAATATGTGAGTGACTATAAAACGAAGGCTTCCCGTTTCAGTTGCAGTCTATTATGAGTCTGTCCTTGACAAGACCCGTGTCAGCAGGGCAGCACGTGTCTTGCTTTGCTGAGGCAGATCTTCAAAAGGAATCTGGCTGGATGGGCCCCTGTTGGAAGTGCTGGGAGGCCCTTTTGTTTGGAGATAGAGCTCGGAAAATAAGTGATAGAATATAGATCCTCCAGGAAATTGTTTCAAACCAAGCCTGTGTTCTTTAGAAGTCATTTTTATGTAATAGATGTTGAATGCTTCCTGTTAGGCGTGATTTTATGGCTTTTGGTTTCAGAGACTCAGGGAGTGACTTACTACAGGCTTCCCTAAATGACTTCCTTGTATTCCAGAGCAGCAGTGGTTGGTGGGGTGATCAAAATCAAGTGCGTGCATTGGTCTGGTTCTTTTGTCAGTTCATGAGAGCTTGGCGAAATCATGCCACATCAAAAACACGTTCTTACACATCTGTGGATGTAAACACTGCATTTAATATTGCTCCCACGGGAAAATGAATGCAAGACTCCACTTTGGGATTCCAGAACACATAACACCCAGATCAACTCTGGTACAGAAAGCAGACAATCTCTGATCCATTCTTCAGTGGTGGCCTTCGTGGTTGCAAAGAAAAGATTCACAAAGTGTAAGCACTAAGAAAGAGCGTTCATGCCGGGCTGAAGGTTTCCAGTGCAGTGATTTGCCAGGCAGCGTTTGAATGATAAGGAGATAAGACTAAGATCAGGGATGGGCAAAACATGTGTGCTAAGCCCCAAGAATAAAACGGTTCAGATTTTGGTTTCTTCTCATAGTTACACTGCATATCAGTTAGCTATTATGGCATAACAATCCACCTAATAACTCAGGGGTTTAAAATTAACTATTTGTGATTGTTCATGAGTCCGCAGGCTGGCTGCATGGATTTTTCGTTCCAGCTGGGCTAATTCATGCATCTGGGGTCAGCTGCAGTTGGACCTATGGCTCTGTTGACCTTGGCTGGGCTTTCATCGAACCGTATTCTTACTCAAAGTATTTTAAAGGCTCCCTACTACTTACTTAGGAGTTCTCAAAACTCTTTGGTCTTAAGACTTATTTACTTTCTCAAAATATTGGGAACCTCAAAGATCTTTTTTTTAATGTGGGTTATGACAATCAATATTTATCACATTAGAAATTAAAACTGAGACATTTAAACATATGTAAAATTTGTTTAAAAGCAAATATTCACATGCCAACCTAGGTAACATTTTTAATTACAAATAACCATATTTTCTCAAAAAAAATAGTGAGAAAAAAATAGTGGTGTTGTTTTACATGTTCGCTAACTTCTTTAATGTTTGGATTATGAGAAGACAGCTGGATTCTTCTATCTGCTTCCGTGTCGTCTGTTGTAATGTTCGTGCTGGGTAGCCTCTGGAAAACTGCAGTGCGCACTTGTGAGAATATGTGATTGTAAAAGTAAATAACATTTTAGTATTGTGATGAAAATAACTTTGACTCTGTGAAATCCCTTGGGAAGTCAGTGGCACAAGAAGTTCCTGGACTCAACCACAAGAACGGTGGTCTATAGTGTCAAGTGTGTACTTCCTGCTTTCTGTTTGCAAAAGTCCATGATTTTGGCTCATTTTAACCCTAATGTGACTGCATCCAAATTTCTCTCTTGTCACTTACTAACTGGATAACTTGGGCAAGTTATTGAATTCCTCTACCTGCAAAAAGTGAATACTCATATCTAACCTATAGGGTTGTCATATGAGTGAATTAGGTTTTCTGCACAAAGCACGCAGCATCTTTACAGACACGTTTTAAACCCTCAATAAACTGTTACTATTATTGGTATTTTTGGTCATTATACTTCACTCAGCAAATATTACTTAAATAATTTCACTGGAGAGAACACTGTTTAGACACTGAAATAAAAGTTTTATGTGCTACTGCCATAGCCCACAGAATAGTATAGTTTTTAGGGGAAATGAGATACTAATTTATTCATTTCATAAATGTTTATTGAGGGACTATTATGTGCTGCTGAGTGCTCCAAAGCCTATGGGAAGAGTTCCCAGCTGAGGTGTGGGTAACAGGGAAGACCTCATGAACTGGCGTTAGAACAAAATCTCGATAAGTATATTCAGTGTCATGGACAAAGAAAACATGAGGAAAGGTACTTTAAGAAGAAAACTTGTAGTACAGAGTCAGCAAATATTTTCTAGAAAGAGCCAGATAGTAAATATTTTAGGCTTTGTGGGCCATCTGGTCTCTGTAGCAATTTCTCAACTCTGCCATTATAGCGTGAAAGCAACCATACACAATTCATAAGGAAATGAGCATGGCTGTGTTCCAACAACACTTTATTTATGGACACTAAAATTTGATTTCATGTAATTTTACATGTCCCATAATATTATTCATCTTTGACTTTTTCCCTCAAACCATTCGAAAATGCAAAAACCATTGTTAGCTTGTGAGGCCACACAAAAAACAGGCATTGGGTAAGATCTGGCTTATGGACAATAAGGATGAAAAAGGATAAAGAGTTGAATGCCTGAATAATAACAGTAACAATGGTAATTATGACTTTAGAATGTGAGCAACACAATTTATAATATTTTTGCACATAATATCATGTTTTTCTTTTGTAGATGAGGAAAATGGAAATGGAGAGTGTTTAACTAACTTAACCATGGTCATGCATCCAATAAATGGTCAAGCTGCAGTTGGTTTTCTGGTATCTCTTATCATTTAATTGCCCCTCGACTAGGTTATGTAGAGTTTATCCTTTAAACTATGGATACAGTACTATTTTATTAAAAAATGCAAGCATTTCTGTGTTCAAGAGATGGAAACACAAGTTGTCCTTGTAAGAAAGAGTGTTTTCACATTTAAAAAATACTCTATTGGAACTTTTATTTATATTAAAACATGGCTTAGAATCAAGTCTCAGGAGACCAAAGAAGAATTAAGATTTACTCTCTTAGCAACTTTCAAATACACAATCCAGTATTGTTAGCTACAGTCACCAGGCTATACATTATATCTCCAGAACTTTCTTATCTAATAACTGAAAGTTTGTACCTTTTTACCACCTTCACCCAATTCCCTACCACTTACCTTCCACCTGTGGCGACCACCAACCTGGTCCTTCTTTCTGTACTTTTTTTTGATTCCATATATAAGTGGGATCGTATGGTATTGGTTTTCTCTGACTTAGTTTCTTTAACATAATATCCCCAAGGTCTATCCATGTTTTACACATGGCAGATTTTCTTCTTATGGCTGAATAATATTCAATCCTGTACTAGATTTCTGTTCCACTCAGGCAACCCTTTTGCCTCCTGAGATAGCAATCTTAGAGCCTGACCCTAGAGCAACACCATATGTCTTATTCTTTAAATCCAGTGCTGTCCAATAGTACTGCCTCTGATGAAGTACACGGTCTATATCTCTGCTGTTCTAAAAGGTAGCCCACTAGCTACATGTGCCTAGCGAGCACCTGGAAGGTTAATGACACCGAGGAATTCATTTTTTATTTAATGTAATTTAAAAAATTACATTAAATAGCTCCATGTGGTAAGTGGCTGCCTATTGGATAGTGCAACTCTAGATCCTGGTGCAATATCTTAACCCAAACTACGGGTATCTGGAAGTTTTAATTTGGGAAGATTTTTTACATATTTGTCTATTCCACTTAAACCTGTAGACAGGGCAGGCATAAGAATCTTTTTTGATGAATTCTATCATTAAGTTCTTCTAGCAAGCATGCTGGCAAACTGGATTTATTAACACTGCACAAGTGAAACAAACTCAGTGTAAATAGTTATGTGAACTAAGTTTTGTGAGTTTGAAGCCCATCAATTCAGTGTGGGCTTAGCTTAAAGTAATTGATTTGTACTTTGAGTAACTCAGGTGTAATTCTTTTAAACTGCATAATAAAACTGGGATACTTGGTAAGGTTACTAGCAAAACAAATCTAGATTCAATACTCTCCTCATTAGCCTTTGACAACGTCTGAATCTCATCAATTTAGTACCAATATCATTACTCCGCATTGTTATCAATGCAATTTTATTGTCTAGCCACCATTCTGACCACTGCCCTTGTGGACAAATATTTAAAAAGCTTAGAACTCCTCACTCTAGATCTTTCCAGCTATGATCGATTTGACCTTGCAGCCTCTTGAAGTCTTGCCATATGTTGAGCTACTTGTATTTTAACTTAGCTTGTGTTAAGATGCTAATAGGTAATAACTGTTTAATCATTGTTAAATAATATACTGGCATTCTAGAGCAAAAGCCATCTGTGTCTTAAGCCAAAGCAGGAACTAATAAGGAGTATTCCAGCTTCCCCTGGCTGGCACCTGAGCAGTTTAAGTGCAGAGGACAAGATGAGCACATCTAATTCAATAAATATTTAGAATGTGCCAATGATATGTAAAGCTGTGGAGACAGAGAAAAACGACTTCTCTTTCATGTGCCAAGAAAGTTACAGGGCAAGCCCCCTTTTATATTTGTGAGGCTGACTCTAATAATATTTGCAATTTATTGGCTTTTCTTCTAAAGACTTCAAAGTATGGTGTAATCAAACCCTGACATTTTTAGTAAATGTATTTTTTAAGATTCTAAATTATTCAAGCAAAGAGGTAGAGACATTTGCTAACCTTATGGCTTGTTGGTATATATATGCATTACACAGACATGCATACACACATATGGATGTATGTCTGTGTAATATATATATATATATATATATATATATATTTGAGAAAGAGAGAAAGATACATATGTATGTTCTGCCCACCCCAACAGAAGGTAACTATATAGTGTGTTGTGTATTGTTCCCTTTACAGGGAATTCAGAAGCTCTGTCATTTACTGACTGTGCAACATAGAGCAAGTCTCAATTGCCCCAAGCCTCAATTTCTTTATACAGAGGGTATAAAGACACTTACCTCCAAAGGTTATTGAAAAAATGAAATGAAATAAGATATAAAAAGTAGTAAAATAGCAAGCCTCTTAAAGTTAACGTGTTTGATAGGGGGAGAAGTAGCAATTGCTCTTTCTCCAACGTGATTATGAAGACTTATGCTGAAGTCTGATTTGACAAATGTACTGGGAAGCATATGGATATATTTTCTGGACAGATGGCTGATACATTCTGTGCTGCATATGCATGGCTTTGTATGGAGTTGCTTTCGCATGAAGAGCCTCTTTCAGGAACCTTTATGGGGCCAATATGTTAGGTGAACCTCAGCCAACAGGGAGCCGGAGGCCTGAACCTAAGGCAAACAGTTGCACGGACGTTTGGTACACTGACTGTAAATGACATCTTGAATGCCACCAAATGTCAATAATCAATGCTTGATGGTATTATATAAATTCAGCTTTAATTGAGCAAAGCTAAATCGAAGCAAATGGACCTGTTTATATTCTCGAATACTGAAAGAAAGCCCAAATCATGGAGATTTTATGTCTTGAGTCTGAGAAGCCTTCATGTATAAGACAAACATATAAACACATATACATACAAACACAAAACATATAAAATCTATTTTTTTTTCACTTGACAATTCCTATCTACTTGAGAACAGAATCTAAGTAAAGGGTCGTCCTCAGGTACCAGCTGATCCCAGGGCTTTTCTAGGGAACAGAAGAAGGGTGATTTATGCGATGAGGAAACATTGTTTATATTCTGTGGACCAGTGTGTCCCTGCTCCGTCAAATATTAGTAACCAGAACCATCTATAACAACCTTCAAAAATAACATGGGTTCACTGGGGGTTCAGCTTTTGGGTGCTAGCACATTTATGACTTTGAAATAGATAATAGGGGAGATAAAAGCAGGCTGCTTGCTGCAAAGGACTGGAAACAAGGCGTTCTCCCTGGACGCTCTCCCTGTCGGGAAGTTCTGGAGCTGCGCTGAGCACTGGTTTTCATGCACTAAATCAAATACACAAAGTGCCTGTTTTTTCCTCGCCAGGTGTCTGATATTAAATTAAATCCATATCCATATATATGCAAAATAAAAAAAAATCACAACTGGCTTAGAAATATGGAGTTTTGTTTTAAAAAAGGAGACGTTTGGGACAGAGGAAGCTGCCCTTCTATTTTTTTTTTTTTTAAAAAGAGGAGAAATTGTAACCTTTCTTCCACTAACACCAAATCTAGTGATGAACATTTTTATTTTCAAAAGAAATATCTGCTTGCCTAGAGCTGATTTGCCACTTAGGTTCTTTCTTCCTCGTTCTGTAGTCGGTGGAGGTTGAAGAGTGGCTGTTTATGATCCTCTGGATAACAGATAGCATGCAAGCATGGATTTATTGTCATACTGCACTTAACTGCCTCTTCTGCAGGCTAAATAGCCTAGTTCTATGAGCCTTTCCTTAAGTGTAGATCACTTTTCAACTGTTTAATAGCCATCTCTGTTGTTTTCCTCTGAAGGGTTTCCGAATTATTCTCACCCTTCGGAAGTTTTCATCATCGGTGATATGCATTATGCTCTCGCACTAACTGCTCAGCTGGGCACTGTGCCAGATTTGCCTGCAAGTGCCTCCTACCTGCCCCTCCGGCTTTAGGGCCACGTTGCAGACACCACAAATGAGATCAATGTATTTAATAACACAAGGACAATGTGTGGCCTTTGATTTAGGAAGAAAGAAATGCACAGGCATTGCTTGAATCTTTTTATCTTGTTTTACTTATTTTCAGGGATGGCTTTGGTCATTCACCAAGCCTCTTTTAATCATCTTAATCAGGGTCGTCACTGATTTTTAAATTCAATGTGAGTATATATTTGAAATCCACTCAGTTTAAATTATAAAGGTTGGGGCTGCATCAGGGCATTGTCCTAGAGGGAGGAACCAGGAGACCAATGGAGGTGGCAGTGGATACACATGAGGCTCTAACCTGGGAATGAGTGCATAATCCAGGGCCATGGACATATCGAGAGGATAACCCCCCCAAACTAGAAGATCCAAGTATTGGGATAGATGGTATAAAAATCAACTATCACCAACATTGATAACAACAAATGTGAAGTAGAGATAATTACGAAATCAAATAGATAGAACAACTCCCAAGGCAGCCGCTGAGCAAGGGCACTCTGCAGTCCTGGGTTTCCTTTTGGGGGTGGCTCTGGCCCTCTAGTGAGGTTCATCTAGGGACCAGGTGTGGGCTGAGCCGGGGGTTTGCACATGCACTATGAGGAAGGAAAGACAGAACCCTAAGGGCAAGAACTCTGAGCTCAGAGATGTGAAAGCCCTATTTTACATAACAAATATTAGATATTCAAGGGATTGCTTAGTTGACCTCTGTGATGCCACCCCCTCTCTTCCCCTGATGCTGACTGCCAGGAAGTTTAAACCACATTTGCAGATTAACTATCACAATTAAGGGGACCCTCTTAACCTGCATACGGGGTCTGGCACAAATTACACTCCTTTTCGATGACAAAATCTTTTATAACAAAACCATAAGCATGCAATTCTGTAACACAATAATATCACACTCAAACACACCATATGACATTTTAGGTGAAATGTTCAAATTAAAACTATAAATTATTACACCCATATTATTACCCTACCAGCCACACTTACGAGGGCCTTACTTCTGCCGGATGCTGTATGTGTGCTTTCTTTTTTCTGACATATTTTCATTTTCTACTCATATGTACATTTTCCGTGGTTCTGGTTTTGCATCTTTATTTATAGTTTTTGAAATGTAGCAGTAAGGGTCCTTGTACCTCAGGACTTCTAGTGAAAAATAAGGCAGGACATAATGAAATCTCTTCACCCATAAAAATAAAGGCATTGAAGGGATTGTAAAGCTCTGCTGGTTTATTTGTGTGTTCTACCTGTTGTTATTTCTCAAGATCTTTCTAGTTGGGCACATAAACAATCTATGTAAGAATTGTTTACCTGAAATTGTCTTGCTTCCCAGGAGACATTCGATGAAAATAGACCTTGTTTCCCTTTAGTAAAACTCAGCTGTGGGGTAGCTGTCATTTTTTTTCGATGGGCAGGAATACACACAAGCTTCTGGTCCTATGTCTGTCACATGTATTCTCAAGGATCCCCGGTCACCTTGAGGAACGGAAGCAATTTTAAGCTCAGGCCCTTAAACGGAGAGTTCCAATGACATGCAGTCTGAACTGTGGCCCCTTGTCCTCGTGAGTTTTCATAGGCAGCTCTACACTAGCTTGGTTCTTTTGTACTGCTAATTCACAGTGGGATATATGATGGAAAATTTTTTTATTACGTCTTGGGTTCCCTAAATTTGATTTCCCCATGTTGTCTGGAGAATATTCACAAAGAGATATAGTTTGAGTACTGTGCTGGATTTTATCTATCCCTTTTGCATTTCCTTTGCCTTTTAGGACTTTACCTACAAAAAGCCTTCTTTTTTAGAATGATGAACTAAACAGATAGTAGAGATGCATGAAATATCATCTTACAAAAATGTCCTTACCCTTAGGGTTAGAGTTCTGGGTTTGCAGTGAGAAGATCTGGGTTTCAGTCCTAGTTTCCACTGTTATTTACTCTGGGATCTTACACAACACACTGAACTTCTCTGAGCTTCATTTTCCTTGTCTGCAAAAGTAAAGAATAATTCTGTTTTGGCCTGATGAAAACAAGTCAAGGTAATTTATGAAAAGAAGTAGAGGTCATTTATGTGAAAGGTCAAAGGTTGAGTCCTCCATCAACCTGAATCATGGACTCTCATGTTTACACCCTCAACCTCAGAAGACCTCTTGTCCATTAAACCTACCACTGCCTTATTCCTCCTCATCCTATCCTGAGTCTTCATTTGTCTTGTTACCCAGATCAGATTCTGTTGTCTACAACTACTGCATTCCCTTGTAAATATTGAACTCCCTTGCTTTTCTCTCTCCTGCAGATGTTTTTGGAAAAGACCCTATTCTTGATAAAACAAACAAACAAACCTATTCTGGACTTCATGCTTTTATGAGTCAAATAGTCCCAGAGAAAAATGCACATACTTGCTACCTATTTTTACTTCAAATTTTTCATCACAATTCTCAAGCGGGCACTCCATCTGTCCCTGTTCTACCTGCTAATGACCTTGCCTCCTCTTCTTTTGAGAAAATAGAAACATCAGGCAGGAGGCCTCTCCTTTGTCCACCATAAACATTATCAGCCTCCTCACATCTCTATTTTGTACACAGTACTGGGATCTATGAATATTATTTATTATTGTGGTTTTATAGGTTGGAGATATCTAACGCATTTGAAATATTTTCTAAAAAATTCTTCTCAAATTTGACCTTTATTAAACTGTTGTGCAGAAAAGAGACCATATTAATCATAGTACAGTATTATGAAGTTTCGCTTTACTACAAAGTGTGCTAGAAGCTCATTATACAAAAAAAGGAGCTGCTTAAGTCTGTTTAGCGTAATGAGCAATTTGACCATTTTGTCATTGAATTTTTTTAGAATATTTAGGAGGATAAAGAACATTCAAATGTAAGCATTATTCACTATATTTAAATGGACTATGGGGAATACATAATTCCCCATGTTTTATTCTGCTTTATTTTTAAGGAACCCACAATGACCTGTGGTGGTGATGCTAAAGACTCAGATTCCAGATAAATAAAAAAGGTTCCTTTCCCCCTTTTCTCTTGTAAATCAATAAAAGCCCTATTTGCTCATGGAGGTTAAACCATTCATCCAAGAGGGCACCCTCCACCACTTGTTAAACTTCCTTTATGAAAGGGCCCTTCATAAGCTGCTTCTCTGGGAAGCAGCAAGAAGACAAATTAGCAACTTGAAGAATAAGGTAGTATTTTCACAATCTGTCATATTCTCTTTGATCTTGTTATGGAAAAGGTTTGTCAGATTTCTTTTTCTCCTCTAAGTTATGGCTCAATAATGATCCAAATCTCCATGATGCTGTCATTACTAGGTGTGCTGAAAAGCCATTCTTGAGCTTCTGTTCCGCAGTGCCTTGTCTGTTTACCATCTGTATTCGCCAACCTGTTAGAGCAATAATATATATAACACCTGAGCACAAAGGCTCCACAACTAGGTAGTATATTTGATGTGGAAGAACTGGAAATAATGTTTTATTCTTTGCCTTTAGTTTGTTGTATAACCTAAACCCTGATGTTCCTATTAAAACATTGATCCCATATTATTATCCACTGGAGAAAAAAAAGTTTCCATACTCAGAAAAATTAGGAAATATTTGTACTCTAATCATTCTAGGAAATTCACAATGCAAAGTACTGAAAGATTCTGCTGTATGACCTTGAGCTAGCTACTTAACTCTCTGTGTCTGTCTGTCGGTAAAATGAGGATAATAATAACAATTACTTCATTGAGGGGGTCTGAGGATTAATAGTGTGAGAATTAATAGTAATGCACACACACATATATATAATCACACACACACATATATATAATCACTTAGAGCAGTGCCCAGTACATAAAATAGCTATTATTTTTAATCTTACTATTTTCCCAAACTTCAAGTTGAGAACCCATTATACCCCTTAATAAATCTAAAAAAAAAAATCCCTGTCATATGATATGAAATATTCTACTAGATGGTGAGCAACTTGCAGAGATTTTTTTCTGTTTATTTTTGTACGCTGTGTTCCTGGCACACAGTTGGGGCTTCGTAAATATTTGGTGCATGCATGAGTGAATGTATGTTTAATGATGTCCTGCATGTCACCTCTTGCCTCCTGCCATGATTAGCTTAGACAGTTGGTGTTATGGACTGAATGTGTCCACCCTACCCCCAGATTCATATGCTCAAATCTGAACTCTCAGTGTGATGGTACTAGGAAGTGAGGTAGTGAGGCTCTGGGGAGCTGATTAGGTCATGAGAGTGAAACTCTCCTGAATGAGATTGGTGCCCTTAAAGAGATCTCACAGGGTCCTCTTGTCCTCTCTGTCTTGTGAGGAAGCAAGCAAGAAAATAGGAGGCAGGCTCTCAGTAGACATTGCAACTGTGGCACCTGGGTTTTGGACTTCCCAGCTTCCACAACTATAAAAAGAATCTCTTTTTTTCTTTGTTTATATGCCACCCAGTCAACGAAATTCTGTTATAGAAACCCAAGTGGACAAAGACAGTTGCCTTGTTCCTGGGTATGGCTGGATGAATGCTTATCCAATTTTCATACTTGGTGTTAATACTGTACAACTGGTTAGTACTTTGTAAACTAGTGTTATTTTGTTTAATTCTTTAAGTTGTGTTTGCCATATTATCAAATAGGTAAAAGTGGCAGAGCTGGTATTTGAACCCCGAATGACCCTAAGAATAGAACTTTCCTGCTATCATTCAGAATGGATAGCTACTTAGATCTCTGAGGCCAGAGTGTGTTGGACCTAGGGTTAAATCTTAATATTGAGTTCTTTCCTTTAAGCTTCTGAAATCTGTTCTGTGGCTTCTGGGAAGCAGAATTTGTCTCAGTGCAGAGGGGTATTAATGAATTTCATCACTCTGTTGGGTATTTCAAACTACTCTTATAACCAAAGCTTTGAGCTTTTTTACAGTACATATATGTTGAAGGATTTAAATAAGTTCACATTAATGATATGTGTAATTTGCTCATTTGCTTTGTCTGATTTGTTGCAAGATATATGCATGTACATTCTCAAGAATCCCAAGGAACAGAGGTTTTGGTAAGGAGCCCCCAGGCATTGGCTAGGAACTCTTAAATGCTTTTTTTTTTTTTCTGTTTGCTCACTTGAAGATAAGTAAGAATTTTCTAGAATCCTCATTGGTGCTTTAGCTGAAAACACTTTGTTGTATATATTAGATGAAATAGATTCCATGGTTTGGTGGTGTCTCTTATCCATGGTTTCATCATCCCAAACATGGGTTATTATCAGTGGTTCTCTCATTGTGAGGGAGAGAGATTTAGTTATGTCCTTTGTATATGAAGAGGTTTTAGTTTCATTGCATTTTGATTTCACTTCTACTGAATTAGTCCTAGAAGCATAGTATTTTTATTCCCCAGTAATCTAAGAACAACTCCTTTTCTTCTCTCTCTTTTGAAGTTTTGGGATAATAAAAAAACATTTCCTTTCTTCTTTACCTTAACTACCTACAATAATAATGGCTTTCATCATTGGCCATCTGCAGAGACCTTTTTGAATATAATCTTTGTCACACGGGGAATACTAGGGAACATTTGCATTCCACTTTATGTTAAAAATCTAGGAACAAATAAAGATTGAAATATGCACTGTGGCATTCTTCTGAAGTTGTGCAATACGCCTCTTAAATTACAATTTCAGTCTTGCAAGGGCACAGCAGAAAACTTGAACAATGAACAGGACCACTCAGCTGGTTCATTTATGTATATGTGCTACCCAGACCACGTAACACCTGAAAGATCAATGAATTCCTTTTGGAATTCCACCTAGAGTTCTGAATTTGATGGGTGACATTCAAAATGCAGGATCAGCACCAGCAGTGGATGAGATCAAATGAAATAATGGAGAGAAAAGAACTTTCAAATAAAGTACTATGCTTTTTTAGATGTTACTACGAGTCAACTATTGTTACAGAAAACGTGGAAAGATGTTGAGAGTGTGGTTTCTGTATTCTTTCCGCTACCATCAAGGCAACTGAGAATTCCATCTACAGTCTTTGTAAGTGAGTACCTGAGAAGGGCCAGGTTGGACTCAATAAAAACAGACTATTTGTGTAGCTGCACTCTACCTAAATATTAGCACATGGGTTTGTGGTTTGCTCTTCATCTTGATTTAGAAGTGTTTATAAAACATGGAGAGTCTTTCTTATTTGTAGATCTTTGCAGCTCTAAATGAAATTTATGTTGTATTTAATGCATGTTTCAAATTTTACTTTATTGAAGCACTTCGCAATTGCATTATCTGCTGTGAAATCATCAGATCTGACAACAATGAGGTGCACTATGTACAATTTAAATTAATTTCGACACTATCTATTTGGAGTCAGAATCTGATCCCACAAAATTAACAGATTTAGTGTTACAACACTCCCCCCATTTCAGATGCCATTCACAAGTCCTGGGCCAGCCGGATCTCTAACTGACAGGCTGTATATGAGGGGTTCCCACGACCTCATCCTCAGGTTTGATAATTTGCTAGCATGGCACAGAGAACTCAGGAAAACATTTTACTGATATGTAATGCTTTGTTATAAAGGATCACTCAGGAGCAGTCACATAGAGAGATGCATAAGGCAAGGTATGGGGACATGGCAGGAAGTTTATATGCCTTCTTGGGGCGTGCCTCCCTCCCAGCACCAGTGTGCTCGCCAACCTGAAAGCTCTCTGGGTCTCATATTTCAAGAGTTTTATGACTCAGCCTCCAGGCTCTTCCCCTTCCACAGAGATCGGTGGGGGGAGCTGAAATGTCCAACCCTCTAATAATTTTCTTTTTCTGATTTCCAGTCTCATTATGAGACTATCTAAGGGTTTCTACTCTGAGTTATAGTATTAGGATAAACAGGCATAATCCAAAAGGGTCTCGTTATGAATAACAAGACAATCAAAAGACGCTGGGGAAGTTCTGAGGGTTTTAGGAACTCTGTCAGAAATGGGGAACAAGGAACACATATTTCTCATACCACACCTGCTGTTTTATTTCCAATAGACTTTTTAGTTTTAGAAGAGATCTATTTTCACAGCAAAATTGAGCAGAAAGGAAAGGGCTGTATTCCACACCCCCTCCCCTCTGCAGCTCCCACTATCATGTACCCTAGTGTATATCTGCTATAATTGATGAACGTATATTGTTATCAACCAATGTCCATAGTTTATAGTAAGGTTCACTCTTGATGTACAGTCTACAGATTTTGACAAATGTGTTACATTATCGAAGGGATTCAGAGTATGATTATTTTAAATAGAAGACAATTGAATAAAAAAGCAGACTCAGAACGAACTCTAGCCTCTCTGCTCTGCACGGTGAAGGGCAGGGTGATTCTTAATCATTGGCGACAGCCCTAGACTGTCCTCAGGGAGGGAACAAGAGGAATCTACACAACACATCTTACTAACCAGCCTGTACCTTTCAGTGGTTTCTCCATATATTTACCTTCTCACAGTCTGCTGCCCTTTGAAGCCTAAAAACTTTTGTTTTGTCACTCCTTTGTAAATGTCTTGTCCTTTGTTCAGATGCTATACAAGCCCCTGTTCCTAAGTAGCCCTTGGGGTTTCCCATGGCTGAGTTCTTCCGTGTGTATGAGTGGTGCATGCCTTAATAGCCTTCTGTTTGCTTTTCCCTTGTTGGTTTGCCATTTTTCCATCTAATTTGCATGGCCCCAGTCAGGGAACCCAAAAGTATTTAAAAAAAAACACCTTTTTCTCCTCTACAACAACACATTTCTGGTAGTTTCAATGACCTAAAAATCCTTTATGATACATTTATTTGTCATTCACCTGCTTTTGAAATATCATATCTTAGGTTACATGATGGTCAAGCCAGGCAGAACCCATTTAGACCTCAGATATACCATAAATGCAGGAAACACAGTCTTCACATATGCCCAATGAACACGGGACCGGTTCTCAGGGGTGGCAAGCTCTCACCTTAAAAAACCTTTGTGAATAGATTCTCATGCTATGAGTTGAGTCTTCCCAATTTTATGGGATACCTAAGATTACTTGAAATGACATTAAGCCAAAAGCTTATTACATGGAACACAATAATTATTGAAAAACTGAAAAGGAGATGCAGCTGAAACAGAACTTGCTCAGAACAAAGATTCCTCACTTCAAAGGGCAAACCCTAGTACTCCAAAGAGCAGACCGAGAACCACTGACAGCCAGCCAGGCCTTGGGCACTGGCTCACCTCCTGTCTACATCTCTTTAAGGACATCCCCAGAACATCTTGAAGACGGGTCACTTCTTTGCAGATTCGATGGTAGAACAACATCTCATTAACAACAGAAAACAGGATCAGGAGTTACAAATTTAATCCAACCCTTAGCATTCCCAATTAGGATTACAAACTGTTCAATTTCATTCTTTAATGGCATTTCAAAAAGGCACAAAAAGTATTGCTTTACCATCAGAGAACAAATTACTTAGTACACAGGACTCTATACTACTAATATTGTATCAAGTTAGAAACATTTTTGAAATTGTCTGTGTGTAAGAATCAGCTGTCCCAGACCAGTATTTAATGATCCAGCCACAGTCATGCTGGATAACAGCATTCAAAGCCTCTAGAATTGTCTAGGGATCTTAAAAGTTCATAAAATGAAAGGATAACACACCAGACCTTTGTGGAAAGTGCTCAGAAATACCAAATCGATTCTTATTTTAGATAATAAAAGGAGCACTCCATATTTAAAGAACTCAGAGATAATAAGAACAATTTGTTGACATTTTTATAATAAGAGCCCTATGAGGTAGTGAATGGTATTCAAAGAGGAAAATAAAGATACGCAATTAAGTTAATATATAACTCTTGGGAGCACGTGTGTTACACACACACACATACCTGGTGTACATTATGGCTGTGATGTCCTCAAGTGAAGATACCGCTGGTGAGAACAGAGCCGGGGGCTCCGTCTCTCTCTGCACAATCCTGTAACACCTGGTGGCGTCTGTCTGCCCTAAGGGGGGCTTCACGCACCCAGCCAGCCTGCTTAGTTCTGAGTTCACTTGTGCCGTCAGAGAGTGCTTAGAGAACAAAAGCTCTGAGCGCCACATTCTCTAAGAGGATTTAGGGAAAAGTCTTTGGAGGAAGTCTGTATTTCTAGGAAGAAAAGTAACTTCAAAGCTGCCTTGCAGCTGGAGAGCCCCTAAATCATTAATAAAAAGAGGAGGGAGGAGAGGACCTTTATAAATGTCAGAAGAACTAAAGGTAAAAGTCCCTGGTAGAATGTTTGCTGATCCTTGGCTTTCTTAATACACCAATGTGTTAACACAGGCCCGATCTTTCAAGCCATTTTCACCTGTAGTTTTAATGTTTAAATAGTTGGCTTTGGAATACAGAAACAATTTCTTTTTATGGTAATTCCAATTTTGCTTAATAACTTGCTTATAGTCTTCCATTTATTACCTATGCACCAATTTATTCATGTCTCAATATGGAATTACCCATTTTCCATTAAAAACCAGAAATACCACTTCCACACAGTAATTGGGATAATGGAGTCCCACTTGGCATCTGTTTGAACAATATACTACCACCATGGCACAGCCCACACATTACAGGTTGTGCCAAAAACAGTACAAGTCGAGCTTCTGTGTTATGAATTGTGCCCCCTCCAAAATTTTTATGTTGAAGCTGTAACCTGAATGTGACTATATTTGGAGAGAGGGTTTTTAAGAAGGTAATTAAAGTTCAATAAGGTTTTAGAAGGGTGGGTCCCTAATCCAACAGAACCAGTGTCCTTATACGAAAATGGAGAAATACCAGGAGTGTGAGTACAGAGAGGGAAGGCACGGTGAGGGTGCAGTAAGTTGGTGGTTGTCTGGAAGCCAGGAGGAGAGGCATGAGCAGAAACCAGCCCTGCTAGGGCTTTGATCTTGGACTTCCAACCTCCAGAACTGTAAGAAATCAATTTCTGGTGTTTAAGCCATACAATTTGAGCCATTTTCTTGTGGTAGCCCTAGCAAACTGATACATACTGTGTCTCAGGAGAATCGTTACAGGGAGTTTCTGAACAGTGGAAGATACTTCTTTTGGCTCAAACCTGAACTAAGATGTTCTTTTTAGCAAATAGGGGAGCATTCAGTCTCTCTTATCCCTTCCTCTAACACAGAACCCAAATGGGACAGAACGCGACAGTACGAGAAAAGAAATTGCCACCTGACCAAGTCACAGATGATTGCTGGTCATGTCTATCTCAGGGTTTCCAACTTTCCAGCATGTCCTCATGAGGAAGTAATAGAAAATTTGCCACTTTAAAAAAAAAGCATTTATTGTTTGCTGTAGATAATTCTGCTTGAACTATCTATGTAGTAAAGTGAACCTAGTTTCAAATTCTACAAAATGAGATTGGTTATTCTAAAAAAATGTTCCTTCTATTACATTTATAAAATCATTGGTTAAAAAAAATCATAGGATATTCTTATGGGTAGATAATGGGATTAGGTGGATATTACCCCAAAATTATATTCAGTATTATGATATCTAAATTCATAGTAGAATAAATACAAAATGTAACAAAAATTCAACCTTATTAGAAGTCAACTGAAAATTTAATGTAACCAAGATATGCACTATCTTACCAATCAGACTGACAAAGAGGGAAAACAGAAGGCCCACTGTTGCTCTGGATATGAAACAGGAGTCACATACACAATTCAGTGGACTGTAATTTGCAGAGTGATTTGTCAATAGGCACTAAAAGTATTAGAAATATTTACTCATTGACTCTGGATTAGCTTAAGAAAATTGACATTAAAGGAGTTACTATCTAAATTGTCTGCCTACTCAGAGTCCTAGCGTTCTCTTGGTTACAGTTCCTCGAATATTCAAATGCCATTCCCATCCCATATTCTCCAGCACCAGTCCTTCCCCACATGTCTGCGGATCTCAGTGGGCTATTTCTGCAGGTCACCCTACACTCAACTTTCCTGCTTTCTTTCCATTTGGAGATTCAGACCTGGTGCCACTCATCTTTTGTCTTTCTGTACTTCCTTATTGTTTAGGTCCCTTAGTCCTTCTTTTTCTTAACATCACATGGCCACTCACAGTGTCGCAGATTTTTACTGAAGATTGCTGGTGACAAAGAGCAATTACAACACAATACAATAGGGATGACAATGCATGCTGTGAGTCTTCCTTGTCCATTGGCTGTCCCTGGCCTGAGGACTTTCTCATTGGCCAGGTTTATTTCCCACCAGGTCCTACTCGGCGGGCACACTGCCAGTTTCTCAGGTGTTCTCTCTCTTCCCCTTGGAAACCCCCATTTCCTCTCTAGCTGAAAGCCACTAACTGTCCCCCTAAATCATCTTCCCCCAGGCAGGGCCACTCTGCTTCCTCCATCAATACTAGACATCTGGCTAACCTTTGCATGTTGAAAACGTAATGAAATATTTCCTAAAGCAAATGTCTGAACTTGTTCCTCTGAATCTCCATTTTTAGCAGTAAATAATAAAGGCAGAAAAACACACGCCTATGTATACAAACATATTCATATGTGATTACATTTTAATGGGGAAAGGAAAAATTCAGCAAGGACAGAGGGAATAAAAAGTTAAAATAACACCAACAGATTGAATTTAAAAATTGAAAAGCTTTTATAAGAAAAACAGAAACCTTGATATCTCATTTACTTACTTACATAAAATTACATGTGACTATGCATAAAGGGGCATATGATTGGCAAACTGTTCTTGGTGGCTATCTCAGAGAGATAAGATTCTGTGATTTTTAATACCTTAATATCTTCTAATTTTATACATTATTATGTATTATCATATGCTACTTACGTACAAGGGCACTGCATTATTTATATAATCAGAAACATCTAGTTTATATTTTTCACTATGAACAATAATTTGCAGGTTTTTTCTGAGTAGGATCGTATTTAGGTGAGGTTATCACTTCTGTCCTGATACAGGGATGAACGCGGCTGGCAGAGCAGCATTAATATGTATTTTCTCTCTCTCTCTCCTGAGCAGGACTTGTATGTGGTCTCAATGGGTGCCTTCCAATTGCTGTCTGGTAGGATATGAGCATAAATATGCGTACATTTGGAGGTGTACCACTGGGTTATTACACGTAAGAGGGTAAACAGCAGCTCCTACAGAATCTAGCTGTACAAAAACTGCCTTCAGTCTGGTAGGCATTAGAATTTTGCGTTACCCTACAGGAGATGGGCTCCTGAAAGCTTCCGTCTACGTACATGGTTTACATTATGCAGATGCGTCCAAAACACCTGCACGGTTCTGTGTACATTTTCTAAAGGAAAACTAAACAGTTTGGAAATAACAGGGTGTGAATAGGGTGAGATTGGGTACAGAGGTCACTGCAGGCCATGGCTTGTGTGTTGAGTGGGTGGTGCAGAAATGAAGCAGGATCCAAGGTGACAGGGTGAAACCCTTTAGCAGGTGACAACAACAACAACGGGGCATACACCCCAGGTATCATAGTCAACACCAGCCTTGGTCCAGGAGGTACCCTTGCCAATAGCAGTCCTTCGGTGTAAAGGCCACTTTACATCTTCTGGTGGGAGCAGAATCTGTAGAGTAATTTAGTTCAGATTACAGAGCTGTTCTTTCCACCATGTTCTGGGAAATCTGTGAATGGTACAGGTCAGAACTGTGGATCATCTTTGCCTACTTGCTAGTAGTTTTTGGAAGTCTGTTAGCCTTAGGCAGTACACATCAAAACTTATATTAGAAAACACAGAATCAAGTGCTACCCTCAACCTCAGGGGAACTATATAGAAGGAGCACTTCAAAGTTACTTAATTATGATTAGTCTCATTATATTGAGAAATAAAGAATATTCAAAACAGTAAAACCCTATAAAGGGAATTCTACAACTTTTCTAACTAAAGAATCGGGAATTTAGGGAAGAAATAAAAACCATATGTCACAATAAGTGTGCAACACCTCGCTTAAATGGGAGGTAATTTTAATGTATTTTTCTATTTTGAACATTCTTCACATATTGGGGTCTACTTGGTGTCTGTGCTGGTTTTCTATTGCTGCAGGAACATATCATTACAAACTTAGTGGCTTAAAACACTTCATACTTTTTGTCTTACAGTTTTGGAGTTCAGAAGTCTGGCATCACCTTGCTGGCTAAATTCAAGGTATTGGCAGGATTGCATTTTTTCTGGAAGCTCAAGAGGAAAACCAGTTTCCAGCTACCAGAAGCCGCCCACATTCCTTGGCTCAAGGAACCCTTTCTTTATCTCTAAAGCCAGCAATATTCCATGTCTTTGATTCTTCTTTAGAAATCACCCTCTGATCGCAAGCAGGCAAGATTCTCTGCTTTTAAGGACCCACGTGATTATATTGGATCCAACCTGGTAATACAAGATAATCTCCACCTCTAAGGTCCTTAAACTTCATCACAGCTGGAAAGTCCCTTTAGCCACTAAAGTAACATATTGCTAGGTCTCAGGGATTAGGACAGGGACATCTTCACGGGGCTATTTTTCTGACTACCACCCTGACTAAGGAGTGTAGCGTTACAATACAGAATAACAACACAAACATTTTACAGAAATTTTTGAGTCTAATGATGTTTCATTTCTATTACCAATGCCTCTGTCTTTTCATAAAAATAAACCATCTGAAAAATGGTTCCTATCATGTTATGAAGTCAAAGCAACAAGAATAACCCTGAACAGTGGCCACTTGTCACATAATAGTACCTCCAGTCACATTACTGCATTAATTACCTGAAGGTGGACCACTGTCTTTCATGTAGGTGGCACTTAGCATTGTGGTTACTTAAGTATGAAGCAATAATTTGTCCAAGATTAAAGCAGTTCTCAAACATGAATTTGTGAGGATCAAGTGAAGGGAAGTAATTCATGATGGGACAAATTACACTGAAATCTGGAAATCTAATATGTAAGATTCTTTGTTTCCTTTTTCATTTGCGGAACAGCTTTTTATCACTAACTCACATGTAAAGCTAAAGAACTGTCTCCTCTAACATTGTGTACTTAGTTTTATGGTTTAAAAATTAGTATTATTAAAACATTTTGAGTAAAAGAGGTTTTTTAAAACTTTCATCACAATTGGCGAGTGAAAGCAAATTGAATATTTATTCCTTTGCTGGCTTGAAATTCTGGTTCTGATTCTCAAGTTCACTCCCTCAGAATGTTAGATAAAAGATAGAGAACCAGTAATCAGGATTACATGATACTAGTAAAAAAGAGATTCTTAAAATATGAAGAATATATGATATTCGTACAGTTGCTCCTCCATATCCAGTTTTCACACCCACGATTTCAGCTAACTGCAGAAGGAAAAACATTCAGAAAAAAAATCTCAGAAAGTGTCAAGAAGCCAACTTGAACTGGTCACACACGGAGCACTCCGCTGAATCAGCGAGAATGAAGCCACATGCAGGCCCAGGCTGTCGTAGCCGACATGCGAATACTGAGCCATTTTACGTGAGGGACTTGGACATCCATGGGTTTTGGCATCTGTGGAGGTCAGGGTGACAGTATACAAAACATTTCTGTTGCTGATGTTGTTGTTTGGGATTTAAAATAGTTCATGTCTCATTAATTTCTAGTGAAGTGCAGTGGGTACTTTCATTGTTTTCCTGGCAGACATTTCTCCTTTCCTCCTTCCTGATAGACAGGACCCCAGCTGTTCAGATTGTATGGGCATGCTGTCTCTCACCCAACCCTCGACTCCACTGATTGATTTAAACAGATCAATATGATTCCCTGCCACTGGCCCCAGGGACGGGCATACCCATGATCACAGGCACCAGAGCTTGTGTATGGTGTTTTCTGCTGGGGACTTCAGTTCATGGCTCGGGGACTCTTTCTGTTAGATGGCATTGGATGTAGATGCCCTCTTTTCTTAAAACAGATTCTTTTCTTAAAACTGTAAGAAAAGAATACCTGAGCACAACAGTAGTTGTTTTATAAAAGTAATTCTGTTACTTATTATCATTTTAATGGTTGGTCTGGTGCATACAGGGGATATCAGCATGGAGAGGCTTATGAAAGTGATAAAGATTTCTCTGTCCTCCCAGGTCCTAGAAGAGGGAGGCAGGCACTTGCAGGAGGCCTAGCCGGGGGTCTGCTAGTCCTGCAAGCGGGGTTTCTCAAGCTGAACGCAGGGAGGCAGAGCCAAGCCATCCCTGGGCAGCAGGCTTTATTGGTTTGTAGGAAGGACAAATGTTGCGTAATTCGAGTGTATCTGGGTCAATAGGAAGGGGCCATGACAGGAGGAAATTGGGATGTCTTCATGAGGAGTATCACATGGTCACATTTGTTTAAGCAGGTCAGTGCGGGGCAGATTCAGGGAAACTGGGTAAAGGGTCAAAGGGAAGTGGGCAGGGGAAGAACATTGAGGCAACAAACATTTTACTTTACATGACACTAGCCAAACGAAAGGAGAAAGCTGTTGCTGAAAGAATTGCAAAACCTGAAAGGCCAAATGCTGACAAGCAGAGCAAGAGTCTTAATTACCTCTGGAATTTTCAAGTTATAAGAGCTTCATGTCCCTTTTGTTTTTTGAGGCATTGTCTGTTATGCATTTTGTTATTTTCTACCAAAATCATCTTACATGGTGCTTCTAGCAAATGTAAATGCATTTGCCTTTCAATAAAAGTATGCAAATAAAACTGCCAGTCATTTAAATATTAACCCAGTTGTTGTTAAGATGTAAAAACAGCAGATGAAACTGTACTGATTGTATTATTTTTCCTAATTTAGGCAGGTCCATAGAATTAGATTAACCATAATCATTGGTTCATAACAAGGCTTCATTGCATAGCTTGTGTTATTGTTTACTCTGAAAAATGATCAACTTAGTAATTTTGCTTTAAAGATGAGCACTTTTTAAGGTCTTATTTAAGAAAACCTTTGTAATGTAGAATCATGAAATATTCACCTACATGTTCCTCTAAAATTAGTAAAATTCTCCAGACATGTCTTTTATCATCTGGAATAGTTTTGTGTAGTGTAGGATAGAGGGATGTTTTTAATCTTTTAAACATTTTTTCATACAGATGAAACCCCCCCAGCAACGTGCAGGACACCTGTATTTGTGTACAGCGTTTGCGCATGCCTTCCCCTCTGTTCTCTTTACTGTGTCTGTCGGCTGTCTTCTCCTGCTTGACACATGCCGTCTTTTTTCCTTCCAGCCTTCTAAAGATATTATTGACATGCGACATTTGTAAATTTAAGGCATGCAACGTGATGATGTCATATGCCATCTGAATTATTACAATTTATCATTAACCTAAGTCAGAGATTTTTAACCTTTTTCATCTCATGGCACACATAAGCTAATTACTAAAATTCTGCAGCACACCAAAAATCCATTTATGAATCTGACAAAAAATTAGGTATAATTTTGATTCGTTCACACCAGACGGCTATTGTTGTGTTGACGGTTGTCACTTTTTATCCGACAATCTAAGGGAAAAGAGGCCAGAGCCCCTGACTAAACGGTCAGGTGTTGCATGTTTTAAAAATTTGTGCAGCATGCCAGTTGGAAATCGCCGATCTAGGTATCCAGATTTTAATTATTGCACTTCACTTATCACAGCTTATTATTAACCTAGGTATCCGAGAAAATTTCCACCTCTCCATCCCTCCCCAAGAACACTTTGGCTATTTTCAGTCCTTTTTGATAGAAATCTTTGAGTGAGTTTGTCAAGTTTTATGAATTGTTTTCTGCTTTTGATTATGGATAGGCTGCATCTACAGATCAGTTTGAGAAGGGTCAGTACCACTGGGACATCAATATTTTTATTAACGACCACAGTCTACGCATTTATTTAGAAGAGATGTTATTATAACTTTTTCCAGTTTCTAAGGTGAATTCTCTCATTTTCTCTGTCAGTTGCTTTAAAATAGTGGTTCTCAATGTTGGGCCTATCTAAAAGTTACTGAAATTCAAACAATAATTGAGCCCGAGCCCCACCCCAGAGCAGCTGAATCCCTGTCTTTGGAAGTGGGGCTCTGGCACCCAGATCTTTAGAAGCTCTCCTTGGCTATTCTCTTGTGCAGTCCAGAGTGAAAATCACTTTTAAAAAATAATTCTAGTTAGTTTATTATCTGTTTGCATTTACAAAAGCCCCATTTTTTTGTGATCTTAATTGAGTCTTGTGTGGAACTCCTACAGGGGGAGAAGCTGCCACTGGTTAAAGTTGCATCAAGTAGCTTCTCTCTCTTTTTCAAGACCAAACCCTTTCTGCTTACGCTGGTGACTTCAGGAGGAGGGAGACGACGCATTCACGGCTTCCAAAGCTGTCATGGAGGAATGGGCTATAGGTGTCATTTCAAGAGTGAAGGAAAGTGTGAATTATTTTAGTATTGCGAAATGCCTTTCTTAAATATAAAAGGAAAGGAACTACCCATAGAGATAACTTTTCATACATTTGGCTATGATTAGAACAAAGAGTAAACTTTTTAAAAATGAAAATCCTATATTAGACATCAATTTGGAAAACAGAAAAAATAACCATTTAATATACAGATAACTTTTTTATATCAGTATGAAGTTTATGAATAATCCAAAAATGGATGAAATATGTAAGTAGGCAAAAGAGCTACAAATGACCAGTGGTGGATATCCAGATGGTCAGTGTCCCCATAGCAAAGAAAAACATGTAATATAAAGCATGTTTCATCTATGAAAACATTCTGTGCTGATAAGTGATGTGATAGACAACTTTTAAACATGTCACGAGAATATAAGTTGAAATGACCTTCCTCAGACACTACATACCAAAATATTCCCCTACCTGGAATTCATTAAAAATGGAAGAAGAGTCATCTAAACATATGTTAACAGGACATCATTTAAATCTATTATAGCACATCCCTACAGTGTTTTTTTTCATGGAAATTACAGAAAATGAAAAGCTAACACACTGCACTGTATCTGCTGGGGCTGCTGTAACAAAGAAGCACAGATTGTGTGGCTTAAACAACATAAATTTATTTTTCCCCATTCTGGAGGCTCGGAGTCTGAGATCACAGCCTAAGCGCAGTTGGTTTTGTCTGATGTCTCGCTCCTTGGCTCAGATGCTCTTCCCTCTGTGTCTTCACACTCTCTCCCTTCTGTACCCGTCCACATCCAAATTGGATCAGGGCCCACCCTATTAGCCTCATTTTCACATATTTGCCTTTTTAAAGACTCTATCTCCAAAGAAAGTCACAGTACGAGTTAACTGGGGGGGGGCCGCGGGTTAGAATTTCAACATAAATATGTTGGAGGCATACAATTGAGCTCATAACAATTATTCACCTTCTCTTCCTAATAGGGTGTCAGTTTTTGATTGGGTTCAGCCAGTCAGGTTCTTTCCCTCCCAAATTTGAATTGGGAACTAGTTTTACAAAGAAGTATGGACAGTAGGAAATTCTTTCTGGCAGAGATACGAGGTAATGTTGGAAGCCACGTCTAGTTCCTGGGACGGCAGGGGCTGCAATGCTGGGTTAAAAGCTGCAGCATCCAGCACGAAAAGGTGGAGCAGTTATGTCCTCACCAGACAGGTTCTTCCTCTTCCATGGTTTGTGCCATTTTATGAGTCTGCACCTCCAGGCTTCTTAGTAATTTTATGAGACGTCCAATATCCTCTCAATAAATTTTTCTCTCCTTAAATCAGCCAGAGTCAGTGTCTGTGGCTTGCAATCAACAACCCTGACTCATGCATCACAGACGGTGAAACATCATATAGCCATCAAAATTCTATAGCCATTAAAAATCAGGTTTTTATAAAATAATTTTAATGGCTTTGGAAAATATTTATGACGTGCTACTAAGAAAGTTGACAATATAGTATAAATACTATGAAAACAATTTTATTTAAATACTGTGTATGAATAACCACAGATAATAATTGGATGGGAATTTGACAAATATTTATAGTAATTATTTCTGCATAGTGAAATTGTAATTGATTTGTGCTTTCTTCTTTAGACTTGTTGCATTTTGCAAATATTCTATATATATTATTTTTATCATCATGCAATATTTATAAAAGGAAAATTCAACCCAGCATGGCCTTTTGGGATTCTCCTTGCTCCTATAAAGATGCCTTTGCTATATTTCTCTGTGCTTCCGAGAGATCCTTATGACAGCTCTTATTACTCCTCATGGCTTGAATATGGTCCTCATTATGCTAAATTCACTTGCAACTAAACCTAGCATCTCCGTATTTCTGTGACAAGCATAATATCTGGCATAAAGCAAACACAAAGCAAATATTTGTTGAATGAAAGAATAAAGCTATTTAATATCACTTGATGGTTTTTTTCAATTGTGTTAAAGCTAGTTTCTTGAATTTCAGTGATGGCAAATTCTAGCAGTGTGTTCTTGAGCTTTTATGTCATTTGATTATTTACCGGTGGTCAAAAGAATTAACATTATTATTTGAAGTGTTCTCCATAAATAAAGTAAGTATATTAAGAATACTTTCTTCCCTTAATGATAAAAATGGAATGAAGAGATACAGGAAAGCTATTTTAATAAGCTGCATACAACCAAAATAAGTATTAAATTATGTTAATTACTAATACTCTCATCAATTTATTTAACCAGCAGTACAGAGTGGTTAGATTTTATTTTGTTTTCAGTTCTAATGCCAGATTCAAGCTCGGTCCAGGCCACTGGTAGAGAATCAAGGCCAACTTTCAGGATAATAGCCTTTAATAAAATGTAATTAGGAACCTCATTTTATGGATTATAATTTTACTCAAACTCAACATAATCCTGTTCTAGCTTAAACCAATTTGTTCTGGCAAGCCAACCATGGTCTTGGTCTGGGGGAGTGGCTGGTTCTCTGGACTCATGCTCATCTAAGCCCATCTTCAATGAAATAAGAAGCTTGTTCCAAAACACAAATCAATACACTGCTCTCTTTATCAGGAAAGTCTGACTTAACTTAAAAGTATATTGAATAAAACACTTTTGAACAGAAGATATAGAGGGCCGCACATTTCCAATTTGTGCCTAGAGTGTCCTGATTCTGACATTTCCCAAGTTTGATTGTTTGACTCTTATTTTTCTAAAAATTGTACTCTTTTCCTTTGCTTGCTCAACCAACCAAAATAACTTTAACTAATAAGGCAGGACATGAACATGTAATAATGGAGCTTAGAAAATGGATCTTGGAATAATACTCATAGAGATGATCACTGAAATTGTGGGCAGATGAACATGAAATAGAGCACCAAGGTGGAAAGCCCAGTGGTGCTTACCCAGAAGGTAAAAAGTAAACCTTCTAAACACAGTATCAGTTCATATATGGGGTGGAATGGGAAGAGGCATAATCAGAAGGAACTGGAAAGAGATACCAGAGAGTGGGGAAGAGCCGGGAAGGTACATGTCGTAAAATCCTAGGGAGGAAATTGTTTGACAGATGAGATACTGGTCTGCAGCATCTGCTTCAGTAAGGATGGGCTACACATGGTTCCCAATACATTCGAGTCCTTTAGTGAGTTAACGTATTAGAAGTTTATTTTTTGCTCACGTAACAGTCCAAGATAGGTGGTCCTGGTTGGTGGGCCTCTCAGGGAAAAATGCTCCTTCTGTATCATGACACTAGACCCCAAAGGACCTTACTGTTATTGGATGAGAGATGGGGAGAGAGAGCCTTGAAAAAGTCCTTGATCTGAAAGAGACTTACTTACATCCTGCTTGTACACCATCAGAAGTAACTAGCTACAGACAAATGTAAATACAATAGTCAGGCAGCCTCTTCCTAGCAATCCGCTTTATGGTGGGAGGGACAGATACATTTTGGTAGACAGTGGGCTTCTCTTCCTCAGTGCTTGATGTCCAAGCAAGGCTTTAAAAATGAGGTCTGATAAATGCCTTGGCTGAATTTGGTGATTTCAAGTCATTTGGTGATCTTCAGTAGAGTGACAGGGACTGCAGTCATATACCACCTGTTAAAAGAACAATGGATATTTGAAGAGCTGCAGACAGAAAGGACAGACTTGTCTTTCAAATAGCTAGGCAGTGCAAGGGCAGTAAGAGAAAACATATTAGATTGAAGAGGTAGCAGAATAGAAAGAAATGTGTTATTTTTACAATGAAGTTGTAATTGATTCAGCTCACTTAGCTCATGTGTGAGCATATACATAAATAAAACAAAATGGAAATGAGCTGAGAGCAGTGAGAGGGGCTGAAAAACACAGGTGCAGGGATTAGCAATGGACAGGAAGAGGTCAAGCTTTCTGGGGAGACTAGAGATTAAAAACGAGGAAGGACACCCATGGCGTGTCCGTGGAGGAAGGCACAGAGAGTTTACTGTGGAGTACCGTCCGGAAATGCAGGACGAAAGGCCATCTGCTTAGGCGGAGAGACAGGAATTTAGGGTCAGGTTTCAAGCGAGTATAAAAACTATGGAATCTCCAGTGTGGACCTAGGGGGGACTGTCAGAAGATAAATAACAAGATAAATAAGTAGAGGAGAGCGCAGAGCTGGAGTCAGAGATTTATTGATGTCACAATCAAACAATAAAGCCCTGGGTTATATTTTCCTGTTCTTATAAGTAATTTTCCATTCTCCTTTTTTGAAAAGGATTTTTTTAAAAGATCAATTAGGCTAGGCACAAGTTATAAGATCAAACCAATAAACTATATAAATAGACTAGAAAAAAATAATTCCTTTTTCTTGGTACTGCGGGTTGGCAAAGAAACACAGCAAAGTGAGTATAAAAGAAAAGGCCATATAAAATTTTTAAAATACACAAATTGAGGGTGTTATTTTTTACTTATTATTTTATGTTTCAAATGGCTTCTGAGTAATGATCATTGTAAATGTTTGTTCACAAGTAGAGGTACGAATTCTGTGTGGGTGTTAATACCATTTAAAAACTGGAATTACTTAAGATGCATTATTGGTACAGAGGGCGGTAGTTATTTTTTTCTTTCTGATATGTGCATAAATGCCAATAACATTCTTAGGAAAGAATGAAGTAATTTTTACTTAGTTGAATGGCAATGCTTTCAATTTTATGACTTTTCTTAGCCTGCAGGTTGTTATTTTGCAAAGTATATTTAAGAATTTTTTGCTTTCATTCTTCTTAGGAAGCACTAACCCTATCCATTGCCAAAGACTCCTACTAGTGTAAACAGAATTCCAAAACTAGAACTTTCTCTAGGCCAAGAAGAAGCCAGCAATTTCCATCAGAAAGCATTCTATAACCCATTAAAATGACTTTAGCATGAGCAAGATTTTAAAGGGGGAAAAAAAAACGCTGACATCCTATTATCAGCCTTTAGTTGAAATAGTTGTCTACCAATTAGGTATAGAAATAATTATTTATATACACACACGCATGCGTACATACACAAACACTAAAATATATATCTTTGTTTTTTTAGCTTTCTTTAACCACATTTTTACAGTCATATCAACTTCAAATAAGAACGTGTGCCCATAAGAAAATTTAAAAGACATATTTAATATCAGGACATACTTTTAAATAAAAACTCAAAAACATTTATTATACTAGAGTTATTTTTTAAAATAGTACATTAAAAAGCTTTTAATATCCATAACCATTAATCTACATATTTTATATGAAGTAAATAAAATTGCATTTGCACTGGAGAATAGGAAATGTAGATGAAACTTAAAATTAAATTTAGTTCTCAATGGTTCTAGAATTCTAATATTTAAGTATTATTTCTGAAGAAAAATGTTTATGAAAAAAATTTAAAGTATTCAAAAGTTAAGCTTCAATAAATGTTCTTATTGTTTCCATAAAATAGAATAGCAAACTCGGTTCATTTTATTATAGAGTCAGAAATGACTATATATGGTATGTCTGTCTGTGCATGTATGTATATACATATGTATAACATTGTTAAAATTGGTTAAATTTCCATAAGCAATAAATGATCCTAAAATACCACAATATAATAAAATTACTACAAGTTGGTTTATTACATTTTATTTCTTATATAACTGATTTTTTTAAAGCCAGACAAAAAAATTTACGAAATGTTTATAGACAGATGGTTTAAACTTAATCCGATTAAATATCAACATGGAAATCAATTCAAGGTCTGAAAATTCAAAGAATGCTTTAAAAAACCTATAACGAGGCAACTTCATAAGAGAGTCAGGCCAAGCACTCATATTTCATCTGCTGGATTTATTCTGCAATGGACTTGTTAAGTGTCACTCAAATAAGCTGTCTTTATAAATGGTTGCCAAAGTCCATTTCGAAAGTTGGTGTAAATGTATCATTCAACAGTTGGAATTTGAAAAGTGTAACTAGTTTCTTTTTCTGTAACAACTAGCCTCAAAATGACTATCTAGCTTTAAAAAGCAGAATGAATTCCAGATTGGCAGTACCCATCTTTACGTTTGGAATTTTGTAGGGTACTCAGTACCCACAATTTGGATGGACATCCATTGTTGTTGTGTACAGCTAATTTATTGTTATTTTTCTAAATCTACATAGATTGTCTTTCCACCTTCTTGTGCATAATTTCACACAAAATCATAAAATCTATTTGTCTTGAAGAGACATTTGCACTCTCAAATTGATTTGCAGCATTAGTCTAAATAGCCAAGATTTGGGAACAACCCAAATGAATGGATAATAAAATGTAGTACATGCATACAATGAAATAGTACTCAGCCTCAAAAAGGAGGGAAATTCTACCATTAATGACCACATAAATGGACCTACAAGACATTATGCAAATGAAATTAGTCCGTCACATAAGAACAAATACTGCATGGTTCCCCCTAGGAGAGGTATTTAAAATAGTCAGACTCATAGAAGGAGAGAAGAGAATGGTGCTCACAGAGGGTGGGGGAAGGAAACGGGGAGTTGCTCAATTAGTATGAAGTTATCATACAAGGTTAATTACTAGAGGTGTGCTATAAGCCACAGAACCTGTAGTTAATGACATGACATTGTACATTTAACAACATGTTAAGAAGCTAGAGCTTATGCTGAGTGTTCTTAGTGCAGGGAGGAAAAACAGCAAAGAGGCACAAGAAATCTTTTGGAAGGGTGGGAGATATTTATTACCTTGTTTGTAATAATGGTGTCCCAGGTGTATGAATATGTGCAAACTCATCAAGATATATACATCAAATATATTCAACTTTTTCTATATTAAGTATCCCTCTATAAAGTTTAAAAAGTCTATTTGAGCAGAGAAGAAGCTAAGGTCTCTAGTCTAACAATATCTTTACCACATAGTTGAAGAATGAGAGAGGGCAGGTAAACCACCTGGTGCCCAAGCAAATGCGGTGCCCGCTCATCCTTGTCCCTGAGTCACCTGTTTTCATAAGGCTAAGCTCCACAACGAAACAAAACCTCACCTTTCCTCATGGCCATTTAAAACTCTTTTCTGTAGCACCTGTTACCCTGTAAGTTAGATTATGGACTTTTATGTACTTTCTTTTATCTTCTGCTTGTCTGCCAACCCTTCGCTCATAGGTTATTTCAGTAATCTATGGATTACTGGCATGGAGTCAGTAATCTATGGATTTCGGGACCCAGTAAAAAGACATCGGTGTGGAGACTTCAGAGGACAGACCTGTGAGCAGATTTTGATAGATGACCTCCAACAAATAAATGTTTTCATCTTTGCAAAGAGATATCCTAGATATAATGAATATCAACTTGGCCCTACATGTCAACAGACATAATTATGACCTAGAATAGGTTTACCCAGCTGAAGTGCAGTACACAGTTCAATGCAGTCATCAGGCTCATTCAAGTCCAAATTCTGACTTTGTGTGAATCAACCAGATTACTCATAGGACTTAACTGGCACACATAGAATATGACTCAGAAACTGGGCTCAGGTTTTTAGGGAGATGTGAAAGATTCTTAGGACCAAGTATCTTTGTCTTCCTAGAGCTGTATGAGGGTTTTTAAGGGTTGTCACAGTTGAATGGTAACTTTTCCCCGTGACATAAAGAGCATTTCCATCCAGAGCCCGTTTTCCTGCTAACTACCTTCGGGGAACCATTGGGACACTATGTGTTTACATGAGACTATTTTTGGTTCTTAGACCACATTTTCATTATTATTTTAAACAAGAAATATAATTTCTATTTTTACTTTATATTTCTTTTTCTCTGGAGGTGAAGGAAGTGATTAAGAAATTTGTATATGTTAACTAACTCTCACTTCCTCCCACCCCCTATTTTACGGAAGAGTGTAACACTCCTGAGATGCCAAAAAGCCAACTTAGTGGACTGTGCTCATGGTCCGTATCTCAGAACTAATCCGCTCAGAGAATTGTACTTTGTCATTTATTTCAAAAACTCTGGACACCAATCTGTCATACAATCGGTAGTAAAAACAAAGGCAGGTGCATGAAAAGGACAGTTCTTGTCACAGGGAAATGTCACCTCTAGCTAGTTAAAATTCCATTACTGTGTGTGTGTGTATTTTCAAATTTTTAGGTTGACAAGCAATTTCTATCTTGTAAAATCTAACTTTCAGCTTAAGTAATAGCTTCTAAAAATTGTTTTGATCACCTCAACTTCAAAATAAGAATTTCAAAGAAGAAAATGGCAAAGTAACCCTTTTGCTTTTTCAAGCCATAAATACCTATTTAACTCAAACAAAATAAAAACAATTCCTTTGGTCCTATGAAACATTCAAATCAATTAAATTATTTAGTAATAACAAGGTACTTATTAAGCTCTGAATGTCGTTACATGCAGATGCTTCAAGTCTCCTTTGAGAATTTAAACAACTGCATGTAAGTTGGTGAATTCTGCCACATGGCCTTGGGTATAAGTGCTGCTCCTTTTATCTATTGTGGTGTAACAAACCACCTCAAGATTTAGCAGCTTTAACAATAAAAATCACTTATTTTTGCTCTTGAATTCACAGTGTGAGCAGCGTTTGGCAGGGAAGCCTGGTCTGTTCCACTGGGTGTCAGATGGAGCAGCTTGGCGGTGGGCTGGAGGGTTTGGTCCAAGTTGGGGGCTACTCACAGGGGTGGCCAGGTAGCCTTGCCTGTCAGCTGGCGGTGCAGCAGGGGCTGGATGTTGGGAGCCTTCGTGCCCCTCCCTCTCAGCCTCTCCAAGTTGTGTGGGTTTCTTCCCAGCATGGTGGCTGCGTTCCAGGAACAAACAGCCTTCACAGAGAGAGCAAGGAAGAAGCTCTATATCCTTTATTGCCTGACTTCGGAAATCAAAGAGTGTCATGCTCACTCCATTGTAGACACTAGAAGCAAGTTACTAAGGCCGGTTTGTATACAACCCACACTCAGGTCTAAGGGAATTACATTCAGTGTCTTGATGGAAGGAAGGTCAGATAATTTGTGGACGTATTTGGAAACCACCGCAGTACGAAGCGAGGGATGCTAAAAATAAATGCTACATTAAGTTCTGATAATCTAGAAAGATCCGTTCTTTCTTGAATTATAATTTTTAAAATATCATTTATTTAACTATTAGCATGTCCTCTATATCAATTTTCAGCAATGATTGCAGAAATTCTAAGTACGCATTTTATATTTTGCAGATGAAGAAATTCAGAGTCAGTGGGAAGTCACAGACAGTAAATCCGTAGAACCAACGATTTCAAAATTGATTCTTACAGCTTCCCCATGCCAGAGTTCTAAGGAGGGGTGAGATTCAACCTAGGATTTTGCAGCTAGAGGAAATTTAAGTGGCCAAGAAGAGTAGACATTTTTTTTTCTCTCTGGAGAATGAGGTAATAAAGGATACAGGATAATTTTCATAAGAATCCTTTCTCCGGACCAGTGTATGTATGCGCCCTGTCTCGGCAGACATTTCTGAGACAGGTGTGGAATGAAGACAGACGCTTGGTCCTTGTTCTTGGGAGATCTGGGCAGAGGCTGTGGCAAGAGTCTTTCCAGATGAACTGGTTTCAGTGTATTCTCAGGAGGGTCAGGGACAGTGAAAGGAGTGCCGGGCTGTGGGGGTAGTTGGCAGATTAGAACCAGGTCAGGCATCCTACAAGATTCACTAACAACTTAGCAAGCAGGAATTCATTCGGCTAAGCTGAAATGTGTGCTACAGTTTGTAGAGTTGTCAGCCACGTGGAATCGGGCGCTACCTATTCCTCATTAAAGAGCTCCTGGTTCTCAGTGTGGATGTGTGCAGTTGGGCACAGAAAATATTTCCTCCTGTTTTCCTTTAAGAAGCTGTGGCATACTACTCTCTTGTCTTAAGAAAGAGCCTTATTCATCAACAGAAATGAAGTTTCATTCCTTTGCTCAACATTTTTTCGATTCATTTTTGTTTAAAAATACTTTTATAACACTATAAGCCAGACACAGTGTTACATGCTTTATAAATATTTTGTAAAACTCCCAGTCATCCATTGTATTTACTTTGCTATAATACTTATGATTGCTATAGTACAACCACAGGGACTCACCATCAATGTATCAATGCGCTTTTTTCTTTCTTTCTGTTCTTTTTCCTTTTTTGCTTGGGTGAGAAGGAGGGTAAATACAGGTAGATCTGGGTCCATCTCAGAGGAAGCTATAGCATAGAAAAAAAGGAGTCTTGAATTTGAAAATTGGCATTTTCTTGGAAACTCAATAACTTCTCTGAGGCTTATTCTTGTCTATCTAAAGTCACCATGAGATTTAGATGAAATAATCTATAAAGCGATGTATGAAAAAGTGTGCCAGGAAATAAAAAGTTACAAAGTACTGAGGGATACTATGTGAATGAGAATGCATGACAGGACGTGTCCCCGGCTATGGATGGCAGCTTTGGCCACCACCCATCTGTCGGTCTGAGCCCATGTAAAGGTTCTCTCCATCCACGGACCCCTCTTAGTTCACAGATCCTCCTGGGCTGGTTCTAGCATCACTTGTAATGTTGGTTGAACTTCTGACCGAAATGTGTATTAAAAAAATAAAATGTGTATTTTGGAGGGTAAAGGCAAGTATACATGGTCTTCTGAGGCTCTACCATTATTGGCTTAAAAATCGTGACTACATTATTAAACCTAGAAGTTTTCTGAATTTTTTTACTAATAAACATTTTTTGTATAAAATACTGTACTTTAAATACTGTAGTTGCCTTTGCCTTTTCATCACAGATTTATCCTTACTCTTGCACTCTAGTAAAGAGCAGGGAATGAACTCATTTACTCGCAATTAATTTATATAAACACCTTTTTATGATTATATGTAAAACCTCAACTAAGACAACAGTATGCATATATATACACACACACACACGTATGTACTCGTATATACCTGTGTCTGTGTGTATATGTACATCTATATGTACAGAGACATATATGCATTTAATTTAGCATATATTTTATATCTTACATATAGTTAACATGAAAATTTATATTTAACATGTGTTTAATTTACCTCAATAATTAATTGCCACCTCCAATACCTTTAACCTCAGACAACAAATGTTATAGTAACAAAATAATGAACTATTATCTGAAAAGCAAAAAAGTTGAACAATATGCTAAATCTTCACCTTTCAAATATTTTAAAATATTTTTAGTATATCACACTTAAATATTTTTAAAAGCAAAATTATCTGTCAAACATTTTGCAATGCACATATTTTTTTGTTATAGAAGGTTCTATGTTCCCATAAAAAGTCACACTTGCTTAAAATAGAAAACAACTTGTTTAATCATTGCAAATACAGCCATACTGTAGACTTGGATCTTTGTTTCTCAAATTAAACTATGGGTATAAATAATGGGTTTTTTGTTGTAACAGTAATATATAACAAGTAATATAATAATGATAGAAATCATAATTATAATAACAAAAAAGAAGCCATCTATTGAGAAAAAACCATCTACTTTTGGTGGTTCTTTTATAAATATACAATTTAATGCTTCCAATAATACACAGGTCAGTCATATTTGTCCCCGCATACAGACAAAGAGACTGAGGCTCAGCAGGTTCAATGACATACTTGCCTTAGAAATGGTGAAGCCGGAAATGAAATCTATGCTTTATTTCCCCATTAAGGCAGGGTGGTGCTGGCAAGGCAAGATTGAAACTCTGTTGGCTAATTTATGATTATAGATTATTGTTGTCAACCTGGACATTTTGTCTGACTTCCAATTCTTCTTTTGTTAGTCCTTTGTATTTTGAAACCATGGTTTACATTATCAAAGTTCTTTAGATTACAAAATACTTAAATATTCATTTGCTCTTATTACTCTTAACATTTTAAATCTCATTTTATAAATTGGACACTAGTTCATATTTAACTAGATAATGGTTTTTAATATGAAGATCATGTATTTAGATAAAAGCTACTTTCTCCCATGAATACACACAGAAAGAACTCAGTAAATAGTTGAGTAATGGTGCATGGTCTTTATAAAGGCAGGTGTCCATGTTGACAACCACTGGAACTAATTACTAACAAACAGCAAACAAATAAAACCATCACCTCAGAATTGAAAAGAAGGGCCCAACAAAAGATCAGGGGAAGAAGAGCATGCCTCCCAGACCCCAGACCTTACAAGGCATTAGCTTACTTCATGCATCAACAGCTCAAAAACTGTCCACTGGACTTTCCTTCATTACCGTCTAGTGCATCTGCGCAAGATTCCACATTGCAAAGAGTTTGCTCAACAATCCAACCTGAATTTTAAAAAATAAGTAAAAGAAAGTAGCAAAATGCTCAGCTCGCTCTGTGCGCTCTGTGGCAGCCATGAGTAGAGTGGCATTACTACAGTGCCATCTGTCAACCAATCAATTAAAATAATAATTAAAAATTTAAAAAATGAGAAGCATAATACCCTACTTGAGATTTCTAAACAAAACTCTTTACTGCCACAGAGTCAGCCACTGTTCTCCTGCATACACTATAGAAACATGCTAAGCAGGCCGTGCTTTCTACCACCTTCCTCCTTTCTCCTCAACGCAGGAGATGTGCAGACATTGTAGGGGCTTGGGTTCTAAAGAGGTACGTGAGTAGGCTGTCAGTGACTATTTTTACACTCATATTTTATTACAAAACTTTGAGAACAAATTACTGTTAAAATTGACGCTTCCATAGAAATTTAGCATTTGCCTCATTCTTCCTAACTACAAAATTTCCATTCATGAAGTGTGCCTCTAACCACTGTAACCTAGAATTGAATGACGTAAGAAACAGTGACTGATATTATTTGAGAGGGTGCAGCATCCAGAAGAAACAAAATGGATCTGCTATTCAGAAGTCTAGGAATATAATTAGAATCTAGAATTATAACCATCGACTTGCCATGAGATTGTAAATTCGCTTAGTCCTCCCCACCTGTAGCAATGGAAATGGCAGTTACTCAGGGAGGTCAGAAGCAAGAAACTTCCAGGTGAATCAACTCAGCTGTATTCTTTGAAAGAAAGGTGTTGATTGCATCGGAGATGTAACTCTGCATTCAAACTAAGTATGAATAAGCTCTGAGTGGCTTGTGGAACCTAGAATGGGTTCAAAATTAGGCCAATGAAAAATGGAGTCTTATTTTTATTGAAAGCTGAGGAATCATCTTCAATTTAAGTTTTGGTGTCATAATGCTGACACATAACTCACACATGGACAATTCCTCTTGGGGTGAAAGGTCAGCCAATTAATCCATTGCATCACCCATCACCTATGTGTGCCAGCTGTTCGGGAGAACTTAAAAAGATGATGGAAAATTCTTAATATTCTTTGACAGTACAATATTTGTACTAGACTCTGGCTATTCCAAAATGATGCTTCCCTGTTAGAATGGCCAGTCAATCTTGCTGCGTGATGGAAAACAGATGTAAGATTAGGATGCAAAGTAGTTTTCCAGACCCTTGGTCCCAGCATGCTGCACAGTCCAGCCCCAGAGTTAACCAGCCAAGTGCTGACACATGTCTTACAGCAAAATATCCCTCACAGCCACAGTTCAAAGGCCTCGCTACCCTCCAGGGCAATTAATACAGCATCACGTTCAATGGTGCTTGAACCAAATCCATTGAATCCTCAGGGGAGAAATAACGAAGCAATCGCAGAGCTCAGACAAGAGCAGCATGCAGTGATGGCTAAGGTTTCAGTCCCTGAAAACGCAGCTTTTCCTGAAAGCATGTATAGGGTTACAGACTTACTCTAAGGGAGTTATGCTCAGATTGTGTAATCTACTTGCAGAACGGACAGTTCTTGTAAGACAGCATCAAAACTGAACCGTAGTTATTTAAGAAAAAAGAAAGGAATGGAGGTAGAAAGGAGAGAGAGAAGAGAAGGAGAAGGAAAAGGAGAAGAAGAAGAAGAAGGAAGGAAGAAAGGAAGAAGAGGAGGAAAGGAGAAAGGAATTATATTTATAGATATTCACTCTGCCATAGTAGAGATTTTAAACTTTGCACTATTGAAATAAATGGAAAAGCAAAAATAATTTATTACTTCAATAAAACTGGATGCCACTATTAGTGTGTACTACCATAAGTGAAAAAGCTCTTTTCTGAGACATGCAACAAGCATGGTGTAATTCCATCTAGAGTAGGTAATCTCAAGGATGTTTTTCTGGATAGCTTACTGGATTAAAAAAATGGGAGCAAACATACCACATTGAATAATATGAAAATAAAATGAAATCAAAACTGAGGCAAGGTATTTTGCAATGTCTTATATTGCATTTTCTGTGTGTGTGTATATATATATATATAAAGGGGAATGTATGAGCAAAATCCCACGTGTTTATACAAATATAGGTTTTATATTGGAGAGACTGAGTGTGGTCTTGGTAGCCAGACTGTCCCACTCTAAAGTTCACATTTGTTGCTTCTGAGCAGTCTTATCTTTGGCCAATCATCTCAGGACTGTAGGTTGGTTCCTCATGGATAAACCAGGCATAATGTCAATGAGGCTGAAATGAGTTACTCATATAAAATGCAAGGGTATGTGCCTTCCCTGTAGTAAACACTGTGCAAGTATTAGCTATTTTATTACCTAGTGTAGAATCCCTTTTTCACTTAACACTGTTTCATAAACATCTTTTCAGGCCAATAAATATACATTCATATCTTCACTTTGAATGGCTGCATAGAATCACATGGATTCTATGATTGTCAGAGTGTATATTACCATTGTCTTATGGGATCTAGTTTTTTTCCACTACAGAATACATTATAATGAATATCCTTGTAAATACATCTTTGTATGTTCATACACCTTTTGGTAAATATCTAGTAATGGAATTAATGAATTAGATGATGTGCTAAAGATTTTGATTTGTATTACAGAATTCTTCACAAAGTTTTCATCAATTTTTTATTTTGACCAGCAGTCTATGAGAGTATACATTTTCCCACCTCCTTGACATCATTAAATATTATCTTTCTTTAAAATCTTTATTAAATATAGTAGTCATTATAGGGAATAAAGTAAAAAGAATTAACTTGAAAAGAAAATGACAAGATTAGTATTATTTAGAATAGTTTTTTCACCTCGATGGCTGTGCCAAATGTATGTATAATAATTATGTATGCCCTGGACACATGCATGTAAATGTGTATATTTGTGTGTGCGTATACATACCTATGCATGCATAAGTGTGTGTACATGTGTGTGTGCAATAACTTTGTTAAAATATGTATAAAAATTCCATTAAGGTTATCTATCAAAGTTTGCAAAGCTTTTTAGAATTATTTATGTTTTATGGAAAGAGCAAAATCTTGTAAAAGTTCATATTCAGTGACTATGCTACCAATAGCAGGTAGGGTAGAAGGATCAATTAATAGACATTGCGTTGCAGAAATGACGATGCAGCACAACCAAATTTCACTTCTCTAATTGACAAGTTTTTTTCCTGTGGGTTCCAGGTCTGGAGTTAACTACCAGATTCTTTTTAAAAGAGCCCACCCCACGTGGTTCAACTGTAATACATCAACTTCCAGACCCTAAAGATTTATGACGGTAGAAACTGCATATTTTAGTCCTCTTTGTATCTTCAAAAACTAACCAATGAGTGAAAAGATTCAATGTTATCCTCTTTCTCCTTTTCTAATTGTTTAAAAATGCCCTTTGCCCCACCATTGGCTGCCCATTAGATGAGAATCCCATCTGCCTCACTGGTAAACCTGAATCATTATTCACAACAGGCTGTCATTAGTTCATGAAACGGGACATGAGTTTCATAATTTAACAGCATCACACAACTGTCCTGCTGCATGGCCTTCAAGTTGTGGGATTTCTGTCCTCTTTCCTGGCTTCTTCTAGATTCTGATTGGCCATGATAATACAAATTTGCTTTGTGCCTGTTCATAGAAGAGGGACTGGGTCTGTACACAAAGACTGGGGTCCATTTTCTTGTTTTTATTGCTCCTCACTCTCCTAGGGGGTAATTAAGAGGTAACTATATAATTATTTGTGAGAGGTAGAGTTTCTATATGTTTATTCTTTAATTAATTTCTAAACCGTTTTTCTAGACTCATGTTTAGCAACATTAGTTTAAAAAATTAAGCCTTAACAATCAAAGAATTCAGGGAGGTATGGAACTTCTTAACATATCATTGTATGAGATTGTGAATAATAATACATTAATGTATTTTGGCAACTATTTTGGAGAACACTTTTCACATATGAAATGACTACCACAAAGCATCAGGAAGAGTCATACCCTCAGTGAAGTCTTTTCCTTGGTTCCATATAGACTGGACCTTAAAGGGTATCAACACTAAGAGAGGTTGTAGAGAGAGAATTTCAGGTAGAGAAATTGGTAACAATTTCAATAATACAGGGTGGAAGAAGCGTGATGCCTGTTCAGACATGCTGAGCTCACCAGAGCGGAATGAACCTGAGATTTGTACAAGGAATAGTAGCAGGTAAGGTTGGATCTCAGTTATTAAGCTAAGGTTTGTCCATAGGTGTGAAGGAAGTGAGATGATCAAAACGATGTTTAGGATTTTGCTGCCTCTTTCTTAATTGTGGTATTTGGTACTGAGTAGACCAATGGTCATACTGGAGTGTGTGTATGTGTGTGTCTGTGTGGTAGCAGAGAACCTAAGTAGGACCCATAGAAGCCGCCCAGTTGTGAAGCTGTAAGGGGCTCTGCAATGGGGATGAAAAGAAAAACCTGTGTGAGCGATGCTGTGAAGGAAGTGGGTTAAGGACCGAGTGGTCACGAGAAGTACAGCAGGTCACGGAGAGGCAGCCATCAGAGGGCAGTGTGCGTGGAAACAGGTGGTTCTGAACTTACATGAAGCTCAGAGGTCACAAGCTATAGGCTGTACGAAAACAGAACCAGATGCATGCTGGTGGAGCAGAGGAAAATGATGAGTTCTAGAGATAGTCTACTCTATTTTGTAGTGTCTTCCTTCCTGAGATATTTTCTCATCGATATCCAGTGAAATCTATAGAAGGAAGAAGACTGAAAACATCACAGGAAATTTGCCTTCCGTGCCTGCATATTCAGTACTGGCCTTGTCCCTTTTCTCCTGCAGTGTCGGGGGAGTTGGTTTCTTCAGCTGACCTGTGCGAGGAGCCCTCAGGGAGCAGGGAGGGCTGCGGAGCGGTCTATACACGTGGGATTGGTCCCACGGGAGTTCGGGCTGTTCCTAGAAACAACCCCCTGCCTCCTGAACAACTTTAAAAAATTGTCTATATTTAGCCTGCCTGTATGATTCTTAACTTTTGCTCTGTTGCCTTGCTTTTTATTTGCAAACATGAATAGAGGAAATGAACCAATAAAAACCATTACACTTTAGTAAAAATGAAGAATCTGAGAGTAAGGTTCCTATAAATCTAAGCAGATTTTTGAGAGGGCTGAGGAGCTGAGCCACAGGCAGTATGGTAATGTAAAGAGAAAGGAGGGCCCAAGAGAGACTGCAAAATGAATCCCTAACTAATCCCATTGGGGGACACCTAGCATCTCATTTCAGTGGGAATTGAATTAATTTTTTTGCAAGATTGTGCTTTTTGTGTAATTGAAAATATGTCTGGCATCAAGCGTGGGTTCCATGGGAATGAGTGAATTTTTTTCCTGGAAAAAATACATTGCTCCATATGTATCTATTTAAAATTTAAATTTGACAGTGCCTTTACCCCACTTCACAACCAATTCTTAGAGGCCAAATTGAAGGAAAGGGTTGAGGACTTTTTTGACATCTTAACTTCCTAGTCAGTGGGAGCACATGCCTCCAGGCCACACTGTCAGCCAGAATCTATTGCTTTTGTCAGATATTCTATTAGATTCTTCTAAGCTGCACGATCCTTAACAAAAATGTAATTCCAGAGCCCAATTATGGTACCATTCAGATTGTATCTCAAATCTTCGGGCGATTTCTCTATGACAAATTGTGAATTTTAGTTCTATGAAGTAGTTTTGCATACTTCTACCCAATCACTGGGGAAATTATTCATCAGACATGTTTAATAGATTTTTAGACACCTCCTCTGATGTTGGTGCCACTGGGAAGTATCTGTCTGTGCTCATATCTTAGTATCTTAGTCATCTCTTCTGCATCTATCTTTGTGCCCTGAGGGTCTGGAAGACTAAAAAGTGTCTTAAGGATGATCTGCTAATTCTCCCTCTCCTTTTCTTCCTAGAGAATACCTTGCTCAGACACCTCACCTTTTAATGATCTTTGATGATAAGCAACTCTCAGCAGCTGAATGTCATTTTAGGTGTCAATTAGACTCTCAGTTCTGCAGTGGGTACAATTGTATTATTGTTTTCCTAGGAGGACACCCACCGAGGTTCATAGTTTTTAAAAGTAATTAGCACAAGTTCACCCAGGTGGAAGGAGGTGGTGCTGTGCTCCACTAGCCCATGAGCTAGAATGTGGATAGGGTCGGCTCTTGTTCCTCAAGCTTTGGCAGTGCCTAACCCAGGGACTGGCATGAAGAATACTCTAAATACATAGTTGTTGACTGAAAGAAGTAGTGAATGAAGGATCCAGGTGTTTAAACACACAGTCTGAGTGTATCCACCTTAATGACTCACAAATACTGGCAAAAGGGAAAAAGCAATTCTACAATTTTTTTACCAGTTTTTAGCAATGCGGTTTAAAAAGAAATTTAGATGACTTTAGAGGCAAGTCCTTGATTCTGAAACATTTTAGAAAGGATGATATTAATGGATGATAATTCTTAATATCAAGGTCTTTACTACCTAAAATAAAAATTTGGCAACATTATCTAAGCCATACCATTAAAAAAAGACTTTCCAGTCCTTCAAGTTCCAAAGTCTGAGTTACCCTATGCTGCTTTCCGAGGAAGTTTTATCTCATTAATCTGCAACACTGAGCAATCCAGACATGTTCCTACTTTACTTCTGACTTTGAGAACCTTAAAGAGATCCCAAGGAAGCACTTTCATCAAAATGATTGTCCTTTAGAATTCCCACCTTCCAATACTGTCTATGAGCTGCACTTTACGTGCTGAATCATCACTGAAAGCCCAGCCATGCCCATCTGTGTATGATAGCTGGGAAAATTTCAAGAATACAATTTTAGAAATAAGTTATTATTGAACAATTCCTATGAGTGGTTAAATAAGAAATCCAGTTCTTGGTAGAGAACTTGCATTAGGCTTTGAGATTGAAAAAGAAATGTAATCAAACTATATTGTTATTTCCACAGTATAATATATCAATCTTTGTCAATGTGAGACAGTAACTGACCATGATTTTGAAAAAGAAGATATGAGATAAGCCAAAGAGAATTTTCCTTTAGAGACTGATGTATTTTTAAATACACAATAGGTGAAGAGCATGCTGATATTTTCTTCAGGAAAAAAATCAGATAGTATAGTGGATATCCCACTTGTAATTGTTGCGGGGCAATATTTTACTTTTGTAAGTGTAATCACCAATAATTAGGCTGAAAAAAATGAGGGAATCTGGAGAACTTCAGGTGGTAAAAAAAATAAGCTACTTTTATTCCTTCCTGAACCTCTGCAAAATTATGCTTTAAGTAATCTTTTGCCATTTTATGTGGCATTGTGTTATTAAACCTGAAATAATTCTCACTTAAAATAGCTTAAGGTGTGACCGCAGAGTTTCATCTGTAGACAGAACACATCACAAACGTTTTGTGTTCTGAAAATCTCCAAACAATCAAGACATGAAACCCTCTTAGGTGGGTAATGTCTGTGGCCACCCTCAGTATCCCAACCCTTGAACTTCCAGCCAGGGCAATTCAACTTAAATCTCAGAATACATTTCCAGGACTCCTTTTCCTGAGGTTTTCTGCTCTAATTATAGCATTTGTGGATTCATAGTTGACACTTCTGTACTTTTAAGAAGGCAGTAGAATGGCGATGCCCAGGCAGAGTTTTCAAGACTGTCCTAAATTTACTTTCTTAAAGGACACCCAAAGGACACATACAATTGATTTTCTACTCTACTCCTTTCCCTCAGCTTTCTCTTCTAAATCTCTAATAACTTGAAATAAAGTAATAAAAGCATATCTAAAATATGATTATAATGTTTTAAATGTACTATTTTGTATGTCTTTATTTTTATGCCTAACATATGGAAGATGGATCTTTAAGAAGTTAAAGATATTATATAGTTAGCATTCTAGGACAATCCTGGGCTCCCATCTGATTTCTGTTGGTCGATTCAATTTGAGTTGAAATAATTTAGGCTGTTTAATTTTTTCCTAGAAATCCATGGGATATTGAGAGCGAGAAAGAATTGAATTGGCATCACAGATACTTCTGAGTAATTGGAGTATGAGAAAGTGCCAAATTTGATTGCCTGTGCATTAGAGAACCCTAAGTTGTCAGTAACTGTTGCTGGCAGTATCCCTCACTCCTAGCGTGATCCCTTTCTTTCTGATTCCAGGGACAGGAGGAATGAAAAATACACCTGTAACATTTCTCCAACTATTCTGTCATTAAAAAAATCTGCACCACTGTTCTCCATGGCTGTAGCACACAGGTTGAGTTGATTGTTAGTTGTTTGGGAATTAATGATTCACAGCCTCCTCTCAACCACAGCATCACTTGTTCTCTGGCCATGTAGGGTCCTTTACAGCTTAAAATAAATAGAAAATTTTGCAATCTGGATGCTGCTACTTTATGACTGAGTCTTTTTAAAAAAACATCTTTCATTGGCCCCCAGGGAAGAATCAGTGTATTTAAATATCCAGAAGATTTGTTTGAGGTTGTTGATGTCACAATGATTTGTAGTCCTATTAAAGTGACATTTGCCGATGACATGATACAACGCGTTGCGTTTGCTTCATCTCAGCGTGAAGTCGCACGGAAGCTTTCATCACAGCCGCGCAGGTAATCTAGTCCCCCTCGCTCTAATGTGATCAGCCCCATCACCGTCACCCGCATTTGCATAAGTGTCTCTCTGAGATGGACTGACTTTCTAATCCAAAGTCGCGTCGAGGAAAAATAGCTGTTGCAGAATGATTTATCCCTTCATTGACTAAATGAAATTATTCAAATCCTGGAATCTGCTCTCTCCTTCAGCATTAGAATTTCAAGTAGATGCTCTTTGCTTCTGCATCTGTGTCTTTAAGACCTGCCCCCCCAACACACACAGAATAGAACTTTAAAAGGATGGTATGGAATGTTCATTTTCTTCAGCATTTAACTATTCTGCAGTACTAATCGCATACACAACAAAGAGGCCATTTGTTAGCATGGAAAAATTAAGAAAATTAAACCATTCCTCTAGGTGAGGTACGCCTGAGAGCTTACACACACTCCATTTATGCACAGAACCAACACAATGGTAGCTTCCATTTTTTCCCCCTCAACTTACATGAGTGAAAAAAATGTAGTAGCCAGCAAAGCAAAAATCCACACGTGTTTCTTTGAGGCACACCTGACTGTAGGTAGAGTAACTGTCACAAAAGCTGACGAGGCCACACAGACAGGAGGCTGATTTGAGGGATCACGACTCTCTGAAGTAGAGAGTGGATTTCATATTCTCTCTTAAACATCTTGGATGGAGAAAAACATAGAAAAAAGCATTAAAGAAAGAGATGAATAAAATACACTCTCAAGTACACTTTTAAGTGCGACCTGCGTTGGAAGAAACATATTCTGCCTCTGTTGGCGTGGTGCATTACCTATTCAAAACTAGGTTCGAAAGCCAGGTGATGAAATTTCAAAAAATTCATGGGTTCATATATCAAAAGGTCAATATTCTCAGGTGGTATATATATGTTTTTTATCACACGTGAAAATATGAGGCTGTGGACAGTTCACCAAACAGCCTGTCTGCCTGGCTGATTTTACAGACTTGTGAGATTTGGGTATTTTGGGCAAGCTCCAAGTGTCTGAATCTACCAGCATGTGCCCATCAATATTTGAAACCTGTCAGTTGCCGACATTAAGTCCATGTGATGACAGACGGCAAACTGGATGTGAGACTGTAAAAATAAGGTCCACCTGGTTCAGCAAAAAGCCTGCATCCTGCTCTGACCGCGTGACCCAGCCCTGAGGATGATCTGTGACAAAGCAGATAGATCGCATTTTAAGAGGAAACAACTGAACGTTTTAAAAGTGTTTGCCTCATCCTGTCCTTTTGAAATAAACCTTTATTTCCTGGGAAGATCTGTCATCTTTAGATGGTCGGATTCCCTTGGAAAGCCTGGAAAGTTTTGTCAATTAAAAATTATTGTATTTCATAGACTCAGATATCTATACCACATAAGTACAATTCAAAATTGTAATTTTAAGGTGAAGTTTATATGGTATTATCATTGCATATATTTATTCTGTTTTAATAATATGACATAATGGAAAAGAGGACTTTCAAAATCATAAAGCAATTTGACATTCAGATAGATTTCTTGTTTCTGCTCATAGATCACTCAAATCAGTACATTTTATTAAACTGGTCACTGTTTATTCATAAAGGCCCCACTCTTTTGAATAAGAAAAGGAAAAACTCCGCAAGATAAATAATACCGCAAAACTAATTATTGAACTGTTCTTATTGACCTGAATTAATAGTCCAAAACATTACGTGGAACGAAAAGTTAATGAACAGAATGGTGAGAGTACAACGATGTGTTTTCGCTGTGATTTATAATATAACTAAGACCATGTTTCTACTTTTCATCATTTTGGGAACGTGGAACCCCTTTTTGTTTCAGTCCAGGATTCCATGAGCCATATATTTTGTAAATATACAATCCTCACATACAGCATTTTTCTGTGCAATGCTGCATGGATCTTACAGCCTTTGAGTATTGAGAAAACGGACCTTTTTAGTACTTTAAACAATGCCCCAATTCATTTTGGTATTTCAAATATTTGGATAAAAAAGCAGCTGAGGGCCTGGCTGCTCAATGGCTCAGTGGTTTGAGTGCTAGCCTGCAAACCAAAGGGTCATGGGTTCGATTCCCAGTCAGGGCACATGCCTGGGTTGCCAGGTCCCCAGTGGGGGGTGTGTGAGAGGGAACCACACACTGATGTTTCGCTCCACCTCTTTCTCTCTCCCTTCCCCTCTCTCTAGAAATAAAATAAATAAAATATTTTTAGAAAGCAGCTGAGTTAAAGTAACTTTCTTTTGTTTACCAAGCATATAATACCAATCCTCAGACATGAAACATGTCTTGTAAAACCTTACATTTGACACTCTGTTCTGGATTAGTAAATGGCCGAGAGTGTCTATGCCAGGCTTCACAGAGTAAGACATTCTTGGGATCCTCACCAGTTCTATGCTTTCATTTCAACATGTATCTTTAAATTTAGCAATTCAAACATTCCTTCTACTGAACACTTTTGGTCTTGGTCATGATTTTCAATCTCTCAAAAGGAGACTGATTTCCTCAAAGGTGACCCTGTAAATTTTATGTAATTTTTACCATTGCAGACCATAGATTTGACTAACAAAGTGAAGTTGAAGGAGTAATGTGGGTATTCCAATGATAAGAGCTACTACTTGCATGCTGCTCTGTAATTCATGAAACAGTCAGTTTAATCCTCCCAACAGTTCGGTGAGGACTGTCTCACTGTCCCCATTTTTACAGACGAGAACAGCAAACACATACAAGGCGGCCCAGCCAGAAAGGGGGCTCATCAAAGTCTTCTGCTTTTTTCATGCCCTGTTACCATTTTAGTTTAAATAAGCACCCTAGTTTCATTTAAGTGATCTAAATACAAATATAAACTTAGAATTATCCAGATGATTTCTCTGAAGACGTAGTTATGGGCACATGAGCCACTCGATTGGTGCAATTACTGAATGCCCTTCACCCCTTCCCTGGGCATTTTCCCTACACAAAATAATGCAAATTCATGACATCTAAAAGGTAGGAATAGAAATGTGGGGTTCTATTTGATTTTAGTGTTTTATTAAAAAGGCAGAATTAGAATTAAAAGAGGTTGAATATGTTAGCAGGGCAATGGCCCAGGATTCACGCAGATGGAAAGGAATATTATCAAGATTCCTGGCTCCAGCCCAAAGGAGAAAGAGCTTTCTGTAGTGCAAATTGCCTCACACTTCGACGCGGTGCCAGCATTGTAAATGGGACGTATTTCCTCTCTAACTAAAGCCAAAGTATCATATTTACATTTTCTGAATGCAATAATTAAGCCATTAAGTAGGAGATTTCTAAATTGGACGATGTTTGAAGGAAAGCATTAGGAAAGGCCAGGGAAGGCCATTTTGTTTCTGAAACATCACGATGGGTTTAGCCAAATCAGCCAGCCATCCTAGACGGTCATCACCCATCACTCACGTGGGAGCTGATTTTGCCTGGAAAGCTCATAAGGAGGGTACCGTCAATGGTTTCGTCTAAATGCTATTGCAGTCTCTGTTAGGAGATTTCATGGATTTTTATAAATCAGGCTTCAAACTTGCAAACCTTAAGTTGGATGTAAGAGGATTCAGAAACTAAGGAAGACATTACTGCTATATTTCATTAACTTTTAATGGAAACCTAGCATTTCCTTTAATGAGGAATCCAAGCAACACACTGTCATAGTATTAGCAGTGCTTTTGAATTTGTTACCCAAGCACTCACAGCTTTTTCCATATTGCATTACAGTTGTTGTAGGTATCTCATCATATGGTTTAAAATGTATCACTGCTTTGAAATTATAGTAGTCAGATCTTGTTATTGAATATGAAGCACAATATTACTACGTCACATTATTTTTACATATTTTAATGGCTATATTTCAATATATTTGGAATTTTTGTAGTTAATCCTAGGCACTTTTCATTTTGTATATTTAAAAATGCTGTTCTGGTATATGCACGTGTATGTACACAAATATATACATATGTACACAGGTATACAGAATGAAACCATAGCAATTACTGACATGAATCATTTGTTTTGAAGATTCTGTTTTCCCCTCTGCATCTTAAATTTAAAAAAATTCTTCTATCACCATTTATCTGCCCTTTACCCTTTTTTAACCTCCCCCACCCCCTTTTCCCTTTTGTCATCATCATACAGTTGTCTGTGTCTATGAGTTATTTTTTCTTTGCTTCATCCCTTCACCTTTTCAACCCAGCCCCCAACCCCTTCCCTTCCCTTCCCAAACCCTTCTGACAGCTGTCAGTCTGTTCTTTGTATCTATGAGTCTATTTCTATTTTGCTTCTTAGTTTATTCTCTTCATTAGACTCCACAGATAAGTGAAATCATATGATACTCGTGTATACATTAGGCACTATGTATGTGTGTCTAGGTTATATAACCTGCCATAGAAAAGCAGATTTCTTTTTCACACTATATTCTATAGTAAGCACTGATGTTTGGTCTTAATGGTTTCTTTAAAATTAACATCTAGAACCCTCGCTGGCGTAGCTCAGTGGATTGAGCACGGGCTGCAAACCAAAGCATCGCAGGTTCGATTCCCAGTCAGGGCACATGCCTGGGTTGCGGGCCAGGTCCCCAGTGGGGACCACATGAGAAGCAACCACACATTGATGGCTTCTCCCTCTCTCCTTCTCCCCCCCTTCCCCTCCCTAAAAATAAATAAAATCTTTAAAAAAAATTAACATCTAGAAATGTTTGTGATTTGAAAACTTTTTCTCCCACAGTGGACTCATGCTTGCTGCAGTGGCCTCATAGCACTTGAGTGCAGGCAAACAGTCCATTGATGAACTCAAGGGCGGCTTCCCTCCTTTATTTTAAGTGTCCTGTCTTCTGCTCCCACAATGTGTCTTTCATATCTAAGAAAACAGAAACAGAAGCAAACCTTCTGGAAGCCAGAGTTGCAACTTTGCCCTGGAAAATGTAATATAGTCAAAAGAACACTCTATTTAGACTCAATCAAAAGTCCTGAGTTTTTAGAATGGCTGTACAACTTACCATTTGTCACTCTGAGACACTGGAATGTCACTTAATCTCTGAGTCAGGACCTATTCATTATCAAAATGGGAGCAATAATACCTATTTCATGAGGTTCGTCATTTACTGTGACAGTGATAAAGATAATACACGCTACCCAATGTAGTGGAGTCAAAGAAGCCAAGGGAGTTTACTCCCCAAATCCCGGAAAGATTCACTAAAAGGTAAAAACTGAGCGATGATGAAGAAACATATTTTACTCTTTCTGATGGATGTGATTTTTATCTAGAACATTTTCATGGGAGTTTTTTTCACAATAAAATTAAATTAAACTATGGCATTGTATTTGCTAGTCTATAATACAGTCTTTGTATGTTTTGTTCGGAAAGTAAAAATATCTGGCAAAACAAGAAGAAAGATCTTTGAAATGCACACAGGGTTGGACTGTTCAACAATTAGATCCCTTTTCTAATTAGTCATGAATAGTTGTGCATGAAGAACTGCTTTCATGGTTACCTTATTTTCATGATACAGGCCCCAGCAATACTCACTCAGTCCAGCTTTCTGGAGTCTGGTTGACCAGCACTACATTCTTCTCATTAAGGTAGAAACTCAACAGGCCCAGAATGCTCATTGTATGTCCAAAAACACAGTTCAAAAACTGAAGGGTCTCACAGACAAGGCCATAATTTGTTTTGTTGTTTTGATTCCTCCAGAAGTTCTAAAGGCAAAAGAAAATACAACCTAAGGGTTAAAAAAATCACTGTGCTAATTGTTCTCAGTTCTGTATGTGTGTGTGTATTTTGCTAACTCAAAAAATCCCCACGGCAATGTGAAATGGAATTGCTCTTTATAAGAAAGTGTTCATATTTTCAAAGTTTATCCTAGGTTTAAGAAAAGAAATGAAAGCAGTATTCTGTAAAGAAATTCACAGACTTTGCCAGACTGCCAAACTGGTTCATTGGAAAAAACAAAAAGCTTAATACCTTTGTGAGGGATTCCATGGACATTTGTATCTGGTTCTGTTCCAACAAGTGCATGTGTGTGTGCATGGGCTCACACACGCACACTTTCACTGGACTCTGTGCTAGGCGCTGGGGAGAAAAATATGAATTACTATATTGTTCTTGGCCTCACCAACAGCATATACATGGTGTGCGTGTGTGCATATTTATTCAGTGTAGTCCTTAGGTGACCTCTTTGTAGTACTGCAAGTTCGCCCCAGTACTTCTGATACGATATTGTGTTTTCATCAGTTTGGTTGACTGGCAGTATAAACTGGAAGCCCATAGGTTAAAGTTCAGCGTTATTGCCACAATAATTCTTTTTTTACTACCTTATTCAATTTAATTCATCTATAGGAATGGAAAAACATAATCTGTCCTATTTTCTTCTTGATTTTTTATAAACCACAAAAATTAGTTTAGAAAAATGGTTCTCCTATGTAAGGTGTATAAAGATCACTTGGGGGGTTTGTTAAATCACAGATTGATGAATTGCTGTTCCTACTGCTAGAGTTTCAGATTTGTGGCCAGAAAATTGGCGTTTCTAACAAGTTCTCAAGTGATATCGATGCCACTAGTCTGCTGATTTAGCTTAGGACTGTGTTGATGCCATGAGACCTCCCCCAGACCAGCTCTGGTTTACTTTCCTTGAGGGCTTACGCAGGATGACATGATGGGGGAAAGTGGGGTGCGGAATCAGGCAAGCCTCGATTCATTCAAAGCCCAGCACTTAGTAGCTATGTGATCTTGGCAACTGCTTTATCCTGTTAGCCTCATTTCCTGAACTTTAAAATGGAGACAAAATACCTACCTGGTAGCTTTGTTCTGAGTATTACACAGAACTGTTTTATGTACAAACATGAAACAATTGCTACTCAACATACAGCAATAGCCAGCATTACTGAGTGCCAACTGGTGCCCAACTCTGTGCTAAGTGGTTCAGACCTTATCTTATTTAATTCTCATAGCAACCCCTTGAAATGGTTATGAGATGACCCGTGTTATTCTCTCTTTTACATATGAAGAAACTGAGGCATGGTGAGGTTCTGGTCACTTGGGGGCATGATAAGCTGAAGGGCCAATAGCTGAATGAACTTGGTCAATGTGCCACCAGAAGTGTTGCCCTTAACCCCTACAATATGCGGCTCTGATGTCCAGGCTTTTGCCTCGATCTAAGTATCCTCCAAGCAAATGATCTGGTCTTGTCAAGCTAATTACCCTAAGTGTCTTCTTTCCTCCCATCGTTTCACGCTCATTTCTGACAAAGGTCATGCACTCACTGCCAACAATCATGGGAAACTCTGCCCCCCCACCCCGAGTCTCTCAGAATGCAGTTCATAATGACTCCATTCAGTTATGGTTATTGAACCCCTGGTACAGTTTTCCCCCTTTACTAAATATTTTATTTACTGTTATGTACATGCATATCACCCTGCAATGGTTGTTTTTCAACATTGTTTGAAAGCTCTTGGAGAGCGATAGTCATATTCTGTTGGGTTTCCCATGACACCCAGGGTCTCATAGGTAAGCCATCCCCCGCAAGCCCACATCTCCATAACTTCAGTCAATATGCAAAATTGCACTGTAATCAGTTTGGAAATTATATCACATCATACCTAGGTGACAACGTTTTCAGTTGACATTTTAGTTCCAGAGGTCAAACTGATTCCTAAAATGAATTTATAGGGTTTCTACATTGAGCTGCCTGTTTTCCTCAAGCAAGTAAACTCGAAAGGAAACAAATGGGTAAACAAAGTCTGATGAACACTTATGAAATAAACTAGATCGTTAAAGAGGCACTTATGAGCTGTGAAGGTGTTGGAGGCTGGCTGGCTCTCCTAGCCCTAGTAGAGACTATTTTCATTAAGCACCTGCCGTGGACCCATGATGGTGGTGGTGAGGATTCTGTATGAATCACTCACTTTATCATGACAACAATGTTGTGAAGAAGGTATTTTTAATTTTCATTTCAGAGATGAGAAAACTGAGTATTAACAGAGGTTGAGTAACAAGCCTAAGGTTATTAGGCTGTGGGGGTGGCACCAAACCCAAGCTGTCTCACTGTAATCACAATTACAGTTGACCACAATTCTATGTTATCCTCTTCACAACGTTTCAAAACAATGACGAACAACTGCTTGGCTCAATGACAAAATTGTTCAAACAAGGTAGTTGCATGCTATAGCAAATAAATATGTTTTCTTAAAACCATATTTTTTCTTTTCACTTGAATACAGCTTCAAGAATGTAAAATATAAAAAGTTTAATAATCTAGTGAAAATATTTTGGGCTTATATTTCAATTGTGAAATGTGACCTGGTCTCAGCAATCTTCATAAGTAGTTAGACAGTGAGTTTACTATGAGTTCAGAAATCCTCACATTTATTTTAAGGTTTCACTTCACTGCCTCTGAAGGCCTAATTCAGTTTCTTCTTTGAGTTATCTGAAAAATATTCGTGAACACAGAAAAACCAGTCTTGTTACTTTATCAAAAAAAATACCACTATAGGAGCAATGCAAATAAATCACAAGGAGGAGGAATGCACTGCTCACAGCCCCCTAATTGATGCCACTGGGGAGCCATGTTATTCTCAGTTGAGCATCGCTTCTTGTCGCCAGTTCAAAATGTTGCTTGATGACTATAATCCCCCCTCAGAGATCTATAAACCAATTAATTAAGCATCTTAAATTCCACAAGAACCTAAGAATTTCCATCTGATTCACATCAACAGATAATAGAGTCTGGTCATCAGTCTTTGCCAAATTGCCAAATATTAAAAAATTTCTTATATTTGTGTGAGTTTAATGTAATTTGAACGTTAAGAATAAGATCCTCCACATTCTATGGTACCCTTTTTTGCAATTCATTATAAGGCACCATTCAGGATAAAATAGTTTTGTCTTGGATTTCACCCCATTCAGAAACATGTAGAACCACGTGAGCAACTTTCATCTAATGAAATCTCCCCCACATCAGGGATGAGTGGTAAGGGTGCCAGTTCTGAATTATAGGGATGAGATAATGATCCTTCTGGATAAGCAAAATGACACAGAAAATTTGGTCAAAGCAAAGCCTTTCATAGCAATTACTCTATGCCAGGCTATCTTCTAATTTCTGTATTAATAAATACAATGCACACAATAACTCTTTGAAATAGACACAACTTTTACTAGCATTATACAGAAGAGGAAACTGAGGCACTGAGTATTTAAGGTATTTACCCAAGGTCATATAGCTAGCAAACCCTAAGAAACTGGGAATTAACCTCACATAGTTTGCTTCCAGAGTAAATGTTTCTAACCACCAAGCTCTACTCCTCTTCAACTTGAATATTTTAAGCATAGAAATGACGCTGAGTTCTTTTCAGCCAAGTTTGAGAGATCCAGGAATTTGCTGAAGCTTAAATTGAAATATTGTTTAAGAAAAAAGTATTTGCCAACTCCTCTCTAATTAGACTCTGTGGAACAGAGACAATATCTCTACCACTTCATTTGTGAGTTAAAAATTGACAATAAAATAAAGATGGTGGTTACTGTGAAGTATGGCATAAAAAGGCTTCTTTCCAAATCGCGATGAAAACTTATATTAAGCCAAGGATAGATTACATTATAAAAATTCTACATCAAAAGAGCTTCGATGAAAGCTGGCGATAAAATATTCAGGCAGAGAAAAGAGGAAAGGAGCCACAGGTTACGGCTGATCAAAAAGGAGGAGTGAGAGCTTGGAGATGAAGAAAGATGCACGCTGCCAAGCTCAAACGAGAGATGCTTGGCCGCTGAGAGGCCGCCGAGAGTCCCTGGAGTAATGGCAGACATGCGAGCACCAGGCTTTCTTGAAGGAAGTTCACACAACAAACAAAACAAATAAACAAATGGGAAAAAACCTAAAGAGAAAGAAAAATCAGAATGACACAGAGCTAGGTAAAGAGTTAGGTAGGTTTTATTTCAGGCCAGGAGCAGACATAAAATATGGTCAGCTTTATTGAAGACGAGGGTAGGAAGTTAACTCCAAGCTGTTGGAGTTGGTAGTATGGGAGGAGGAGAATTATTATTATTATTAGGGGTTTTTTTTGTCAGGCTAAAGAACAAGATCCTTTGAAAGTTCAAGCTGACACAATGACTCCAGAAAGGACGCCTGTGTACGGGTGATCTGGGTGAGACACCTGTTTGTCACTCACTGATCCCAGGGTTGATTAGACTGGCCTGGCTTGTTAAGCTGCTTCTTCAGGCCCGGCCTTTCTGAGGCCGCTCAAAGAAAGAATAATAGAAATTTGTCTTCCTGACAAGCTTCTATATGCTACAGGCCTCCTCTGCTAGCACTTAAAAAGCAACTGTCAAAAAATGGACTAGACTTCGAGTGGTGAGTACACAATAGTGTATTCAGATTAAAAAATTGTCCACCCGAATTTTGTATAATGGTAATAACCAATGTTATCCCAATAAAAGTAGGTCAGAGACAGGGAAGTCAAGCTTCCGTGTGGCTGTCGTGGAGAGGCTGCCATAAGAACCCTAGTGCTATGTCCCACCCTGAGGCTTTTATGGGTTTTTTGGTTTATGTCAGAAACACTCAAGATTGTCTTGGGGACCAAATTTTAGGACGTTGTGCAATCACCTTATGTTTTCTCTTCCACCCATCCTTGAAGACTGGTGAGATCGACTTTATCATGAATGCGTGCAATTCCCTTCCTGCTTCAGGTCCACAGACAGTGTGCAGTACACAAATGAATAGAAGTCTGTCCTTTTGGTTGATGATGCCAGGGGCAGAGAGAAAATAAGTTGAAGATGCTGAGGAGGCCACATTTCTCTGTCTTATTTACAAGGTTTCACAGACATCTTGGCTGAACCCTGTGTTACCCGGTTCCTTGGTGCTTAAATTGTTGTCATTGATCAGCAGTGCTATCATCACCTGAGAGCCTGTGAAAACTGGAGAATCTCAGGTGCCTCCCATGATGGCTGAATCAGAGCCCGCCTTTTAACACTATCACCAGGAGATCCATATGCACATGCAAGTTCAAGAAGCATTGGTTCACAGCAATGGAGGGTGGGGGTGGCGGGGGCAGAAGCAGAGGGAGAAAAAGAGATACGAAGATGGCAACACCAGATGGAGTGATTCTGTTGCTACATGGGAACCTGGCATTAACCAAAGCATGTAGGCAGCCTTTAGCCTGGAAAAGGCAAGGGAATGGATTTCCGTCTAGAGTCTGGGGAAGAAACACATTCTTCCTGACGCATTTTAGACTTCTGACATCTAGACAGGTAAGGTAATATATTTGTGTTGTTTGTGGCAATTTGTTACAGCAACAATAGGGTACCAATGTACCCCTTGACTATAAATCCCCTTTCTCATTGTTATTTTTTCTTCTTCAAACTCAAATTCTTTTGTAATAGTTCATGTTTATGTGCCACCTCCTCGTCCAAAGAGGTACTGGCTTGACAGGCCCAGCTTCCTAATGGTTGACTTCAAACCCACCCAAATACAAAGCTTCCCTATCATTATTTTGGGGAGCAATTAAAAAAATGCCTCAAATGAGCCCACAATGTGGGCTGTTAGCAGAACTTGTCATGGGCTTGGACTTGGCGATTTCTCTGTCTCAGGCTCCCAAGCGTCCATCCTCTGGCCACGCCACTTAGGAAACTCCTCACTGCCGTGGTCCATGGGAACGCTAATGTGCTCAGATGTCTCCAATCAGATAACATGTGTATTGTTGGGAGAGGTTTAAGTTTCTCCCTGCTCTGGTGGAAGGCCCTGTTAGAGGCTCAACTTAGGTCCTGCTCCAACAATATCTCTTTGAATAATTCTATGAACTTCGGTCTCTAATTCTCAAAACAATTCAGCCTGATACAGTGAGGGACATATCCAGAACCTCTTCTCTCCCCTTCTTACTTCCCAGCACTAAAATCTCCCCTCTCCTTTCTGTTACAAAGCAAAATCTCACATATATCAATGAATTAAGAGATATATTTCTGTGTATGGGGAGGGGAAGTATTTTTCTAGACTGGATGCAGGGAGAGAGAAAATTGTTATATATAAATAGTTGATAGTTACATAAACCTATACCCTCATTGGTTTTTATTCAGCATCAATTAATAAATACAGATTTGAGTGGCTGGGAATTATTGGTTTCTCTATCTACATTGTCATATATGTATGAAGCATTGTATTTATCTTCCACTTAAAGACAAAATCTTATATTCTGAATAGTATATAAGATTATAGATATGCTTAATATATTAATTTCAGTGTTCTAGTTACTAAACTGTTGTCATAAAGTAATGCTGTGATTAATTATCAAATTAGTAGAAATTCACAGATGATAAATTAAACCTCCTATTATTAAAATGCTTTGAATTTTTCCTTTTCTCCTGGGGAATTCATGTCTTCATTTCCTTTCTTTCCCTGGATTTTCTAATGCTTTCTATAACTCCAGGCCAATGTATGAAACCAAATCTTTGTTATCAACATGATAAGCATATCCCAGTAATGTGTGTCTTATCAGCAAATTGAAAATAATCCTTTTATTTCTAGCAGCTAAGCATTTTAAACACATGCATTTTATTTCCTGAAAATATTTGCTCTGCTGAGATTTGTAGCAAAATGGAAAAGTTTAGATTTTTTGAAGAGATCTTGTTGAACGATGTGACTGTCGATACTTCGAGAATTGCTGAGCTGTCTTATGACCACAAATATATCTATTTCCTTAGGAAATAAGGCACAACTGATAGGATTTTTATGTTGATATATAATTTTGCTCCTTAATTTCCTCTCTTTGAAAAGACTGAAGGTGAAAGTGTTACTGTGATATGCAAAAAGACTGAGCACAGCAGATGTCAAGATTCAAACATGATTTGATTTACAGCATTTTATAAAGCAAACAGCAGAACCTCTGCCGTGTAAGGGATGGAGGTTAGATTTCCTTTTCTATCTCAAAATCTTTGACATAAATAGTCAATCGCCAAAGGTGTTTGATGGCGTTCTTCTTTGAAAAACCCTCCTAGAGGGAAAAAGATCATTACCATTTCCCTTTTTAAAAACTTCCAATGGTCTCACTAATATCTAGAATCTAAGGAGTGAAATAAACTAACAAAATAAAACCAGAGGCATGGACACAGGGAACAGGCTGACGACTGTTAGAGGAGAGGGGTTGGGGTGTCTGGATGAAAGAAGGTAAAGAGATTGACCAAAGAGCATAGAAGCATAGCCCATGGACACAGGCAACAGTGTGGCAAAGGCCAGGAGTGGTGGCAGTGAGGACTGGGAGGAGGTGGGCAAAGGGGAGAATAGGAAACATCTGTAATAGTGTCAACAATTAAAAAATGTCTTCCAATGTTTCCCACCACACTTGGAGAAGAATCCATCCCCTTGACATGATCCACAGGCCCCATCAGGCCTGGAGAATCTCCAACACATTTCTGTCATGTTCACTTGTGTCCTTAATATTCACGGTTCTTTTCACCAAACATTCCCTGCTTGCATTTTGATTTGTAATCCAGTTAGAACAGGTCTCCAGACGGAGACCTTCCCTCACCACCCATGCCAGGTAACTCAACTTTCCCGACTGGAATCTAAGCTCCATGAGAAATGGGACTAACCATCTGCTATTTCTCCAGCAGTGGGCTGGCACATGGTAAGGTGTTGCTAAATATCTGCTGAATGACTTTTTAAAAATATGCTTCCAGTTTGTACCTTAGCTTTACAAATGAACTTAAGTGACCCATTCCATGTTAGGCAGCAGTTAGTGGAAGAGCTCATTATTGCTTAGATTCCCAGACCACCGATGATTTTCTACTCTGCTGTGAGCTGGGACTTTTCCACTTTGTTCTTTGCCTTTCATTATGTGTACAGCTTTTCCTTGTTTTCTTCTTTAAATGATATTCTTACTAAAAATGTCTGGAGTAGATGTTTTTTCAGAAACTGAGTAATACTCACAAGGTTTTCTTTGATAGGGATAAGAATGAAGACATGAAGGAGGGTGCAGATCCTGGGACCATTTGTTTCAAAAGTGCACAAATCATAATGGGTATTTTGTATGTGTTTGCATACACGTGAGAAAACTCTGGAAGGATATGCAAGAAACAGATAATAGTGTGTACTTGGAAGGTGGAGACAATGGATTAGTAAAAGGATAAGGATAAACTATTTCTTTCTACACCTTTTAAAATATGTTCATAATTTTTGAATTATGCAATAATAATCTTTATTCAATAAATACATAAATAAAATGCAAAATTCTTTAACCAAAAATAAAAGCAATACATTGACATGTAAAAGGTCATGTGTGATCACTAAAAATGTGATCATATCCACATATGGTCACTGAGTCATAGAGCTGGGGGATGTTTGTAGGTCCTTTGTAGTCAAGGTTGAGCTCCTGAACAATAGTCAGAATATTTTAGGAATTTCAAATGTTAGCAAATAATTTTCCTGCCATACCAGAGAAGAAAGCACAATTATTAAAACTGCCGAGACAGATAAGAAAGCTTAAAATAAATTTAAATCCTCATACTGATTAAAACTGATTAATTCTTTTAGCTAATGACTTTCATGTAGCATTTAAGTGCACCTTAGTTTCCTAATAGTTGCAAAGCCCTTCAGATTAACTTGTGATGAGTAAGGGAATATGATTTTGGAAACAAGATTTTATTTAAGTGGAGAACTTTGAGACTGAAGGAAATACAATGATTTTTAGAAGGATTTTATAACATGCCTGGCTAACTTCATCAAGATCATCAAACATAATCAAGCTTTTAAAAGTTGATTGACAGTTATGAATTAGTACAAGCAGGTAAAAATATGAGAGGCACATCTATGCATATGGTTAAAGATGAATGAACTAATTTTTCTTGGATTACAGGCCTATCAACCTACAGTCTTTGCAATGAATAAAAGAATCCTCTATGTAAGCCTTAAGACATTTCTCTGTATTTTCTCCTTGACTCAATTTTTTTTCAGGTTAGCTGATTTAATTAAATATTCTCTAAAACACTGGATGCTAAGAAATGTCCAAAATCTAAGATCACGAGATCTCCCAATTTAGCGTTGATTAAAATCAATGAGTTTGAAGTTTTCTGTTAAATCAAAAGCTTGTGGCTTTCAGCAACTCTTTATTTTTAGAGAAACAGCTTTTTCTTTGTGTAGCAAAAAAGGCTTAGGAAAGCTTCTTAAAAAAAAAAAAAAGACTTATCCGCTGCTGAGTCTTAAAATAGCCTTTAAGAACAGTCCCAGAACTAGCAAGGTGAGCCAATGCACTGGGCAGAAACAGAAGTGTGTGAAGTCTTCTGCAGTGTAGCACAAGCCCCGTGCTGAGATCACATCCTCCAACTCAGTACCACTGTTGTGTCGTGCCTTTCCTGGAACTCATTAAAGCAGAAGCCATTTCTTTTGTTTCTTTTCCATTTATCCCATTTCTTAAACAGCCTGCTGTGCAAACATTAGGTACACAATATGTATCATTGATTGATGAAAGCATAGAAACTTTGAGTTAAAAAAATGTATTCCCCACAACTGTGTGTCTCTAATTGCAAAGAGCTGAATGTTTACTGACTGCCCTCTATATGCTAAACATTGTACTGTGTCCTGGAAGTTCATGAGCTAAGAGACTTTGGCCCTGCCCTGAAGCAATTCATCATATGCAATGAAAGGAAGAAACTGCAGATTTTTTAAATGTGCATTGAATGCAAAATTTTTTAAAGAAGTTTCTCTGTTTACTAGTGAAGAGTTGATCATGTAAACGTGGAAATAAATGTAAAAGTCATTTATCTCAGTATTAGCTGAGGTGATGCTGAGTACAAAGTGGACTGAGACACTAGGCAATGTGAGAAAGCAAAACAAATACTGATGCAGAATTCCTATAATAAGCCTGAAAATGTCTTAAGGGTAAGGAATTCTAAGAGAAAGGTGATTAAGGAGTAGGTGTATGCTAGGTACCCACTTTCACTTTGGTTGATATCACATTTTTTTCACTTCTGTAGGTGATGATGATGATAAAAGATTGCTTCTTTGCAGTGTATTGATAGAATACGTAAGTTCTATGATAAAGTAACTTCCAAATGTGTAGTGACTCAGTGAAATCACTTATTTCTTGCTTATATAATGCCAGATGAGGGTGTTGGTTAATGTTCGTGTCCATGATGCCACTCCTGAACTCTAAGATGTGCAGCCATCTTCGACATGGAACTCCCGAGGTCACTCTGAGGTTGTCTCCATGCTAGTAGAGAGAAGAGATGAAACATGGAAGGTGGTTAGTGGGAGGTATCTAGGGCCTGTATAGCTGAAAGTCATATTTCATCTTTGCTCACTCACTTTCCATTGGCTGGAGTTTAGTCAAAAGCTACACCCAGCTGCCAAGGAAACTGAGAAATGTAGTCTAGCTATGTGTCCAGGATAAAGAAGAAAATACAGATTTGGGGCAATCTCCGTAAATCTCTATCAGAAACAGAGAGTTTGGCAAGAGTAATTGCCCCTGTTAGTTGGTATAATGACCTGCTATAACAGTTTAGTTTACAAAAGTTGTTTTCAGATACCAGAAACTCAGCAAAAGAATTGACTGTGATAAATGGTTTCAGATTCATATATTAATTTTAATGGATTTTTCTTCCTCTTGGAAGTGCCATGGGCTGGGAAATTCAGTTTTCCAATTCAATCAAGCCTTTTGCCAACAGCAAAAGTGACATCATTTCCTCTTTGTTTTATCGCTGTGAGCCAATCCATCTCTAAAATGCTTCTGTCTGTGAATGAGTAGAAGCAATACAATTTTAAATTATTCACATTAATGAAACTTAGTGCATATTGTTGTCACTATCATGAAATTTTGTAGCTGGAATGGGTCTAGAACTGGTGGTCAGAGGAAGGCACATGGAGTTCACATTTTGCAAGCATTTATTGACCCATTTATCTGCAAATATTTATCGAGTTCCTGTTATGTTCGGGGCTAACACCATAATCATGTTCTAAGCAATGGGCACTGACTACGTATCAGAGTCCATGCTGGGTGGTATACATCTGTTTCCTCTTTGAATCCTCCCCAAATCCTTCTGTGGCAGAAGTTAAAGCCTCTGAAAAGTAGAAAGGCCAATCAGGTAAAGTCGCTTATCCAAAGTCACTTGTTAGTCAAAGGCAGCCATAGAACTGTTGTTAGAAACCAAATCAGCATGACACTAAAATAGTATTTTTCAAACACGCCATCTGACTCCTTAAGTAATCGTCTATTTGCCCGATCACCCGAGGGACTACGAGACCTTGATGTATTTGCACATAAAATAAGGTAACAAATGGGGAAGGAAGGAGTTAAGGAATTTCAGGTGCTACCGGTTTATATTTCTTCCCACCAGGATTGCAGCAGTTTGAATATGAGCCACGACTTTCGAATATTAAGCACAGATGTTTTGTCCTGCTCTCACCAACATGGGAAAAATTTTTGAAAGAGGAATTGAGGAAGGCTATTGAGCAAATAATCGGTTATTTTCTGAGAAAGTTCTATTACTGTGATGCTTTCCTCAGAAACTATTTCTGCCATCCCCCAAACCATGAAAGAAAAAGAACAAATCTCTCACAGAATGCTGAGAACATTCTGCAAGGTGGAGCTTTAGTGGACACCACAGAATGGTGATGGCCACATATGGGGCCGCTTCTTAGTCTGAGCCCACAAGTGACTCACAGAGGGCCGTGGTTCTACCCGAACAAGACCTGTGGCCACAGGGTATCAACAGGACCCTCAAAGCAGGACAACCTAACCAGGGCCAGTTTTGTGACCCTGTGATTACAGGGCAGACAGGTCCCACAGAACAATTCTAATCACCACTAGTTAATTTATAACCATTCTTCAAAAATATCTGGGTCCGCCTATGATAGACATAAAAATTACTTTACAAAAAGACATTATATGTTTATTTATAAACCTTCTCTGATATTTACCATTTACAGTAAGTATTAAATGTTGATTTATTTAATACAATAAATGAGGTTCCTGGACCCACTTCCACCATATACATGAAGCCTTTCCCACACCAGCAATCAGTTTTCGGACACCAAGAATCAACTCCGTTCTGACACCACATTTTCTACCCAGACGTAGTATCAGAGTCCACAGGATAGAACTCAGTACACCCAAGACCACCCTGTACTTGAGATGCCAGCTGAAAGCCCAGGCTGTTAACCTGTGTGTCTGACTGACTGGCTGTAAAATGGAAACTCCCAAGTCCCCTTCCCTGGGTTTGATTCATTTGCTAGAATGGCTCATAATACTCAGGGAATCATTTTAATCACTAGATTATCAATTTATTACAAAGGATATTAAAGGATACAAATCAATAGCCAGATGCAGAGCTATATAGACAAGGTCCCCCCAAAAGGAGCTTCTGTCCTTGTAGAGCTCGGGGCCCAGGCATGGTGGCATGTGGAAGCTCTCTGAGCCCCCTTTTGGGGGTCTTTAGAGAGTTCCTTATGTAGACATGATTGGTTAACTCATTGGCCCCTGGTGATTGATTCAATCTCTAGTTCCTCTCACCTCCCTGGAAATCAGAGGGTGGAAATGAATATTCCAACCTTCTCTTCAGGTTGGTTCACCTTGCATCTAGTTTGTGTCCTTAGATACTTTGCAAAAGCCACCTTCATCAACATAAACCAAGTTGTTATGGAAAGGCTTGTTATAAATTACCAAACACCCATCCCCCTTTAGGGCTTTGAAAGTTTTCAGACACTGAACAAGAGACCAAATATAACAAAAATTTATTTTTATTGCTCAGGAAATTCCAAGGGTTTGGGGAGCTGTGAGCCAGGGATTATAAAAGAAGACCAAATATATATGAGAATTTTTTTGGTTATCTGAATGGTCAAATATGCATTTCTTAATAATCATAATATAACATACACATTAATTAATTACTTAATATGACCCTAGACTGGGGATAAAGTGTGCATGTTGTGACAAAATCCCTACTTACCTTATTGAAGGGAAAACAAACAGGCATATAAATACAAGGTTAATATTTCAGATAATAATAAGAGATAAAGTATTTAGAGGTAAAGGGACAGCTTCTTCTCATAGGATTCAGATTAAGGAACAAGAGTGAGTAAGTAGGGCAGGAAGGGGAAGGCCCTTTAAAATAGATCAGACAGTTATGGAGGGGACATTTGAATAGGGACAGGAGTAACTGGAGGAGAATGTGGTAAGAGTGTACAAGGTACACGGAAGAGCAAGTTAAGTGATTCTAAGCCAGAAATGGGGAAGAATAGCAGAAGAATATAAATATATTTATATATGTGTATATGATGTATCTATGTATCTATTATGTATATATGTATGTTATTCTGTATATTTTGGACAAGCAGTGAGAGGTAGGTGCAAAGACAGGGATATAGTGCCGAGTTCAAGGCTTGGAATGAAAACCACTGTGGTGAAATGTATTGGGTGAGAGGGAGAACAACATCACATGAGATCAGAAGGACCCAGAAGTTCATGTCAGTATCAGTATGGTCATTGCTATGAAAGGTTTGAGTCCCACCTAGACTGGCTAGGAAAAAAAGTGGGAGACACATAAGAAAAAGGAAGAGATAGCATTACAATCAATATAAGGTACGCTCTTCTCAATTTGGTTTTCTCTAAGTTTCCCAGAGATGATTTAAATCAAACTCTCATGATCTAGGTTTTCTTCTTCCCTTTTTAATTGTATATTGAGCTGCTTGGGTCTCCCTAAAATGAAGAGGTGCCTAAAGACCCAAGTCGATGACCCTAGACATCTTCCTTTTCATTGTGAAGGCCTCAGGTTCCCCGTGCCTAAACACAGACATTGGAGTCAGGCTCTCCAGCCTTAGGGTCTGAACAGTCAAGAACTCTATGGCCCCTGATCACAGTGCGGTCATTGGACGCTGTGATCCTTACTGTGATACTCTGTGAACCTTACTAATTGTGACTTAAATATGGAGCAGGCTCAAAATAAAATAGAGATGCTGGTTAAAAATTAAGAACTCATTATTATTGGTATTTTTTAATAAAAATTTAAGAATAAAAGTGGGATCCAAGTTAGGAAACTTTCTCTAAGACCTTCTCTGGTACAAAAGGTCATTTTTGGGGGGGTATTGTAACTAATACACACTCTTTTGGAGCCTTTAATAGCTTCTAGCACTGGGCTTGATGTTTCGCACACTTTCCACTTTCAGGTAGAGTTTCAGGAGGTCTGGACTATGTTCTACTCCCATTTCCAGCCCCAGCATTTAGTCTGGAGCCCAACACACAAAAGGTGTTTTAATAAATTATTTTATTAATGATTAAATGTATGTGTGTGCGTGTACACACACATATATGTTATATATAGGATTAAGGGACTATAGAGATCAGGTGTGGAAAAAATAATACATTTTGTTTGTAAAAATCTTTTTCTTAAAAGAAAGAAAAAAAGCAAAACATGGAGTGTTTCTGTAAAAGGCGGGCAGCTGGAGAATGAGTGTCCTTTTAAAAAAATATAGCTAAAGAATTCTCTTTTTTTTATAACAGCTTTATTCTCAAAAGAGCACAGGTGATTTATAATCTAAATGTATAATCTAATACCCTAAACATTCAAGGGTATCTATTTAAATGAATGGGTGAATGAATAAATGAGTGAATTATTTTGATAAAAACAGTATTCTGTTTAGAATGGATTCCTCTAAATTTATTTTAAATATAAAATAAAATACACAAACAAAATACACACAAAAATGTCAGTATGCAACACATACACAATTAAAAAGTCTTCCTTTACTCCCAGGCTGTCCATTTGGTCTGCAAATAACCATACCTTTAAGGTATGCAAAGAAGACAGTAACTTAATCTGGTCTGGCAGCTCCTGAGTGGGTGGTGGAGACAGTGCAGCTTTCAATGGGTCCTTTGATGGATCTCAGCAAGTCCCATCTCTGAGAGCCTCTCTCATTAGCACTTGCCCCTTGGGGCAGTCCTCTGCCAAAAAGAAAGCAGACAGGAGGTACCTTGAGCTGGGCATCCTATCACGCTGAGGGCTTTCCTGTCTGGCTTTGTTGCTGGCGATCTCACTCAATGGCTTGCTTCCCGCTCTCACACTGAGGCCATCCTTTGCTCAGAGGCAGCCTCTTCCTTTCCAGTTTGCTGACCTGAAACCATCTGTGCAAATGGCTGCTTTGGGGAAGCTGTGGCCCTGGTGCTCAGGGCACCCAACAGCTGGCCATACTCCATTGTGAAACGATAAATGCTCAAAACTTTTGCTCCATTCCCAGGGGACTCCCCCATTAAAATGCTTTTGCATTCACTACCTGCCAACAGAACCTGTAAGCAAGCCAAAAGGAGCAGCAGATTAAGCATAATTATGAATTCTGAGTGGAATGGAGTAGTTGAAGATTATTTTTCATGAAAGACCTATTTTTTTCCTACTGAAAATTCACATAAGTTTTGAATGCTCTGTGGAGTCTTTATATTTAAATGAGCTTGTCAATTTATGCTTCTCCTTGTTCTTTTATGAAACAGATAGAAAACCTCCCAAGTTTGGAAGCTGTTCTTAGAATTGGATTTTGGTTTACTCAGAACTTGTATCTAACTAGCACCAAGTTTTCTAGACAACTATTTTAACATTTATTAACAAGAACTGGTACCAAGTGCAAGACCTTTCCCAGGCTTACTTGTCAATGAGAAGCTAATCCCTAAGGATTTATAACCAAGCACAACTGAGTAAGGATTCAAAGGCCTCTTGTAGGTTCTTCTTGAGTGCTTAACATGTTCTCATCAGGGGCAAGTTGATTATAGTATTTATTCTTTTGGTTTTTCTTGTTTTATAAATAGAAAAAAAGCCCAAGATGCTGAACATCAAAATATCTGCAGGGCCTGCGTAGTCACACCGAGACACTACTGTGAATGTTGACCATGTGGCACTTTTCCTAATTCGATATAAGGTTACTAACACATCCCATCATATGTTTTCCTTACGTTGTGCATATATTTTCCTTCTTCTAAATACTTTTATCTGCGTACAGAATAGCTTTCAAGATTTCTTTACGGCTGTCTAAATAGTCTGTTCCCCTTTCCTAAAGTGCATCAGAAACTGCCATCATACTATTGTGAAGGTGAGATCTGAAGTCTTGTGATGTCAAGTAAAAACACTGATTTTGACAAGCCCGACAGGATGCGAGAGGATGGCAACGATGCTGATGAAGATAGTAACAATCACAGCGGCTGGAAGGTACCAGGCACTTACAATATGTCATATTCTTGCCAGACTCTCTACACCTGTAATTTAAACAATCTTTACATATCAATGTGACAGGTACATCATCAACTTTATTTTATAAATGAGGAGACTGAAGCTTGGAGAGCTAAAGTTAGTTTCTTAAGATCATGAGACAATTTTTGGCTAGAGACTGAAAATTTTCACCCAACATACATATGTTCCATGGATGCTAAATATATATTTTTTAACTTTTTTAATTGCTTTCAGAGTAAGCTTATAGAACACACAAGAAAAATCAGTCTCATTTCTTTCTAATGGTCTTCATATAAAACCCTCTTAGTTTATATGCTCTTAAAATTATTTAAATGTATTCATTGTATGAGGTTTAAAAGCAAACAATATATTTGGTTAAAAGAAAACCCAGACGTTTATTTAGAAATGCATAGTCCTCAAATCCCAATTGAATTAAATTTTCACTTTTTATCCGGTTGTGTGTTTGGGAGAGAAAAATAAAATCCACTTTCATTTATAATGTTAAAGCATCAGTAAGGCACATTAATAATAGGAGTTGGTTTCTTTTCTTAGTTATTTACAAAATTATTTTAACATTTTCCATTGTTATATTCATCAAAATACTTAGCAATGAAACAAATATAAGACAAAAATAAGACACAGTAAGATATATTCTGCCCTTCTATAATCTATACCTCTTCAAAATTTGACACCCGGTGGAATTAATGGTCTCTGCTTTTAGCCATATTAATGGGGCTTTTTTTTGGCAAGACAGACTATATTGATGTTTTGGTTGCCGATATTTAGTTATCTAAATGGCTTAACACAGTATCCAATCAATTCCCACATTTACATTGAATACTAATTAAATACATCTTATTAGCCTAAATTTTGTTGTTTTTAACTTAAAAAAATTCTCACTTCATATTGAATCTTCAGGGAACCCTGGATCTGCTCACTTATTTTTCAGTTCATACAATCCACAGGTGGACGCTGCGTGTACAGTAAAATAGCTTCTTTTTTTAAAGCACAGAATGCCTAGAGGCTGGTAAAACATTTTCACCGCGAGCGTGCGGTGCAAGGGGCCAGAGTCTCTAGCCTAGTTACTGTTCACCCCTCTTCTCACACTGGCATTGTTCGGACACAGCGGTGGCCCTACAGAGTGACCTGGAAAGGCATCAAAGAGACATGTGTCTCAGTCTCTATGTGAGCATTCTGATCTTCAAAGACCTGAAAAATCTTAGAAAAATGGACTCAGTCCCCTATGGAGATAAGCCTGTAAAACCAGCTGGTAGCTGATAAATGGCAAGTCCCAGTGTAGCTGCTAGTAGAAGGCAGTGGGAGGTGAGGGGCGGCAGGGGGAAAGTAGGTGACGCGTGTGTTTGGGGTGGCATGGAAAAGGAAGTCAATAGTTTTGTTTTGTTTTAAAGAGAATGCTTCTGAGTCGTGAAAAACGTTCCGAAGACCTACCTGCAGGATTTATTTGTTTATTTAAATGGAATTTATCGGGGTGGTATTGGTTAATGAAATTATATCGGTTTCAGGTGTACAATTCTGTAATACTTCATTGTGTATTGTCTGTGGTATTGTGTGTTCACCACCCCCAGTCAAGTCTCCTTCTGTCACCATTTATCCTCCCTTACTCTTGCCCTACCACCCCCTGCCCCTCTGGCGGATGTCGGTCTGTTCTCCATCTATGAGTCTGTCTCTATGGGTTTGTTAGCACAGTTTGCTCATTAGATTCCACGTAGGAGCAAAATCATATGGTACTTGCCTTTCTCTGACTGGCTTATTTCATTTAGCATGATGTTCTCCAGGTCTATCCAAGCTTTATATATTTTGGTGCTCCCTGATTCAGTGCATATATATTAAGAAGTGACTTGTCTTCCTGATGTAGGTTTCCTTTTATCTTCAGAAAATATCTATCTTTGTCTCCTGTTATCTCGAAATCTACTTTGCCAAATGTAAGTATGGCTACACCTGCTTTTCTGTGGATGTTATTTGCGTGGAGAATCATTTTCTGCCCTTTCTCTTTGAATCCGCCTTTGTCTTTGCAGCTTAGATGCGTCTCCTGAAGGCAGCATATGGTTGGATTTCATTTTTTGATCCTATCTGCTACGCTGAACCTCTTTATTGGTGAGTTCAGTCCATTCACATGTAGTAACTGTCGATGTATGCAGGTCTCCTATAGCCATTTTATCTTTTGTTTTCTGGTATCTCTGTGCCTCTGCTGGTTCTTTGCCTTTCCATTTCTGTCTATTGTTTTAGTTTTGTGGTATTCCACACTTCTTTCCTCCACTTCTTCTTTTTCTATGCTGACTGTCTCAGTTTTGGGTTTTGTGTGTGTGTGTGTGGTTACCATTAGATTTATGAAAAAGGAAATTTCATATATATAGTAGTCCTTTTTCTTTTGAATGCCTCTGGTCTCCATCCTCCTTTGCAAATCTATTTGTTCTTAAACCACAGTGTGTCTTCACTTTTATGTATTTTCCATTTTTATTTTCCTAGAGATCTGGAAACTCATTACATTTTATTTCATAACCCATATCCATTTATCCAGAACAGACAATATTTTCTCATTTCACCACACACTGTCTATAGTGGTATGCAATTGCAGTTAAGTTAGTGGCAGTGATCAAAATCTACATTGTTTTGCAAATACAATATTCTTTTATTATAAATTTGTATTGCTTCATGTGATTTAGAAAATGGTAATAATTCAACTGGACTTACAACTGTTGAAATGTAGGTGCTTTTCTTCTTTTTTTTATTTTATGCATGTGCTCTGAAATATTTTCTCCCACCAGGGATAAAATTATTACCTTATTAGCAAGATAAACATTCAAAATTATAAAATGGTTATTCATTAACTTTATTTAACATTATCAGGTTTGATGTTGTAAACTTATTGAAAATACATTCAAAAACACATTGAAAAACATTGTTTTACATTGAAAAACAAACTGTTCCTATAAATTTGAGTAAAAGTTGCAGTCGTGAAGCCCCAACTTATTTTTACTAAGCTATGTAAAGCCGAATGGGAAGATCATTTACATGCACAGATACGCAGGTATTCACATATGAGGCTCTTTTACTCCTGTGCATTGAGAGTGCCAGAAACGGAAGCCATGCCTCTCTGTACTGGACAAAGTAGGATAAACGTTTAGGCTGCCACTCCTGTGAGGCACCATCTGAGCTGGAGGCATCGTTTTAAGAAAGTAATTCTATGGAGATAATCATCTGAGCTCTGGATACTCTCTGAGATTGCAGCTATAAAAATATTTATAGTGCTCCAAATGACCATTTTGATGAACATTCAGATTTCTAAGGATATCTAATTAATCCTAATGGTGATTTTGCATTTATTCGCTTTCCTTTTTTGAATTTTAGGAACATTTTATCTGCATTGTGCTGGTTCAGAAGTAAAAGAAAATGCCTAATGCTTTGTCCCCTGGTTGTCTGACCTGCAGAAAGGATGCCTACATGGCTTAAACATCCAAACAGTAGGTCTCAGTGGCTGTGGACGAATGTGCATTTTCTATTCCTTCCCTGCGGCACAGAAGGAGGAATTTTGTTTTTCTTTTAGGGAAACTTGAAAAAAACATACGTGTAGAGTAGGGAGAGAACATTTCCATTTTTATTCCCTTGTTCTTTTCTTTTTGGGAAACCTACTGATTAGTTAAATGCAGTAAAAGCAGTTGGTATTTTACAGAGGCCCCAGGATAATTCCAAGTAATAATGATATATTTTTCTTGTCACCATCAGAGTCATCATTATTGCTTTTCATAAATTTCCATCAATCTAGTTATGGCTGGAGAACCTTTTCTCCCTAACTACCTTTTATTCAGAGATTTTAATATGCGAACATTAGAACCAAAACATTCTTAGTTCTATAATGAATAATGTGACTGAAAATAAAATGGAAAACAATATTCTTGGACTAAGTTTGAAAATCTAACCCACTGCTACTTTCTGTACCATTCTTGAGCTAACAAAATGTATACTTTCTACAGTTTTAAAATTGTTTGGGAGAAAAAGGACAATATGTTATGACTTTTGAAAATGATATGAAATTCTAATTTGTGTCCATAAAGTTTTATTGGAACACAGGCACACCCATTCATTTACGTATTGTCCATAGCTGATTTCTGCTACACAGCAAAGTTGACTCCTTATGACACAGACTATATGACATGCATAGCCTGGAATATTTGCTTTCCAGGTCTTTACAAACAAATGTTTGCTGACCACCAGGCTATAAGGGTATCTGAAGAGATGAAGAGAGAAAGAAATATTTGGTTAAAGTATGTTTTTAAACATTAGTACTTACTAAAAGAACATAAATGACTTAGCTTTTCTAATCAAATAAGAATTGTTGGATTTTCTCATCCCAGGCACTTATTTGGTTAGAAAAAAAAAGAAAAAAAAAAGAAAAAGAGGATTAGAGATTCAAACACTTTCATGGAATGAGAACCCTTAAAAACAATTATGAATTACAATACTTCAGTCCCTATGTTTTCTCAAAGGTTTTTCAACTCCTTTATATACCTGTAAGAAAGGGTTATATCAAAATGTCAGATGTTTATATCTGTTCTGTTAATGATTTGACATCAACATTATAGTTACAAAAAGTAATTCCAGATAGCTCTGCTTTACCAGGCGGATTTCCTACAAAGACGCTCCGGTCCCAGGAAGGCGTAGTAATTGTGGGTTTACCCTCTTCTCCCTGGAGCTCTGTTTCTTTTCTTCTTTTTCTAGTGTGGCTCCTAATCTAAAAATAATTAAGAAATTTTGGTTTAAAAAGATCCCCATTTAGTTTAATTAAGCTCATTGTGAGCAGTCATTTCTTGATATTCAGACTAAACCTTTCCTTCCGCCGTTGAGAACATTAATTATTCATCTCTAAGCTATGAGCACCTCCAACCCTAGTTATCTTTCTGCTCCTTGGTTGTTTATGCTTTTCAAGTATTATCATGTCGTCACCTTAGTCATCCCTCTGGCAAGCTATACTTATGCGTAGATAGTCTGGTGCATCAATCTTGCCATATGTCATGTCTTCCAATACCTTTATCGTTCTTCTTGCTTGTCTCTGAACTCCCTCCAAATCATGTAACTGCCTTCGTTCTGTGACTGTGATGCCCCAACTTGACTGTGGTATTCTCCATGTGATTTCACCAACCCACAACTCAATGCCTTTTCTAAGTCATAATTCAAGATAGAACTAGCCCTCCTCTCTTCACTCTGTGGCACAGTATAAAATACAAACAAGTGGATAAATCACCACGATGTCTCTTCTATGTCCTTGGCAGTCTTCATACAGAGGCAGCATTCCCATCCCTGAACAGTATAACAGAACCTTGAAAAATCACTTACTCATAAGTAATCCTGGACTTGTTTATTCTGTAAGACTTACCCAAAGTGGAGGTCACTTCTTATTTTTTTAAATATTCAATAGGTTTTATCCATAGCAAGTCTCTTTTGTAACACAAATCTCTCTTGCTGGCCTTTGTTTAATTGGATGTAATTTTTATTTATATTTTTAAAAACATATAATTAAGGTATGTATGAAACAACTTGAATCTATACAGACATGGAAAATCTTGAGAGCTGTCTCAAGCCTTTCTCTTCCATGGGAAAGTGCCTGGAGAAGAAATGTTATGCAGTAGAACAAGACTCCATAATCATTTCTGAACTTCCAAGGGGAGAAGCACATTAGTCTAATGAAGGGAGTGGAAAAAAATATCTTACACATACTAATTTGAGCAGCAAAATGATCTGGAAAAGTTAGAGATCTTGATAAATGGGGCCAAGTAATTGACCGCGTGTTATAATTAGGGCAAGGCATCTGTCAGTTAATTATCTTTCCCTCAATAAATAATTACAATTTTTACATGTTCCCATAGCTTATAATTTCTAGCTATGATTATCTTCTGCATTCTCATTTATGGAAGCTTTGAAGACCAGACAGAAATGGATATAAAAGGAAAATTGCCTAGTTATCCTCTGAAAAACAAACTGGACAAATGCAAGATAGGGAATATTTGGCTGGTAGAGTATGAGTTTGGCAGAAAGAATCAAAATTGGCAGAAAGGTGACTCTCTATTTCAGGTTTCCTTTGTATGTGATTCAAGCTAACCATCCAAGCTTGGGAAATCATTTACTCACTGTTCATTTATTCAACAAACCTTTATTGAATCCCTAATACATTAATGGTTCAGGGGGATACAAAGATCTTTTAAGGAACTTGTAATCTCATGGAATAGGCTTACACATAATGAAAAAATGGCAATGGGAATAACATAAAAAAGGACATCTCAGGATCTTTAGAACAGTGATCCCTTTACTTTAAATTGTACACACACAACAATATATAAATGAATGAATGAATTGTACACCCCTTTAAGGTGAGAAGTTCTGAGTATAGACCTTCGCATGCATATATCATTTTATATGCATATAATATGTGTATACATAATATGAATGTGTATGTTAATCTGTACATAAGATATTTGTATAAAATTCATTTATTTTAATTTTTAGATAAAATAAGAGCAGAAATTACAAAAATTTTTCAATACCCAATACATTTTTATATTGTTCTTGGGTTATGCACATCCCACTTGGAATAACTTTTGCTTAGAAAAACTAAGACTGGCTTCCAACATGATTTAAGCTCACAATGTTTGGGTAGCAGAGACCAGAGACAATGCTAAGAACTCAGGCAGTGGTTCGACAAGGGTGATGGGTTCCTGTAGTCCAGTGTTCCCAAAGGATTTTCCCCTGAACATTGGTAGGGATTCCTTGAAATGAAAAAAAAAAGGTTTCTGCTTTCAAACAAGTTGGAAATTGCAGGCTGAAAGTATAAAATTTTATTAGTATGGGACTAATATTTTGTATTTCTGCATGGCCTCATAGATGCATGTTTTCTGTTTGTCAGCTCTGGAGTTGAGAGACCATATTTTCTATTTCATTTTGTTCAATAGTTAATAACTCTTGATGGGGTCTGCAAATATTAGTTTCAGAGAAATTGGCACCATATGTATTTGGAATTGGGTTCTGGCATTTAGAAGAGGGAACAATGCGACTCCAATAGCCTTCATTCAAGAGAATTTTCTTTGCCTTATATTTTTCACTTTTCTCCACTCAACATTAATGAATTACTCAATATTAATATTTTGACTTGAAGTCAGTAATCTAAAAATATTTTTGTAGACCAGTTATCTGTGGAGGCAAAATTAAGCAACGACCCTTTTGTTGACAATTGAGGGGCTCCCCAAGGGTGTAAAATACTGGGAGTTTTCTGATGAAGGCCTTCTACATCTGGAACACCACTCTTAGAATATGCTGAGATTTCACCTACTGCGTAGCAAAATGTCTAGATGAGTGAGAATTATTCTTTTATTGCCTAAGCCTACTGAGATTTTTGTTTTAGAGAGAAAATGTTTCTGACATGCTGCCCACAGTCCTGCTGTCACAGAGATGGCATAACAAATGCAAGTTAACCTTTATCCAGTGACACGGAGTTGTAATTATTGTCATTAATCACTGTACTATGATTGATGAAATCATGATATGCTTGGGCGTTCTTGCTGCGTAAGGTTGCTTCCCCTGCCCCATACTAACTGACACCAAACTATGGCTTTGCAAGTATTGTGTCTCTGCTTTGTATAATTGTTCTTTGCACACTTTACTGATATAATTTCATTATAATATGATTGCACACTAATTATACATACTTGGAAGTAAAGCATGTAAAGAGGACTCTTAAAAGCAGATGCAAATACATAATTATGTATGTAACATGAATATATGTTATGTGTGTTTCTATTAGCTACTACCCATGATCTTACCTCTAGCTACCTTCAACAACCCTCTTCTAATTAAACCAGATAAATCATGCTTGTGGAAATGGGAGATAAGTAGTAGCTGAATGATGGCCTGAGAGCTCTCCTCTGAAATAACTTAAGCTCTCTATTTGAGTCTCTCAAAGATCATTTCTGCTGATGTATCATTATTTACATTTATTGGGCACTTAAAAAGTAATAGGCATTTTCACATATAATTTTCCTTTAATTTTTTCAGTAAGAGTGCAAATTAGATATTATTCACTGTACTTTCACGTGAGTAGGGTTTTCAGACTTAGCAAATAAAATTTCAGAACTTCCAGTTAATGTTGAATTTGGCATAAATATTTATTGTTCAGTATAAGTAGGTCTCCTGAGATATACTTGAATGGACATAATTACAGGAAAAGTGATGTGTTATTGATCTGAAATTCATATTTCACTGGGTGTCTGTATTTTTTTCTGGTAGCCTTACATGTTAGGAGATTAAGCTCAGAAGAGCTTAGGAACCTATACAAACTTGCACAGATAGAAAATATTAAGGTTGTGATTTAGAGCCAAGTCTTTTGACTTCAAGTCCAAGGCTCATGACTGTTCTCTATATTACTGAAAATGCTGAAAACGTGTCTTCTGGATAAGTAGTATGTTAATATATGAGAACTACAGGACCCATATATCAAACCATTAATGTATTAGTTTCCTAGGGATGCAATAACAAATTACTACAAACTGACTGGCTTAATACAACAGAGATTTATTGTATCATGGTTTTAGAGGCTGGAAGTCCAAAATCAAGATGTTGGCAGGCCCTGCTGTCTCTGAAGGCTCTAGAGTAAGATCCTTCCTCGCCCCTTTCTCACTCTGTGGTTACTGACAACCTTGACTTTCTTCGGTTTACAGCAGGGTCTCTCAAACCTTGGCTTCACATGTCTGTCTTCCTGGGTGCACCCGTGTTCAAATTTCTGTCATCTTAGAAGAACACTAGTCATTGAATTAAGGTTTACTCTAATCCAGCGTGACCTCACGTTAACTTGATTATGTCTGCAAAGGTAATACTTTCAACAAGTTCACATTCACAGGCACTGGGGGTTCAAACTTGCGCATACATTTTCAGGGAGACACAATTCAACCTGCAACAATGAGTAATCATTAATACAGAATGGAATATAAGAAATACTACAAACCTAGAAAATCTAGGAGGCTGAACGCAAGACCTGTAAGTGTGAATGGCACTCAGAGAACATACATAGCGGTTCTGCTGGGCAGACCCAAAACACAGCGTAGAGGTTGGGGTAGGGGATAATAAAGGTGGCTAAATACACATGTATATGCTTCATATAACCAGACACTCACATCTGTATGTGTAATAGCGCTCGGAGATAGGTACTATGATTTGCAACACATTTTATAGATGAGAGAATGGACACTAAGACGCAATATAGTTTGTTCAAGGTCATGCAATGAAATTGGAGCCCAGACAATCTGGAACCTACATTCTTAACTATTATTTACAATTATTTGGGGGAGAAGAGGTAGTTTAGGCAGAAAGGAAAACAATGTGAGGAAGGACAGTCATGAGAAATAAGGACTATTCTAGTTTGCCTGTTGGTTGGTTTTTGTCTAATCTTGGTTTTGCCTGCTGATACTGCTGGTGTGGTTTATTAGAGCGGAGGCTCTCAAACTTAGGCCAGCACCGGAACCGCCAGTGGCTGGCCCACTGCAGAGATTCTGGTGCCACAGGCCCAGGATTTGCACTTGCCATGTGCTGCTGATGCTGCCCATTGAGGACCGCCACTTGAGAACAACCGGTGCAGAGCAAATTGGGGTGAGGTTAGAGTAAGAAATGGTTTTCAAGTTCAAAGGGATGGCGATAGGGACCTAGAGATGTAAACCAGCCATTTTACAAGCCGACCTTCCAACTGCCCTTTTAAAAACCATAATGTGAAAATGTATGCCTATGTTATACACAAACACACACCCTCACTGTACTCTTATAATCCATTATATGTGTTTCTGGATGTATAACAACTGAAAAGCAGCATAGGATTTAGGGCTTTGAAGTGAAGGACATAAATTACAATTCTAGCTTGTCCCTAAATTACTCAGGTACTTCTTGTCCATAAGCCACACTTCTCCCCTTCGCCCCTCAAAATGAAGGAGTTGACATAGGGAAAAAGTTAACTACATTGTGATACCTTGTCATTAATTGTCATTTTTTTTGAAAAAAATGGTATGGAAAATATTATCTCTGATATATTTTCTCCAATTAACTTTTAACATGAACATAAATGTTGATTGTAAAAATAATAACATAATCAGACTAGCTAAAACTTTTTAGCTTAGTATTTACTTATAAAATACTTATCAAGATAAATATTATAAATATTTTGGATATTCTTTCAAAATATAATTTATATGGACAAATTTATCATAATATGCATACTATTTTGTGATCTTTTTCTCAGTATCCCATGCCCATGTTTGTATATTAATACATATATTTTTATGTCACCATTTTTTATAGTCTCATAGTATATATTACATTGCACAGTTATTCCACAATTTGTTTAATTAATCCTGTGTTGTTGGGAATTTAAATTGTCTCCAATTTGGGACTAGTAAGGTATTGGGACATAATGAAAACCCTAATATATGCACAATGATATACTTGCTTATTCTAGAGATTAGCTGGGTCAAGGAATAACCTTGTATTTAAGATTTACATAATATTAAATCAGAAAAGACTCAAGACATGTGAAATCAAGCCACTTTTAGGTACATATATAAAAAGGGAAGGGCATCTGTGTGCATGTGCTTCTTCTATGTGTGTTGGAAGCAGAGAAGACAGTGGAAAGATGCCCCGCCATGAAATGGTATTATCCCCTGCACCTTACGGATGGAGGATTTTTAAACGTTGTGGTTTCCTGCGTTTCCTGATTACTCCACACACAGGTGTTAGTTGAGTTTTGCTCTAATAAGCAGCCTTTTTGTCTGTGTGCAGCTGCCTGCAAGTTGGAACCAGACAAGTGGGAAGTGAGCACCCATGTGGGGAAACAGACAGTGAAAGAGAAGTTCTTTTTCTTCTAGAGAGAAGGAGAAGAATTTGGCAAAAATAAAAATATATCTATAACTTCACCAAAGTCCAAATGAAACACATGAACCGATCCCCTCCCCCACCCCAGGTCCTTGAGCCCACCATTCTCTCACTGAAAGGAGGAAAGACCGTTTTGAAAAATCAGAAAAAAGGAGAACAGTGTCAAGGCCAGTGGGTACAGTCTGCATAGATGGCTGTTTGAGGATATTTGGTAAATGCTGCATTAAACTGAGTGTCTTTTTGTGCACCAATGACCACTGAGCTTATCCAACATCCTTCAGCCGAAAGGCTGTAAGTGCTGAGCTGCGTGAAGCTAAGGCTTCAGGGAGCCCTTTCTGACTGGGAGCCCACTCAAACAGGGGGAGAGAGCCAACAGAGGAAGTCTGGGCTCAGCAGATGAGTGTGAAGGAAAGCCAGCCAGGCCGGCGTTGACATGGCCGAGTGTTAGAACTCCAGGGCAGCTGCCGGTGGGGCGTTGAGTGCCCAGATACAGACCCGAATCCAGACTGATAGGAGGAGGCAGGAGCCTTCCAAACAGGCTCAGTCTGGGCATGCAGAAAATGTCAGAGGCAGCAGAGCCTTGAGGAGGAGAGGAGAAAGCTGTGCTGTGTGGGAAGGGATCTTTTGATTGATTCCCTGGTACATAAACGGGCGGATGTTAGTCAATCAGCACAGGATCTGTGTGGGGTGGGAGGGTGGGGGACAAAAGGAGGAGGAGAAGAGGAAGGTGAAAAATGTGCCAAAAAGAGCTTGTGCTGCTTTCCAGAGCACTGGCTGAAGGAAACGCCGTGTGCCCCGAAGGAGGAAAGGCTGGCTGGAGACTTCTGCTGAAAACAGGCAGCCACCGGCAGCCACACAGCTCATGTTCCCAAGCTGACCTTTGCAGAATGTGGGCCCCTCTCATGGGGGTTCTGCCTACAGAGTATTATGAACCCTACAGAGCACGAAGGAATGCTCCATCTCCTGGTGGGTGCATGTGAGGACAACTCAGGGGGCTACCTTGTGCTGTATTTACAGTATCAACAAGAGGTTGGTGGGCTATGGGCCTCCTGGAGTGAGGCTGGGGACACAGGCCGCCGGGGCAGTTGTCCCATGCTTTCTGTCCACAGGAGCATCGATAAGGCCAACAAAGTTATGCAAATCCTGCGTAGATCAGAAAAGCAGAACATGGTTCCAAGGCAGCAGGAGGTCAGGCAGCATTCCTCTGTTAAGAGAAAGAGAACTTAGCTTCTTAAAAATAGATCTCTAGACATAGAGACAAGTTTAGATAAATAAGTAAAAATAAAAGTACAGAGAGAGAAACACACAGGAAGCTATCATGAGATTATATATACAATTAAGTTCTTGAGAAGGAGTTCAGAATTGTACAGGGGGTTACAATTTCGAATAGAGAATCTGACAGCATACCCTATGCCTGAGTTTCCATTACAAAGGTTCCACTGAGCAGCTCTTCTGGTTTTCTTCCTGCCCGAGGACTTCACATAAGCTGTTCCTCTGCTAGGAAGCTCTTCTCCACTTTGGCCAACAGGCCTCCCTCTTGGAGGGGCCTTGAATGGTGACCACTCCTCTAGTACTTCTACCTCTGTTCTCGAACAACTTGCACAACGTCACAAGCAATAATCACTCCACTTCTGTGCCTGCTTAATTCATTCCTGTCTGTTTCCTTCTCAGGGACATGATCTCCATGAGAGTGGAACCAAGCCTATCTTGGTCATCATGACATCCCCAATGTAAGATTAGGATTTGTTATCCATCAGATGAATGGATGAGTGAATAAGGACATAAAACTGGACCTAAGAAAGAGTTGATTTCCAGAAAACAAGGGCTGAGTGATAAAGACAGGCTGGGACATATAAAAGGTAGACTAATTCTGGGAGAATATTAATCTATAAAGTCCAGGAATCAAGAATACTCCAAGATGTGAGAAGAATCAAATCTTACGAGGAGATTCCTAAGCAGTCAATAGTACTGATTGGCAGGTAGAAAAGATTTAAGGGATCTTAGGATTTTCAGGGTCCTGCCCTTTCTTACCTCCCCCCTTGATATTCACCAGAACAAGAACTTGTCAAGAAGAGGAAAGAAGCAGGACGTAAATCATTTGCGTTTCGCCAGGCACAGTGAAGCCATTTATAGATAGGGTCCTTCCTCACCCACAGGCTCACTTGTGAATTAGGTATCTGTGCTGCTTTCTTAGACTGAAGCTTACATATGTCATTAACTTGCTTAAGGGGAAACCAGGTTCTAGGGAGAGAAAGGATACTAACCTAGTTTTATTTCAGCCTCTAGAGTGTATAGTTTTTGTTTTGCTTTTTTTTCTAGACTCTACCCTTCTTATGGAAAATCTTCCAGTGGAGCCACTGGTTTTCTAGGAACTTGGGATTCCGAGAGGGCTCAAATCATTCTTAGATTCCTAATGCTGCCTCAGGAGACTGTGTGCATGTATGAGTTTGCACATGTGGGCACAGTGTGTTTTTGTATTTCTAAGCAATGCTGGGTGGGTGAACGTGACAAATATTTGGAATAACCTTTTCATTTCAACTATGTCACCTTCCAGTGCAAGAAAAGAGGTAGGATTTTAATGCCCACTGATGACAGTAATAAAGGCAATAATGTATTTACTCAGTGTGGAGTAGTTTAGGGATCGTGTATCAAACTAGGTCAACTATTTTCAACCAGTGTGCCGCAAGAAGCACACTGGTGTGCCACAAGAATTTTTAAAACATGTAATGTTTCACTATTTAGTCAGAGATACTGACATCTTTTCCTTTTGATTGTCAAATAAAAAGATGACAACTGCCAATAGAACAATAGCTGTCCAGTGTAAATGAATCAAAATTATACCTATTTTTTGACAAATTGGTAAAAAATACATTTTTTGGTGTGCCACAGATCTTTAGTAATTAGTTTATGTGTGCCATGAGATGAAAAAGGTTGAAAATGGCTGAACTCAGTGATTGACTCATAGCAGCAAGACTGGTATCTACAGTGTCTGTCTTCCTATCTGATTGCACTTGCATTTTGATGGAATAAAGAGATTAATTATTTTTCAGTATTGTTTAGATCCACCTATGGGCAGCTATCCTAGATTATCTATGAGGAGATTATTTGAGACTGAGTTTACCCAGGGAAAAATGTGCTTTCAAGTTTATTAATGATGCCCTCTGTATAATTAGGGCTCTGTTGACATCTCAGCTCCTTTTGCTTACTTTTATTGCCAAAACAGCCTTGCAGATTCAAACGCTGGACTTTTTCACATAATTCAGTGGAGGCTGGGGGGATTGTGAACCCTTGCATCAATCTAAGAAGATCTGTGATTAACCTTGGGGTGTGGGTTCCAAAGAGAGGATTTGGGTAGGACGGCAGGATGGGGAAAAGGGTAGCTTCCCAGTTCTCTCTCTCTCTCCTCTCTCAATCTCTCTCCCTCTCTCTTCCCTACACGTGCAGACTTGTTATTTTCTTTGAAATGGCTAAACTTGGGCATGCCAGATGTGCTTTCATTTACATACAAGAGCAAAATATGATTAAAAGTCAAATTTAACTTTTCAACATCTTATTTCTCTTTTGGGGTTATTCATGACTCCAGTAATCTCCAGAAAACCACTGTGATTGGGCTGTATTCAGAGAGTTGTACATAAAGTGTAGCTTGCCCACGCCTCCTGAATGCCACATGCTCTGTTGAGGTTACACAAATGCAGCTTGTTGACCAGGTCAGATTCTCTGTGCAGGGGAGAAGCAGCTCTCTCTGAGTAGTGACATCCTGTGGTTTGAGAGGTGAAGAAAGATCTTGTCACTTCAGAGGAAACTTCAGGCTGTTCATCAATCAGGGTTTTCATTCCTCAAGGACAGCAACACCCCTGCTGCCTCCCTGATTGAAGGCCAAAGAGCCACTAGGAGGAGCTAATGACTGACCGAGTTTACGCTCACTAATATTTACAACAAATTGCCTCCACAGCCCTCCCAACCTCAGCTGCGGGCTCGGGGTGTTTAATTATTCATACGGTAATGGATGGACCAGGAGTCTTCCGCCCTTCAAACAGCTCAGGAAGGAGGAGGAGAGCAACAGCGTCTCCTGGTTTCACGTGCGCGGTGCGGGTTCTTTCCTGCGAGGAGGAAGGACTATCCTTCAACCTTCTGTAGACAGAACAGTGGAGAAAGTACTGCATTAGCACTGCTCCCGAACGGCTCCCATTTTAAATGTAAAAAAAAAAAAACAACAACTCTGACTTCAGGGTTTCTTATGCGTTCCACAAACTCCCTAGGTGCAGAAATCACTGAAGAAACCCAGGTCCCAGGAAAAGTTTTCTGAGTAACATGGGTGTCCCTCCTATTTCTGTAGCCAGGATCGTGGGAGGTAAGGAGGCAGAGACCCTGGAGTCCCATGCCCGGGTTTGAACCCCAGATCTGTTGTTGCATTGCTGTGTATCTTTGCATACGTTTCTTCGCCGCTGTATTCCTCCTTTTCTCTCTCTGTAACCTGCTGGCACCGTGGTGAGGATGAAGTGAGTTTGGACACGTAGGTACGCACGTGTCAGGTAGAGCCTAGCTCTGCTTGTTGAGTTTTTTGTTCCTCACAGCCGAATGCACTCCAAAATGATGGAGAATTTCAAGAGTCATGTTTTTCTATTCAGCTTTTTCATTTAACAGTTTTTCAAGTCACTTTCAGAGGTGGCCCCAAATTTAAAAAAAAAAAAAAAAACTCTTTGTGAAGTTGGAAATGAGAGTCTTCAAGTGACTGTCACCATTTTTTAAAGCCTGGTAATATTATTATGTTTGATTGAACTCAATTCATAATCACGTGTCTTTGCTTTGTGCAGGAAACCTGGCAAAGCAGGCTGGTTGTCTCAGTTCCCACATATAGGCACGAATCTTGCAGTTCTATGACTTTGAGTATTTTTTAAATGGATCAAAATAATTCAAGCATTCTTTTCAAACAAACAGGATCTTTCCAGCTTTGGAATCTACGTAGGGAAAATCACAAATCTGTGTTGGTGAAAAAAAATTGAAAACTTCTATTATATTATTATTACATTTTGCCATGGTCTTCATCATTATTTTATCATGAACTTATCATATGATTGTACAGCCAATTAATTTGAAATAGAAGTGTAGCTTTTTTACATAAATTCTTCCCCAGATTGCAGTAAAAAAGGTACAAAACAAGAGGAAGTACGTTGAAGAAAATAAAACTGATCTAGTAATTAGACCATTGTGAAATAATCTTTACTAACACCTGGGCCTTTCCCTCTGGCATTTGCTTTCTATACATGCATGTGCATGTGTATGTGTGTGATTAGGTATGTGCACTTGCTAAATTCAGAATCTTATGTATGGTTACTCATAATAATCTGAATTTATTTTCACAAATAACTTTCTCACATTATTATAGAGTTAGAAAATGTTTTATCTAATGATTATATAGTTATACCTTATTTATGTTTTCTAGTTCATGTATTTTTTTTTTTTTTTTTGCAAATTAGCTAAGAGTGTGATCTTTGCAGATAAACTGCCTAAGTTTAGATCCTGGTTACATCTTTTCCTGGCTCTATGATCTTGGGTAATCAATTTACTTGTCAATGCCTCATCTTCTTTGCCTACGAAATGGGTAGAATGCTAATAAATACCTTATGGAGTTAGGTGAGGACTAGTCAATTTGTACAAAGCATTTAAAATGTGCAATGGAACAAGCAATCTGTGTACGTTATTAAGTCTATTATTGTGGTTGTTGTAAACAATGCTATGAGAAATATACATACATGTATATACATTTTGAATCTGATTTATGCTTATCTCCTTAGGATACATTATTTGAAAGAATATTGGCAGAACATTGGTTTTCAGAGCCATTTTTCTATTTTGTGCACCTTTCCTCAATTCATGTGACATTCTAGAAGGAGCCATCTGCACCTTCCTGCAGATCATTGTAAACATTTTTGCTTTCACTTTGAGAGAAATGGGGAGCCACTGGAATATTCCAAAGAGAAATGAAATATAAACCAGTATGTGATTTTAAAAGATCACTGAGGCTTCTGACCACAGAGGTGCTACAGTGAGACAGGGAGACCAGGACAGAGTCTACCGGTGTGGTCTGGGTGAGAGGCTATGGAGAGCCACACTGGAGTAGCAGGGGTGGAGTCAGAGAGGGTGAATTCTGGATATATTTTAGCAGGTGGAGCCACCAGGATCTGCTGATTGGATGTGGAAAGTGAAAAGAAGAATCAAAGATGTCTCCAGTCAAAGATGTCTTCAAGAATTTTGGCCATAGCCCTTGAAAGGATAAAGCTGCCATCAGCTGAGATGGGGTAGGCTGTAAATGGAGATTACAAGATATGGTGCTCATTTAAAAATGTGCTGAGTTTAAGATGCTTATTAAACCTCTAAGTACTGACCTCTGGTAGGAATATAGGCAGTTGAGTCTGTTTTGGGGACTGACTATATAATTGTCCAAATAAAATAAATACAATGTCTGTGAAAAGATACATAATAAAAATGTGCTAGTATTATTAAAACTCAAAGATTATTGCACCAATTGTTTGGAACTTTAAATAACAAAACCATTTTTTGGAGAAAAAGAATATTTTAATCATGGGCATTGTTTAGAATTGCTGCCTCGTGGTAATAATGAAAAGCAGACCACACCTTTTTCTTGTTGTTTTCAAATTTTTCACAAATAGAGTATCCATTGTACTGTCCACACCCGGACCAGATGACTCCCCCTGCCCCTGCCCGTTGGAATACTGTTGAGTGTAAGGATTCCCTTCGCAGACCCCACCAAAAGCTGAATTAATGGTTAAGTTAATGAATCTTGAGCTGTGGCACCTAGAAGGGGCACCATAAATAGAAAGACAAGGTAAACTTCCCCTTCTATCAGGTGGCATTAAAGGGTTGATGAGTAATGTTGGGAACTAGCTAAGGGGAAGTTGATTCGGGGGAGTATTGGCTGGAGTTTAGTGGAATATATTTAATAGTTTTTAGGTACTTTCTGTGAGTTACGTGTTTGCAGGTGCCCTACATTGTAATGATCAGAGTTATAATGTGCCGACTCACCTGGTGTTGGGACATCACGGTGTAGGACCAAAAAATCCTCGTTTTCTGATTCTTAGCAGGGATAGTAAATGAGAAACAATATGAAGGGCACAGGACCCAACGTTAGTTGGTAAAACATTTTCTCTATCATCATTTTTGTATAATTCTAATAGAAGATTCAAATTTCATTGATACCTGAACAAAATTAAAATTCTGTCCAGCCAGAAATCTGCTTAATAATACAATATACATTATTATAAATGAGCTATAAATAAAATCATTTTCATATATCTCTTTAAATTCAATATAAATTATTTCACTACCAAGAAGCAAATTGTAATACATCTCTAAAGTCATATTAAAGAAAGAGAGGAATTTCCTATTGAAATAATGAATAGACTCTTGGATTATTTGTTAATTCAACTGATGATGAAAAATTAATTCTATAAACACATTGAAAAGTTAAATTTCTTTCTAATATTATATAAAATACTAATAACAATAACAATGATTTAAAGTTCATATATGTCACTACTTCATGAAATCAGTAATAAACTTGTTAATCAGTGTTACAATTTAAAAGTATTTAAGATTGGTTATTGAATAGAATGTTTGAAATACCCTGAAATGGTAACTTTTACCTTTAAATATCTCACAATTTGTATTAAATTCTTTTCTTACTTAAATTCATATTAACTTTTGTACCTGATTTTTTATTCATAATACTCAACTCCCCACCCCACCACTTTCATTTCTTGAAAGAAAGCCTTCAAAATTGTCTTTGTGTCAAAAAATTTGGATCTGCTCTTGCCAACACCTTGCCCTGAGGCCACTTGCTCAGAATCCACAAGGTTAAACAAACACAGGGGTTGAGTTGGGTTCTCAAAGTCCTTTGTGGCTTTAGCGCAGTGTGGTGATCATCTGAAAGGTCCTGTGTGCTTTGGGTGCTGACCACTGAGCTTGTCAGATCAGGGAGGGAGGGGGCTGTTGTGGGGAGAAGTGGCTGAGACCCACAGTGCTGACCACTTGGTCCAGGGACTGCACGGGACTCACGGCCCCACCTTGGGGGCCATGGCACCAGTTGGGCAGAAGTGGGGTCCAGTCATCCAGAGCAGGTGGTAGATGCTCCTCAGAGCCCCGCCTTAAGGAGCAGACCAAACATAAATCTCTCTGCTATTTCCCATCCTCAGTCCCTGCTCCATGAGGTAAGATACTGCCCCCTTCCCCAAACCCTAGGCCTCATCTCTGAGAGGAGCCATGGAAAATAAAAAGAAACTTGACAAACCGAACATTTGTGCCTACTGCCTAAAGAAACAGTTTAAATAGCTGGCTTGCCCCAAACACATTTAGGGAGTTCTTCCCAGCTGCCCACAAGCACGTGGATGGGTTTGTGAAGGTTTAGGGCACCTACTGAGAAATTGGTGCCAAACCCAGGTTTGGCTGCCCGCTGCCCAAAAGCTGATAATCAAGGGGCAGGGGCTTGTGGAAGGAAAATAGGTTTATTCAAGAGCCGGCAACTTGGAAAGATGGCAGACTCACGTCCCAAAGACCATCTTAAGAATTGGGAAGAGACAGGGGTTTTTGTAAGGAGGGAGGTGGGGGGAGGGGGCAGGGGGGCAAGAAAACAGAACAAAGGAATCAAAAGGAGGAGGTTGAAAGTTCTCTGTTGAGAACACAGTCTGTTCAGATAACTGGTCAGCACATCTCCTGAAGCTAGAATGTCTGAAGGTCCACTTTTGTTCTTTTGGAGTTAGTTCCTAGAATTCTTAAGCAAACAGGCTGTTTATCTGCAGTCACATGTTAGTTAGCAGGTCATCATTTACAGCAGTAATGTTAAAAGAATGGTGGGGTGTGTTACAAAATGAAGGCCCTCGTTTTCTTTGCACATCTGAGTGGTGTGAGTGGGTTTGCAACCCACTGTCCTCGCTATCTAAGAAGGGCCTTACCACTCCTGTGAAGGTCACTAAGGAAAGAATCAGGGGATGGCTACATGGGGAATGGGGTTATTCAAGATGTTCCCCTACTCTTAGTAGACCGCTTTGTCCTGGCGGAAATCGCTTCTGATTCCCAATGTCTTGCCAGAGAACGAGACCAGGGCTGGATATGTTAGTCCTAAAATGCATTGTTTGTTTCAAAGAAGGATGATGACGTTTGCCTCACGGAGGATCTCAGCAGCCAGCCAGCCCAGAGCTTAGTCAGGGTTGAGTTACTTAGGACCCCACCTAAACCAGTAGGCCCCGGCCACACGAAGGGAGCAATTTGGCAGGTTCACATCGGTCACAGGAGCTAGCCTTTCACTTACTCACGAGGAGAGTTTGTCTGGGTGACACAGTCACCCATGGAAATATGCATAATGAAAGCCTCTCTTGGCTTTCATTCTGGACACAGCATCCTGCTCCCGCCCGCCTGATCCTCCTCCCCATACTCACGAAAGCTTGACTGGGACGGGTGGGAAGTCAGACCCGAGCTGCATTGGCGCAACGCCCTGGGATGTAGCCGGCACTGTCAAACGTCCCGGCGTTAACATCAGAGAGATTATGAGACATTCCTTTTTGATTTAAGCAAGTGCTTTTTTTATAGAAGCCAATGTGTTTCAATTAAATGTGCAAAACTGCCAAAGCCTGTAGGACATATAAAATAAGGGAGGCTAATAAAGTCTTAAGGCAGGTTAGCAAAATCCAACATGTTTGTGCTAACAAAGTCAGTGATTCAAGGAGCTCACACTTCTGTTGCCTCTGAAAGAGAGAAATGGTTCACTAGGTGTGAGTGAGTCACTTCAAATATAAGTCCAGACATTCCGGAATTTTATGTGCCCAAGTGCCATGTCGTTGGAGGAGCTCTCGCAAAGCAGAAGGACGATGAGACCCATCTACTTTCTCAAAAGCCAGTTTATGGAACAATTAATCACTTCAGACCAATATATTTCATTTCCAAGGGTGATATGCAAGCAACATTAGTGGCTGTGGAAGAAGGATTCCAGGTTAGTCACACTCCGCTTCTTTAAAGAGCTTAGCTGTCATCTCACAGATTAACAACGAGGTCTCTCTAGGAGAAGTGGCTGCATTTTACACAGGGGACCCCACGCTGCAGCCCTGAGCCTCGACTCTTGAGAGATAAACTTTCAAACCTATTTGGCTTCCAAGTTAACCTCAGGGTGACTCTCCTTCAGAAGTAAAACCCTTTGCTGGCTATTCTGTTCCCTCCTAACAACCCCCGCCCAGGTTAGACAAACAGTTTAGCTTTTAAAAAAGTAAAAGAAAACAAAGAAATCCCTTAAGACAGCTTACACATTTTATGCTTAGTGTAATTAGCGAATAAAGTACAAATGGTGAAATAGAGGAAAGGGGAGGTGGGCTTTGGAACCTAACAAAACCAGAATCCCCAAAGCAAATAAAGGAAACTTTGTTTGCTATACTCCCATTAAAGCCAATTTTTGCATAATCTCTTTCTTTTATTATTACACTTAAAGCTGACAACAAATTTTATATATATAATATATTTTATATATATTATATATAATATATATGGTGTGTGTGTGTGTGTGTGTGTGTGTGTATATATATATATATATATACCATATATAGATGATGCCTATGTGGTGTCCATGTATATGGGGGAGTCTTGCTGAGGGTGAGAAATCCAGGTTATGGGAAAAACGCCCGTAGGCAGGAGGCTGGTCTTCGCAAGCAGCTGCCCAATGAGAAGGCTGCAGCCAGAAGATGGACTGCCCTCTTCTCAGACAGTTCGAAGTTTGATATGTATTTCCTCCTTCTGTCCTTTAAAACGAGTACTCTCAAGATAAATGCAAGAAGTGGCAGAACTGACACCAAGGGTAGCAATTAGGTGGGGGAAGCACCGAGATGTCATATTCATAGTGAATTCCTCCAGTATTTTATTATTTTGTGCTCATGGATTCTTACCCCCAGAGATCTTAATGTTTTCTTTTTTTTTTTAATGGAGTTGAAGACTGACATGTAGTACTTTAGTATTTGTTCAAGTACCATACCTTCTAGGAAGAAAAGAAGAATAATTTATATTTTCAATAATTTATATTTATGCTTTAAATATTCTATATTTTAAAATTTTATACTTGAACAGAACTAAAAACTTACCAGTAGTACCTGTTGGAGCACCATATTCTCTGGGAAGGGGAGAAGAATATTTTATATTTTAAAGGCAGTCTAAAATGAACAGAGTACATTTTAAAGGTTTGAATGGTGCTGAATGATGAGAATCTGGCTCAGGCCAAAGGCTGTTTACCAAAAAAAGAAAAAGAAAAAAAAAAAAAGAAAAGCTGGCTTTCTTAAGCCTATTCTTTTGGGCTTATTGCTCTGTGACTTTTTTTCTCTTTTCTTCTGAGTAATCTCTTCAACAAAATGGGGATCAGAAAAGGAAAAGGAAACCTCCACAATGCAAACTGGCCCCTGGGAGCCAGGACTGATTAATGGACAATTTTATGGCTCATTTGTAAAAAGGGAAATTCTAACAGAGCCCTCTGTTTACTTTGCTCCTACAATTCATATCAAAAAGACAGAAAGCAGAGGCTTGAGAGGGTGGGAGCATTTTAAAAATCTTTGAACACTCAATAGCTCTCAGCTAAGTAGAGCAAATAGATTATGGTCATCTGAGCATTAATGAGTCCAAATTACCTGGGGATTTGTTACAAATAATAATTGTCAGGAAATGACAAAATGCCAGCACATTTTTCACTTTCCTTCTTTGATATGTAAACTCAAGTTCAAGTGAAACACTGGGAGCTCTAGGGTGGGTTCCAGTCTTTTCTTCCTCTCCCACAGCGAACACCATTATCACAAGGGAGGCCTACGGACTGATCAAGGCTGGAGTATTTGTAAATGGGAGCATTCGTGTGTACATGTAGATGAGTACGCATGTGCGTGCCGGTGTGTGCATGCTTGTCTATGCAGAAGTGTTAAATCCTTGTTAAGCCAGGTTGATTTTCTGCACTCAGCCTGTCACGGGGCTGTCCAAGGACAGGCACTGACTGTGCTCCTCACGGTAGATGAATGACTATCCTGAAGGTCGCGGGCCTTCCATGAGCAAATTTCAAAGGGGATGAGTGTAGATCGCAGTTATAAATATGTGCCACCTTTGTTTGAATTATACTGAAACCTGGGTTTTTGACCTCAGGATTACTGAGTAGTTACTCTATATTCTTGCTCTAATTCAGTTAAACTAAAGTGGAAAGAAAAAAATCTGAAATGAAAATAACGAGGCAGGCAGGGCTCACTGAAATGAACAGAGGCTGCACCAATAGTGGTGCCCGGTGTGTGCTAGCGCTTCCCTGCCTTCCAGTGTGCACGGACAGCTGCACACGCGTGGTGCACAGCACAGCATCTGTGCCTTATTTCGTTTAGTTTCCCGAGTCACCGGTGAGCACCGGTGCGTTGTTTCGCAGAGGCGATTATCCTGGGAGCTTCTCTCTAGCTGTATTTTTTCCTGGCATCAGAGTGATGTCTGGGTCTTCTCGATTGCTGCCAGCAAGTTGTTGTTGCACATGAAAAGGTCATCTTTTATTGTAGAATGCAAGTTTCTTTCAGTTATAGGTGACACAACCGTATTTCAAACTCGTTTTACAGAAGGAAAGTGGATTTGTCAGATTTAGGGACTTGACATCACAGCTGGTACGGCTGATCGATGATGCCACTAGGTGCTGTCTTCTATTCCTTAGTCCCGTTGCTTGGGAACTGGCTCGCTCTCCCCACCGCCTGCACCAGCGATACAGCACTGCAGTTGCGCAGAGCCCGCAAGTAGCCAGATTCATCTTCCCGGCTACAATACATAAATGCCGTGACGGTCCCTCATGGCCCACTGGGTCGTGTGCAGGTCCTCGAACCATTCTCAGTGTTGGGGGTGTAGCATATGGTTGGCCCAGCTTTGGTCCCTGAACTTTTCTTTTTGGGCTCAAGAAGAAAGGGGAAAGAGAAAGAGTGCAAGCCACGTACACACAAACAAATGGCTACCGCCATCCATTGCCGTTAAATTGTGCACCCACCAGTGATTCATTCTCGGTCCTGCCAATGGCAAAAAAAAAAAAATGCATTAGAAAAAAATCAGTAAAAGTGTACCAAAAATCTTTGTAATAAAGCTTCATACTACAGTCTTTCTGAAAATACATGAAACACTGGTAATGGGGTCGTCTCTGGGGAAGACGGCTGGGGGCCAAAGGTGAGAAGAAGACGGGCTTGTCACTGGTCATTGTGTCTGCTCTGTTGGCCTGTCTGAGCGTGTCGGCATGCCCTTGCATTACTTTTTCTAAACAGGAAAAATAAAAAGGAAAATCTATAAAAATGGCCCCTAAGGAATCTTACTTACAGGAATATACTCAGATATTTGAGTTAAGTATAAGAATGTACATCTCAGCTTACTGTCTATTTATACAAAAGGAGAGTGAAATTAATATAATGCTTCTAATGATCAATTTGATTAAAATGATGTTTTCATGGATTATTTAATAAAAGTAAATCAAAATGCCTAATAAATGCCAAAAACTTCAGTACAGGACTGTATAGATTCTAAATTTTAATTTAATATGAAAAAAGTATATCAATGAAAAAATAGTCAAAAATAGAAGATATTAACATTGATAGTATCTGGGTGGTAGAATTTATGAGAGAGTTTAATTTTTTCCATTTTTTCTAATTTTTCTCCAATGAGGATTAATCTACAAGCAAAAAATAATTAACTTAAAAATATGCCCGAGTACAGTGAGTAGCAATTCAGGTTTCTATTTTTAAAAATACAGCACGATTCTCTAACTTTATATTGTTTATGACCCCCAACTCTGCACTATAAATAATAGCACCTCATACACTTCACTGTATGTCATTTTATGATTTCATTCATTAAGAAATATTTGCTTCATGTGCCTGAAATGTAAAGGACAAAATTAAGGATTTACTAAATCCTGTTTCTACCCAGCTCCCGATTCCCCCTCCAACTCCAAGGGGGTTATAACTTACCCCTCACCAGAAAAATTATGAAAGGGTTTTTCTCCCCCTACTTAAAGTAATTAAAAAACTAATCATTTCTAAGAAAATACTAAAATATTCAATACACACTGGGGTCTTTTCCTAGGAAAGCTTCACAGTGAATAGTTGTATTGAGTCCTTGCTACTTAACAAACCTGAGCTTCAATATTGTAGTATTATTATGAGGCAACATGGGCTTTTAAGGGAATTTCATTACTTCTGCAGTGAGGGCCAGGGAGCCTATTCTCCCCTCCACACTTGAACGCAACTTAGATTAATTTTGGTGGGAGCTGGGCATGTGTATCTAGGGGGGAATAAACCCTTAAGTATATAATTAGTAATTACACACTTGTTTCTAGGTCCTGACTTGTAGAGATCAATTTTGTTTTCTCCAGTTAAACATAATGACTACATTGAAAAAAACCCATCTTCCTGAAGCCAACCAATTGACCTGGTTATTTTCTCAGAAAGTTTGGAGGTAATGTGAGGGTTTTTTGACACTTCCTCCCCTACCCCCCAGCCACAGGTTCACACCTCAGGTGTTTCGAATGCAGGACGACATTTTTCTGTACGACACACTTGGCCTTGAACAACAGGTTAGTTTTCATCACCCAAAATACCGAGCTTGCATCCCCCGGGATCTGGTTGATGTCTGGGCATATTATAAAAGTGTGATATAAAAGGACCTCTAGGATCACTGTACATTTTCATTGTCCTTTTAGCCCTTTCAGCCAGCACCGGCCTCCCCCATACACTTCTCACAAGTGTCTCATCAGGTTTTATGATGACAGGCACCATGGTTGTGACCATTAGGAAATCCTATTCAGAGAGGACTTCTCAGATACCTGGGGCAAATAATGGTTCACCCAGATGCCCCATGATGATGCACAAAACCCAGGGGCTGTTCGTTTGATCTCCCCAAAGTTTCTCCATCCTGTTAGGATGACAGAATCAGAGGTTAATCAGCTTTCCCCAGGAAGCTTAAGACTCCTTATTTTATATTTCCACCCTAGGTGCTAATCCAGTTTGAAGAGACTTATAGGAAAGTGCCAATAAACTCAAGCTTGTTGATTTGATTCCAATATAAACTGATTCATTTCTCCTCATCTCGTGATTAACAGCCAATGCAAAGCTGTCTGCACTGATTTTATTCCCATCAGCTAATCTCCTTGATGCTCCACTTAGTTTAGAGGAGACATTTTTGTGTACTCCACTTGCCTCCTTTAAGATGAAATACATGTGACTTGGAGATAAATTGTGCAGTGATAAGTTCAGGTGTACAAACCAAAATTTATTTCTAAATACCTCAAGTCTACTCAGCTCATGAGACTCCATTTCTGCTGCCTCAAGTAACATAGTTTTGCCAAATCAAGGTAACTCGATCACTTGTGATTTAAAAGTCACTCGCTGGTGGGGTAGCTACCCAGTCAATTCAGCATTCCTACCCCCAAACCCTGCTCCCATGTACAGGGCAAGCTTGTATTAGGCCATGTGAATCCTTTGACCTGCCCTCCCTCTGAGTGGTGACCAGTCCTGATGGTCCTGTTTCAACGTCCTTTACTTGTTTTGCTTCAGCTGTCACTACCCCTCCTTCAGGGGGCACCTGTGTAGGATTCAAGCCCTATCTCCTTTCTTTCTCCATCGTAAGCCTCCATTACCCATGGTCTCCCAGATTCTTTTGATCTCTTTTGGAAGCACAGAAAGCTTTGGTCCACTTTACCCTACCGCTCTATGGCCATGGAGAAATTGGGAGTTCCCTCAGACCCTCCTTCAGTTAAATCTGCCCTGTAAAAAGCCTGACTTTTCTAAAGAAGAAGTTTTTATTTCTGTGGTGAAGTGTTTTCTGCAATCCCCTAGATATATTCTGGGACATCTTTGATTCTACAGCGTGAGACATGGAGTCAGGGCCAGGAATCAATCCCAAACTAGGCTCTTTTCTGTTTTCTCTCTCTCTTCTCTCTTCCAAGAGAACATTCAAATTCCCTCATGGGGTGGCCAGATACCAGTTCCTACATTATCCTGGATTCTCCCCCACTTTCAGATTTATAACACAAATGCCTTGCTCTGAGTTTCCAGTGTTTTCTCTTGATATTCAAACCAAGTGTTTGAAACCTCTCGTGCTGCATATTTGTGGTTAATACCTTACTCCAGAGGTATACATCTCCCAAACCCTCCATCTGCTTAAATGGATGAATGGGGGCAAAAGAAAATCAACAAACACAGGCACACACATGCAACATTATGGATAGATTTTTCCAACCTCACTTCCTCAACTTTTAAGTCATGTTTGCTCATTTTTCTGTGATTAAAATGATTGACATGTAATTTCACTTGCCTTTCCTTAAGCTCATCTGAGTGTACATTCGGCAAACTACAAAAGTAATTTAAGAAGAGATGCTGAGCATGATTTTATTATAGCGCAAACTATGTGCGAGCTTCACTTCTGGGTATCCCAGAATCTGAGACTTCCCTGTCAGTTGATCAGGATGTCAACTCCTTCTGGGAATGATGAGACAGAAGTCAACAGCAGTCCATGTCTAGAGAAATCGGTGGCCAGCATGAAATGCCTGCCTTGATGCTTTACCAGCTGCCTGGAAGACACTGAGCATGGAATGAAAACGCCTCACCTACATTCTTATCCTTCCCCCTACCCCACTGTCTTTTCTACATAAAGCATTTCTGTCTTAACTAATCACACTTTTCCTGACACACTCAGTGTTGTTTTGTGTCCTCATTCCTTCTGCCTGAAATGCATTTTATCTGCTAGTTTTTCATCAACCTGGTTAAAGTCACCTCTCCTGAGAAACCTTTCCTAAACTCACCCTCTGGACAGTTGGGTTCTTGCTCTTCTGTATTTCCATAACCCCCGAAATAAACTCCCATTAGGGGATTTATTGCATCGTTTAATAGGGGTTTGTTTATATCCCAATATCCCTCACCAGATGGTGATCCCTTTGAAGGCAAGAGCTGAGTCCTCGTCATCGAGGACTTTGCAATGAATAGCACAGTGTCTGGCACATGGTTGTGCCCAATATTTGAGAAATGAATGACTTACTATCGGTGGAAGCGACCCAACGAAAATAAACAAAATCAAACAAAAAAGGCAAATCTAAAAGACGACTTTGTTCATATAATGTTTTTCCTACAAATAATCCAGAATTTAATAATCACTGAACCAGAATCTACTGGTGTGAAGGGAATAAATTGCTCACATTGTAACAGACATATTAATTCTTTGGGGCTATTAAGATCCATTTAGATTCTGATTACACAATTCCAAAATTGCTTGCTAATGTCGAGAGCAAATCAGTTAAAGCTGGTAGAGTAAATCCTCATATTGGAGTTAGTCCAGTCTAAATTACTAAAATGTTAGGTTTTTTGTTTTGTTTTGTTTTTTTAGAAAAAATTGCAGTTCTATAATTTTAAGATCACTGAACTGCCAGGTCTGCTTTAATGAATAAAGAATTTCATTTGTACTTATCCAAGGATATTTTTAAATAAGTAAATGGATACTCTATTAGTTCAACAAAACCAGGAAAAAATTGCTCTTTAAAAACAATCTCATAGCAATCTTGTTTGCATAGTATTATCTTGCTTGAAATACTTTTTTCTTTAATTTTTGCAACACTGCAGAGGTAAATTGTAGTTCAACCTTGGTTGAATCAGACCAATTTTCTTAATAATAGGGTATAAATTAATGAGGCCTTATTCTTTCTGGTGAAATTCAACCACCTTTCCTCTTATAGGTTCTCCCTCCCAAAAAAGATTGTGTGACTTTTTTTCGTATGTCATGATTTATTATCCTTTCTGATCCTGCAGTGGAATCTGTCTAAAGTGAAAGCCTGATATACCGCATATCCCCTTTGAACTTTTCAGTGGCTCCCCCAAATTGGCTTGTGTTCCTGGCCTCAGTTTCCCCTTCCTGCCTCACCTTTCCCCACCCTTCCCACAACCTCTTGCAAAAGCTTCCTTGCTCCTGCCTTTCCTGCTGCTGCTCCTTGTGCCCAGAAACTTCTTGGTTCTCTCTGTACCTCAGCTCTTGCCTGGGCAACCCACTTTGCTCCAGGCTCCCAGGTCTGGATTAAGTGACCCATCATGTGCCCTGATAGAACTTAATAGCACTGAACTTGAGATTCTCTTTCCCCTGGAGTGTCTGCCACTGACATTCGATGTGTTTAGAAGCAAGAATTGTGGCATCAACCTTTGTATCTCACTTATCCTGTGACAGTGCCTGACCATTATAGGCTTCAAGCACTTGTTGAATGAATGAATGAACGAATGGACTCTTGCAGGCTTTAAGGAATGAAGATATCGTCAAGATCTTGCTCTATGGGCTTGGGTAAAATCAGACTTCTCTTCACCTAATTTTTTAGAATAATTGTTTTCTTTCCAATAGAAATAATAAAAAAGTATTACTTTATTTTCACCTTTATTTGTATTTTTAAGCATCGCTTACTTACCACTGATTTTCCAAGAAGTCAGTGGTTGATTTTTCTCCTGAATGAGGATTAAGTTGGAAGGTTAAGCCACTCAGTGTTCTTTCTGAACTCCAGACTAGTCTAGAGAAGTATTCACTCCCCATCTCACTATCTTTTTCTGGAGGGGAGAAAGGTGAAAACTTAGTACCCACTTCAGTTTATGGTGATTTCATTTAAATCTTCCCCGAAAGTTTTGGATCCCTTAAACCAAGCTGATTGGTCTTGCTCCTAAGGAGACTGAATCCTACCATTTGCATGTAAACATTAGCCAAGGTTGAGAGGAGGTGAGCTGAGCACACAACGAGGCCGGGAAAACAAGCTCTCACTGCGTAGGTAGAAGTCCGGGTTTGTCAATCACGGCTGCACCATCACTGGCTGATTTGCCCTGGCAGGGCAGACAGACTTCTGTGTACTTCAGCATATACACCTGTGAAATGGACATAACACCTCCGTCAGGCTTCTAGTAATGCTTGTAGGACTCGTGGACATGGGTGGTGAGTGGCAGCACTCTCTATAACTCAGGCATTCTTGATGCCCAAGCCTCAGGTGTCCTTCCTCTGGTCTGTATTACATGCAACCCCATGCAGACCTTCACTGATGATAGTTATACAGTATTTTATCACTAGATACAACACTCTCTGACTAGAGTGGAAGGTTTTCATCATTATAAAAATATCAATGTTCTTTGAGATGCGGAGCCTACTTAGACCCCTAGAATAAAGTTCATAGAATAAATAAACACTAATTTTAAACCTCAAACTCAGTGTTAATTACTCCATCATTATAGCTTCATTTCCAGGGAACAGGAAAGCTTATTTACTCTTAGATGCAAATGGCCTTGGGGAGAAGGAGAGCACATCTCCACGTTAGCTAATATTTACAGGGGGGTTACAGACTGTCAGCAGAGCTCTGCAAGAGGACGGGAACTGGGGGCTTGTGGGGTAAGCCTGGGATACCAGGAAAGAGGTGAGATTTTCTGCTGGGGGTGGAGGGCCCTGGGAGCTGGGAGCAGGGTCCGCCCTGACCACCAAAGCTGCTCAGCTGCTCTGCTTCTGTCCCAGAACAGCTCCATTTCCAGACCTGATTCCGGGCGGGTCTGCGCAGGTGATCTACTCCATGCCTAAATTAGGAAAGATGTTTTCTTTTCAGGAGATGGCAATAATAAAGAACTAAAGAAAGATCTCAACATTTTCCTTTCACAGACTAAATGTTCTGTATGCCTTCTTGTCGGCCGAATGGTTATACTGCTTGCTTAAGAAACATATGAATTGCTTTTATTATTTTGCAGAGAGAAATTAATACAAGTCCAAGGGCTGATAATTTTTATATTTTTGGCCCTTAAATTCTTATCCTGTGCGCACACTCTCAGCCTCCCCCAGGCAATTTGTGCAAGAGGAGAGGTATGCTGCCGGGGAGCTGCTGCTGGCTCTCCAGTGGCCTCTGTCCACCACGTCATGCCTTATTCAGCAGTGAGACTGTGCTGTTTTGGCAGGAAAACTTTGTGAACTCAGATATAACACCCTGGAGAAAACAATTTGTACCATGCAAACCTGAAAATCTACAAGCTGGAGATTTTCTGTAAGTGACGCTCTTTATGAGTAGCATTATAGAGAAGAAAAAAAAAGATACTTTGGTTGGTTTTGTGAACTTCCTTTATTGCATGATCCTTAAGAAAGGCATGGGAGAGCTCTTTTATAGAGGTGGGGGTGTGTGTCCTGAATGTCAAGAAAGAAGACTTGTTGAAACCTCAAGCGTATTGATGTGATGATATTCTAATTTGCCCTCCTTTGTGCTCTCTTGAATGACTGAAAACTCAGAGCGAAGAGACAAGGTGCCTGTGCAGGTCTCAGAGCTCTGGGCTCTTCATCATCTGTCACAGGAAATGAGAGGTGCACTCCGCATCACCCTCCCAGGGCGTAAAAAATCAAGAGATCGTAGCAACAGTGACACGAATGCCTGCGATGTTGGGAGCGCAGTAGGCGACCCCCTCGGCATGCGTTATCCCATTTAATCTTTACTGCTACAGTATAAGGTAAGCATTAACATTCCAATTTTATGGGTGAGAAAACTAAAGCTCGGGGACATTTAGACATTTCCTCGAGGTCATACGGTTAGTTAGGAGTCAGGTTTCAAACTGAGGTTTTGCTGGCCTCCACGCCAATGCTCCTATATTCTGCACACCAAAGGTCTAGGAGAAGGAATATCACCACTATCGAGGAGCAGCTCACTGCGTGAGACTCTGAGATATTAGAACACAGCAGTGCATGTGGGCAGGCGGACAGCCTCTGAAAAGCAGACTGATAACCTCTGACACAGGTTTTGTATCACTGGACTCTGATCTTGCTGTTCTAGTGAAAGGCTTCATGAGATAAGGGGAGTGATTTATTCTTTCCAGCAAGTAAGTAACAAAAAAGACAATGCAGACTAGAAATTGAAATTTTTTTAATAAAATTAATACATACTTACCATTTTAAATAAATAATGAATAAGGAACAGTATAACAAAAAAGATAAAAAAACAGTAATCCCACCAATAATCAATATATTTATATTGTTTTTACATGGCTAATTTAAGTTATATTTGGAATTTTTATTCAAATATTTTCACTTTGCTATATACTGTAAGCATTCTTCTATTTTCTCAACAAAAATTTTTTTGTAAAAAATTTTACTGTCTTCTTTATCTTTTATCATGTGACCATATCTCAGGACAATGTGCCTTCCCTTATTTTTTAACATGGGGGTTGTTTCCATTTCACTCCTAACGAACTGTTATTCAGATACAATGATACAAAAATTAAAAAAAAAGAGAGACTGATCTAAAAGAAATCAATAAAGAAATGAAAATACTGCTTAGTCCCAGTTAGAAATAATCAGGATCTGGTTTAAGACTGTGATTACTTGAACACAAAAAAAAAGTACGGTAGGAAGATCGTGATGTTGGGCCCAGAGGCCTTTGAATATGGCAGAGTGAATCAGTGACTGCTCTGCTGTACAGTAGGGAACCTGAGCCTCCTTAACTGCAGAATGGATGGTGATGCCTCCTCGCAGGGTTTATGGTCGCACAGTGTCAAGTGATAGAATGGTTGTGGTGTATGTTATTGCATACGCTAGGGGTAAGGGGAGACTGCTGGGTTATGTATATTTGTCATGAGGATGGAATACAGGGGAAGGTTTTATTGATGGATGAGGATGTACATGGAGAATGTATTGAGATCCATCCTGAATCTATGTGTGAAAGTTATGGCATAACATTCCAATGAAGGCTTTTCAGTAGAGACACAGAGAACACTTAGCAGAGCAAGACACTCAGAGTCAGTAGTGGGAATTTGGGGGGAAATTTAAAGGAGATTTCAAAGAAGTAACTAAAGATATTCTAGACAAACCAGGAAAACAAACAAATACACACAAATCATTTATTCTTTGCCTTTCATATAACAAATATAATACCATGATCTCTATATGTCAAGCATTGTTTTGGTGTTGTAATTACAGTGAGGAATAAGATAAATATGATCCTCTGCTCTCATGGGCTTATATAGTGTAGCTGGAACACAACAAATATTCAATTATGTGTTACATGCCATTGAATCAGCTCCGAATCCTGGTGACCCTGTGAATGACTGACGTCCTCAATGTCCTGTCCTCAACAGCCCTGCCCAGCTCCTGTAGACTCATGCTTATGGTTTCTTTTATGAAGTTAATCCCCCTCATATTTGGTCTTCCCCTGCGGCCTTCTATGTTTCCCAGCATTATTGTATTTTCCCAAAACCCCTGCCTTCTGATGTGCCCTAAGGAAAACAGTTTCCGTTTTGTCATTTTTTTGCCTCCAGCAATGTTTCAGGCATAACTTGCTCTAGGAATCACCTGTTCATCTTTCTGCCAGATACTCATAGAGCTTTCCTCCAACACTATATTTCAAGTGAATTATTTTTTCCTATTAGTCTTTTTTATTGTCCACATTCTACATCATTATATAGTAATTAGGAATGTGACGGTGTGGACGATCTTAACTTTGGTCTCTAATGACACAACTTTGCTCTTGGTAATTTTTACTAACTGTTCCATTGCTAAACTTCTGAGTTCCAAACTTCTCCTGGTTTCTTGGCTACCATCTGCATTTTAATTGCAGGCTGAACCAAAGTAAACAGAATCTTTAACAATGTTGATGTCTTCATTTTAAATATTAAAGTTGTATATTTCTTCTACAGTCATGATATATTTGTCTTTTTATGCTCACCTGACGACATTTTCTTCATCGCTTTTAGAGAGGGAGGAAGGGAGAGAGAAAAAGATTGATGCAAGAGAGAAGCATCAGTTGGTTGCCCCCCATGTGCACCTGGACTGAGGATTGAACCTGCAACCTTTCAGTTATAGGACAATACTCCCACCTTCTTGACTGCAAAGTTTCTTTCGAGAAATCTGCTGATAGGCTTATGGGAACTCCTTTGTAGGTAACTCTCTGCTTTTCTCTTGCTGCTCGTAAGATTCTCTGTATCTTTAACCTTTGGCATTTTAAATATGATGTGTCCTAGTGTGGTCCTCTTTGGGCCCAATGTATTTGGGACTCTCTGTTCTTCCTGTACTTATATGTCTATTTCCTTCACCAAATTAGGGAAGCTTTCTTTCATTATTTTTTCAAATAAGTTTTTGATTTCTTGCTCTTCCTCTTTCCTTCTGGCACCCCTATGAATTAGATGTTGGTTCATTTGGAGATATTCTAGAGTCTTCTTATACTATCCTCATTTTTTTTGAGTTTTTGTTTCTTCTTGCTCTTCTGATTGAATGCTTATTTCTTCCTTATGTTCTAAAATGTTGATTTAAATCCTTTATTCTTCCCCTTCATTGTTGGTTCTCTATAGATTTTTCTTTATTTTACTTAGTGTAACTTTCATTCTTCCTTTATGTTGTTGCCATGCTCAGTGAGTTTTTTGAGAATCTGGATCACCAGTGTTTTAAACTCTGTATCTGATCTGTTGGTTATCTCCATTTTGTTTAGTTCTTTTTCTGGGGTTTTATTCTATTCTTTCATTTGGGAGATATTTCTTTGTCTCTTCAATTTGGCAGCCCCCTCTGTTTATTTCTGTGTATTAAGTAGAGCTTCTTTGATTCCGTGTCTTAGTAATATGGACTATTGTAGAAAAGGCACCTGTAAATTGGTTGGGGCAAAGCCTTAGGTAAGCACCAGGGTGGGGCAACCCACTTTACAGCTTTGTGGCTCTGTGTGAGGGAGGGCTCAGAGAGGGGACAGTGCCGCTGCCTGGCTTCTGGCGGTTTTCCCAGCACCTGCCCTATTTCCAGTACTTCACCCACTCACTGTATGCAACTGGCACCCTTCCAGCTGTTGTCCTGGTACTGAATCCCAGAGTGGGTGCATTTGCATACTCTCTTAAGACCATGTGGCCCTTTAAGCAGTCTTCTGAAAATCTGGCAGTTTCCTCTTTTGCCGCAACCCCCACTGGTTTTTACAGCCAGAATTTATGAGGATTTTTCTTCTAGTGCTGGAACACTGGGCTGTGCAGTCTGGCCTGGGGTTAGGAGTGCTTTCTCCCAAGGTATCCCTCCTGATTTTTATCCACCACACGTGAATGTGGGACCACCCACTCTGCCACACCACTGCTGTTGCTGCCTCTCCTTGTCTCTCTGCCTGTCTGCATGTCTCTGCCTCTCTGTTTCTCCCACCTGTCTGGATGAATGTGGTTTCTGTAAATCTTTGGTGGTCCGTCTTCTGTACAGTTTGATTTTCTGACAGTTCTGGGTGTTATTTGCTTTGAGGTTTAGTTGTAATTGTCTCTGTGTTTGCCTGAGGAGGTGAAACATGTCTACCCACACTTCCGTCTTGCCTAGAAGTCTTTTGTGTCTTCTTTACAGATTTTCAGTGTACTGTTTCCACCTTCCCTTTACTTTCCCTTGGTCAAATACTGTATTTCCTTGTTAGTTATTCAGCATTCCTAGTCTAGGTTTGACTTTTTCTTTTAGTCCTTGAGTCTTCTGGTAAAGATTTCTTGTTTTTATTTTTGTTGTCCTTTCTCCTTATATTGACTACTATAATAATTTTTATTTCTACAGGATAGTCATTGAAAAACTGCATTCAGAATTGTAACCTTGTTTTTGTTACTTTCTACTTTTGCATCTCACTTGTTTTGAATAATTCTCAGTGTTTATTCTGTCATCCATCTCAATTTTTCTTTTCTTTTTACTTCTAAAAACAAGTAAAATTGTCTTGTTACATTCTTTTCTAAAAATATTTTTTAGTTTCAGTCCATAGTTCTTCCAGTTCTTGGTCAAGTAAGTGTAACAGTGCGAACCTGGTTTTTATGTGAACTTTAAATCCATCAGGAATTATTTATGTTATATTTAGGCACTCTGATTCTTTTAGTACTCCTCTTCAGCTTTACTATAATGTTTGATATTAACAGTTTGTGGTCAGTACCACAATCTGCTCCTGGTCTTGTTTTGGCAGAGAGACTAGAGCTTCCCCATATCCTGCTTCCAATTACATAGTCTATTTGATTTCTATATTGGCCATCTGGTGAAGTCTATGTATAGAGTCATATGTTCGGTTGTTTAAACCACGTGTTTGAGATGGACAAGTTGTTGGCTTCACAGAAACTCCAAGAGCTGAACTTTTACTGCATTTTTGACCCCTAGTCCAAGTTTTTCAATGACTTTGATTCTGCTTTATTTCTGACTTTTGCATTGCAATCACCTTTAATTATGACTATATTATGTTTTGGTGTGTGATCAATTTCTTCTTGGATAATTGCATAAAAACTTCCAATTTCATCTTCTTCAGCTTCCGTAGTTGGTGCACAGACTTGAATGATGGTTTGTTAATAGGTTTTCCTAGAAGCCTGGCTAATATTATTTGGTTAGACCTTGCATTGTAGCCCCTAACTGCTTGTTCTGTTTTCATTTCTCCCTCAATCAGGAAGGATATTGGTATTGAGGACAATAACTACCAGGTTTTCAAGTGCTTTGACAAAGTCTCAAATGTGTGGTCTTTGGCCAAGCTTTGAAATTTCATATTTTATCACTGGGGGTTGCATTTCTCTGTAAGTTTGTTGTGGCTGAATCAAGAAGAAAAGGCATATACAGATTTCTACACAAATTGTCATTCCATAAAGAAATGTGAGGCGAAGAAAGCTAGTATCTTTCAGAGTGCAGAGTGGTTTGCAATGTAAAGGTTGAGTTCCACAGACGTTTGCCACTGACCTGTGCCCATGAACTATGAAACATGAATATTTGGGCTAAGGAGTAGTTCATTTACACACACTATCATTTAATTAGTTGAACGAGGACTAAGAAGGAAAACATTGGGTGAAGGAAGAGTTTAAGGGACCACTTCCCATCCGGAATGTGGGGAAGCTGGAAAAAGGTGTGGGATCCATAGGATTTCAGGCAGAAGGAACAATAAATGTTTTGAAAATATGTTATGCATACTTTGGTTAGGTAAAGGGTTAAAGAAACGAATCTAAAACTCAGAAGAATGTGAAATACATTCATTCATTGAATTAATTTTCAAGTATCTATTATGAGCCATTTCTGAAAACACCAAAGACATGGCTCCTAATTTAAATTGCTCCCTGAGAAGTTGGCCACAAATGAAACAACGACCTCAGTTAGGGCTGTGCAAGACATTCATTTCTTTTGGTGTCAAGAAGAGAAGGCTTCTGCCTAGTCCTCATATGGTATCAGAGAAAAAAAGTCTAGGAAACTGATGCCAGGAGCAGACAAACCAGCAGGTGGTAAAAACACAAGGGAACAGCAGGATACTCCTAAAAGGGAGCGTGTACTAGGCTTGGAAAGCTACAAATGGCACCAACAAAGCCATATGAAAAATGGTGGGCAGAATCTGGGCAGAATCCTCAATTCCTACTGTGACCAATCTGTGGCCCATATACAAACCTGTCATAAACCCAGTCCTACCCATGGCTTGGTCCAAATTACAGAATCTTATTTATTTTCCCTCAAAGCCATGGAACAGAGCAAGATAAGTGAAAAGGGAGAGATGACCTTCAACACTGACACTGTCCTTTCTGGCTATCTGGGTAGCTCACACACGAGGGAACCAGGCTGAAGAGTTTCCAGGAGGCAGATCTGTCCCCAAGAACATTCTCCTGGCAGGTTAAAACATGCGTCAGGAGCTGGGAAGTTAGGAGGAGAAAGGTGGAGTGCACGGGGAGCACGGATGTCTTGAGTTTTAGAACCAAAAGTAAGGAGCCAGACACAAAATAGTTAAGGAACAGCTCATTTTAAATATAAAATACTGTAGACTTAAAGTATTTTATGAGCAAAATGCAGTTCAGAAAAGCAGATTTGGTGCTATACTAAATGTTTTAATTTTTTTTATGTGATCCACATTACAGCTTGCATTTTCTCATACCTCCAAGGCATAGTCTTTTATGGTTTTGGAGATAAAAGACTTACATTTAAATCATGCTTTCCCTATTCCACATTGTAACAATAGCATTTTAAGTTCTACTGTTCACCCAAAGGTCAGAATGACTTCTTTTTTTAAGTCTACATATGCTACCACCTTAGCTAAGCGAGCAAATCCTTTTAGCTTTGCATATCTAAATATTATTTATAGTTAATGTAAAATGAAATCTAAGTGCCAAGAGTTTCACAACAAAATGGAAACAGGAAAGTGTTACCCCAGGGCTGCTGTGAAGAGAAAAAGACATTTTGTAGGTTAGCACCACTCCTCCCCGCAAATCCTGACCGAATATATTTTTTTGTTAAAGGCCGTCATCTTTTTTTAGGCCACATGGACCACCAGTTGACTGTGTTCTGGGCTGATAGGTCATATATTTTTTTAAAGGATTCACTTATTTTCTTCCTTGCTTCCTTCCTTCCTTCCTCCCTCCCTTTTTCTTTCTTTCTTTCTTTCTTTCTTTCTTTCTTTCTTTCTTTCTTTCTTTCTTTCTTTCTTTCTTTCTTTCTTTCTCTTTCTTTCTTCTCTTTCTTTCGTTCTCCCATGTGAACCACAAGGTGACTGTACTCTAGGCTAATAAGCTCTCCTGAGGGAATTGAGATTGACAACCAGACACCAAGACCACTCTGTCTCTCACTACTGTCTTGAAATTGATTGGTTGCTTTGCCCTTAATATTTTTCTTTACTCCATTTTTCCTGCCATGAAGTAGATGGTAAGGGAAAAATAAGAATCATCTCCTTATAGCATTGTGCCTATTAACAATGTATTGTACACTTAAAATTCTAAAAGGATGTATCTCATGTTAAGTGTCCTTACAACAGTTAAAAACTGTCATCTCAGCATTATTTAGAAATGGGATCATGGGCTGTCTTGTCAGCCCATGAGTATCAATCACTGATACTCATTTCAATGCCCATCTACCATAGTGGTCAGAAAGGGGATAAAGAGGCAGTCTGGGATGCATGGACTCTACAATCACATGTCCTTGCGTTCAAGAACCGTTGGGGGCAGATGTCACAGGCAAACAAATTGACTTTACCATGTACCCTGTAATTACAATCTCAGTTTGTGGTTTCAAAATTGCACTTACAACACAAAAAGAGGAAGAGAGCTTCTCTCTGATTCTGAGTCGGAGGTAGAGTGTAAATTAGGAACACAAATTCTTTATTTTTAACTACACACAAACTCTCTCTTAATCACCTGCAGGTGGAAAGAAGAAAGAACATATGTTTTTGAAAGCCTAGAAAGTGTGAGAAGCCTGGATATTAACAATCTACCCAGAGTGGTAGGATGAGAACCCAAGCATTTTAATTGAAAGAGTAAAAAAAGACAAGTCAAACAAAATACAAGGTAAAGAACGGTCATTTAAAATTTTTATCATTTGTGCTTTCTTAGACTTGTGCTTATTATTTTTAATAACACGATAGAGTTTTTGTTAACTACATGAAGACTTCGCTGCTTTTATTAACATGAGTGTATCAAATTCCTCTAGTTCTAGGGTGTTCTTACGATAAAACTGCACATGAGACATGGTTCATTCCTTTGGTTTCAGTGAAATGTGGTGCCAGAGGGAGTCCATTACTACATGAAGTGAGAATTTGACCTGTAACAGTTACTCCAACCTCTCTTTTTCTCTGACATCTTCCAGTTAAATAATTTTTTAGAAAAAAATTCTGCTAAGCTGGAAAAGGAAACCGCTTTGTCTACTTTGGACAAACAGTGATACAGCACTTCATCTGAAAGGAATGTAGAAGGAATACTTAAAATATAATGTTTTCACAGGCAAGGAGCTTCACAACGATCCATAAAATCAAGACTGTATTGATACCCAGTCTTTTCAGAATCTAGAAAAACCCAGTGAAGCTATTCTTTAATAATTGGTTCTGGTTGGCCATTACTTCATAGTGTTATCTCTGTGAATCATTATCCTTTCAGATCAAACTTTTATTTCAGTGGAGTTGCGCAGTGTTACCTGGGTACAACCCTAAGCACCTCATGAACTTGAAGAATTTTGCCTTCAGTACTGGCTGACGTTCTCTACTCCCCACGGTCCCCCGTCTTTTATTACAAATCTTTTTACCTGTTCTTCTATCCTTACCAAATATCTGGTATTCTAAAGATTCTCCTTTATTTTTGTTTCCCAAAACATATTCTCAAAAAGGCACTTGACATCTCATTTGCACCCGAGTATGGAGTTAAATTCTATTTTCTCCCCTGTTTTTTTTTGTAGTTTTTATGTTCCTTAATTTACATTTCTAAGGGCAGAAATATTTTAGCCTTTCAAAGCAGATGACTTGGTGACACATGGAAATCATATCAATAGGTGGCCTACTCACTCTAACCTAAATGCCTCAGAATAACACTTATTTATTTATTTTGTAGCATCACAAAAGCTTAAGAAACATCCATGATATTTATCTAGCCCCTAAATTGCTTAGGAGATGCCATTTATTTGAGTATTAGTGACAAGTATTTTCCTGGTGACCAAGGACAGATTCCCCCAGTTCTCAAAATGCACATACTGAGGTCTGTCTGGGAAAATCTCCAGCCATTATTAATATAACGAGAATTGATATAACCTGGCACCCAAGGAGAATGGACTGGAATGTGCATGCGTGAACAATGACAACTTCACTTACCAGTTAGTGGGGGAAGTAGATGGTGACTGAGCATGTGTACTGTGTGGCCGTGCTCAGTACACATGCTCAGTGTCTCAGTGAGTAGAGCAATGAATCTGAATCACATTTTGCTTGAACATTCCTCCATGGAAACTATTCAGTGATTCAGAAGGCTTTCATGGATGATGCAATGAGTGCAGCACAAATAAACATGTGACATAAATGCTTCAAGGATGGTAGGGAATCTTTTGAAAGTGATCCATGTTCTGGAAGGCCTGCAACAAGCAGAACACCTCAGAATGTTGAAAATGTCCGGAATGCAATCAACAAAGATCAGCAACTGACCGTGTGAGAACTAGAAGTTGATCTGGGGATTCCAAAAACTTCTGTGTCTGAGGTTTTGATGCAGGATCCTGGCATGAAATGTGTCATGGCAAAATTTGTTCCTTCTACAGAGCAGAAGGAACATTGTGCTGCAGCTGCTAATGAGTTGATTCAAACTGCCACCAGTGAACCAGAGTTCCTCAAGAAGGTCATAACTGGAGATGGATCAAGAACATGTTAACTGTGTTTTTTGATTGGGAAGATGTTGTCCATCATGACTACACCCCTCCAGTCTGCACAATTAATAAGAAGTATTACCTCATTCTTCTTCATTGGATAAGAGATACAATACAACGAAAACAGCCACAGCTATGGGCAACTGGTGATTGGCAGCTTCATCATGACAACATGCCTGCTCATGCATCATGTCTCATGTAGTGTTTCTTGGTGAAACATCAAATCATCCAGATAACTCAGCCTCCCTACAGCCCAGATTTGGCACCCTGCAACTTCTGGCTTTTCTGAAAACTAAAACCACCTTTGAAAGGGTAGGGATTTCAATTCATCAATGAGATTCAGGGAAATATGATGGGGTAGCTGATGGCAAGTCCAACAAAGGTTTCTGCAGTGTTTTTGAACAGTATAAGAGATGCTGGGAGAACTCTCTGAGGTCCTAAAGTGCCTAATTCGAAGGGGGCTAAGTCGTCATTGTACCATGTACAATGTTTTTGTATCTTGGATATTCTTCAAACAATGCCTCTACTTTTACTATTGCATGGCTGGATTCTTTATGGACAGGTACAATTCCTATCAGAACTGTAAGGACCTTTAGAACAGAAAAGGAGAAGTAGACATGGGATATTTTTGTCTACTTAGCATTCCTTTGGTTTCCAGCTTTCTTGCAGTCTATGACTATATTTATATGACCTAGGGCTGTACACTCAGATAATTCCAGCCCCCAATACAAAGGGATTGGTTTCTGAATGATCATTTGACCCAAATTGACCAATAGTAATCATCTGCTAGAATTTGATGATTTCTTCCAAAAGACACTATCTTTTGCTTTAATTGATAGCTGTGAGAATGATGAGTTTAGAGTGACATTCAACCATTTCATGAGGAAAGTGTGCTAAGAACAAAGCCAACACAAGGCAAAACAGAACTAAGAGACAGGGAGACATCAGTGTCTTTGTGATGTTGTTTCAGCCTTTGAACATAGCTGGGTTTGAAATCAGCCACACCTCTGGGCTCCTCAATACTTTCTAATCTTAAATTCATGTGAGTTGGGTTTTTATCATTTGTGACTCAAGAAGTATTGCTTAACCAGGGTCATCACAGGGGAGCCATCCATGAAGATGCCAAACAACTGATTACAAGTGGGGACACAGAACAGATACAATTGCTGAAGCCAAACTCAAGGTGACATTGATGCTTTCCTTTGTTGGATGTCTGCCTCATGACAGATGATTGCAATGTTACAGACACATGCCCTCTTACACTCCATCTCCGGCTCTTCACTGATAGGTGATTCCTGATTGGCGGTAGGAACACATTCCTAGAGTGGACAGCAAAGTGGAATTTGACACCAAGCTATTTTTTCTCCTCGGTAATTTAATAGTGCCTGATTGAGCTGGTTCCTCTTTGTCAAGTGTCACTCAAAAATCACCCAATTGTTGGTCCACCATCACTCTACTGTTGATGAGAATGCCATGTGGGCTGGAATCAAAGGCTTGCTGAAATTTGTCTATTTTACATCTGTTCCTGGCTGGGAGCTTAATGAGATGCATGGCATAATGAGATGTGTGTCTGGAGTGTGTAATGAGATTCTTGATTCAAGTGTCTAATGAAGCCTATAGCCTAATGAAATGTATGGCATAATGAGATGCATAGCTTGACTGTATAGTACAGATTTCAAAGTCCTTTTGGAAAATATCACTAGGCATACAACATTTTTTCCCATCTGCATAAGCCACACCTACATTTCTTTGGGTCTTTTTATTTTTTTAAATATATTTATTTATTTAGTTTTAGAGAGAAGGGAAAAAGAGGGAGAGAAACATCCATGTGTGGTTGGCTCTCATGTGCCCCTGTATTGGGGACGTGGCCCACAACCCAGGCCTGTGCCCTGACTGGGAATCGAATTGGTGACCCTTTGGTTCGTAGGCACACACTCAGTCAACTGAGCTACACCAGCCAGGGCTCTTTGGGACATTTTTTTTTAGCTTGTCATTCCTCAGTGCCATTGTCATTGTCCCCATAGGTACTTCCGAATTCAAAGCTAAGAGAACATAAGCACTGGCCCTCACCAAATGTGACTGGTAGTCTGAAAACATAGCATAGACTTTTTCTTCTTGAGGAAAAAAATCCTATCGTTGTTTCCTTCCATGCACTTATTTTTCAGTGTAACCAAATATATCAATGAGTTATTGCCTAACAAACATACCTAAAACTCTGGATTAAAATAATAAGCTTTTATCACTGTCCATGAATCTACAAGTCAACTGGGTGGTTCTTCTGGGGTTGCAATCTGCTGCAGGTCGTCTGTTGATCTTGGCTGGGGTCTCTCACATTTTTGGCAGTCAGCTGCCTATAGACTAGGAATCCCCTTGCTTTGGTCTCTCATCTTCTAACTGAATAGCCATGTCTTAACCTAAAGCCAGAGTCAGGAGACTAAGAGAAGGAGGGGAAGTCGCCTGAAACCTAGGCTCCAAGCTGTCACACTGTCACTCCAACCAGATTCATTTGGGACAAAGCAAGTCACAAACCCAGCCAAGAATCAAGAAATAGGGAAATAAATTCCGTCTCATAATGGGAGGCAGAACCAAGTCATGTGGATACAAACAGCATGAACAGAGGGAGGGAGAGGGTAGACTTTTTGCACTTACTCTACCTACCAACTGTAAAGTAACAAAGAACATATTTGTACACTGTCTCCTCTTTCCATTCCTCCACCACTTACTAATTTTTTGTGGAGGGGATACTTATGAAAAATTGGCTTTTTTATAAATGTGAGAAGTTGTCCAAAATGTAGTGATACTGATTATGAGTGTTCTAAAAGTCATTTACAGTATCACCCTGAACCCCTGGATCCTGTGGGTTGACAATGGTTGATCTCAGCAACTGAATAAAGGCAGTACTATCTGCCTGCAAGTAAACAAATAAAAAGGCTAATACGAATTATTTCTAATTTTTTAAACAGGATAGGGAATCAACTTCGTCTTTGAATTAAAATCTAGCAGAGATTTTCCCACTCTTGTGTGAGTTTACTTTAGGAGTATTAAAATTGTTTTTTGCCAAGAACTACTGGTGATTAACCCCAGGCATCATGTGTATGTTACATGAAATGGCCTGAAAATTTCTGAAGAGTTTTCACAGTGTGTGTCTCATTTGCAATAGCCTCTTGGATAAAACCCAGGACACTCCTTTGAAAATTTACAGGGACTAGTCTATCCAGAAATTTAATAGGCAGTCTGAATTTAAAAAAGAAAACACCCTAGCCAAGGTTTTATCTCCTCCTCATCTCCCAGATTGAATGTCCATTATCTCTCAAGATGCCATTACCCTCAGATGCCTCAGATTTATTTGTCTAGCTATTTCATAGGGTAAAAGCCTGATAGGGTCCTCTTTAAATGCACCTTCTAACCACAGTTTAGAAACCAGCAGTTGGTTCCATCATTTTCCTATCTTAAGATTATGCTTTTCTATCTCATGGGGACCATAAATTTCACTCCCATGTGCATTTTACAATTATGGAAAGAAATAAATCAAACAAAATACCCAAAGATCAGAATTTTTTCAATTTATTTTTCCAGCTGTGCTTACATACCCATGGAATCGTTTACTTAGGTTCATACACATATGCATCCCTGGGCATATGCTCAATACAGATTTGTAGGTATATTGATCCATTGAGTCATTGATTATTTCAGTTCAAAATCTGGCATCAATTTGATTAAACTTTTCAGCAAATCTTTATCCTGGCTTTACTAGCCCAATATTTTTATACACGTCTTTGCGTACCAATTAGCTATGATAGTTTATTTTTAAACTAGTAGAATGTAGATCTCTATGTGTTATAGAAAGACTTTTTGCACTTACTCTCTCTATCATCCTGGATAAGTGGCTCCCAATTAAACACTAGTTATGTTTAAAAGATAGAAACTGTACTGAATAATCTAAAATAAAAAAATTCTAACTTAAAAAAAATAATAAAATAAAATAAAATGTAAAAAAAAACACTAGTTATGTCCTCACATGCAAAATGAATATACAGCATGAAAGCAAGTAGAAATGCTTTTATTTTTGTAAAGGTCTAGTCGAGTCTAGAAAGTTATCTGAAATATATTAAGGTCTGTGTTGCCCAGGGGAACTGATTGCACTGATCAAATTCATCAGATTGCTACCCAGTCTTCACTTCACTGTGTGCTGTGATGTGCCACAAGTTTAGTTACGTGTATTCCCAAAAGGTCTATAATATATTCCATTTATGTGAGTACCCAAACTCACATGTCATTTACTCTTTGTGTAATGTTTTGGTAGTGCTGCTCAGGGCCGGTCTGTGGGCAGCTGGAGGAATGTGCACAGAAACAGCACAGTTGGCAAGAACCTGGACAGAGTAAGGGCACGTGGAGTAGGAGGTAAGCCCTAGAAAGGACTAGACTTCGGTCGCAGAGAAGCTGGTGGACTTCAGCCACAGAAAGGGGAGCATATATACACCAGGCCAGAATTTCTCAAAATGAACTCTTCTCATCACCTACAGCAGACTTACCTGGAAAGCCCGTAGGCAAAGTTTTTAGCTCCCATCACCTTGCTCAATCAAATCTTTAGAGAAAGTCTCCAGAAATGTATATTTTATTAAGGTCTCCAGCGATATATGTGTATTTGAAAATTGAGAGCCGGCCTACTAGACCTTGAACATTTCCAGTACAGTCTATAACCCTCATTATATTCCCAGTGTCTGGCAGCTTGTGAGTGACTATTGAATGAATGGAGAAATGATTGAACAGAAAAAATATATTAATAGTGATGCCAAAACCCTACAGTCTATTAGTGGTCTACCTCCAGGTTAGGAAGGCAGGAATGCAAGACAATAGAGTCATGTGATATGCCACCGAGGGGAATTCTGATACTGACCCAGATGTTATTTAAGTTGGTGGCTTCCCATGCCCCACCTATTTCTTCCTATGTTCTACCTTCGTTAAAAACCAAAGGTCATTTTATGGTCTGTCTTCATTCTGTGGTCTCAGTGTGTGAATGCTTCTGAGTCCGCACAGGTGAATCTTCCCAGCTGCAAAAATCAAGTACATTGAAAGACCGAGCAGGCACCATCACTAATACAAAAAATTATAATAAACACAGTCATTACTTCGAAGAGCTGAGGTTTAGAAAGGTTAAGACATTTGTCTCAGTTCACACAGCTAGAAAGTGAAGAGGGAGCACAGAAGTCAGTTTGGCAAGGCTGGCCTGGAAACCATTTACCTCGATGCTGGTTCTTTTCTCTCTATTTTAGATGATGTTGAGGGACATGCATGGAGTTGGGATGTAGACACAATCAGGTTTGGTTTTTATATCCAAAGAGGCTCAATAAATTGTTTTTCCCAGACAATTAGCTGTCTCTTCCAAGTCACATATCATACAAAAGCAGTTGCAGTAAATGTTTATTTTAAAACCAAGTATTTTCTTCCAATATATATAGTATATATAAATATACTATATATATTTTTATAATTTACTTTTATATACTTTTTCTGTAACCATTCATTTAGCACTCCTCCATTCTTGTCTTAGACTATTCTTGAGGGTACTCTGTTCTTGTTTTCAAATAATACAGAGTGTCATACTAAACCAGTGCCTGTCACAGCTTAGCTTTCTTATGCTTGGTACCCCCAATCCAGCTACCACCCACAGCATCAAGTCACAAAGGGTTGGAAGTAGAAAAATAACCTATAAAATGGTTATTCCTATAGTGACTCTATATCTCACATGACAAAACCATGGCCCAGGGAGGTTAAGTTCTTCATCCCAACTCTCCCTGTTCCTCCCACTGCTCCTTCATTATTCCAGGCTTTCTCATCAACTCAGTGAAGACAGGAATAGATTTTATGTGTGCAAGAAGTAACTGTTCTAAAAATTGTTTTATTTTTTAGCGATCTTGATACATCCTATAATAGTCAGAAAAATAGAGTAAAGTTCACATTTAATCCTGGCAATATCAAGTAAATCAACTCATTGATAAGAATTTGGGTATGATAATAAAATAATCAGACTGAATATGAGATAACATAGGTCATTTTCTTTTTTTAAATATAGTTTATTGATTATGCTATTACAGTTGTCCCATTTCCCCCTTCACGCCCCTCCATCCTGCACACCCTCTCCCACCCACATCCCCCCCTTTAGTTCTTGTCCATGTGTCATAAGTTCTTTGGCTTCTACATTTCCCATACTATTCTTGCCCTCCCCCTGTCTATTTTCTACCTACCATCCACGCTACTTATTCTTCGTACCTTTCCCCCCTCTCCTCCTCCCACTCCCCTGTTGCTAACCCTCCATGTGATCTCCATTTCTGTGGTTCTATTCCTGTTCTAGTTGTTTGCTTAGTTTGTTTTTGTTTTTGTTTTAGGTGTGGTTGTTAATAATTGTGTTTGCTGTCATTTTACTGTTCATATTTTTGGTCTTCTTTTTCTTTTTCTGAGAAAAGTCCCTTTAACATTTCATAAAATAAGGGCCTGGTGATGATGAACTGCTTTAACTTGACCTTGTCTGAGAAGCACTTTATCTGCCCTTCCATTCTAAATGAAAGGTTTGCTGGACAGAGCAATCTGGGACATAGGTCCTTGTCTTTCATGACTTGGAATACTTCTTTCCAGCCCCTTCTTGCCTGTAAGGTCTCTTTTGAGAAATCAGCTGACAGTCTTATGAGCACTCCTTTGTAGGTAACTGTCTTCTTTTCCCTTCCTGCTTCTAGGACTCTCTCCTTCATTTTTACCTTGGCTAATGCAATTATGATGTGCCTTGGTGTGTTCCTCCTTGGGTCCAACTTCTTTGGGACTCTCTGAGCTTCCTGGACTTCCTGGAAGTCTATTTCTTTTGCCAGAATGGGGAAGTTCTCCTTTATTATTTGTTCAAATAACTTTTTCACTTGTTGCTCTTCCTCTTCTCCTTCTGGTACCCCTATAATTCAGATGTTGGAATGTTTAAAGATGTCCCAGTAGTTCCTAAGCCTCTCCTCATTTTTTTGAATTCTTATTTCTTCCTTCTTTTCTGTTTGGTTGTTTCTTTCTTCCTTCTGGTCCACTCCATTGATTTTGAGTCCCAGTTTCCTTCTCATCACTATTGTTTCCCTGTGTGTTTCCCTTCATTTCACTTAGCATAGCCTTCATTTGTTCATCTAATTTTGACCAAATCCAACCAATTCTGTAAGCATCCTGATTATCAGTGTTTTGAACTGTGCATCTGATAAGTTGGCTACCTCTTCGTCGCTTAGTTGTATTTTTTCTGGAGCTTTTATCTGTTCTTTCATTTGGGTCATTTTTTTTTTTTGTCTCCACACGCCTGTTACGTAATGAGGGGCGGAGCATTAGGTGTTCACCAGGGCGGGGCAACCCACCTGGGTGGGTTGTAACACAGTATGTGGGGGAGGGGTCCGAGAGGGAACAATGGTGCTTGCTCCACTCTGGGATTTCAGTCCCTTCCACCGCTTCCCCCAAGCAAACTGGGTCCCTCTGGTGCTGATTCCTGGGTGGGTGGGTTTGTGTATGTTCTAGAACCCTGTGGGTCTCTCCAACTAACTCTCCTGTGAGGCTGGGAGTCTCTCTCAGAACCTCAACCCCCACAGGTGTTTTCAATCGGTGTTTTGAGGCTCTGTTTCCTGGCGCTGGGACCCTGGGTTGCGTGGTCTCTCTCGCTCCCCAGTTTCACCTGGTTTAGCTGGGTCCACTTGCTGCCTGCCACCTTGTGTGCCCAGGGTCTGCCAGCCACTGCTTTGCTGCAAGTCCTCTCTGCCTGGCCGCCCGACTCCTCCCCTCCTACAGGTCTGGATGAATGTTTCTTATTTAACTCCTTGGTTGTCGGACTTCCATACAGTTCAATTTTCTGTCAGTTCTGGTTGTTTCTTTGTTTCTAAACTTTCGTTGTCCTTATTTTGGTTGTGTGAGGAGGCACAGTGTGTCTACCTACGCCTCTATATTGGCTGGAAGTCTGGTCATTTTCATATAGTGTTTCCTTTCATAAGTTGATCCACTTAAGGGAAAATGATAGTTTCTTTTTTATATTTTATACATAAATAATTTTTAAAAATTTATTGTATTTTTCCCATTACCATTTATCTTCCCTGTGCCCTCTTCCATCACTACCCTCACCCCCATCCATGGCTGAAAGCCTGCTCTCTATCTATGAATTGATAGAGACAGCTTCTAAAGTCAAGCTAAGGCCCAATTGTGATTTGGGGTTAAACTTTCTGGTGACAGAGAGAAGATGTTTCTCTTTTGTTTAAAATAGCAGTTTACAGCAGGACTTTACAATTTCTCAGAGAAGGTCTTAGTAATATAAATGTCAGGACATTTGTTGGCTCTGTGTCTTGCTTTCAGCGATCATGTGGATCACATTCCCTTCGTCTGTGCAAATATAAGGTTGTATATTTTAATTCATCTGAAGCTTTACTGCGGTGTCTATAAATATTATATAACAAATCTGAGCATCACTACTTTCTTGTGCATTCAGGACACATCTCTGCGATCACTATAATCAACTTAATTGGGCAAGACTCTTTAAGTGAAGGCAATAACATTTGTTTACTTCATTGTAGGAATGTGCTCTCAGCCTGGTACCACCACATTTAAATTAGTTTTTATCCAAAACAGAGAGAAATGCACCCTTCAGTCAACACAGTCTGTTAATTTGAATGTTTAAATTAACTGTTTGTAGGCCCCTAGGAAACTCTAATAAGCTCTGTTTTTTGTCCTCTTGTGAGAGGACTCAGTGACATTCAGACCTTTTCCTTCTTTCCTATTTTGCCAAGTGCATAGGAGTGGATTCTCTCCTCTGTTCTCTGTGGTAACTGGTCATGTGTCTGAAGCTACCCCAGGAACGACATTCTTCATTGCAATAGGGGCAGCAAAATGATCTCCTTTAAGTGTTGTGATAAATATGTATTGGAAGAGTGCAGGCTTTTGAGGAGAGGGGAGAGAGAGTGGTATAGTTAGACAAGTCAAATCCAGATGAAGACAGATCATACCCCTTTGGTAGGAATCCTATACAGCCCCATGGGCTACTTTCTCACCCAGAATTAACCTCTCAACACGAGCCTTTTGCTGCAGAATCATCATGGTTTTGAGCTAGGGTATGTGATGAAAGGCTATAATTAATAAGGGCTACAGGGATTGTCAAGGAGATAATAAGGCTAACCCCCAATACAGTCATGGCTCAGAACCAGGAGAAGACCTGCTCCATCCAACATGGCTACTAATTTCACCTTGAGGTCCCCCCAGCCTCAGTATATACTTGTTGTGATAAATTAGCCCACTAAACCACACACCCCCAGCCACCATGATCAGAAACAGAAAACCCTAATAAAGACACAAAATGGCCAACTGTGCTCTAACAAGAAGTCATCACCCTTATTCCCCCCCAAATCCTGAGTATTCCTTCCCCTTATTAAGTGCCTTCCATGAAATGAACCTCAATTGAAAAAAAAAAGTAAATACTGCTAAGGAGGGGCTGTTCTGCCTATGGAGTAACCTTCTCTCTCCATCCCACTGCTTCACTAATGAACTCTTTTTCTCTGTAAACTTTATGCTGTCTTGAGTTTGAATTTTTTCCCGTGTGATGTCAAGAATCCACAGTGGGTTGAGAACTTTTGGGTACCCATAGCCCCCAGAACGCCTGCATCATTCTGATCTCCAAAGGGACTGTCCCATTCTATTCCCCACATTTTTCTTTGCCTTTTGTTCTGTAACCTTTTTCCAGGTTTACATTCTACAACAAATTCTCAGGTATTCAGTGCAGGGTGGTAGCTCCAGGTAGTAAATCTGGAGACCAGGGGAAGGAGAGGATTTCAGGGGGAGTCACATAGTGCTTCATAGAACTAGTATAATTTCTTGTGGAAACATCTGTGTGCCATCATGTAGAGCATGTGTAATATTATTATGAGCATTCTTGTTTGAGCAAAAGTCTTTTATTTTCAGACATTTTCGGAAGAGGGCAATCTCTCCAACAAGGAAAGAAAACCATCCTGGCAGGAGGGTGAGAGGGGAATTCACAGCATTGCCCTACCCTGGGTCTCTATTTTGAAAAGGCCAAGTTGCCAATGGATGGGAAGTGAGGCAGGACAACACTGAGAGCAAGATAGATAAACAGCTAATGTCTCCAGCCCATACTAAAAATAACCCATGAAACATATGTATACAAGTCAGCCAAAATTAATCAAAGTTACCTCACTGCTTTCATATGCATTCTTTAGGAAGCATTTTATATTTTTGTCATCTTATGCCCTCAAAAGCAACCTGTTGGGTCCCATATTTCACTTTTATGAGTTTGTGGTGAAGACCAAGGAATGTGGTGTCCTAGTGGCCATTTTGGTAGGCTTTAAAGGAAGCCAGCAATCTTATGATTGTCTCTCCAGCCCCTAATTCACATTGGACTAGCACAAAATGGGCACTCATTAAATGTGTCCTGAGTGAAAGTCATAACCCACGACTTGCTGCTATTCCCCTCTGAAAATGTTAACTACCAAATAAAATTTTTTTAAGCAGTAACAAACTGTCGTTGTCTAGGTCACCCCGATCTGAATGGTATAATCTCAAAGGGACAATACCAACACCAACACTTTGTGGTGGACCCTTAGCAGAACATCTGAAAGCCACTCATCATTTCTTGTCATTTCCATGACATGTGATTGCAGATAACCATAGCTTGCTTTCTTTCCAGTGCATTTTCTTTGTTCTCATATTTCTTTGGTCCATTTTGGCAACTCTACCAGCAGCTGATGGCCCTTGTATATTTCTTGCCATTGCTCACATTTTCCCTGGATCTGATTCTCAGTATATGGGCCTTTCCCAATTTTTTATAATAGTAAGTCAACACAAACTTGTTTAAACAAACCCAGAAATTTACTGATCCATGTACCTGGAATGTGTATGTGTGAATATGCCTTCAGGTATAGTTGGATCTGGAGGGTTACAAATGTCTTTGGAACTCTGTCTCCTTTTCTCTCATTAATACTTTCTCTCTCAACACATCATGAATGGCAATTGGTGGCTCCCCACTCATCTCTTTTCAGCTTTATCAGTCTCAGAAAAACAGCAGATTTTTTAAATGGTTCATACAGAAATATTCTGTTGAGGATTCTAGCAAGTCTCTTTGTATCACATGCCCGTCCTTCACTGACTATTTTGTCTGAGGCATATGTATTCTGATTGGGTCGGACACTTACCATTGTTACTAAAAGGTGGTTTGCTCCACCTGACCCACACAGAACTGGTTTCCTTTAGGAAGAAGAGATCCTGTTAGTGGAAAAATGAGGCAAAATGGTATCAAAGAGGCCAAATATGTTTCCACCACCATGTTACTCTGATGATATTCTTTGATGCTTCTGAAGTGAAATGAGGTACTTATTCCAGGTACCAAAAGGAAATGAAATAAAATGTCCATTCCCTATACAAACTTTGCTTTCTATACCAGTCATAGATGTGAAAGGGAAATTTTTAGGGGCCTGAATATTACAGCTTTTTTCTGTAGCACATCTCCAAAGCTCTCTCACACAAATGAATCGCTGAGCTAGAGGACAATCTTGGAATGTGAGCACACCATGCTGGGCTCAACAATCACATCCTACACCCTGCCTGTATTCTGCATTTTTGCACTTTGAAGTTGCTTTGCTCAGCATGAAGTCCACTCTCCCAAGGTAGGTACCCAGGAAGGTCCTGAGATTAAGAAATCCATCCCAAAGATGGGCTGTCAGCATCAGTGTGTGTGTGCATTCAACGACGCACCCATGAATTTCTTCAGTGTTCTCTAGCAAATAGACTGAGTCTTCACCCTCCGCTCAAATGTCACCTGATCAGATAGCGTTTCCTGACTTGACCTTAGACAGCACCTTACCCTCCTCACTTTCTAGATTACTGTTCTGAAGTTATTCTCCCTGAAATTATGTCACCTATGTTTGTTTACTTAATAATTTCCTATTTCCTTCACTACAATATAAGGAGCAGAAGGCAGGGAATTTTTTCCTCTTGCTCTCTGCTGCATCCCTGTGCCTAGAACAGTGTCTGGCACATTTCAGTCATACAGCAACTATGTATTGGGAGTGTCAAGAAATAGATGAACAAGCAAACAAAATTATAGCATCCAGGTGTGTTAGGCCATAATTCTCAGACCCTCATTACACACAAACATAAATGCATGCTCAGGAGAAAATGCAACTGGCAATCTTTTTAATGCATGAATAAACATGTTTGTGAAAGACCTCAGACCATGCCCTGAATTTTATATCATGTTGGTAGCCTTGCATCTTCCCTTAATGTTCTTCAGCTTCACTTGCTGGTTTTCACTTATTTACCCAGATGGTGACTAAGCAGATGGGGTTACATAAGAAGTAAAATAGCATGTTTTGATGTGATTTTGGTTAGCAAAGTCAGAGAAAAAAAAGGTAAGTTAAACTGCTTAGAACATTTCTACTAATTCCATTAAATTATATAAAGCAACAACCATAACAGCCCTACACCCCGCTCCCCGCCCCCGCTAAACTGTCAGAAATGTGATTTTCTCTCCTCTATATGTGCATGTTCGCTCTCTCATACTGTCAGGCCTTGAGTTTTCTGTCTTTAAGAAGTTTTGTGTTTAGATTTCAATTCTTTGCTACAACGCAGTGTAAGGTCATGGCACCCACTAGCTGTTTCCCATAGACAAGGAAAAATGAAAATCAAGAAGGCTGGTTTTCTAATTCCATCTCCCACCGATTTCTCCAGCTCTTTTGTCTTTGGGGTGTCTGCAGGCAGTGGGCAGGACAGAGCCAAGCAGAACCAGTAGCCTGTTTTGGAGACTCTGCTACCCCTCAAGTGCAGTGGGAATTCCTTTCTGCCTGACTGAAATGTCTAGTCTATAAAACCGGTTAGTAAAACACACTGTAATTTGGGATTTGGTAATACCGGCTTCATTTTGACAGAACCCAGGCTGACCCGCAGCATTACATCATGAACAGATGTGAATGCTAGCGGGGTGGAATGATTAAAAACTCGTTCAGAAAGAAGAAGAAAACTGAGTCATAGGAGGTCTTCGTTCTTCTGTACATTCTAAGCTGTAAGCCATGTTTAACCCTATTTAGTCCAAGTGGCATTGACCTTGGGATCACCTTTGACTCTTTTGATATGTACATGGTCCAATAACCTACACAAAGTGAAGCTTTCAAAAATGTGCTTTACATGAAATAGAGACAATTTGGAATCTTTTACATTTAAATGTGCAATAAATTTTATATATTAATGACTCAGGGAAAGTCAATCAAGAAACCTAGTCTTCAGTTTTTTGGGTTTTTTTTTTCATTTCAAGAACAGAAACAATAATACCTTAGGTGTGGCTTTATTGGAACAGAAACAATACATTATTGTGAAGACCAAAAGGGCAATGACTGTATGAAAGTACTTTTCAAACTATAAAGTACTATAAAAATATTACCACCAGTTAGTGTTAACAACTATGGGCAGATTTCAATAATGGCAGTGACTGTATCTTATAAAAAGTTATTGCTAGAATGTTTTCAAAAGGCTATGCCATTCTTTGTATTTTTGATAGAGTTCTTCAAACTATATTCATATCCATGTCTCATTTTAGATGAATTGGATATTTAATCACTTGACAAAGCAATTAATATTTAGTTGTGAGACTAGAGGTATAGGGTGGAGGAGTATTAAAATTATATATGTATCTGGATACACATATCTATTTATATATTTAAGGACATAATTTTGGGTATATACTAGATATTAACTAATGTGAATGTTAACTGATACAAATCTTTACTAGTCTTAATGTCAAATGATTTAAGTAGAATTCTCTTAAAATAAAATTATATTTTCTTTCAAAATAAGTAAAGCTCATTGCAGAGTAGATTATAAAACCATTGACCTGATGACCCTCTACTTGATTATTTGTAAGGTGCAGGGTATCCAAACAGAATGACCCCCACTCAGATAAGATTTGGAGGAAGGTGACATCTATCATCTGCCACAGTGGTACCCGAGATGGTGGGTAAACACAGATTTCACCCATCTAGTCTGGGGACCTAAATCTCAGCGAGGGTCCTTGAAGTCAGAACGTTAATAAGTTCTATGTCATTATGCATAGAGTCCTTCAGCAAATGTGGCAGGCGCTGCTCTACGTCTGGAGGTAGAGTGGAGAATGAGACAGACATCGGCCCTAACCGCACAGAACTTGTATTCCGTCAGGGGAGAGGAACAAAAAACAAACAGATAAAATAGCCATCTGGTGACCAACAGGGATGATAAAGTCAAGGGAGAAAACTACTGAAGGGCAGTGGTGACTTTGTGGGACAAACAGAGACCTAAGGACACAGACTCTTTGGAGATGTAGGTCACTGACTTTCAATATTGTCGTGATTCTTCTCAATTAATTCTTCTCTTGACTCTTTAAGCTTTAGGAGCTGAGTGGACTACAACTGGCAAGTAGATATCATGGTAGTGGAGTGTGGGGTCACCTACTAAGATTTCGTTCCTGGGTCTGGGATGGAACTCCCAGGATAACGCATGTCCTTGCTGGAGGTTTGGTCTTCTTTAGTCATTGTCCCTGCTCTGTGTCCTCTGTTATTCCACTACTGCACCCAAACAGAGTTAGGGTCCTACTTGAAGTCATACGGTCAGTGTCAGGTCCCTTCTTGCTGCTCCTGATAATGACAGTAAGTGATACTATTTTGTTACTTATGGTATTCCTTTAAGTATTTCTCAAGCATGCTAGATGAACGATACCTATCATGCCATGCACATTATGAAGGGCACTCTTAGTGTCTATGTGCAAAATAACTCCAAGTTTAACCTTCATAATGAAGTTCTCATCGAGGCTACTCCTGTCATGGCACGTATTTCTGTTTTTATCTGTAACCTCACAGCTGTGTTTCCTAAGGTTTTGGCAATGACATTACTTTAAGATGCATGTCCTCCTCCTATATGATCAAAACCAGATACAGTGATCCGCCTTTATCTAGTGGGGCATTTTCCCAAATCACCAGTGGATGCTTGAAACTGTGAAGAGTACCTAACATTTTCAATGTTTTTTCATATATATGTATACATATTATATATATATACACACACACATATATACATACATATATATACACACACACATCACTGTGATAAAGTACAATTCATGAATTAGGCACAGTAAAAACATAACAACAGTAATAACAAAATAAGACAATTATAAAATATACCATAATAAATTATGTGGCCTTTCTCTTTCTTTCAAAATATCTTATTGTACTGCACTTGCCTTTTTCTTACAATGATGGAGATGATACAATGGCTGCATGAAGGGATGAAGTGAGGTGAGTGACACAGGCATTATGATGGAGCACCAGGCTACCCTGAGGGTAATTGAACACAAGCACTATGATACCATGGCAGGAAACCTCCTAACTGAGGTGGCTACTGAGTGACTAACAGGTGGTAGCATATACACAGTGGAGATGCAGGGATGATTCATGTTTTGAGTGGGACGCAGTGGGCCAGGGAGAGATTTCATCATGCCACTCAGAAAGGCACACAACTTAAGACTTTAAACTGTTTATTTATGGAATTTCCCACATAATATTTTCTTACTGTAGTTGACCATGGGTAACTGAAACCTTGAAAAGCAAACTGTGAATAAGGGGGATTACTATAAATCCTTGCATTTAATCAGGTTCCCTGTAACTTTGTCTAGAATATATGTATTCCAGGAGTTTGAAATCTTATTTAAAAAGTTATTAAGTTGCTGAGAGTACTGCAAGTAAGCCAGGGGCTGCTACAAGCTTATGTTTTAAGAGTGTATCTCCATTCCTAATATCACCCCCATCTTACTTTTTACTATAGACAATAGTAGAGAAACTAACCTCCAATGTACCCATCACCTGGCTCCAATAATTACCTCCCATGTACCCATCACCTGGCTCCAATAATTATCACCACCAACTTTTTTTAACTTAAATATTTTTGAACTGTAATCTTATATTTGAAAAAATTAGTGACTGGCGATGTTTCCAGATGATATAAGTACATGGAGGAAACATGCCTGCATTGCCAATGAAGAAAAACAGAACATGCATAGAAAGAAAGGGCTTAGTAAAGCTAGGAAAAACACACACAGGGAAGGTCATATTTGAAGGTTAGAACTCATTAAAGAAGGCCAGCAATTCTCCGCCAATAAATGGAGTTTATCCTGGTAGGTAGTGTGAGAGGGCTCAAATAATACTGAATTCTGAGTTAAGCAACATATGGGAAAGCGGGAAAATACATTAAAAAAACTCTTACACCTGGAATAGAGTAATAGCTCGATTTAATCTTTAATTAGGAGGGCTTGCCTCTTCTGCAACCCGTCTTTTGCCTCTTCTCTTATCATTGAAAGTAATCAAGTGGGCCAGCCAGAATAATCACAGATATAAATAGATTTGCTTCCACTAAGAGAGAACAAACCACTTTCATTGTTTTCTTGATGTTGAATTAAGCAGCTAGTCTGTTTTTTTCATTAAACAGAACTAAAACCTGCATCCACGTAAATTACTCAGCTCTGCTTTTTAAAAAAAAAGATCATATTGTCAAGATATAGGCCATTTCATTTTTATCACTGGAAGAGATGTTAAGGTAGGTTAATATCTTTAGAAATTATTTATCCCTGCAAATCTCCTGTGCATTATACTGAAGTGGACTGATAATCAGGAGACATTAATCTGAAAGAAAAAGCGACAACTGGTGTCTTCCTCAGTAACAGGAGACAATGGTTATAGCCAAACCCCAAATACCTAAATAGTTAGGTCTTTTTAGTCTTTACAGATACTGATATTTAACTGCTGTGTTCTATTTAATTGCTTGTGTGTACCCCAAAGAAGGTCAACATACATTTGCACACAGGTCTTACCTCTCCATGACCATCCTAAGGTTAATAAGGAGGTCCTGGGAAAAATTTGGGATGGTGGTGAAACTTACATTTAGATTTCTGGGCCTCCTTTTTCCCATCTCCTCCCTGGTTTCATAACAACTCTCTCTGCAATGGGAAAGGTGTGGCCCTGGAAGTTAGTCTTGGAAACCAGATGTGCAAGGGTTAGGGAATGGAAGAGAAGGAGCAGGGGTGAGGTGGGAGGGCAAGAATAGGGGGTGAGCTCTGACTGCACAGACAGGGGTGTGCCTGTGCATTGATTTCCTAAGGGAGAAGGGCCAAGAGCCCCCGGCTGACCTCTCTCAGATCCATTTAATTCAGGGATGGTGAAGGTCCTTAACAGATGCTCCAAGAACTTCCAATTTGCTATCTCAATTCTCAAACACAGTGAAATGCAGAGTGAGCAGTGGCTTTCAGCCCATCTGAGGATTCGGAAAAGCAGGCCTAGGGAGGACACAGATTCCTATAAAAGTTGATAGAAAAGCTGCACCATTAAGTTGTCTCGTCAATTTTCCTAACCTTCACTCCCTGTTCCACGTAAAGATAAACAGTCTGACAATCAGAGGATCCCGGTGGGATTTGCTACCCAGCACAGCCGATGTGTCCTGAAGTCTCCAGTGGTCTGGGGTAACTACCTTGTCTCAGCCATACCCAAACTCAGGACTTGGAAAAGGGTGTGCATACTCTCTATAGCATCCTCTCCTCTGTGTGTTTCTTTCTGTCAGTATTAAGATTCCCAGGGTGCAAGAAACCTAGACCAGTCTTGGCACTCTCTCTAATTCACTTAAATCGTTTATAATAACTCATGCTAGTCACATCAACATTCTGTCCCTCTTCCCATCTGTAAATTGTGGGGATGAGGCCTTCCCTGTGGAGCTAGCGTCCTAGTATGCTGGCACACAGAAGCTGAGCACGCCCGAGGCCCCACTGTTTCTCGGCCATGGCCCAAAAACCTTGTGCAGAAGATCAATGTTACTTATTTTCTGCAATGTGCCCTTTGTTTTGTTTTGAACGCAAAAATAATTAGCTAAACAAAAGAATACAGGCTTCTCCTGAGAAAACTTAAATTGAGTGTCTTCACGGGAACTAGCCGATATTTCTACAATATTTTTTAAAAATCCTGGACCAAAATACTAACAATAGCACCCAACACAGTGGGGGGTGGAAATATGAGTCACTGAGCATGAATTTCTCCCCAATATGTCACTATCACTCATATCTGTTACCAAGTAGCAGGAGTGATCTATGACAAGAATTATTTGACTAGCTTTAAAGTGCCTCGCTTGTTACCTTGGGTTTGGTGGGGATAGTGATGGCTTCGAGTTTGGCTAAGAAGCGATGTGAGAGGATTTGCTTTTTCAGTTGTAGAGCTGGGTTTGCTCTTACATTCTTACAGTGAGGAAGTGTGTGCACTGAAGACTGTTCCCGTTAGTTATCAGAATAACAAAACAACAGTGTCAAAATGACCAGGGGACATGGAAGGCTGAGTGGATAAAACGCAAATATGATCCCAAAGTTACATGGTCTCGTGGGGCTGAACCTCAGCCAAGGCAGAAGTTCAGTTTTAGGTATGATAACAAATGTTTGGTCCAGAGCCCATCCAGATGAGAACACACCGTTTTTCTTCCCCAAAATGCTTTTTCTTTGTTGCCGTTATTGTTATCATTACTATTAGTATTAGTATGTATTAATGTGCTCCTACATTGCCAAGTTCAAAATATGGGAACGTTTCCTCTGCTCTCCCAGGCACCAGATCTGTGACTCCAGGTCTGAAATGCCCTTTCCATTCTCCTCTTTCCTCCTGTTGCTCCGCCCCCTCCACCACACGACTAGGGCCTTCATGAATAAACATAAGGAGCTGAAGGTGCTCTGTCTTCCTCAGGCCCATAGCCTTTTGTTCACAACTCTCTTATAATATTTATCAAATGTTGCCTTGTCTTGATTTGGTCTGTATTTTTGTTTGCTTTACATACCCTCCTGGGTCATAAATAGATGTCATTACAATGTTTTTTTCATGTTCAGTTTTTTCATGGCATTTTAGCTTTCTACCTTGTACACAGTGGAGCCTCACTATACTTCATACATTAAATTATAAAGCTAATCATTTCTCCAGGTCTGAGCAGCCTATGGCATGTGATGAGAGTAGTAGCAGGATTAAGGATATAAATTTGAACAGTAGTCGTAATAATACTAATTATACCAGTAACTATCAAACACACTTATTGAGTCCTCTGGGTTCTGACCCTGTATTAATCACTATCTCCCTACATATAGATAGATAGATAGATAGATAGATAGATAATAGATAGATAGATAGAGATATAGAATCATTCTCTTAAACTAAGAACAAGCAAATAAAGGTGTTATTTGTTGTTTTTAGAGATTTTTACATCATTTTATAAATTAGAACATTTCAAGAATAGAAAACTTAAGAACTACCTTTAAAGCCCTATAGCCTATAATGCATCAGTATTAAATTCCAGGGAGCCAGACCACAGAGCCCACTATAAAATAGATTATTCTGTGCTTCAGTCTCTTTGTCTCTTCTAGATCACAAAAGGCAAGCATGTTCGGGAATATCCCCATGCTCTGTCTTCCTCTTGCCCCTAAAACACCTCTTGGACCACCTGATCATCTCCCTTTCTTTAGTCATGCCTGCTAGTCCAGGTATATATGGCCCTGGGCCCTGCAGGAAACCTGGGGAATGAATCTAGCTTTGAGCGATTTGGGAGGTACCAAAGGGGCTCCTCCGGGAGACTTCTTCTCTGTGGAGCTCACTTTCTGGGGGGCAGACAGTCCCAATATATGCTCAAACAAAGAACCAGACATCAAGCAGTGATAATGACAATGGCAAAGTAAAGCAGGGTGAAGGAAAAAGAGTGAGGGGATGTTTTAGGTGGGGAGGTCAGAAAGGGAGTCTCATAAAATTCCAATTATTGCAAAGTAAACATTTAAAGGAAATCTCCTGAATTTATGCACAGCCACTGGTTACAAGATTTTTTATTTCATTTGGTGTTTGCTGTCTTAGGAAGAGCAGTCCATCACAGTGAAAATAAGAACTTAGGAAGTGAGCATTGAAAGAGTCTGAAAGACCCGGTCAGGGTTACTCTGAGCCAAATCAGAAAGTGGGGGAAGCCGTTCAGGTCCCAGCCATTCCCAGCTCCCCGAAGGCCCATATTTTAAAAACTTTGCCCAATTTAGATGCTCTCTTTCTCAACCACATCCTAGTGCCAGGGTTCTCACGTCCTCCTCATTGGGGGTTTAACAACTCCTTGAGAAAGGGCTGACAGGGACACACATACACATGTAAGCAGACACACAGACACATCAGCATACACACACATACAGACACATACATGCACACACTTCAAAGTCTTCAGTGCCTCCTTATCAGATTTCCTGAAATCAAACACTCTTCCTAGAAAAGGGGAAGATACACACACATAAAATACACACACGGGCACATAGACACGCAGACAGAAAACAGACATACCAACACACACAAGGGATGCAAATTAGCAGGTTTAGGATATTGGAAAAGGGCAAAGCCAAAGGATAAACTCTGAATATTAAATCCGAGGGAACTGGAGGCTTTACCAAGCCTGGCAGGGGAGGGAATGGGGAAGGAGAGCTTTCTCGGCACTCCTGTGATCAAGCCCTGGCTGTCACCTGTCCTACCTATGCCGGAAGACAGGCCTTCTCCACCACAGCAGTCTGATGCTATTACACTGTGGGTCTTAGCTGTAAGCCCCTTGAAAAGACATTTCAGAGGTATATTTGAAAGCAAATTCCAGTCTATTATTAAAACACCTGCTCAATCATGAGATCATTTCTGACACGAGGGATTATCAGCTGGAGAAAGCAATGACAGCACAATTTATTAGTCATCTCACAACTCAGTTTGGAGGAAACTAATCCCCTGCATTTCCTGTTAAACGATTATTAATAAAATTAAGAAAAGCCTTGCTCTTTATATATGTAAAATATTTATAAAATTATACCAAATGTAACAGATTAGTGTGTTACATGTTAGCATTTTGGAACAAAGCAGGAAGACAGACTAAAATAGTGCTTTTCTTTGAGCCACGCTCTACGTTTTAGCCCACGACAATTATGTTTCTATGACTGTGTGGTCATCCCTGGTAGGCGTCCATTTCAGAAAAGCTCAGCAATTACAGGCTCTGCAGACATGAGACAAGGGAGTCCAAACAGGCCTTGTTATTTACCTTAATACGTCTTAGCCCCCCTCCACATTGATTGTCTACAAGCCTCTGTAATGCAACAGAGGGGTCAAGCCCAGCTACGTGAGTGTCCTTGCCATTCCTCCCTGTGCACATTAAGTCCATTAGCACAAACAGCTCAGTAGCATTAGTTTTAGGTCAATAGCTTTTAAAACATGGATTCTATACCACAAAAGGACTTTTCCTAGAGAGGCAGAGAAGTGGTAGAAAAACTTGAAAAGGGGCCCCATATGTTGGAAGAAATCTGGTTTAATTATAAACTTAATCCAAAAAATTGAGTAAACTAGTATTTTCAGCATCATAAAATATTCTCCATCTTCTCTATCCCTCATTGTTTTTATCTCTTTACAGGTCTATTTTATTTATTTAATGAGTTATGAACTTGTAGTTAAGAATTATATCAGAATATAGGCTGAAAGAATAATGACAGTGTATTGTGACTGAACTTGATGTATGGAAATCAGCTAACAAAAAGATAGGAAAGAAAACTAAATGATGTGATAATATTAGCAGTTGCAAAGATCACATGCTGTAGATTGGAGAAATAAGAAGGGTAATGAGGAGAATTTTTATCATTAATTGACATTCAAAGAAGTTTGAATCTTTGGAAGAGAAGAAAATGCCATCCCGGGGGTATATTTCCTGAGGGAAAGACAAGAAATAAAAAGGGTTGATAATATAACTAAAAGCAATTTGAAAATATTTACCTTTCTAGTACAGGAATTATGCTCACAATTTGTTCATTCATTTGTTCATTGAACAAAGTCTTATTGAGTTTTGACTGTGTCATGCAGTGTCCTTGGCATTGAAGACATAATGGTGAACAGAATTGACAGAGTTCCTGCCTTCATGAAACTTATATTCCAGTGGGAGAAATAACCAAACATTTACCTACACTTCAATATAGTGTTAGTTGGTGACAGATCTTATGGGGAAAAATGAAACTAGGTAGTGAGCTAAGAAAGGTGCTGTTTCAGATACGACAGTGTGTCCTAGAAAAAAGATAGGCAGGGCCAAGATCATGAAGTGCTATGTGGACCAACATGAGGTCTTTGGACTCTTTTCCAGGTGTGATGGGAAGTTACTAGAGGGATATGAGCAGGGGCATGGCATGATGTGACTTACGTTTGGAAAGAACGACTCAAGCTGCTGGTGAAAAACAGTTTATGGGGCCGGGGGTAGATGAGAGGAAGCAGGGAGACAAATTTAGAGCAGTTGTGCATTATCCAGGCAAAAGATGGTGGTGGACTGAATGGGAGGGACAATGGCAAAGGCGGTCAAAAGATTCATATTCAATATCTCTTTATCTGTCTATCTTCTATCATACACCCCCATACATATATGCACACATGTATACATTTACATATTCAAATTCTGGGAATTGAACTCCAGAGATAGGAGTAACTTGTCTTCAGCCAAACACTTAGAAGTGGCACAGCCAGGACTCATGATGCCAATCCCCCACATCTGCACTGCTCAGGGTTGGGCATTAGTGGAGGAGAGAGGATGTTTTGGAACAGACTAGGGCTTTAGGATGAGCCTGGCTGGAAAGAGATTTGGGATTTGTTTTAGAACCAGAATGGGCGGTGTTTACTCATGGTTTACATCTGGAGAGCAAGAGAAAGAGAAGATTCAGTGATGTCTCCTTGGATTTTATTTGGGCATCTGGGCTAATGATCCAGCCCTAAAGTCGAGAAGTACTAGGGAGAAACATATTTATGTGAAAAGGCTAAGAATTTGACTTTGGAGATGGTAGATCTGAGGTGCCTTTTATGTAGCTAAGAGGTAATACAGAGAGCTGGTTAGAGATGGATTCTGGAGTTCAGGAAAGAGGGTGGGCCTACAGAAACAAATGGGGGATCATCAGACATGCAGATGGCATTTAAGTCCATGGTGTTAGATGAAATATATATGGAATAAGTATAGCTAGAGATGATACATGTGGAGGTCTAGATCTTGGGAACCTCCAAAATTTAGATATTATAAGACAGGAGGATCTAGCAAAGGAGACTGGAAAGAAAAAGACACTGAGAAAAAACAAATTAAGAATTTTGGTTTCTCAGAAGCTAGGAGAAGAAAATGTGTTAAGGGGGAATGGTCAGCTTTGCTGAATGCTATTTGGAAATTTAAAAAGAGGCAGACAGAGAACTGACAGTTAGATTTGCCAACATAGGGACCATTGGTAACCTTGACAGAGTTCCCATGAAGAGAAATCAGGGGAGAGATTGGAATGAAGCTTCATGAGGGTTCTGAGAAAGAATGGGACATAGAACAATGGAGAAAGCCAATACGAACAATACTTTCAAGTTTTGTTCTATAGCAGAGCTGAAAAAAGATTCAGAAGTAATAGAGGGATGTGAGATCAAAGGAGATTTTTAATAAATCTATTACAGCATATTTGTGTGCCAATTGCAGTGATTCAAAGGGAAGGAACACTGACAATACTGTAGAGAAAGGAGAAAGACACAAGAGTAAAGTCCTTGAGTGAGATGGTAGGAAGAGATTCAGAGAGCAAATACAAATATTGGTTTTAAACTGGAGCCCAGACCGTTCACCCACCACAACAGGAAGAAAGGAAGTGGATAACAGTATAGAGGCAAGCCAGGGGAAAGGTGGCGGTGAGCAGAGAGGACCTTCTCTTTTAATTTCGGTTATTTTCTCAGTGAAATGAGAAACCAAGTCATCAACTAAGAGTGCATCGTGAGGAAGGGGTGTTCGAGGTTTGAGGGAGGTAGAAAAAGTGTTGACTAGCCAGATGGGAGACTGGGGAGCGGATCAGCTGCAGGGCCGCCTGCCAGCGCTGAGGGTCCACTTGAGATTTGCTATCATAAATACAAAGTGAGGCCAGGCACCAGTCAACATGGCTGGTGTTGTCCCCAGCAAAATGTAGCGATCTGAGTGCAGTTGTAGAATCTGAAATGAGTTGGATTGAGTCAGAGTTGGAGTTTTTCTAGGCTCAGAGCCGGAGGATGAGAGGGACAAGGAGATAAATCATGAACACGAGAGCATTTATAATACTGATCCATGGCATCGAAGGTAGGCAGGGAGAAAAATGAGGAGGGGTGTGTGTGTGTCATGTTGGTGGTGGTGGTAAAGGTACCCATGTGATAACAGGTATCAGTGGATTTGAGATTCTAATTGGTCTGGTGTTGGGGATATTAAGAGGAGTGAGTTGAAAATATAGAAGAAAATAGCCAGAGACTGAAATAGGTTAATTGAGATTTTAGAAGTGGTGTACTCACAGGTAATAACAAACTTATATAAGGGAGTTTTTTTTTAAAGAATACCAAACCCAGTTGTCATTTCTGATCATCGATTGGTAGTCTTTGAGAGGTGGGGTTCAGGTATTGGTTTGTGTTTCATTTTAATATTTTTGTTCACCATTTATATTTTTTCTTCTACAAATATAAATTTCTATAAGAAACCCACAAAGTTGAAATTACACTTCTTGATCAGAAAAACAAAATGGGACAGCAAAGTTCTTAGGAAAATTGACTTTGTGGCAAAACGAAAGACTGGGAGTTCAATAGAGGGGTTGTACATCTACTTTTCTACTGAAAAAAAATTACATGCAAAAGCTCCATCCTCTGTGTATTCCCAACATAGCATTTGTCACATTGCTATATTGACTTATTTCTCTGTCTACCAAGTGATGAATGGCCCATCTCTTAAAGGTAGAGCTTTATCTTGTTTGATTTGTACCCCCACCCTCCCATGTCCTTCTAGTGGAGTTTGTCGTCTGGCTGCATTCTCAGTTAATGTTCAAGGGGAGGATAAAAGAATATCCCATTGATAGTCAGGCATCTAGTAGCATCCTTACACAGAAAAGACGTTATCATTCCCTCTACCAATTCAATATTAGAAGTAATAGCATCTTTTTTCTACCAAAAAAAATCACTTATCTTGCTGCTGAGGGTAACTGTTGTCTGCTGGCTTATTAACTTTTTCTGTTTTATCATTTATGTTCTGCCTATTCTCCCAAAAAAGATGTTCTCTGGATTAAATTAAAGTCAGTTAAATAAAAAATTAAAGGGCAATTTCCAGGAACTTAGAATAGATTGGTTATTGCTTTTGGCAATAAAGTTTAGTTATAAGATTTCTGGGACTCAAGAAAAAAGGCAAACATTTTGAATTGTATAATTTGTGTTGCCTCTAAGAGGAAGCTCACTGGGGAGAGACTGGGGGTGGGATATTTTGTCACCAGAATCCTTATGTAGAAAACACATCAGGTAACATCAAGACAATGTCTTCTACTAAAGTTTTGTAGAAAAAAAAAGCGACACACAGATAAAGAAACACACACGCATTCTGGATATAGATTTAAATATGGTTTATCTTTTTATGAGGGTGCTGTAGTGTAGAGCACATTGTAATAGAATATAGTCCAGATATACTGCTCTCTGAATATGAAAGTTATAGAGAAACAGAGCTTAGAAGATCCAGGTCAATAACAGAGACGGAATCTGGGGTAAGAACTGTCTTGCAGTGGTAGTAACCTAGTGTCCCCTGGTGCCTGGACAAGCTTCAAGATACTTGTGCAGTTCCAAAATTCCTTGCAATATCTAGGTGTTCTCTGGAGAGAGGACCTATATCTGCTTCATCTTTCAAAGCGGCCATTGATCCAATGTACTTAAGCACTACTTAATCAAAGTAACAGACAATCCCCAAATCATTTTCTTTTGATTTCAATGTGATGCTTTCTGGATCACTGAAAAATTCTCAGTTCCATGATCTGAGAATCAGAAGAAGTCTCCTGAGATTTTTCTGGGAAGATTTTTGGGGATGGATAAAGAGAGGACTGATGCTCTGGGCTCTCAGAACCTGGAGAGGTGATGGTGGGAGGGAGCTGATGGAGAGCCAGAGCCAGCTCTTTGGGTGGGTCCCTGCTTATTGAATGACTCCAGGCCATAAATTGCAATTGCTTCCCTCCTTTTCTTATTTCAAAATCTCTCATTAAAAATTTACAGTGGGCAGCCATCCAGCTATTTATGACTATGTCTAGACAACTGCAAAACAGCAGACGGTGCAGAGTCGATTCAGGGTTTTCTCTTGTCTTGGTGACCAGTTCAGATCAGGGCAGAGTTGACCAGATCAGTTCATCGAAAATCAGATGTTAATGTCGCTGGTGAAATTGACTTCGTGAAAGAGCGTAATCATCCCCCCTGGGGACGGCTGGGGCCACAGATCAATATCCTTTCCTTTGTTTTCAAGCAAGTGTCAACAGTGTCACTGTATGAGTCGGCTTGGGCTGCCTTAACAAAATGCCACATGCTGGATGACTTAAAAGACATAGGTTTATTTGCTCACAGTTCTGGAGGCTGTCAGTCCAAGATCAAGGTGTTGTCAGGGTTTTTTGTGGTGACTGTTCACCCCTTGGGTTGCAGGCAGCTAGTCTTTTCCCTGGGTCCTCATATAATCTTTCCTCTGTGCTCTTGTGAAGAAAGAGATTTCTGGGATCTCCTTCTTTTCTCATAAGAACATTAGTCCTATCGGATTAGGGCCACACTCTTATGATCTCATTTCATCGTAATTACCTCCCTAAAGACCCTCTCCAATCTAATCACACTGGGGGTTAGGGCTTCACCCTATGAATTTTGAGGACATACAATTTAGTTCATCACAGTCACTGACTGAATAACACAAGGCCTGCTGAGAGCTTCTTGTGCAAGTTAGGTGACACCCCATGGTTTTCAGACAATGTTTCCTAATTACCTCCGAGGCAGTGAGACCTGGTAGTCAGCTATCTTTTGGAGAGATTATTGGTTAACATTCATAGGTTATTCAGAAGCCATCTATGCTTCATGGATATTGTTACCAATGAAACACCTGGAGACAGGCAGAGAACACTCGAGATGTCCTAGGGGAAAGGTGGGCAGTGATAAATCGTGTGGCCCCTAGAAAATCCCTACTTTCAGAAACATGAGCCTGAGGTAGATAACGCCTTGCAATCTCTGCAGGCAGAGTTGGGCTGAAGCAATGAGAGAATGCATGGTCCAGTGCCCAGATTCTCCCCATTAGAGTGTGTGCATTTGTTTGCTCATGGGGTAATGGACTATGTGTAATTCTTAATGATGTGGTAAATTGGAGGGTTGTGGAAGCACAGGCTATGCTTAACCTGTGTATGGAAAGATCATAGGATCCTCAAATTTTAGAAACAGTAGACTTAAGAACTGGGGAATATTCATGGTCCCTCAGTCTGTCCGGAGCCTCCCTGTTGAAGAGGTACTTCTGTGTACTTAACTGCCTGGCCCAGGCTGCCACCAGATGTGCACACCTGAACAGGGCTGGGCTAGCCAAGTTCTTTGTGCTGCGGAATTGGAATTGGAACTGGAAAAAATGGTTAACTTCTGCTGATGTCTGCAACTAAGGGCATATAAAACCCAGGAGCTCTGAGAAAGTTGTATCCCAGTGGACCCAGTGAAAGGTGCTTGGCAGAGATAGAAGAGTGAATTAGACATGCAGAGAGTAGCAGAGATGGATTAAGGAGATGGGGAGAGATATAAAGGGGAGAGAGAAGGAGAGAGGGAAAGGGAGAAAGGGGAAGAGAGAGATGGTAGATAGGGAGGCAGAGGCCAAGAGAGTAATCACTCAGTTCCTCATGGACACAGGCTATTCTAGTTTGCATTGCCTTCTCTGTGAGTAAGTGGCTAGGAGCAGTTCAGAGAGTAGCAGAAGGGCTACTGTTGAAAGTTTAAGAAATCCCCAAAATAGTTTTTCTAGAGTTACAATTCAGACTCTGGTCCAATACATATTTTACTAAGCAATGTTGATTTCTAGAACATTTGTGAAGCTATGAACTCTGGTTTAATCCTGAGAATCAGAGCAAAGAATATTAACCCATGTGATTAAATTTTTTTCAAAGTAACTTAAGACATTTATGTATAAATCCCAGAAATATTTTTAGGTGTCTTTATTGTCCCTTTCTGATCCACTGTTCTCATACACCACAGCATTTTCCATCGTGTATCTTGCTCCAGTGATCTGCTTCCAGGAAAACCCCTTTTCTGCTCACCTAACAGCTCCTGAGAGTCCCTCCACTACATATATTTACTACAAATCCAAGAACTCTCTAGAAAAATGAAAAGGAAAACAAGAATGAGAGAGTTAAAATAAAAGTCTATTATCACACAAAGAGAAGCAAAGGTTACAAATACTCTCCTTTTGTCATCTGTGTCCCTGTAGACTTACAAAAGCACATAAGAAGACTGTAAAATTCTTGAATTTTGGATCTTAGAGGTGCTTTTGAAATTATTTAATCTAGACAACAGTTCTACAAATGGGGTCACTTGGTCTAAGATGTGAGAAGTGCCTTCATTAAAACTATACCTTTAAGTAATAGCAGCTTGATATAGTGAATATATTGGAGGGGAAATTACTGAACTTCTCATGTAATTCTCTGGCTAAAACTAGTAGTAACTTAGAGATAATTTCTTTAGCCTCCTCACTTTGCGGATGACTGCACTGAAAGATAATTAAGTGATTTTAACCTGATTCTCAGAGTGCTTTGACTAATGTCTTTATCCTCTTAGAGCATTGGCTTTCAAACATTTTATTATTTTAAGGAATGAAATCATTGTTTAAAGAAATTCATAGATAGCCCTAATTGGTAATAGCAAGATTCCTCCAAGAAGCGGTGCTGGACAATTCCTCCCCCGACACACACACACACACACACACACACAGTGTCAGATCTGTTAACCCTCATTCTACTCCTCCTGGCCCCAGCAGGGGCACTGAGAACCCTCCCGTGCAATGCATCCACACCAAAGAACTCACTTCAACACAGGGTTTGAGAAAATTCAGCCTATAGAAAGAGTATGTGTCAAGGAGAAAATGCGTTTTCTACAAAATGCATTTCCTTACATATTTCTACAAAACAACATAGAGCAAGGGGGGACAGGACAGAAAAGAAGGAAGAGGAAATACAAATGATGGTGAGATCTGGCCTAGGTGACTTATGAAAAACCATTATTTATTCAGCGTCTGGAAAGGCAGAAGTGTATGGACGTGGTCTGTCTGTTAGACTGAGGATCTATCACTAATCAGTAGATTTGGGGGCATGAAAACTGGTAGTCATTACTCCCCAGTTTACTAGTCAGACATCACATACTCATTCCCAAGGTGCTGACGAACCTTCCAAACATTTCTTGTGCAGCACAAGGTCTGATTGGTTAAGAAACAAAAGCATCTTCTTTGCATGTGCATATCTGTTCTCGTAAAGACACCAGCAATGCTAAAAAGGAATGTTCTGGACACACTCAATAATGAAAAAACATAGACAGGGGTAGTGAGGACTAGGATAAAGATTAACTGATGAAATTTGACAACCTAATAGGATGAGAGGCAAATTTTCAGGAATGAAGTGAAAATGAAGGAAAAGAGGATGACATTTCCTTTATGACTCGCTAGTGGAGGAGTTCCAAAGCAGCTTCCCTTGTTCGTCTCCATCTGTCAAATATTATACCAAAAGGCTCTTCTAATAATGTTCTTCCACTACTTTGAATTCGAAATGTCACCACGAGAGGAAATAGAGATCTTTTTCCTACAATTAAGTTTTTGTGTTTGTCCTTGTATACTGAAAGCCACAAGGAGCCTAAATAATAACCTTTAATAGTTAAAAAAATGTTTAAAATGTCTTAAAAAATATATATTTTCTATGAATAAGAATATGTTCTTTCTGACTGAATTAATAAAAAGAACTTAAACACAAATAATTTGAAACATGACTAAAAATGTTAAACAGGCACACATTTTAAAAAATAATTTAAATTTAAATATGGAAGAAAATAGCCCTAGTGTCAGAGTAACAATGATGTAGGACACATTTCCTGTAAGACATTCATATTTAATACTTTAAGGACTCTGAGTAGGAACTGTCTTCCCTGAAGCTCAGACTAAAAAATATCCACTGTATAATTCTGATTCTAATGTGTTCTCATTTTATCTACATTTTAATATTCTTATAAAGAAAAAAAGCTATTATAGTGCTAATCTTGCCCTTCTTTTAGAACTCCTAAGTACTCTGGTTATGGCCTTGTAGAAATTCTTGGGCAAATAAAATGCTGTGTACGAAAATTCAGAAGCAAGGATAAACTCATATTATGATCGTGAATGGTGTAATTAAAATTAATACACTGTGTCAAAGTCACCCCCAAAAGGACTTTTATTTCAATATCTGCTTTTATAATTTCAAATCATTGTGAACAAAAGTAATAAATGTATTCATATCCAAATTCATTTGGCATGACTCTAAACATAGAATGAAAATGAGAAGGGTTTGCAAATAAACAGTGCGATTATCTTCAGCCTATCATGGATAATTTGCATTCAGGTGGATGGGACAGCTAATTGTGTGTTTGAGCAGAAGAAGTAAGCGTAAGAATAATATTGCTATTGTATCTCAATAGGATGAGCCAACAACAGTTTACATGTAACATCAGCAACTCTCACTGCGTGAAAGAGGAGAACGTGTTTGGGAAATGTTTCAAAGTTGCTGTGCTATGGTGAAATGAACTCCGGAAGTGGAGTGAGAAATTTCCATTTGGAGTCCAGTATCTGTCACTTACCGAATGTGTGACCTAGGTCAGCGCAATCATCTGGGGCTCAATTTTCTCATCTGTAAAATGAGGAGATTGTACCAGAGAGTTTCTCAAAGATCCTTCAGAGCTAATGTATTTATGATGTCAACTATAAATGCTTATAGAATATAGTTTAGAACCAAGTGTGGGGTGGGAGGTTAGGGGGTGGAGGGATTGAGCAAAAAGGAAAAAGGACTCATGGACACGGACAACAGTGTGGTGCTTTCTGGGGGCAGGGCTGTAAGGAGACTAGATGGGGATGAAAAAAATACAATGACATTAGATTAAATATATATTTAAATGAAGAAAAGAACATAAAATGGAAATCATCTATCAAGGAATAACTTAACAACAGCAAAGAGCTACAGATGGCAGCCTTTGTATATAATGAGTACACAAGAGGAAAAATCTGACTTAATTCCCATATTTGTGAAAAGTTAAGAAGAGATATAACTGAAAACCTGGGGATTTAATACAAAATATATGAAGACTTAGTAACAAAAATAACTTTTTATTTTCACACACTCACAACTCACATTAAATATGGTTTCTACTGGAAACATTTTAGAAGATTGTTAATTTTATAATTTGGGGAATTTTAAAGAAGAAATTATTGAGTTTGTTTTTTTGTTTCAACTTTTCATGTAATTATAGGAGTTGAGTTGCATAACCGATACAGCATTACATTTTTAGATATTTGATAAAGCACTGACTATTCATTTTTGAAGTTTTGCTCTCTATCTTAGAGCCAATAAATATATATCTTTGGACCTCAAATATCTTTTTTGTTTCTGAATGTTTTCTAGGTACTCAGAAAAGGGCTTATGCTGCCTAAATGATAAAAAAATAACCCTGCAGGGTTTCCTCGATCAATATTTCTTGAATGAGAACAGTCTAGCTGTGTACATCTTCAACATTCAGTCTCAGTCTTGCCTCCTCATCTCCTCTGAAAGAAAAGAATCACTAACTCCTTTTTTTGGAGGTGAGAATAGTTTTTCAGGGCAGACTAACTATCCATTTCATTGTTACTCCTTTTGGGTAACATAGAAACCTGTTGTTTTGTTAAGGCTTTTTCCCATCTCCAAACACCATACCTGTTACAGGGTAGATGCTTGACACAGTCGAAGTGGGGGGAAAAAGGGGGCTTCTCTTCTCTGCCTCCCACCCTCCATCTCAGGGCCGGGTCTGGGTAAGATCATCGCCACCCTTTCCGTCTTCTCTTTCCTGTCCTCAGAGTACTTTCATTGGGACTAACTCTTTGATCCTTTCCTCAAGAGGTAGGATCCAACTAGCAAAGAGTTTATGAAAGCATGGAATAACAATATCTGTGGTAGGAAGAGACAGGAGAGAATTCTCCAAGAGCCCCTTCGATCCAACAGCATCCTTCAGGATACACTGAGCAGGCTCCATCTGCAAAGAGAAGGATGTGGGTGGGGGAAAATATAGAAAATAGGCCAAAATTACTGACCAAGATATTAGGGTGGCAATATTGAGAATCATTTTTATGGGACATATTTCTAGGAACCCAATTTGCTTTGGCCCCTCACCGTGTTTGACGAAGAGGACTTTTGCCCCAGTGAGCCTTGGTCCTATCTGAATTGCTTGACTTCAGTCTGGCTTCTGCAGAACTATTGTGTCCTTCCTTATAGCTTCTGTCCCAGGGAAGGGTTGGCCAATAAAATACAGGCTGCCCAGTTAAATCAGAATTTCAGATAAACACTGAATACAACTTTAGTATCAGTAGGTCCAAAGTGTCCCATACATACTTACACAGCCTCTGTGTTCCATTTGCACAATCTGGCACCGCTACTTAGGAACCCATTAGCCCAGCCTGATCCATGAGTCTGTTTTCCCTTCCTTCACCTGAAGGGCTTCGTGGTACCCTCACTCTCACCTCCACCTCTCGGTCTCCAAGTCCGTGTATTTGCTTAGACGAGCTAGCACCATGTACTTGTTCGGTGGTTCCAAACGAAACATTCCGCAGCAAAAATTCCAGGTTGGCACAAAAATGAGTTCACGTGACCATTTCACCCCTCCCTGAGACCAGCTGCTCCTGGGCCCTGTGAGGGTGAGCCTGAGACCAGCCCCACGTCTGTCAGGCCATTGGCAGAGGGCCTGGTTCCAGAGGCTACAACTAGCTGTGGTGACAAAGGGCCAGCGATGCCTCAGAGGCGGAGGTATGCAGAGGCCTGCTTTCTAAGATGCACACACTGCTGTTCTTGAAGGAAAGGACTCCCTGCAGTTCCCTACCTCCTCCTAGCAAGTGGCTGGTCCCCTGAAGTTGTGGGGCCACGTTGGGGGTTGGGGGTGAGCCACTGGGGTTGGCTAATATCAGGTCCTCGGTGTCGGTGGCAGTTCCCAGCATTGGAATGAATGCCCATAGGAGCTGTGGTCTCTTGTTTCAAAAACCAGGGATTGTAAGAATAACCACTCGATAAGACCGGGTGTTAACTTAGAAGAATGCATTGTCTCATAGGTCAGGGTTGATATAATTCATTATAGAAGAGACTGAAGTAATTGAAGAACCATACCATTTTTGAGGGGAAAATATTCCTTAAAAAGCCAATGGCTTATAATAAATGCAAACATGTAAAATATTTCATTATGAAGCAACTGAACATCTGGTTTGAACCCAGGCCAGGTTAACAATCATTAGACACGGTTAAATTTTAGTGACCTCTGTCTGTACCTGGTAAAAGTATGTATCTGACAGAAATTTCATACAACCCTGTACTTGAAAAGCCACTTCTTATCTATCAATTCTCTTTTACCACTTCATTCCAAACTCTGCTCAAATCCAACTTTTTCTATAAATACTTCTCTTTATTAAGCAGGTTGGGGAGAGATTAGCCACCACCCCGAAACCACCATTGCAGAACTTTATTAAACACCCCTTCTCATGCACTCCCTCTGAGTGAGCCACCCCTTCCTCCCTTAGCTCCGGAGCAGAACGGCGCTGGGGCTGGAGCTGCAAGTATGGGATGGCTTCCTGCTCACAGCTCTTTGATCTTCTACACGGACTAGATTTACTGTTGCAGTGGGCACTCTTTGATTGAAAATAGCAGAAACTGGATCTGCCTGACCTAAGCCAAAAGGGAAATTAAGAGGAAAAAAATGGGTCACGGGGCCGCCCCAAGAACACGTTGGGAAGCAAGCACAGGATCCAAGGCAGCAGGAACTGCCTCACAGCCTGGTTGGGCTCCCATTATTTTTGAACTTGGTCTCACTCTGCTCTTAATTCCAGTTCCAGGAAGAACCCTTCTATAGGTGTATGCTGGGCCAGCAGCCCTCCTGTCTCCTTTCCATGGGGAACCCAGGGGACTTAAGAGCTCCATCAGGCAACACCTTTCTGGTGGAGAAGGATTTACCCAAATAGAAATAAGCATGCTATCGACAAAAGACGAGGAATTATTTGAAAGGCAAACACAAAATCAGCCAATGGCCACTATACCATTGTTGGAGGTACTGGCCATTGGAGACTCCGGAAATCACTCAAGATACCTGTTGCAGTAAGATGCCACACACTAAAGGAGAAATGGCATGGGCAATCAGCGGGACAAATCGATGTTTCTCCCTCCCTCTTTCTCTGCCCCTTCCTCTCTCCCTAAAATTAATCAACGAAAAACAATGTAGTTGTGGACTACCTTTTGTGTACTCCATTGTGATATCATACCTCATTGTCTTTTAATCTTAAAAGCAAAATTTTATATATATGTAGTATATTATTATTCTCCTGGAGGCAGTTCTGTATCTCTACAGGTGTTCATATATCTATAATTGTACATGCATACATGTATATTTTTCCCCAAAGGGCTTCCCTTTATGGGGTATTTTTCTCTATCCAAGTTTGTTTATCAGGTCACATTTAAAAGTTTTCTTTGTGGTTGGTCAGCTGTCACTCAGTCCTCCTCTGTCTTTGTTGCCTACGATGCCAGGTCACTAAAACCAAAGGTTGCCAGTGAGTTTATGAGGGTTCACTGAGATGGGGGAGATACACGAAAATGCACTGCTGTTACTTAAAAGAAACCAGAAGATGTGTGTCCCCTTGAAACCCAATGCAGGACCTTCCACTTTCAGACCTCTATGTCGGTTGTCAGGGAACATATGAAGTGTCCAGTGCGCCCTACTTCATCTAAGGGGCTTAGTCCCCTAGTGCAGGGAATTCTCTAGACTAACACTGTCTCTGGCCAATATTATAGTATCCACACTATATTTTATTTACCAGTCAGTCAACTTATGTGGGTGACCACATAACACAAATCCTTATTCAACTTTTATTGTGTTTCTTTCTGCAGCTTTGAAATAACTTTAAAAGGACCCTAGGTTCTAGTATTTATTCTAGTATTTGGGTATGAGTAACAGAGCAAGTTTGTTTCTTCTCTCTGAAAATGCCACCGCTTTGTTTCCACCCAGACTGCTCAGCAACGGCATTCCCCAGTGGGACCTCCACAGGAGCGTACTGAAACTTGTGTTCCTAAGGAAAGCTTTGGAAAGTGGCCCCATTCATCCCACGGCTTTACAGACAGGTCCCACTGCTCTGCACTCGGAGGGCCGCCTCGCCTTGCTGAAGCCCGAGTGTGCTAGAGATCCCAGCTGGCGTCGCATTTACGCCTGACGCCGGAGTCCCTCCGATCTTCCTGACCGCCTATGCACTCCGTGCCTCTACCGACTGCGTGAGGCTGCCTGTCTGCCCAACGTTCTCATTAGCATTTGGACAGGTGGCATGGAAACGCTCTGAGTCGGAGAGCCGCGGTGAGACAAGCTAACTACCATGAGCATCGGGGACCTATTGGACTGTGCTTCTGACCCTCTGTAGATCTCTTAACCCTCCTTAGAGGAAATCTGGGGGAAGAAAGACCGGGGTATCCGCACCTACAGCCAGAGGAGCCTCCTCTCTCCAGGGGTGCGGATGAAGACATTGATGGTGGTAGACACCCTGTGTTGAATGTTTGCCAGTCAGGCCTTGTGCTAAGAGCACATTCTCTCATTCAATCCTCTCAACAACTGTGATAGTTAAGTACCATTATTTTTATTTATTATTATTATTATTATTATTATTCCCTGGAAGTCTTCTAAGTGATTTATGTATGTGAGTTCAATTAATTCTCACAAAAACAATCTGATGTATGCATTAAAATCATTCACATTTTTACTTACGGGGAAATCGCAGGATCTACTCCAGAGCCCACACTCTGGACTATAGCATTGTAACTCTGTAAGGTAACTTGCTTATATCAGACAAGTCAACACGACTGTAACTCCCATCTTGCTGGCATGCGTTCTGCCCAGCAGTCCTTGCTTGCTTGCTTGCTTGCTTTGATGAAGTGATCTGTCATGCTGTGAGCACCCTATGGAGAGGCCCGCATCACAAGGAACAGAGGGCAGCTTCTGGCCGACATCCAGTGTGAAGCAGTTGCTTCGTCCTACCACCCAGCAATGAATTGAATCCTGCCAACAACTGCATGAGCGAGCTAGGAGGTGGGCTTCTCCCCAGCTGGGCCTCAAGCTGGCTTGTGGACTAACTGTGTTCTCCTATAATTCGTACGTTGACATCCTCATCCCTGGTCTGATGGTATCAGGAGACAAGGCTTTGGGGGACAATGAAGTCGTGATGTAGCACCCTCGTGAATGGGATGAGTGCCCTTAGAGTTAGACCCCAGAGACTGTCTCACTCTTTCTGCCATGTGTGAGGATCCCACGAGAAATCAGTTGCCTGCAACCCAGAGGGGCTCATCAGAACCGGATCGTGCTGATACATGATTTTGGACTTACAGCTTCCAGATCTGAGAAAAACAAATTTTTATTTTTTATAAGCTTCTCAGTTTATGGTAGCCCAAACTAAGACAAGATGGTTACAATCCACGCCAACACGTTCATTACAGTCTTATGACGGACCCTGAGCCAGGGACCCCAGTTAAGCTATGTTCAGATTACTGACCCACAGAAACTAAGAGATAATAAATATTGTTTTAAGTCACTAAGTTTTAGGATAATTTGCTATGCAGCAAAAGATAACTTATATATGCCACCTTAATTTATCCCCCAAAAAACTCACATTAAACTCAAGGTTTTATTAAGCAACCAAAGGGTATGTTGAGGATCAATGATTTTCCATGTTGAAATAAGAACTGTGTATTTAATATTTACCATTAACTGAACATTTGCTATGTACCAAGCACTATACTAAGTTATTTATATATTCTATATTGAATATTAACACTTAATTCTCAGTTTTGTGAGGTCCTTTTTAGTTACAGATGTATTCATTAAAGTATGTTTATTGTGGTAGTCATGGTTTGATGTTTACTTTCCATTGTCTCACTGAAGAATTTTTTAAGCTCTCCCTAGTGATCTTTTTATTCAGATCTTGCCTGCACCCTTGGTCTCCCTGTGTGATCCAAGCTTGCTGAGAGTATTCCTTGTGCTCTCACACAGTTCCAATACCGTACTTGGAGATTCTTCTCGTTTTGATCAGGACCAACACTGCAGTGAGAAAACGACCGGGATTTTTAGGAATGCGCATTGTGCTTTAGAACAGGGATCTCACGCTTACTTCCTATAGCCTTTGCTGCACAACTGCCTGCTGCTTCACATCACCTCTTACTGGGGCACCAGTTCCTGTTACTGTTTTGTGACCCTGCAAGGTGTTGGCTGTTTCCACGCTGAGTCCTCTGAGTTTTGCCTACGATAAAACAACATGGTTGGAAGTGTACCAACTTTTTGTTATTAGCGTGCAGACTAAGCTTGGATTCCTCTCTCCACATCCCAATAATGAACAAGACATTCACGATGCAACACCCCACCACGCACACGCACACACACACACCGGTTACAATAGATGAGGAGGCTCCTGTTTGAATGCTTCGTGTTCCCTCTAACCCCAAAGTGAAACACTTCCGCTAAAAAGTTAGTTCCGTTAGTTGCTTCCTCAAGTCTTTCATACCCGCAGAGAGGCACCTGTTTTGAAGAAGGTGTGTCACTGTCAAGACCATCGTATGTGTAGCTCCCTCGATTCTGTAGGGCTGTCCATGTCGCACACTCAGAACGTCTCACCAAGAGCAGAGCTGAATAAACTACATGGCAGATTCATTATTTGAGAAAAATCAGTGTATATTTAACACACATGCATTTCATTTGCCCAGTGAAATCTAGAGATAAACTTTCAGTCCCTTTATATTTTATAATAAAAAGGGGTTTAAAATTGATGTTTAGTTTTTTTCTCCTTAGATAAACATTTCTACATAATTGCTGAGCTCCTTAGATTCCACTCTATTTATTTTTTCTGTATGACTTGTATTGAAGTTCTGTTTAAATTCAGGCACCAGGCCACTGAAAAGCATGGAACATTTAGGCATTCCCAATTTCTTCAAAAATCTCAGGCCAGACAACTGTAGGTGTCTTTTAACTTTTCACACCCCATCCCCCTTTAACCCTTACATTGAAAGAAATGTTTTTTTTAAAGAATTGATTAGTTTTGAGGCAGAGAAGATGGGAAATCTTGCTTTCTTCGGGTTCTCTGCAAGGCTGTTCTCAAAACCCTACATGGAGGTAGAAACATTAAAACAAATAATGCTTTGACATTATTGTTTAAAAATAGGCACATTTTTCTACTCTGGGACTATGTTGTAATTCCAACCAGATTATTGTGAAAAATGAATGGCTTTGAAATTTCAGTGATCAATATGGATTACTAAAATACAAATAGCAGGGCTCCCGCTGGCTGAGCAAATTGTGATGAATAGTTTTTGTAAGTGTGTGGACCACCTTAGTCATTATAAGGTTTGGAAGTTATAAGAGAGCAGACATAAAGAAAGGATGAAGAATGACTCTCAAGCCTTGGCGTGGTGATGGGTGGAGACACTCAGAGAGGCAGGAAATCCAAATGTCAGTTTTCAGTGAAAAATAGTGGATTTCTCTTTGGATATGTTGAGTAGGAGGTGCCTGACAGACCTCCAGTTGGAAATGTCTAGCAGGCAATTAAATACATTTGTCTGGTGTCCAGGCAAGTGGTCAGGACTTGGAGTTTGTGGGGAATGGAGGGATTTAACGTAATGAGAGAAGGTGAACATTTATGGATTGATAGCTTACTATTTTTAGAAAACGTGACTTAACGCTATAAAAGCCATATGAAAGAAAAATGCCTCGAGCTTCAATATCTGTTCAACAGTTTCATGACCAAAAACTTAACTGCATGTGATTTAATCCTTTGAAAATATTTATTTAGTTCTTACACAAAGGCTCGTCTTACTACGGTGAGATTATCTGGGCACTGGGGAGCATCTTGCTCTGACTCCAGGTGTAGACGATTAACCTTGAACATCCAATGGATGTTCATCCCAGGTGTCACCTTTCAATACCTCTATTGAAACAACCATAAATTAAAATCTGGCATTATTATGCTTACTTTATAAGCTTTTATAAAAAAAAACCACACGCACAGCTAGCTGGCATGTTTGTTCAGGTCACACCATCTTTTTAAACATTTTACAAACATTATTTCTAAGGATAGCTGTCACAATTATCTATTGCCATAATAATGCCATATAATAATATATCATATGCCATATAAAAATAATGCCATATAAAAATATCATATTTAAGCCAGCCTTAAAATACCAATGGTGTACAACACTAAATTTGTGTTCATGTGTCTGGGGAAAGCAGAAGTCTGGGTAGGTGGCTGTGCTGATCTAGCTGGGCTTTCTCAGATGTCTGGGTATCAGTAGGTTGTCCATTCGAACAACAGGGGCTATTCTGCTCCATACACAGGAGTTGGCAAAAGTAGATTTACATCTGTAATATAAACAAATAATACAAGAATAAACTCTGTATTTCATGTACTCACAACAGTAGACCTACTTTTGCCCCACCCATCTCTCATCCTTCCACAAGTTGGCCCTGGCCTGTTGTCATGGCAATGTCAGAGGCACAAAAGAATAAGCCTGACTATAAGTGCATTTCAAACCTTTATTTGCATTCTGTTAGCATCCTGTTGGTCAAAGCAAGTCATGTGGTTGGCCCTGGTGGTTAAGAGTGGCACATAATCCCATCCATTGCAAGAAGGCACTGCCAAGTTTCATGGCACAGGGTATGGGTAGAGGGAAAGGGGAGAAGCTGGGCTCACTTTGCAATCTGTCCCAACAACATGGCCCCTCTCCCCTGGAAGCAACAATTAAACTACGTGTCTCCTACAGCCTACTCCAGGTTTACTGGATCAAAGGCAGTCACAGTCCAAAGCTAAAAATCTGAGACTGTAGAGATGAAGAAAAGTCTCTTGTCTGAAATCAAAATTTGTATTATAGTTCCCTTAGAAGCTCAGCATTTTACTATAATTTAAGAATTATTTTCACTGCTTTGTCCATAATAAAACCATACAAAGAAAATACTTTTAGTACATGTATATATAACTATTGAAAAAATGTATTCATCTCTTTATTTGTTCAATATGGTTCATCATCTTTATATACACTAAAAGATATATTAAAATATGTCCCTGCTCTCAATATATTTATAAAAAAATGGAAACAAGTCACATATAATGCAAGGTGATATGTGACTCTAATCATATCCAACCTAGGATCTGCAGGATTTTGTGACATCAAAGAAAAAAAAAACTCTGTGTTTTGAGCCCTGTGTCAGTTGCTCTATATTTTTCATTTCTTGTAATCCTCATGAAATATAAAATGTAGGTGTTGTTCTCTACATTTGGCACCTAAGAATCTAAGGTCAAGAGCCTTTAAGAAACTTGCTGAAAATTTACTCATCTGTCAACTGTCTGATCCAGATTTGAATTTAGCTCTTGCTATCCTCAGGACCCAGCTACTTTTCATTCATCAAAATTGCCTCCTTCTGATACAAACCCTTTCTCAATTTGTTAATATCAGAGTGATTCGTTGTGAAATTTGGACATGAGACTGTCTTTTTAATAGAAAAAAGAAGAGAATATCTTTGACATGATATAAATTTAGTATTGTTAAACTTTTGAACTGAGAATACATTTTCAGCAAATCTGTTATGTATTTTACTTTAAACTCATCTTTTTATTTCATAATATTAACTTCTGTTTCAAGTTCGAGTCTATATATTTTCAATGACTTAAACAAGATGTTGGCCATGTCTTTATTATTTGCTGATCAAACGCACGTCTTCCAAGCATCTGTAACGAACTCTATGGTGCTATACTGCAGGACTAATTAACTGGAACTATAGAGCATCGAAGGTGAGAAGCATCATGGCCCAACACTGACTCCTCCAGAAAAAGCTTCCAAATGACTTGGAAATGGGTTTCACTAACTTAGCCAGGCAAGACATGTTAAAATGATGTGAATATTACTATTACTTGCCCAATAAAAGTATAAAGAAGAAACTTGCTTGAATGTATAATTTAGTATATTAATTATTAAACGCGGTCATTAACTTATTCACACACTTTGAAAAATTAACATCTGATAGCAATTGGCAGTTTTTCACATTTGACCCTAAGGAAATACACTAAACAATATATCAAATATTTTTGTTCTCAAATAATAAATGTCTTCAAATTGAGGGTGGAAGACACAAAGTATATTAAAGCAACATATTTAAATTAACTTTGGAAAAGACTTTTATTTCTTTTAAATCTCAAATTTGTCAATTTTTTATTATTGAAATCTGAAGAGAAAGACTACAAAGAAAATTTTTGATAAATTTTTATATCCTATGCGTAAAGTATAGACATCTCTTTATTAGACTTGTAGACTAATAGACATTTTCCCAAGAATATTTGTGATAACAAGGAACGTAAGCCCTTAAATCTGTACCGCTATAGGCATGGGAAAATATCTTAAAATTTCCAAATCCCAGACACCTATAGAAAACTCTCTGCTTTAAGACTTGTATGTTTGTTTATATAACATATCTCTCATTGGCAGGAGTAGTAAAATTAGCACAAGATTTTGTCAGAAAATTTTGCTTCAAAGTTTTGCTTTTTTCTTCTAATCCTGACTGTGTATTCAAATCCTGAGACACCTTTAAGACACATGAATTGCCCGGGCTCCATCCCAAGATTCTAAATGGTGTTTCCTGGACTGTTTTTATCAAAACACCTCTAGGTCAGGGTGCTGAGGCTGAATCCACACATGCAAAATTAGGTAATATTGATTATTGCCTAACCACATGTTTAGGCTTGTTGGGAGACTCAGATGAGATACATGTCTTTTTCTCATCTCCCAGCACTAGCCTTTCAGCTCTGTTAAACTGCTTTAGTAAGCTCCGTCAGACTCTACTGGAGCGTGGCAGTGGGTGGTGCGGGGAGAGAAAGAGAGAGAGATGAAAGTGACATCAGTTTGGATGTCATTTCTTTTTTGTAAATCTGCCTTATTTTTCATGTAGAACAAATTTTATTAATGGATATTTTAAAACCATACTTGGTAGATTTAGTACATGATTCATGCTTTTCCAGTTAGTGTAGGTGAACAAATTTTATCTCTGTAAGTACTTTGCTTGATAAATCTTGTTTCTGTGATTTCCTATTTATATACTAATTTATATTTCTACTCTCTCTTAAAAATGCCTATTTAAAAAGTTTATTTTTTTCAGAATATCAAAACAATGCATGCTAACAGATAATGGCTGGAAAATATAGAAATGTCACAAAAGAAAATTGGCCAGCATCCAGAAAAAACTCACTGTTGACATTCTAATTTGTTCATTTCTCCATTTAATTAGAATTTTTAAAATTATTTGTCTGAATGCATTCCATTACAAGATAGCAACATTTTCTCTGTTATATATTTTGCAAATATTTTCTGATTGTGCTTCCAGCTTGTTTATTTACTTTTCCTTATTTCTGTATTCCTTCCCCTTTTTTGGTATACACTGTTTAAAACTTTTTGTAATCAAACAAATCCACTTTTTCTCTATGACTTCTTTCACTGCTCTCATGTTTATGAAATCCGTGCTTGAACCAATATTAGACAAATATTCACCACAGTTTCTTTTTTGTTTATGGCTTTTTCAGTTAGCTTTCTGATCCATTGTTTTCACAAATGGCTCATATATCCCATATAGATGTAATTTCAAATAATACAGGTACATAGTTAAATTTCCCTGGAAGGTATGGGATACATGTATTCTTTTAGTTTTCTTTTGTATTATACACCAAGATGTGTTCCAGCTGTATGAAAATTATATGTACATCAAAATAAAATCATACAACTAAAAGAAAATGTGGATTAATATTTATATAATACTAAAATATGGAGGATGTTTCCAAACATAAAACCAAATCTATTCACATAGAAAATGAAAAGAGATTTGTGTCTCAAAGACAACCAATAAGTATATACAAAGCCAAGTAAAATGTAAACACAGGGAAAATGTTTATTGTCCTGATCACTCACAAATATGCCAGTAAAAAGAAACAATTTTCAACTCTCAAACTGGCATAGATTAAAAATTTGAAAATATTGGCAAGGAGATTGAAAAATAGGAAATCATAGGCACTGTATTTCAGAGAGCAGTTTTCATAGCACTTCTGGGAAGAACTTGGCAAATTTTTTTCAAAAGTCTTAAAAAAACATACAAACTTTTTACCAGTCATTTTCTTTGCAGTTATAGCCTAAGAAAGTTATCTGAACTATATAAAGATTTTGATAATTTATTTCTCTGAAAAAAAGAAAAAATAACCAAAAGAACCAACAAGACTAATTGGTTAAGGAAATTACAGCACATTTTTGCAATGAAATAATATAAAACATATATGATCATAAAGTATGTCAGTAGACTCCATATTGTCAAAAGAAAATGTTCACAATGTATATTTAAGTGAAAACAAAATGTACACTTTGTAAAAAGGAAAATGGTACAGCAGTCAGAGATCATCTACTAAAATTCAAGCACCAGTTAATTTTTCGTGATGATTAACAAACAATAAATCATGTTAATGTAAATACTGTTAGAAGATAGAAATTTATAATTCACTGAAGTCAATCTTTGCTCATCAGAAGGAGACAGGCTGGCAAAACTAAATCCACACTTATTAGTCTCCTTTAATTTAGTGCAATAAATTAGATGAAACTAATCTTTTGATCCAGAGTCTAAAGCTTAAAATAAAACTTTTTGATATGATAATCTTATCTCCCCTGGAATGCAGGCAAAGGAAGTTGATTCCTCTGCATGGAATACAATTTTAGATTTGATGATGTGGTTTTGTTATTTTAGAATCAGAAGAACTGGCCTTAAATCCTGGCTTGGTCTTGAGCAAGTCCCATGATCTTTCTAAGACTTACTTCCACATCTAAAAAACGGGAAAAACTCGCTCAGCCTAGAGGAGTATTATACTGAATCAGAATTTAAGGGAGGGAGGTGGGGATGGCTGGGTCGTGGGGGTCGGGGGGTAAATGCAGACAACTGTGATTGAATGACAATAAAATAATTTTTAAAAATACAAAAAAATGTAATAAGATTGTGTGTGTGTTTAAACATTTAAAAATGTTAGCCAAGGAAAGGACCTTAAGGCTATTTAAAACCATCTCCCAACCTGGAAAACACTATTAATCTAATTAAGGCACACAAAGTCAGATGGGGGTCTGAGTTTTGGCACCTTTATAAAACTTATCAGGAAACTAGATTCTGAAGGAACCTGACCCATTATTGCAAACCCTATACCACTCAACAATTAAAGCATTGTATAAAGATAAATCAAGGAGTCATGTTTCTTCTCAAAGAAGCGCACAATGTAAAAGGAATAATAAAACCTAGTGATTTAAGTCCCTATAAAATTAATGCATTGTATATGAAGAATTAGCATAAAACATACTGACATTTATAGAATTGTTTCCAAAATACACTGAAGGAATGCCTTGTTAGAGAAAACAGTGGTTTGGAATCATTTCCTCATGTGAGCCATAAAAAGTCTTATACTTAGGTACTTTTATTTAGTTGCTTTAAACCACAGTTGAGTTCATGTACATTGGAGCTTAGTTCCCAAGTATTTTTAATCTCTCTCTTCCTACAGTAAAGATAGCTACTGAATTCTAAAGCCTCTAAGAACACATCGGTGACATGACTGTTTTACCACCAATGAAAACTGGTAGAGAAGGTACATATTACGAAGAATCGCTGTCTTTTGAAACTAAAGTTCTAAGGATGAAAGGTGCACATGAACATTCTGTAAGGATGCATGAATTTGCAAAGGTTTTTATTCAGGTCAACAGGATTACCCTTGTGTTTGTATCCGTTTCACTGCCCTTCATTAGCTGGATCTACTTGTCCTACTTAAAACAAACGACCTTGATTTTTAATTTTCAAAACAAATGCCATATGTAATTGTCTCTTACATCTGTGGTGGAGCAACAAGCCTCTTTTTATTTCATACTTTCCTATAGGAATTACTATTTTTTAAAAAAATGTGTGGTAAAACCCATAAAATGCACCATTTTAATTATTTCAACTTACACAATGATGAGCAACCATCACCAAAAGCGCTGTCCGGTTCCAGAAGGAACCCGGATACCCCAAAAGGAAATCCCGTTCAGCAATCATTGCCCACCGTCCCAGCCCCCTGCCCCTGGCAGCTACTAGTCTGCCCTTTTCCCTGTGGATTTCTCTATTTTGGGTAGAAACTATTATCTTTCATCCAATTATACTACACAAGCTACAGTGTTTGTCCTCCAGATCCATTCTTCACTCTTCCCCATTCTGCTTCGGACCTTGGGAAACCAATGTCCCTGAGTGCTGTGATGGGGCATCCCTGCCCTCTGGCTTCTAGTCGGCTTGGTTGATCAGGAAGCACAGCAGGAACATCGGAGAACAGGAGGAAAACTGAAGATCTCCTCCGTTTCTTCCCTCCCTGGTCATCCTGTGGTCCCCCATACACACATCAGCAATCAATACAGTATAGACACAAATAAGTATAGCATATATACACACAAAGAAACAAATGAAAAATAAATACATAATTTTGAAATATAAAAACTACAAGAAAGGCATATTCTATAACTAGTATCTCAAAAGGAAAATAATATTTTGAAGAAATGAACAGATAAAATGTTTTTACGAAAGAAATGTGACGTTATAGATCCATGTTGAACCTGTCTGTTCTTGTCTCATATCATAAAACACTTTAAATTGCTAGATACTTTATGAATGCTGGTTATTTAGGTCTCCTCCCTCAGTGTGAAGACCATGATCTTAGGAATTTTGTCTCTGAGATGAGGTCAAGACTTAGGTTGTGTTTCTAGTTGTTGAAATCCCAGGCAGCATTTCACAGTGGTTAGTATGTAATCTTTTATGTTTTGACTGAATTTTAAATTGGGTCTATTCAAACTGTTTGGTGAATGTGCTTTTTCAATTGAGAGAAATGAGTAATTCCCCCCAGTTTTCAGAGAATTTCATCAAATATCTGTTTGATATTAACAGAGCTCAGCAACTTTTATTTTGAGCATACTATTAGTTTGGAAATGTCCTTGTGCTCCTTATTTATTTTTATTTTATTTTGATCTTTTGAATTCTAAAAGAAAAATAAGGATGCCAAATACTTTACGTATTAGCCAATGAATAGAAAAATCTTGTAAGAGAATTTTGTGTAAGGCATAGCACCCTATAATCACCCCATAAAAATAAGAAATATTTACAAATGCCAGGTTTTCAGTGGTGCAATAAATATGGCAGTGGCTTAAATAAGTTATTCAGCACAACTTCTCCATGTAAGGACCTTAACAAGCTTTGTTATTCAGCTCTGAATATGAATATGCGCTTTACAAATTTCTTAAACCAGAGGACCAACAAAACTACAGTGGCTTTCAACTGAGCTTGGTTGTAAATCATCCTGGTCTTGGTTTAGACTCAAGAATCAGAGCAAAGCTTTATTGCTTCTCAAAGACATTTCAATCAGTGTATTTATAAGGCATGTTTCATAAACCTCAATATCACAAATTTGTATAAATGACAGCTGTTTATTCTCTCCAGACTTAGAGGGAAAAGGTAAAAAGAGTAACGCATTTCTTTAAATGTGAACAGAAATCTACCACAAGGTTTGTCCAAAATAGAACATCAGTGTATTCTGATACTAACAAGTTTCTAAACATAACCTTTACTGTATAAAAATTAACATATTGAAAAGATTAAATGAAAACCAAGTTAATGGTGATGTCATTAAAGCAGCTCTCACTGAGGAACTATCTCAGTGGGTAAAACGAGGCCACATTAATGACCCAGTGCAGAAATAAAATCAATTCTTAGGACATAAACTTGTTTTAACACCTTGAGAGTTTAGGCTTAGTCTTTTATAATTTGTTTTACACCTTTAGAAGGTAAGAGTTTGTAGCTCTGAGGTAATACCTTACCCAGAAGTTTCCTTATGGATATCTGATCTGTGGATTATTTAAAGATGTGTTTGTTTAGGACATTTGAAGTGTCCCTGCCACTTTGCTTCTCTAGTCATGTCACACACTCCAACTATGAAAAATTGTGAGGAAAATTAAAGACAAATGTTTCCTTATTCCAAAGAATAACAAAATTATGTTAAAGCAAATGCCCCCTTTTAGTAGTGAATTCAAGAAATTATATAGGGTGAGACAAAAGTGGTTTACAGTTGTGATTGTGTGAAGCAGAGTTTCTTCTTGTATTATTGTATAGTAAGTATTATATTATTTTCCATACAAATGACTCTAAACCTACTTTTGACCCACTCTGTATGAATATGGCAGAATAACCCTTCCTTAAACTCTCAGTGGAATTAGGGGAGAAAGAAGAGAAAGCTTGAGAGACTGAGCAACTGTATACTCTAGTCTCCAGATACAAGAGGAACAAAGAACTGGACTCCAGCATAAACATGCAAGCAGCATATTATTTGAACTATTGGGTTGTGTTGGTGGTCAGTGTGTGTTAGGAGAAACTGCAACGAATCTACCCACAAACATCGGCCCCATTTCCAAGCAGTATTCTTCAAATACAAACACACAAATCACAACGTATTTTTAAATGCTCAGAATAATAGTCAATTGATAGCATTTGGTGCTTCTCAGTCTATTAATTATCACTGTTACCAAAATATCTCTTAAATACCACTACAATCTATGTTTCCACAATGGGACTCCTAGGAAGGTTTCATTGTAAGGTAATCTCGTAGAGACTTCATGTCCCATCAAGAGGTCTTTCCTGAAATATAAAGGAGACTCTGGAAGGAGCATCCCAAGGAAGAAGGAAAGAGGGAGGAGGAAAGAGGTTAAAGGAGATAATCAAAGTTAGGGGTCACTTGGGGACTTGTTGTTTGCAAAGCAGACTAGAATAGAGAAGATGAGGCAAGGACTCACACAAACATTTCTGTTTAAAATGCACTCACATGATTAATTTTATATTTCCATTAAGATAAACAAACTTTACTCTGTTGGAACCCAATATTCACCATGTAATTTTTGTGTTTGAACAAAGTTGGATTTTTAAAACAAAGCTCACCTTGGTAACAGTAAGAATTCTGTATTTGGACCACTATTATCCTTTCCTCAGTATACAGTTACATCTAATATTTTAATAAAGATGCTAATGAAAATAAAAATAAGGCCACCACAGCTTCTAATTGCATGCATAGAAGTTGTTGTCAGTGTAGCTTTTGAAAACTCCATGGGCCTAGTTTTAAGTATTCAAGGGACCCAAGTAAGTTGTAATACCCAAAGCTGCTATTCCCCTTTTCAGGGAGAGCCTCATCCTGCATTTCCACTGTTCTCTTCTTTAGTGGTTTTTCAATCACTTTGGGTCAGCCTGGGGACTGTTCTTCCTGATTAAAATTTTCCCCAAGATCTTTCCAAAATAGAGAAGAAAGAAAATTTTATACAGTGAATATTGTTTTAGATTTATCATGCTTTATATTTAGTTGAACTCAAAGTCATTTCTCCCTATACCAAATCAGAAAGATTATGTTTAAAACAGCTTTTGGAGTCAACTTCATTTTAATAAACATTTTGAGTCTCTTTCTTTTTTTTTTCTTTTTTTATTAAATTTATTGGGTTGACATTGGTTAATAAAATTATATAGGTTTCAGGTGTACAAGTCTATAATACATCATCTGTATATTGTATTGTGTGTTCACCACCCAAAGTCAAGTCTCCTTCCATCACCATTTATCCCCCCTTATACCCTCTTCTACCTCCCCTTTCTCTCTGGTAATCACCATACTAAGGCCCTTTCTTTATGTAAGATTCTGTGCTAGGTTCTCTGAGAGATGCCTGGATGAAGAGGAAGAATTTCAAGACTGGAGCAGCTTATAATCTAGTAAAAGAGGCAGTAATGGACACACGAACCCCACTTAGAAATACTACTCTAAGAGGGGGAAGGAAAAACTGATCCCACGTAAGATAATCAGAAACCCTATAAAAGCAGGTCTTAGAAGTTATCTCGGATTTGGGGCATTTATCTGGCGCTGGCACATACGAAGAAGGCCTTGGGTCTTTTGCTGCTTCTTGTCAATGACTAAGGCCATATTTATCACTAATCCTTAGAAGTTCTGAGACTTTCCATCACCGTTCCTATTCTTTGTTACAAAAGTTAAAAAACATCAGGCTAATTCAATGGCTTAATCATCCAGGTGCACCATTTGCTTTCTGAAAACTGTTTAGTTGTTCACAATGAAGAAATTGAGTGAGCTCCTTGGAATACATTTACAGGGTGACCAGTTAGAATAAGTAATAACGGTTAAACTGTAGTTTTCAAATGCAGGGCTTAACCTTTATATTGCCTAAAGTGAAAAAAAACCGGTTCAAATTTCAAAACTACAAAATGCATTGAAATGTTGACCCAGTTTCCCTCCTGATATGTGGCCCTCTCTGACAAAGGTCAAGTTGACAAAAAATAGAGTTCGGAGTTGCTCTTGGGGTATAATGTCTATTAGTTTCTAGGGGAGAACAAAAGTTCAGGCAAGTGGCTCTTAAAACCTGCCTGGGATGGCGTTCTTTTTATCATTCATTTTCAGTGGAAACATTTAGAAGCTCATGAGCTAGGATGATAAATGAAAGGAAATGATTGAACTGAAATGTTCTCGTTTCATTCAATTATCTCCGATAAGATTCTTCCTGCTTTAGAAGAGTGACCCTCCCTGCTTTTAATGCTAACTCAAAACAACTGCTTGGGAATTCAATCTGCTGCAGGATCGTTGGTTTACAAATGTGTAATCCTAACAATGGTGGCGACTCAGCATGGTTATAATACACCGGAGGCTTCAGGTCCCAAATGTGGTGGTCAACCAGTAGCATCGCCACCAGCTGGGAGCTTGTACGAAAGGCAGGTATGAGGCCTCAGCTCAGTCCCCTTGAATTATTAGAATCTGCTTCTGAACAAGAGCCCTAGGATGTTAGTATTCAAACTACACATTGAGAAACATTCACTAGAGTTTTCACCTAAAGGGAAAATAATAAAGAAAAAGATCACATCCTGCAGAAATTAGAGCTGCTGTTGAAGAGAAGCAGTACCACAAATGATTAAGGACTTATAGAAGTTCTCCGCATCTGTGTTGTTTTGCCTTGGTGTTTAAGCATGGTGATTTGATCAACAATCACTTCCATAAGGAAAAGAGCACAATGCCTCTTTCCTCCACAGAGTTCTTTATGGTTGGTTCCGCGTCACTGTTTTTAATAGGCCTGGGGCCTGCAGTTTGTCTCTGAGACAGAGACAAAGAGGAATAGCTGGCTGCTGACACAAACAAGAGAGTACAGCGCAGTAACTCAACTGCCACCTGCCAATTCATCCTCCTTTTAAACTCAACCCTAAAGACTCCGCAGATCCTGGCCCTCTCCCACCTGGCCTCTCGTGGACATTCAAAGGACTCAGATGAAAGTTGCTAATAGGGGCAGCCAGGACAGTGGTGAGCATCATGGCCCAACAATTGTTGGCAGCTTCTCTCTGCTCACCATTAAGGATTCTTCTAATCCATCAATGGTTCCTTTTGAACTTTGGCTCACAGACAAATCCCATGCCAGAGTAGTTAGCATCTCCAGATCTCTGTACTCGGCAACACTTTGAGCCGTGAGGTTGACTTGTGAGCTCACTCACTATTATTTGAGAGAAATCAGTTATACACAGATGTGAGTAAGAGAAGAAGAAAGAATCTTACCCACAGTTTGTGCTTCCCAAACTGTTATAACTACCAGGGAAAGAAAATGAGATGCCAGGTCCACTTGAAAATACCCAGGGGAACTCAGCCAGTGAACCAGATGTTAGGATAATATTTATTAAAGGCAGGGGCTGAGCATATGAATTTGGGTCTTTTATCTTCTATCGCACTCATCTTACCAGTGAGTATAGCCATGTGTCTGTGTGTGTGAATGGATAGGATGTATTGAAAAGCTCAAGTTTCGACCATTCCGTGATCATTTATGTGGCCGATAGCTCATGGGTACCTAGATAAAATGACTGTCAAGAGGAAATCTCTACCAGTAAAAACAAGGATATGGGCAAGTCACATGCAAAGAGCTCACTGGTGTAGGGGTAGTATGGAAGTTAGTCTCGTTTTTGAAGGTGTCCAGTAAGTGCGTGTGAAAGTTAGAGACCGGGGTTCTAGAATTGCTCCCTAGGAGATCTTGGGACTAATGTTTTATTTTCCTGAGCCTTGTTTTATTATACTCAGAATGATGAGTTTTAAATTAGTGTCCCACACAATACTGTTCTTAGCAAAGTAAGTGTTAGTACAAGGGAAAATGGGAGAGTTCATCATGCACCAAGCTTTCACATTCAATAAGTGGAGAAAGCAATGGATTCAACACAGGTAAATAAACAGGCTGCTTTCCTTTGAAACATCTCAGTGCCCATAAGGTTTTCGTGTGGAACGTGACCATCCAGGAGGAGACACGGCATGCTGGATCTCTCCAGCTTCTTGACCCAGGTTCCTCCTAACTGTGGTAGATCTCTCTATACCCCAGGGACACGCTGGACCTGGTATTGTGGATGATCTCTGAGATTTGTGTCTGGGCTGACATTTTATGATTCTGTGATCCTGGAGGACCATTGTTCCTCCTCCACGCCTGTGCTGATGGGAGTGTGCAAAAGCTTTTCGGCAGCAGGGAAGTCATGTATATACTGGGACTCTTTACTCTTAGTCTCCCATGACCCCCTGCGTGTGTATTTAGGTAAAAGCAATTAGCTCACAGTTACAAGACAGCCTTGAATGTAGAATAGGTTAAAAGGCAAATTCATCCAATGGAAGAAAGGTGCTTTTTATTGCAATTTACTCTGAAATAAAATTCATATAAAATTTAAACCAGTTGTTTGAAATGAAATCATTTACTTGAAAGGGGGGAACCACCTCTCCATTTATTATCAGACAGTTTCAAATATTTTGGACTAGCTTCTAAGAGCTCAGTCTTATCTCCTTTTCTTTTTCTAAATAAAAGATACAGTTGTGACAGCCATTAATCAGGACTATTTTATTGGGAAAATATTAAAATTATAAAATTGTGTGCCTGTGGTGTTTGCACTAAAGCTTTATCGCTGAATGTTAATATGCAGGAAAAAGTGCCAGTTCACTATAAAATGTGTCCTGTTAAAATAAATTATTACAGTAAAGTATTTTAAATTTGAAGAATTCTGAGATCAAAAGAATTCCAGGTTAAAAAGATAGCAGACGAAAGTTCTAGTTTCCTGTGCCTCTGAGAAGTAGGCTAAAATTAAAAGAAAATAATAAAGTGCTGGTTCAGTTTGAACAGAAAATGGTACAAATACACTTGGATTATCATTTCCACAGGGCATTCTCAAACTGCACACTTATTGACTTAATTTTTTCTTCTTTTCAAAACTATCAGTATTCTTCTCTTTTTAAAATGACTCCTCAAGTTCATGTCTACTTTTGGGGAAAATTGTTCAGTTATTTGACTTCGAAATGAGCTGCCTTCCAGTCTTTATAAGGCAGTTCCCGGAATCAGTCTAATTTTGCGTACTTGTTCCTGGCTAGAGCTTATTATTGCTCGAAGAATATGCGCTGACAGGCAGAGACAAAAAGGTCACCAAGAGGGTCACTTTTAAACAGAAAATGTGATTTATATATTATAAAGCACTCTATTATTATTAGATAGAAGTGGAAGTTCAGGGCGAGAATATGGGACTTGAAAAGTCTCTTATTTCTGAAAGTTCAGACAGATTTTAGGGAGAAACCGCGCCATGAATTTCTATTTCACCAAGGAGGAGGCTGCAGGGTGAGCAGTACGGGCAGAATGAGAGATGGAAATATGAGCCAAAGTGACTTTATTATGTTTTAAATGAAAGAAGCTAAAATATTTTATTTTGTTTGGGGGGCAGAGGGGAATTGCATTTATACACATACAAGTGAGTGTTTTCATTGAAATTAGTAGTTATTGGTTTTGAAATGTAAAATCTGTTAAACACAGTGTTTTATGCAGCTAAGAGCCATGGTCTTTGTAATGTACAATGTTTTGTATGTTTTTGTAGTGTTTTCTTTTTCTGTTTTGTCTTTTGGGAGGGTAGTGAGAAGGAGAGGAGTAGAGAGGGAGGAAATAGAGAGAAAGAGAGAGAGAGAGAGGAAGGTAGGGGAGAGAGGAACCTTTACTCTAGTTTCATTTAGAATATGATAGATTTTCAAGAGTCAAAACCAGCTTTAGATGTATATACTAAACACTAAAAAACAAAAAGAGGCTAATAAATTAAGATGACATCACAGACCACAAAACAGACCCTGTTCTGTACGAAAGTTAAAGGCATGTGACTGGCCCAGGCAAGAGGGTTTGCTTGCCTCAAGCAGAATCGCCAGTTCTTCGGTTTATCCATCTGCAACCGGTTGACGGTGTTCCACAGTGGTGATGAATTATACTCCGTTTCCTCAGTCTAATCCTTTTCATTTATTTATATTTTATGGAGGAAACATAAAAGGCTTCTTAGAAAAATCCAACTGTTTTTGATAAACCTTGTCATGTGCAAATAATGGAGCCTTGTCAAGGCCAACCTTTTCTGGAAATTTATACCTTCTAATAATAATTAAAAGGGGAAAAAAAGAAAATCAGAAACAAATAAGAAATATATTGAGTTGGATTCAAAGCATGTTTGTGGCTTTGAATCAGTGGCAATAAAGCATTTTCTATCAAAAAAATGTTTAAACATGGCAGTAACTAAAATCCATGTTCAGCTTGAATTTGGGATTTTTCAAATAGTGAAACCATGACTTCAATTTTTCAGCCAAAGGGAGAAAAAAAACACTTAGTTCTCTGTGAAGCATTATATTAATAGTCTGGATCACGAACAATGAGAAAGTGCTGGGCAGTGGATGGACTGCAGCTTGATGCAGGACCTTAAAGAAAGCCATGAAGAATTCTCAGCAAGAGGTTTTAATCATTTCCAAAGAAGTAAAATTTATACAAGCAAATACACTTTAGCTATTCATGGAATATATATGTATATCTCTCTATATATATCTATATATGTGCATATATAGATATATATGTTTTTATTTTCTACACATTTTTCCCAGTTTTTCAGAAAGTGGTATATCAATACCTCTTTTAAAATAATGATAATAATGAGTAATGTTTATAAACCAAAAATTCTGAGGGAATTTGCCAATTTATGTTTATTTCCATCTTTTACTTCCTTCTATATTTCTTTTTTTATTTTATATTTTATTTATTTATTTTTAGAGAGAAGGTTGGGGAGGGAGAAAGTGGGATAAAATATCAATGCGTGGTTGCCTCTCACATACCCTCTACTGGACACTTGGCCTGTAACCCAAGCATGTGCCCTGACTGGGAATTGAACCAGCGACCCTTTGGTTCACAGGCTAGCACTCAGTCCACTGAGCCATACCAGCGAGGTCCACTTCTTTGTATATTTCTATTAAATCAGTAGAAACTCTTCAGCTAACTATAAAACTTCTATTACTAGATTTTATTTGCTTTGAAATTCTTATAGAATGCATTCTCTATTTTTATTCTCCTTCCCTACAGTGTACAGCTCCTTCTTATGGCAGTAGTTCTCAACTCTGGCTGTTGATTAGAATTTTTAGGGAGCTTCCAAAAATACTGATTCCTGGCCTCACCTCTTCCCAGCTGAAACCGAATCTCTGGGGACATGATACTAGACATCTATCTGTTTTCAAAGTCCTTCCAGTGATTCTAATGCACAACAAAGTTGAGCCCCACTGCCCTATGAGATTATGTCAGAATCCTCTTAGAGTAAAATATTACCAGGAGAACTTCACACTCATTAAAATGGTGAGAATTCTATCCACTTTTTAGGCTTAAAGGGGATAGAGGCAGGGTAGGGATTGGGAATTCATGAAGTCTTGAGTTCAAATCTAGGTTCTGCTGTTTACTTAAAATATGATCTTGACCTTGATCTTACCTATGAAAAACACTAAATAATAAATTTTTTAGAGGGTTATGGGGAGATCAAATAAGACAACGTAAGAGAGTCAGAAGTGCTAGAGATGTGTGAAGACTGCATATCAACTACCAATGGATCTGTCAGGAGGGAATCTAGACAGTGCAGCAGATGCAAGACCTCAACTGCCTATTGTTGAAATGACCTTTGTGGGCAAATACAGCAATAAATGGAGGAACTGTTTTGTGGCTGAAGGAAAACGTTGTCATTTAATTATTGAAAAAGGAAAGCACCTCAGAAACACAGCCTGCATATCTTAAGAGACAGGAGTCTTCAAGGTCACCTAGACCTTCTAGCCACTTAAGATGCTTCTATGCAGAAATCACAGGCCTTAGGGAGGAAATACACATAAGCACCTCCCTCCTCTCTCTAGATTTCCCTTTATCTTCAAGTAAACAGAAAATACAGTTTAGCAAGAATTGCTGTACTTCTCTGAGGTGCTAGCCAAGAGGCACTCTGTATCACAGGTATTATTGGGACCTTGTGCACTTCCTTGCGGGTGTGTTCGGCATCGGGGGACCCATGTCAAACTACGTACAGAGACCTGCCATCTCCAGATATTCTGCAAACGTTGCTTTCTTTCCACTCCCCACCAAGTAATTTTTTCTTCATTATCTGATTTTCATATAACAATGTCTGGTACCCTTGTCTCTTGAAGTCTCCTTTTCATTCTTTCAACAACTTAGAGTAGTACACCCTTCATGTAGTTGATTGTTTAATGAATTTTCATTGATTGTATTTGTTTGCTAGGGCTGCCATACAACATATCACAGACTGAGTGATTTAAATGAGAGAAGTTTATTTTCTCTCATTTCTGGAGCCCAGAAGTCTTGGATCAGGTATCAGCAGGGTTGGTTCTTCTGAGGGGCAGATCAGTTCCAGGCCTCTTTCTCTGGCTTATACACGGCCATCTGCTCCCCGTGTCTCCTCATATTATCTTCCCTCTATGTGTATCTGTGTCCAGATTTCCTCGTCTCATTATGTAGACACCAGCCATACTGGAATAGAACCCACCCTAATGACCTTACTTTAACTTAATTATGTCTGTAAGGCATCTATCTCTAAATGCAGTCACATTGGGAGGTAACGGGGATTAAGACTTCAACATAAGAATTCTGAGGGGGGAACATTTTAGCCCATAAGGGGTAATTCATAAGGAATGAGGAAATAAAGGTTTATGAATAGATAAAGAATAAGTAAATCAATGCATACAACTATTACAAGGTCAGCAAAACTAGAGGATGAGTGTTTATATGCAAACAAAATTTCCTAAACTTAATAAAAATATTTAAATTCAAACTTTTGTCTCAGAGGAAGCTTGTTTATTTTTGTTTCTAGAAATTCTAGAAGTCTTGGTATGAAACAAGCTTGTTCAGAAACACTAAATTTTACACATAGGTTTTTAAAAATATGAATCTTATTTTTTTCCTGGAATAATAAAAATAAAATTAAAGGACAAAAAAATATCGTGTGTTGTTTCCCCCTGGGTAACATGTACCCAGAAAGAGCCACATCGGGAAGAGTTTAAATCAGGGGTCCCCCGCCTCCAGGCCCCGGAGCAGCACTGGTTCAGTCCTGTGAGGAACCAGGCTGCACAGTGGGGATGAGCTTGAATTCATGAGCGGGAATCACCCCAACACCATCTCCCCCACCCTGGTCTGTGCAAAACCCGTCTTCCACCAAACTAATCCCTGGTGCCAAAAACGCAGGGGACCTCGGGGTTAAATGACCTTATCTCTACATTTATTTGGAGAATATCACGTAAGCCAAAAGAGCAGTGACTACTATTCAGATCAAGAATAAAAATTCTAGACAACTCTATTAATTTTCAAAGTGCTTGAGAAAATCAGTTGATTGTTCTGGAGTGTGACAAAGACGTGCAACGTAAGCATTCATGCCTCCACTTGCAGTTGATGATGAGTGAAAATAATCAGAACACAATAAATACTTTTTCTGTAGAATCACAACTACAACTGAAGACTATGGCTTCAGACAGTGTGCCCTGGTTTGATAGTTAAATTTTATATCTGAATCATCACAACAAATATGCACATTGTAAGCAGGAAATGCTTTTAAGTTCCATGGAGAAGACAAATGTTAGCAAAATTATGACACTTTTAAAAGGTATCTCTAATTATATTTGGAGTATTCACCAGGACAAACAGTAACATTTTAAAAATGTGTGTATATGTTAATTTTACATTATCAGCGCAGTTAGCATGACCTAAGTGATTTTTGTGTGCCAGGAAAAATAAATAAAATAATTTATTATTCATCTAGTTCATTACTTTGCCTTCTCTTTTTTTTTTTTTTTGCCTTATTTCATCATTTTCTCCATATAATTACTATTGGATTGTGAAATTCATAGCAGTGACACCTATATTAGAGTTCTTAGTGGCATGTAAAACTACATTTTTGGTGCTGTTACAACTGAATTTTACTAGAGTTCCACCAATATGATCTTTAAAAATGTTAGCCATTATCACTTCAACCTAACTTTAAATCCTAATTAGAGTTTTCATTTCAGACTTCTGCGTAGCTCTGAGTATGGATAGTCAGTAGCTGATCAGTAGCAATTCAAAAGTTATTAAAAGTTAAAAATACATTTTAAAATAATGATAACAATTTGTCTAAATTAGACCTCAATCATTCTGAAGTATCTGAGGTTAAGCTCAATTTATCAAGGTTTGGTGGAAGATGGAGGAGTAAAAAAAATGATATTAGTCACTGTCCCTCAAATTTATTTTAAAAGACAAATTCTTAAATTGTATTAAGTCCTCTCAAATTTTGGAACTCTGCTTATTCCATCTGTGACAAATCACTTCGCTGACACTGCCCTTCTCCGTTCTTCCCACGGCAATCACGCCGCTCTGCCCACGTACCCAGGCTGGCTCACACGTTCGCCTTCTCGCGCCACCGCTTCCACACTGCTCATTCTCTAGCGGAATCAGAACATTTTCAAGTTCACTCACTTTTGTTAAATTTTAACCTACATCAGGATCAAGTGGAACCCACATCTTAGCAACTCCCAATGAAAGAGGAGACCCTATAGGAAACGCAGGCACGTATTCTGTACAAGAAGGGTTTGATAAGGGAATGCTTTTACTATTTATTAGGGGGAAAATTCAAGAGGCATTTTGAGAGTTGGAGGCATGTACTCACCTTTCAGAGACCTTAACACTTAGAAAAGGAAAAACAAAGACAACCATTAAACTTGGGCTTGTGTAGCAAGGAAGTGCCTCCAGATGAAAGAATTTCCAACCAGGTGAAATTCTCACCTGGCGGTTTGGAAATTGGGTTCCTGAACAGCTGAATTATCAGACAGATCTGCCAACCTCTCAGTGTACACCAGCCAACTGTTAGATGAGTTTTCAGCCAAGCTTGGCTAAGTTTGGAGAAATTCAAAGCAATTTTATGGTTGCAGATGGAAACCAGGCCCATCTCAGCAATTTAAGTGAACCTGAAACCCAAGGGCCATCTCGAAGGGTCTGAACCCGAGCAAACCAAAACAAAGTAATGATTTCCAGGGCGCATTGGAAGTCCTCTATGCATTGTCTCAGCAGAAGCTGAGCACAGATTCATTTTGTATTATTCAAAAATGGTGAGTGAGAAAGGTAAAGAAGGTTTCCTAATGGGTTGTCTAGAAAGTCTGCACTACTCAGAGAACAATGATGAAACTTTTAGGTATTACTCCCTTTACACAAGCAAATTTGTAAGAAAATGACCAAGACTTTTTAACTACTATGACTACTATGTAAAGAGATTAACAATTAGAAATAGGCTGAAATGGCTCTTTCAAAACTGAAACTGTTATAGGGATAGGGCTATAGAGCTTGAGAGCAATAGTTCCGTTACCTTTGTCCCAGGAATGAAGAGTATCAGGACTGAATCATTCTGGCCATAGTCCTTAACATCTGGATTCGAATCTCATTTCAAATGTTCTGGTTGACCACCAGGTTCCACATGATATCAGGTCAAAACCTTGCATGCTTGGTGTAGCTGAACATCCTTCTCATTTTGAGAACACCTGGAGTGCAGGCAGCTAGAAAAGAATTCTTTCACTTCTGAAAGGTGCTCTTGGCTTCTTCCTAAAGACTTTCATAAATAACTATGTCAATAGTTTACAAAGGAGGACTGTGTGTGTGCGTGTTTCAATCACATCTTCAGGAGCATCAAAGAATTGTAGTTTTGAAAATAATTTTATAATTGGATCATATTTTAATTCCACAAGAAACTCTGTCAATTTTTCATTTTGATGACTCCTGGTTTGAAAAGTTATTAAACATCAAAGCATCCCAAATTTTCTGTAGAAGGATGTGGAGAAGAGTAATAATGACTGCTATGTACTGGACTGGGTATTCTCATTTGGTATCTATTTCCTAGAACTTTTTTGTGAAAATTAAATGAGAAAAACCAAGTATCCACTATGTAGAAGAGGCTGGAGAATCATTAACTTTCCTCATTATATTTATTATCACCATCATTATCAATTCTCTTCTCTAAGGGCTCATTGTCATGAACATTGATGCCTTCAGCTTCCTTCTGAGAGAGAGAGAGAGAGAGAGAGAGGGAGGGAGGGAGAAACAGAGAGACAGAAGCAGAGTATGCTGTCTACACCTCTACTTCCCATATTTCATTTTTGATCCCTCTTCTAAGAAGTGTGGTTTCCAACCCACCCACTGGGTGTTCATAAGTATTCATATGCCCGTTTAACCAACTCTTCTATTAATATTTCTTCAGGTAGTCTCTATTTCACATGTGGTAATATTTTCTTTAGAGAAAATTCCTACTTTATTACAAATATTCTGTGAAACATGACATTCACAAGTTATTTGATATAAATATATTTGTAATATAGTCTATACCTTTTGCCAGGGATTCCAAATCTTGCTACATATTAAGAACATTTTGGGAAATTAAAAGAAAAGAAACAAATATAAAGCTCAGGTCCTAATTAAACCAATGAATTTAGAATGTCTGAGGTCAGGACCCTGAGATGGCTTTTTAAAGCCTTTGTCCCCACCCCCACCTCTGTGATTCTAACATATAGACAAGGGTGAGAATCATTGCTTTGCATAAAACAACATACCTCTTCCTACATTACTGACATCTAGAGATTCACAATAATCAAGAATCCACACATTCACTAAGAGATAGTTTTGTCACAGTTTATTTTCCTACAATTGGCTCTCCAGTATGAAAAGAAGGTTGGTGTTTAACAGGCATTACTCATTTCTACATCAGTTCCCTGTAGGCAGTAAACGTTATTTGAAAATCCAGCTTACTGTGAGATCTATCAAGTCCATATCCAAGCAATTTCTACAGAGTTCTTATGGTCACTTCTACAGAGTTCAAATAATATCAGAAAATATAGTCATCTTTTTAAATAAGGAACCTAAGTTAGGTTGCGTTCCCAAAACACAAAGACTGGGGCAAAACTTCCACCTGATCCTAAGGCAGTAGGAGTGAATGAAAACGGCAAACAAGGTAAAGAAAGATGGAAGGCAAATATAAGGTTGCACGTCATTGAGATAGTCATAATTTCAAGTGTATTCAACCAGTTTCTATACAGACCATATCGAATCATTGTCCCATGGTACAGTTCTTCACGGTGGAAGCAGGCAGAGGAGTCTGGCTTTCTCCTCATTTCCTGTCTGTCTCTGGTCAGTGTTCATCTCGCCATCTTTAATCCCTAAATTTCCAGGGTATATTTCTTGGTACTTCCTGACAGTCTCCAGGGAGGCAAAATACCACATCCTGCTCTGTGGCACTTTCTGTAGGTCCAGAAATAGTAGAAATATCCAGAGCCTTCATAGGCCACAATAGATGTTGGAGCTGCTGCGCTTTTTGCCTCACCAGGTATGATGGAAGTCATGCCAAGGCCTCCACCTCATCATCAAAGAGGCCGAGAGAACCCGAGCTACTGAGAGATAAAGTGATAGTGGTGGTGGGCAGGCCTGGTCTTGAGCAAGCAGCTGAGCAATCAGGATGAAGTCAAACAAAGCTGGGGAGACACAGATTCTGATACAGACTCCAAAACTTCCCGACGGAGATAAGGGCAACCTGCTCTGTTATTATCGGTAAGCCTGATGTGACGTGATGTCTCCACACTGAGTTCCACCATGAAACTCCTCCAACAAGGAGGAGGTAAAGTCAACCAGGGATGGTATTAACTAAAGCAATGTTGATTTCTTTCAAACCAAAACCCTACTTTCTTCTTGGGTCTTAAATACTGATTGCTTGAGGTCACTGAGTTTAGAAATAGAACCAAAGGGGCAGCTGTGAATCACCATTCAAACCCTAGTTCTTGTGTTTCTTGATTCACTTCGAAGTCTCTATTACTGATTTTTTTCCTCCACCTACCCCTGAAATGCCAGTATTTCCTGGTGAATAATTTCCTAAAATTTGTCCTAAAGAATACTCTTCCAAGAATACATGTTCCCCACTCCTCTTCCTAAATCCTACTAGGTCAAGTCAGTTCGCAGAACGCCACCTGCCTTCTTGTTTGTTTGTTTTGAACTTATTTGATTGAGTACTTAACAGGTGCCAAGCATTGCTCTAAGCCCTTGAACTCATTATTTCATTTAATTATCCTGGCAGTTCTAATAGGCGGATATGATTATTTATTACCTGCTTATACCAACAAGGCAACTGGAGCACAAAGATTGATAACCTTGTAAGAGGCCAAACTGGGAACTGAGCCTCAGCATTTCAGCTCCATGGTATGTGCTCAGAAGAATTAGACTACAGCTTTCATGTACACGATTCTATTACAATCATGTGCAATTTCCAGGGAATTGCACAATAAAGTTAGCTAACACTGTTCAAGCTTGTATATTCTAAAAACATTTGATCAGTTTATTTTGTGTTTGCTGTTGAGATAAAACCACTCACCCCTTAAGAGTAGTCCTTAAAACAGACTTTTAGGACTACTGCCTTAGTGCATGGCACTTGGTTCCCTGTTCTTTCGTGCCCACATTCTTGTTTATCCCCTGTATGTTTTCAGGTGGCTTTAGATTGACGATTCAAAAACGCAGGGAGACTCATGGCAATACACTTCGGGTTTCTGAATTTTCAGGAAGCTGCAGTCAGGAGGTAGCAGGGCCATATGGTAACAGAATGATTTCACAAAGTTTGCTCAGATCTAGAGTAGCTAGATCTAGAGTAGCTAGATCTGAGTAGCAGCCTGTTGCTTCTGTTGGTGATCCCAGTTCAGCATCTACCCAACATCTTTCCACCTTGACTTTGTATATCCTATATCTTCAGTACATAAAAGAGTAAAATAAAGTAGCTGAAGCATGACCAAAAGTGTGACCATAACCGCTTCCAAGTCCCCATACTGGAGAAATGCTGAATCAGTTGCGTATAAGTGCAGTGTGTCCAATAAGCGAGCCAACAGGCTAAGGGAATTTTCAAAGAGAACCAGTCCTAATAATGGTGATTTCATACATACCCATAAAGCCAGCTCAGCTTTTTTACAATCTGAATGCTGCCAGTGGGTAGAATCTACCTCTAAAATCTGTCTCTGAAATGATTCTCAAGCATGCCCTCTCTCCTCTATTACCACAATCACTATCATACAGCTCTCATTATCGCTTGTCTACGTGCTCATGATAACCTCTTCTTAATTGTTCTCCCACTTCTGCTGGCCTCCTGGTCTATTTATCCTCAAAATATCTGCTTATTCTCCTTGGGCTGAGTTACATGCTACAGTTTTTAGGCTTTTGCGGGAAGTGAGATGAAAGTCTAGAGAAAGGGGCTGGAATTCCTGCTAATCTGAACAATGGAGGCTTAAGTATTGAATGTCAATATTAAAAAGAGGTATGGCAATATTCATGCTCCAAGCAATACAGCAAGGCATGGCTGTGATCATGCCATTTTTCTGCTTAAAAATGATCAGCGTGTCTCTGGTGCCACTGTACATCATTCTGATGTTTCAATATGACAAGGAAGTTCTTAACAACCAGTGTAAACAAATAGTTCCAGCTTCATCTACTTTATTCTTAAGCTCATGTCATTGGGTCCCACTGAGGATTTGCTGGTTTTGAAGTCATTGAGTATTTTCAGATTTCCACCTTTCTTTTCTCTCATTCATCTCTCTACCTGGAGATTACAACAACTCATTTCCTAAAACAAAAATTAAATGGAATTTTCCCTTTGGATAAATAACTGAATGAATGAATTCTCAGATGAGGAAACATTCAGAAAGATGCAGTATTTCTCCTAAACCCATGGATTTAATTAGTGCTAAAGATGTGATTAGAAACCAGTCTCCTGATCCCAATCCCCTTGTTCATACGCCAGTGGCATCCTCATTCAAACTCTCAGAGATACCATTCTGAGCCAATTCTTTATAAAATTGCTTACCTATACCCTAGGTGACCTGCTGAAGTCATGTATTTCAACTGACCGAATCTGTGTGTTTTATCATTGCAACTTAGAGGTACCTATTCACTACAGTTTATATCACTTTGCTCAGACCTTGCAAAGTCCAGGTTCTCACTGTGACAAAATTGATGGTTAAAACATTTAGAACTGACCAGTGTCCTGAGCATTAAATCAATTAGTAACTATATACCCCAAAATGACTTGCCAATAAAAATACTCCAGATTTAGGACTTGGTGTTTCTTAGTTGCTTTCCTTGCTCTGGGGCAAGAGAGACCATAAAGATGCTCTTGTTCCTGAGGGCAATGAAGGAAGAGCCATTTCAGGATCCAAGGGCACAGAAGAGGCAGAGGGAGTGGGCATGAACTTCACCCAAGTTCCACTTTGTTTACTGAGCTAGTTTCAATTTTACAAAAGCCCTCTGACATGGTAAATTTTTGTGAGGGCAGGAGAAATATAATTTCAGCTTGAAGGGTGCCTGGAGAGAAAGGAATCCAATTTTTGAATTTAGTATGTGAGCATTCTAGCTCGCTGAATTGTCACTTTATTTATGCTCATGCTTAACTCAACTCTAGCTTCTGGGTATTCTTTATGTCATTAAGCCCCAATGGTGCAGCCAGGAGGATAGGACGTGAGATGCTGCTTTGTTTACTTTTGTTGTTATTGAGCATTTCATCTAGTAGCCCACGGGAAAACTCTGCCTGTATTCACAGTGATGGTGACAGAAGTTTAAATAAATGCAGTGGGATCCCACTGTTTTGCAGCATAGTAAATCTTAGCACATGCATGGAAAGTCTCTTGGAGATTCCTTTTTTTCGTGGATGTGAAAAAAGCCTTTGATATTTCCTTTTTTATTTTTAAGTTTTGTAGTGGAGTTAAGCAAAGTTAGGAAGAGAGAACTACAGGCAACTATGCAGCAATTCTTCCACTGGAACTGTGGCTAACTCTCTGTTGCTTTCCATCTATGCCATTAGAAGTTGGTGAACAGATTCCTAAAAATTGCATAATGCTGTCTTCTCAGCTAAAAAACCCTTGGAAGTTCAAGTTGTAATGAGTCTTGATAACTGCGTCTCACTTGCTGATTTTGTAGGTGAGTCACCTGACGCAAAGGAACTTCTTTCTCAAGGTCACACAGCTAATTAGTGGTGTCTGTGTTCTGGAACCAGATCTGCTAGATCCTTACCCAATGATTTTTTTCCCCCATGCTTCTGGGCGTCCTCTCAACCTCCCCAGTGGAATTCTTCCCTGAAATATGGGGACAAATAGGGCAATGACGCAGAGGAAACACTGTCTGAAAAGTACGCATACACAACATATAGAGACATGTACCAATGGAATCCTCAAGGATCACACTGTATCTAGGAAAACTTGATTTGGACTCACAAAGTGGGTCTGTAGAAATATATAGGGTCCTATCATTTATACAAATTGAGGACTGGGGTGTGGAAGTCAGGAGCAGCAGCATCAGGAAGCTGTACTGAATGCTGGGGCAGGGTTCACTGGTTTCTGGCCTTGAATGTAAACTTTTAAAAGGTGGGTAGATGTGGAGGCTAAATAAAAGTTACTGAATTAAAAAAGCAAGATGATAAATTGTGGATCTGAAGCCAGGCTGAGTGGGATTCTCTAGATACAGAAGCAATGAGATGGGAATCCAATGAGAAAGTTCATGGGTTAATTGTCCATGGAGCTTAAATCCATAGGGGTGAAAAGACAACTATAGCATCCTTTTATTGAAATCCCCCAGCTGTAGGCATGTCCAGAAAGGTACCGCCTCCACATTATCATATCAACACCATTCAGAGATTCTCTGCTTCAGCAACAAGGAACTCAAATTCCCATTTTCTCCCACACCCTACGTTAAACATTGTGGGCTTCTCTCTTAACAATTATTTTAGTCCATTCACCAAATGACATTGTAGGAATCAATGGGTTTCTATTACTATTTCTGACTTTACAAGACACTGTAAAAGGACAGTTGACTGAGCTTCTTGGCTTTATCAAATGAGTTCATATAAAGCAAGATTATTTTCCTCCTGTTTATGATCTGTTTTTCCCCTATAAAAGTAAATTAGAGTAGTTTTAAATTTTTTAAAACAGTTTGTAGCTTTAGTCAATGACATGGTTCTCCTCTCTACCTTTCCAATAAACATCATGAATTAATATAAAATCACACGTCATAAAATTGAGATCATGTCATTTTAAGATTACGGTTTTCATAAAACAAATATCAGTCTAGTTTTTGTAAATTTCCCCTTTTAATTTCTTCCCTAAGATGTTATATCTCTATAGGCCTTCCTCCATTGCCACCTGATACGCTGTTGCTTTACTTATTTATAATGTAGTGCAGGCGCAATTTCTGATTTGATGTCAGTGTTAAGCTATAACAAAAATATTTCTGTATCCTAACTTCTTTCCTTTTGGTGTACCCACTGGTGCCTCCAGCCAAAGTCCAGCTGTGTGACCTTGGACATGACCAGTACATTCGCATCTTGCATCACATGAGTGGTGAGATACAGCCTGAATGGTGCTAATGAATCCAATATTTAAGGGCTGATTGACAGGAGGGTTTCTTACTCCATGACTACTAACTCCCACGGAGCCATATTGGAAGTGTTTGTTGTGGGTCATAAGGAGGACAAGGCAAAAATAAAAAGTATGATCACACAAGTCCCAAAACCTCACTATTATGAGAAAAGCAATTCAAAATCTTGGACCTTATTGTTCAGTGGTCAGGACCATTATATTTTTAAGAAAGACCTAAACAGTATGCCGAGAAACTATGGTTCAATATTAATTCATTGCTTGGTGATTTCCATTTCTTGTTTATGTTCATTTTCTTCATTGGTTTATTGTACTCAATTTCACCCTTTATTTCCCACATTGTTATTGTTAATGAAGTAATTGATGAAGTATGCCCTGCTAAAGTGATGTACATTTTTTATAGCTGTCTTCCCTCGGCACAGTAAAAACCTTAAACAGCCTTGAAATTAAATGTAATATATTTGCATATGTATAGTTTTTACTTTAGCATCTGGAAGCCATTTAGCCAGTTATTTATTTGAAAACTGGTCTTAGAGCAGTAAAAGATCATGGACTGAAGCTGTGTCTATACTGAGCTACTGAATCAAGCCCAGGTTAGAAACTATGATTGAACCCAGCCAGCGAGCTGACCCAGTGGAGAAGGACTGTTCCAACAAAAATGGGAACCTTCATTAATTCATGAAAGACAAGAAACCACAATCACCTGAATTTCAGTTCCAGCTCCAACCAACATTAGCACGTAGACAGCAAGCAGTAAATTCCTTGCTGGGTTTCATTATTATATTTGAATCCCAGTCATCATGGAGGTCTTGAGAAGGAATATTGCCCCTTGCTTAGTGTACACAAAAATATAAACTATCAAAGGCATATTTGATATATCTTCCACAGAATTAATATTGAGGAGGGAACGAAGTCAGGAGTTGGTTGATATAAGATGGTAATTGAAAATTTGGAGAAAATGAAGAAACGCACAGGGTCAGAGTTTTTAAAAGATAAGAAGTCCATATAAAATATATAAGTGAGCCTTTGAAAAAGTGGCTGCTCAGATTTCAAAATAAAGTTATAAGGTTAAATATCTTTCAGCATTCTGTCTGGAGCACAGTAGAGTTCAATAATACCATTTGCTTTTGCTTCACTTCTTTTTCCTTTCCCTCACTCCTTCTTTCTTGCTTGTATCTTTGCTTTCTTTTTCTATTTTCATTTTTGGTAGGCTTATTTTATGGCAACTTTCATAATTAATAGAAAAGTTATTTGGTATGCAAAAGTGTGGCTTCTGCTCTATTACTCAGATGCTGCATGCACTGCAGTGCAGTTGGCAGACTCTCGTGACCCTTTATGACCCTGTGACACTCAGGCATACCCTTCATAGAAGAGTGAGTGCAAGGCCAGACTCCACAAGTACGAAGGAATCTAGAGAACTGGGAAGTCTCAAGACAGGCTTATGGAAACCTCTGCAGGAATGAAATCAAAGAACCGGATTAGACATTGATCCACACCCTGTCTTCTCGTAACTGAAGAAACTAAGGCAGAGAAAGGGAAAAACTTTTACTCTAGTTACTGTGTTATCCCTCCTGATCTCATGGTCTAAAACTCACATAACGTAAAAGTTGAACATCTTGGTAAATAAATACTATGGTACCTAAGGTTATTACACCTTGAGAAAGTAAATACTCATTGAAATGTTAACTCCCTGTGGTGGACAAACCCTACAATGAACCCCAGTTTTCTCCTTTTCCTGGGGATCATTACCTGTGTGATCCGCTCCTTTCTTCAGTGTAGGCTGGACTTGTGATTGCTTCTAACAAACGGAATTCAGTAAAAGTGTTGACATTCACTTTCGTTAATAGATGGTATAAGACGTTGACTTGCGTCCTGCTAGGAGACACTCTTCCTTGCTGGCTTTGAGGAAACAAGATGCCATATTCTGAACTGCTTTATGGAGAAGAACACATGACAAGGAAGTGAGGGTGTCCCCCACCCAACAGCCAACAAAGAAATGAGGCCCTCAATCCAACAGCCTTCTGGGAACTGACACCCGTCCCTGCCATAGAGCTTGGTAGCAGGCCCTTATCATTTGAGCATTCAGATAAGATCCCAACCCCGAAAACGCATTGCTCACAAACTGGGGAGATCCTCTAAGCCAAAGAATATATTTGCCTATGCTCATGAGCCATTTAAACTGTGAAATAGTAAACATGTATTATTTTAAGTTGATATGTTATGTGGTGATTTGTTATATAGTAATAGATACCTAATTCACATCAGCATTTCCTTATCCCTCCACAAATTATGAGACCAAATTGCTTCTGGAACTGAGTAAAAGAGGTTTCTCAATCCCCACTTACTAATTGTCCAGCCCCTGCCACCATTCTGTCTCTGCATGTCACATTCCCTTTACTTCACAGTCCATGTGTCTTGTTTTCTCGGCTCTGTCTTCTTCCTGGAACCCCAGCTACCAAGCTGGAGTACTGGCCTCTTTTCTCTTTTTTACTGGATCACCCTTAAGTAGATGGGATTTTCAGTGACTACTTGCTGTATTCATTTGCTAAAATATATGCTCAACTTTGCTTAAATAGAAGCCTCAGATCTTGGACTTTATATAAAATAATGCTATTTAGATCTCCCCTGTCCATCTTAGATTATTATTTCAGATCCTTGTCTGTATAATCATCAATTGATGGCTATATTTCTAAGCCTATATCCCCAGACTTTTCCTATATTTTTTCAGGTGCATCTAAAGTCTTGATCTGATCTATAGTCTTAGATTACAGAATGAAAGTATTATCAGCAGTGTCTGTGATACAACTGAATCAAAGGCTCGGAAGGCAAAGCAAAGACCAGACTTCAGGTTTTCTTATCCCTTATTAAGTAATCTTTCTACAACATTTTACGGCTTCCCTTAAAAGATAAAAAGACCGCAGACCATCTCGCACAGACAAAATAAAGATAATCAATGATAATTTTCAAGTATATTCACAAAGCCTGCTGCTTTTTCATTTCCTTTGGTGATGAAAGAAGAGGAAAGGTGCTTAAGCTGTATGCTGCATACTGAAAATTATTTATTGTGGCAGTGCATTCTTGAGAATGCTATGAAAATTCTTTGTGGAGTAAATTCCTTTTTACCTATGATATATTCAGTATTGCACATAAAGGCGGAAAATGGCCCAGTGACCTCAACCATCTATCACGATGCTTCTTACCTAGTAGGACTTTAACAAACAGTTGAAAACTGAAAGGTAAATCTAACCTTGAATTCTAAGATAAATGAGCCATTAACAGAAATGGAAACTACACAAATAAAAGTCAAGAGACAGCACAATTGGTATTTAGGTACATAATAAAATCTATTATCTGTACAGTTAAAAATAATATTTGAAATCCTACCTTAAAATGTCTTGCGTAAATGGTTTGTGTTGACATATCTACCTAACCCAAAACACAGGGCTACTTCCTCAAATAAGTTAAACATTTGAAAACACAATGTTGAAGAGTGAGCAGGTCAATGTAAAGTTATGTCTACTTCTTACTGAAAAGTGATCTGTTTTGACAAGTCTACCTTAGACAAGATCACAAACATTTTATGATAACCACACATATGTATGAAGTTTGATTTCACCAATCATATAATGTCACTTTATTTGTTGGTCAGTCTTAATGTTCATTTCTCAAATAATTAGTGATATTAATAGCTAATCAGCCCTGTTCATTTAATAAGTGTCAAGCATTATTATAATTGTTTGACATGAAATATCTCATTTAATCTTTATTAAATTACATCTCAACACAATTACATAAGTTATTATTATATCCATGTAACAAATAAAACAAATATTGAGGTTAAGAAACTTATCTAAAGTCACATAGTTAAGAAGGGATGGAGGCAGGTTACAATCTAAACAGTGGGATTCGAAAGCATGTGCTTCTCACAATGCAGTGTAAAACCCCATAGCTAATCCGATGGTTTACAGCACAGTGCTTCAGTCCATTGATTAGCAAGTCACTGTTAGTATTTACTGATCACTTGTTAAAATCAGGCCTTTGGAAGGTGCAATAATGAACAACATATGAATCTGGTTCTTAGGGGATTTTCAGGTTACCATAATTACTTGCTTACTGCTTTATTAGTGAAATTACAAAGAAGAATACAAATCCCATGATTCTCTGAGTTGAGATACCCTTTAAAAATTAACCATTATCTGACTCATTCAGTGGACACCATCAGGGCCTTGCACATATCTCCTAGTCACAGAATGGCCCAGCATGTACCACAAGTACCCATGATTCCATCGCCTGAGGGCTTTCTAATGGTCCTCACCTGTGTGGAAGGCGGGTAGGACACTCGAGAGAGTCTTTATGCTCCCTGGAGAAGCACTCAGCCAATGACTGGTAGAACTGAATGATAGCCCAGCTTCCTCACCCTTCTGCCAGACTATCTCTGAGGTAGAATCTACAGTCTTCTAAGAGTTACCCATCAGCACTGAACCTCAGTTGCCCAGAGTGATAAACTGATTGATAATGTATACTTTAGTGACTTGTGTCCCTTCCCTGCTTCATGTCCCAATCCTTTCCCAGCACCTCTTGGAATAACCTCTATAATAAACTGCTTTGATTCAGACTATCTGGAGAACTTCAATTTAAGATAATTTATGAAGTAATATGATTCCAATAACATGAAAATTCAGTGCTTTGTTCTACTTCTTAATACTTTCCTTGTTGAAAAACATTGTTATGCTATAAGACTGGCAGGTTTGAAAACTTCAGATTTACATGAAGTTTGTTGAGCTACTTTATGACAATAAAAGTGAAATGCAATGGGAAATTATTTATAGAAGAGAAGATTGAAATATGTTTGTTGTATTTCTCTTGTCTAAGGCAACTATTCTGAGGCAGCGTCGGTTGCTGTTAGAACTGAAGAGTCTGTCTTAACAGGCTGGGTGGTGACGTTCAAACAGAACACTGTCTAAGAGGAGTCCAGTGAAAAAGAAGCAAGTTGAGGACAGTAGGTCAAAGACTGAAGTAAGCCCAGTACAGTGAAAAGGTACCAAAAATGAAAGTCACGAGAATTGGATTCTAATCTCTTTTTGTCTCTAACAAGTTGTAACACCCTAAGAAAATCAGTTTATTTCTCATACCCTTATGTTTCTGCCCAATGATGCTTGATTAGACTGATTTCTTTTTAAAACTATTTTTGTTTCTAATAAAATTATATGCTATCAAATTAGTGGGTGCTTAGAGATGAGAGGAAGAACATAAGGACTCCAAAGGATGACAACCACTTTCATTTCGTTCTGCTTGCTGTTGTAACAAATTACCACGACCTTAGTGTCTTAAACAGTGCAGACTTATTGTTTTATAGTTCTGGAGGTCAGAGGGCGGTTAAGTATCATCAGGCTGAAATCAAGGGGTGCATTCATTCTCGGAAGAGAAGAATTTGTTCCCTTGCCTTTTGCAGCTTCTAGAAGACACGTCATTCCTTGGCTCATGGCCTCTTCCTTCATCTTCAAAGCCAATAATGTAGTAACTTCAACTCCCTAACTCTGCCTCTCCTACCTTCCCTTTAACCAACAAGGACACTTGTGATTACATTGGGGGCTCACCTGGATAAGCCGACATAGTCTCCCCACTTCAAGACGTCTTAGCATACCCACAAAGTCCTTTTTGCCATGGAAGGTAACATATTCACAGGTTGCAGAGATTAGACAGTATCAAGGTGGAAGCCAGAAAGAGTGTTGTTTCCTCTTAGGAGTATTTTCCAATTTTTAGTTACTATGTAGCAGACAATTCCCAAATAGTAATAAGTATTTATTTGTTTACCTATTTACAAATGTAGCAGAACTTGGCAGAGACAGCTGGGCTTTGTTCCATGTAGCATCAACAGCAGCAGCTAAAGTGGGACCAGAGGATCTACTTCCAACAAACCTCACTCACGTTGGTTCAGGCTGTCGGCAGGGAGTCTGGTCAGGACTTTGGATCGGAGGCCTTAGTTTCCCTCTATGAGGGCCTACCCCTAGGCTGTCTGGCCTCCTTCTATGCAACAGTTCAAAAGCCCAAGAAATTCAATCAGAAGCCATATTATCTCACATGCTCTAGACTTAGGAGTCATGAAACTCCACTTCTACCAAAATTACAAAGTATGTAAGAGAAGGGAACGTGGCCCTCACCTCTCTTTAAGAAGAATGCCAGAATCCCAATGTGAGAAAAACATGTGGGACAGGGACAATGGGGCAGCCATCTTTGGAAAATAAAATTGACCGTGAATCATAATTCAAACTAGTTTTGGTATAGTCATTTAACCAACCTTCGAAAACCATACAACCACAAACAATTTGAAAAGATCTGCCTGGCCCACCATTCTGCCAGCATACTGGAAGATTAGGCACGCCTTTGGACTAAAAATTCTTCTTTTGTTATGCAACTTGTCTAGGAAACTTAACAAATACTCATACCAGCAATGAGAACTGACATCAAGTATCCTGTACTCAAAAGAAATCATGTTTATATTTCCTTCTGTTGAAATATGTTGGCATTCTCTCCTTCCTGGAAAATGGCTTACTATATAAACTATAGGATAAATAAAGGCAGGGGCTTTTATATACAACTCCAGACTCATAACATCACCATTGTATCAAAATACATAAGTGGCCAATAAAAAATTCAATCAGTCATCTAGATGTTTCATCTATCATCATGCCACACATCTAGATATTGGGACATATTTGATGAAGAAACATATTTTTATTTTCCTCCTGGATGTTTAACCTTGGTTATGTGCAACTTTTAAGTGGACTATAAAGCTGGCAGTTTTCAGGTCTCAACAAACTTATTGCCTTATTTTGAAATTTGTTTTATCTGGCTACTTGTAGTTACGTAGAAATTCTTTCATAATTAATCAAACTTAAGTTTTCTCTTCTTGTAATTTCCCTCCACATCTATGTAAAAAAAAAGAAGCACAAATGACTCTCTCTTCCTCATTTCATAAATGGTTGTATCAGATTGAATAATTTGGTTTTTTGTAAAGTATTCCCTTAGGTATCCCATTCTTCCTACATTCCTTCTTGATTTTTGTTATTTTTTTCTCCTGCCTTCAAAATATGTTTACTGAGCACTTACTATGTGGGCGGACGCTTGAACAAGGGATGCATGGGAGACTGGAAACGGCACCTGTGCTGATGTTGTGCATGTTGCAGTGGAGAGATGGTGGAACAAATATGTAGAGGGAGAATATTCTAGAACAATGTGCATGAAAGAGTGGTTATTTCTCTTTACAATAGGAGATAGTTGAAGAAAGTTTCACAGAGAAAGCAATGTTTCAAATGAGCCTTGAAGGAATGAATAAGGATGGGCTGGAAAAAAGCGTGGACGGTATTTATTTCAGGCAGTGACCTGGGGCACAAAGGGGCTCAGAGCAGAAGAGTGCAGGGAAGCTCGTGTCAGCCTAACAGAGCGGTGCAGTGGGAATATCAGGCTCTGGGGATGAGTTAGATAAAGGCAAAGAGATAAACTAGAAAAAGTTTGTGTTTCATTCTGTCAGAAACGGGTGCCATCATTTTGAAGGAGCAGAGTAACAGAGCCAGCTCTATGTTTTACGAAGTTGTCTTGGGGACAATGTAAAAGACTGACTGAGAAAAAGAGGAGACTAAGAACAGAAAAAAAAAAGAACAACCCAGAAGCAGTTTCAATAGGATTCGTGGGAAAACATGACTTCTGTAGCATTTTAATTTAATTTTAAATCAGTTACTCATTGCCTTCATTGTATAAACCATATTAAGGGTGTGTCCATAAGTCCACATCAGAATACTTAATTTGCCACAGAATTTATACATTTTGCAGCCAAGCATTATACTGCCTTTCTTTGAGATGTGGCTTATAAAGACGGGCATTTCCCTTGGGTTATTTTAGCTCATATCATTTTTGTGACATGTATGCATTTATGAAAAGAGAAAAGATATTTAAATTTGTCCAGAGAACGTTTCACTAGAGAGGCTAAGGAGTCTATTAATTCTAATTGGAGAGTATTTGTAGGTTTGCCCGGTGAGGCCTATTTAAACCGAATCGACTTCTGACCGTGGGCAATGACAAGTCTGCATTTTAAATTCATTTGAGTCAGTAACATTCAACAAATGTCTCTTGAGTTCCACCTATGTGCTAGGCAATAGAATTTCAGTGGTGACAGAGACTAACATATGCAGAGGCCCTGAGGTAGGAAGGAAGATATCTTAGGTTATTCAGACTGCTGTAACAATACCACTGACTGGGCGGCTAAGGAACAACCCAAATTTATTTCTTCTAGTTCCAAAGGCTGGGAAGTCTGAAATCAAAGGGTAGCAGATTTGGTTTCTAGTGAGGGTCCATTTCCTGGTTTTATGGATGGCTGTCTCCTTGCTCTGTCCTCCAACAGCAGAGAGAGAACTCTGGGTTCTTCATCTCCTTAGAAGAGCACCTGTCTCATCATGGCATCCGTTTTCTCATGACCTCATCCAAACTGAACCACCTCCCAAAGACCCGCCTCCAAATGCTTTTACATTGGGGATTAGACTTGACCATATAAATTTCAAAGTACATATTCACAAATATGTACTTTGTAGCAGAAGATAAGCAGGGACCTGCTATTATTTATTTGGAAAAAAAGAAGTGTGACTTAAGCATATTTTGGGTAATAGGTAAATTTTCTACAAATAACTGTTAATTGAAAACCAGAAAATGTCTTGGAAAAGGGTCTCACTTTATCAGAAACATAGAAGATGAACAGAGGAAAACCTCTCTAGAAAAGATGAGTGAGCTATTAAGGCAATGGAAAGGGAGGTATATAGCAGGTGCTTAATAAATTGCTGTGGCATTAAGGACCTGTTTTACTTAGTGAGCAATGTAACAGAAAACTCTCAACCAAGACCACTTGGGTTTGAATCTTGACTAACTTTAAAAGCTGAGTATTATGGGTTCAATTGTACCCCCCAAATTTCAATATTCATGTTGAATCCCATTACCTCAGAATGTGATCTTGTTAGAAATAAGGTTAAATTACACTGCTATGAACATTGGGGTGCATAGGTTCATTGGAATTGGTGTTCCAGGCTTCTTAGAGTATAATCCCAGCAGTGGAATTGTCAGGTCAAAAGACAGTTCCACTTTTAGTTTTTTGAGGAAATTCCATACTGCTTTCCACAGTCACTGCACCAGTCTGCACTCCCACCAACAGTGCACTAGGGTTCCCCTTTCTCCACAGACCAGCCAGCACTTGTCGGTTGTTTGTCTATCATGGCCATTCCGACCAGTGTGCAGTGGTATCTCACTGCGGTTTCGATTTGCATCTCTCTGATGACTAGTCATGCTCAGTATTCTATCATATATCTCCGGGCCCTCTGTATGTCCTCCTTGGAGGAGTGTCTATTCAGCTCCTTTGCCCACTTTTTAATTGGATTGTTTGTCTTCCTGGTGTGGAGTCATATGAGTTCTTCATATGTTTTGGAGATCAATAGCCAAGTGCTGGTAAACAACCTAAGTGCCCATCAGTAAATGAGTGGATAAAAAAACGGAAGTACACTTCCACAATGGAATACTATGCAGCAGAAAGAAAGGAGGAGCTCCTACCCTTTGTGACAGCATGGATGGAGCTGGAAAGCATTATGTTAAGTGAAATAAGCCAGGCGGTGAAGGACAAATACCATATGATCTCACTTATAAGCAGAACCTAAACAACAAAACAAACAAGCAAGCAAAATATAAACATAGGCATGGAAACAAAGAACAAACTGATTGTAACCAGAGGGGAGAAGGGGAGGGAGATAACGGGGCAAACAAGAGAAAGAGTCATCAGCGAACATGTATAAAGGACCCATGAGCAAAGACGATGTGGGGGAGGATTGAATGTGGGAGGTGAGGGTGGGTAGGGTGGGGGAGAGTAATGGGGTTGGAAATGGGGACAACCGTAATTGAACAACAATAAAAAAAAGAAATAGGGTCATGATAGATGTAATTATTTAAAAGAAGATCATACTGGAGTATGATCTCTCTCTCTCCCCCACCTAAGCTTGGGCTACCATAGCAAAATACCACAGACTGGGTGGCTTCAACAGTCACTTATTTGCTCACATTTCTGGAAGCTGCAAGTCCAAGGTCAGGATGCCACCATGATCAGGCCTGGTTTTGGCTTACAGACAGCCGCCTTCTCGCTATGTCTTCACATGGCCTTTCCTTGGTGCATGTTCGTGGAGAGAGAAATATCTCTCTGCTCCTCTTCTTATAAAGTCAGCAGTCCTAGTAGATCAGATTCATTCTTATGACCTTATTTGACCTGAGTTCCCTCCTGAAAACTCTGTGTCCAAATATAGTCACATTAGGGGGTTAAAGCTTCAACACATGAATTTGAAGGGACACAGTTCAGCCCATTGCAGCCCTGATCTGTATTACTTGTGTGAAAAAGGAAATGTGGATACATAAGACAGAATGAAGGCAAAGTGAAGAGACACAGGGAGAAGGCAATCCACCATCCAGGGAAAGAGGGCTGGGCTGGGTCCTTCCTAGTAGTCTTCGGGAGGAACAAACCCTAATGACATTCTGATTTCAAACACTTAGCCTCTAAGACTGTGAGACAACGCATTCCTGTTGTTGAAGCCATTGGGTGCGTAATACTTTTTTACTGCAGCCTTAGCAACCCAATACTCTGAGTAATCTTAGAGAAGTTCCCATGTACCTCAATTTCCTCATCTGCAGAATGGGCATAAGAATATCTGCCTCTAAGGGCTATTGTGATGATTAAATGTGTTGATACATGTAAAAGCCTTAGATTAGGGAATGTCATAGAAAAGGCAGTAAGGAAACAGCCAACTTGTTTTAATAATACTTCCCTAAGCAACATAGAAACCGCTGTGTTTTAGAATAAGCTATATAAGATTCTCTGCCAGGTGCCACTCAATGGGTATAATCTCATTTGATTCCTTCCATCCCTAAAGGAATTAGAAAATAATGCTAGCCCCCAGCAAAGCAAAACAGTTTAGTGGAAAGTCCAGTAGACCTGGGATTGGCTAATCATGGCTTGGCACCTTCAATTTTCTCTTTTGTAAAATGTGGATGAATTTCTCCTAGTTCATGTTCTTATTGTGAAGGTAAAATAAAGACCCTGGCACCTTGCAGGTATCTAATAACAGGAGGCACGTTGAGGGTTTGAAGTTAGGTCACTGGCTCGGATGACCTCTGAATCACCCTCATGATCTGTCTGAGTGGGTGGCTTCCTCCCAGAGCCCAGGTATTCCGCAGGGTTCTCAGGTGTGGCTTTCATGGTTACCGACACCTGAGGCTTCCCACCTTTCCTGCAGCTGTATCCGTGTTGTTACTCTCTCAGTTTCTCTCCCACTCACCTGTATATTGCTGTATAGCAGAATAAAGACTATGTAGCAATATTCTTCCTCTGAGTAAGAAGAAGAACAATACTAAAAATCAAGTAAAGTCCAGCCATGACAATAATAAACGGGGCCCTTACATTAATACATGTTACTTTGTGTTCATGGGGCTATGCTGAGCTCCTAGAGGTTCTTATTTCTGCAACTGCATTAACTCAAGCATCATTCTTTCCCCTAACTCTTGCCACCATGGTTCTCTCTGTGGTGATGCTAAACCTGGACATCAAGCTTTCTAGACCTCTAAGCACCTTTGCTCACATCTGACTGGCACCAAGGATTGTGACTAGGATGATTAAGTGCTCATTTTAGATCTGCTCACCAACTGCTGCAATGACATTTGGGTCTCACACTCAATATTCATCATGACATTTCTCCAGTCTGTTCTGAAGCATAGGTCCAGAAGTCACTCTGTTCTTTTCTTTCTCTTCAGTTTCCACATTACCTTTTAATTCTCCATACTCAGAGGAACAGTTGGTCCTCGTACCTGGTTTATGGGTAATAAATTACTACTTCCCGGTCAAGTGTTATTTGAAAGACAGACCGTCACAAAACTGTTTATTTTCTCTCCTTTTATTTACTGTCTTTCTTATTTATGACTGTGTGTGTTTATCTAGGTAGTTATTGTGCTATTTTTGGCCTCATATCTTACCAGACACATTCTTCTTCTCCCGACTGTAGAGCAATGCACCTCCCATTTCACCTGCTAGCAGAAGTTTTCTATTTGGTACTTTCAAACAATTTTGCGATTTGTGGATTAAACTTTCAAGAAGGGGGTTGGAAACAGAATTGGGACATAATATTTATCCATGTTCCTAGAAAGTCAGTGGAAGGGTATCATTCCTAAAAAATTATGTCAATCATTCTTGCCAGTTTTGATGGATACAAAGACTGAAATGGTAAGGCTTACATGCAAGGGCTACTCGATAAATACTAGTTGACAATTTCAGTTAAAGAAGCTTCTTCCCTGTCAAACTTTTACAAAATCAGAGAACTATCCAATTTGATAACTATCACTTAATAGAAACATTTTCCAAGTGAATTACCTTCTTTTTACCTCTATACAACCCTGATTAAGAAAAAAAGTTCCCTTTCAATCATTTTTTTAAAACCTGTAATAGGTAAAGCAGAATATGTTTAGGCAAACCGTAGTTTTCAAAATTGGACTCACTAATTTCATGGAATTATAGATAGCATCAAAAATGTTTTGTCTTCTTTAATATCAACTTAACATTTTAAAACTTTTGAAATCTTGAAACTATTGACTTTTAAAATAAAAAAATGCACTTAGAAATAATGGAGGAAAAGAGGATGGGGGAGAAAAAAGGAGCAAGAAAGAGAAAGAGAAAAGCAAATTTACTCCAGACAGAATAGGAGAGCTTCAGATGAAAGCACAGGAAACTAGAATACTCCCAATAGTGGCAGGTTAAAATTGAAGGGATCAGTATAAACTCTTGCTTTTTTTTATAGCTGTACATATAAATGTGTGTGTGTACACATTTTTGCAACTTTGTCTGCTGAAGGTGCCTAGGGTGCTGAGGGTTCCTTTGAGAATAAACAAATCATGTGGGGCCTGGGAAAAATGAGTCTGGATCTGATTTTTGACCCAGGATTAAGAAAGTTCTCAAAAGATGGTGAGGATGTAGAAACACATAATACTCTCACAGACACATATCCACACACACACAAGAGCCAGCTTGAAGTCATAGCTGAACGATTTGAGTGTAAAAGTAAATAATAATACAAGGTGGACTATAACCCATTGATTAAAATATAAAGCCGTTAGTCCATAATAAAGTAATTAGATAAGTTAATACATTAATGGGAGAGAAGCGAAAGCCCTTGCTTGCAGCAGAATGCCCACAGACAAATCAGAACGGAGAGATATTCTGCAGACGATCTGCTTTACTAGTGGAAAGACAACACAGTGGGGAGAGATGAAGAATGGCTGATGAACTTCTTTTTCTTAGGAAATGGCCATTGAAGTTTCTAGGAATTAGAAATGAAGGATAAGGACATGATATCTTAAACTTATTCTCAAATGGTTTCAGAGAGGGAGAGAGAAAGGAAGACAGAGGAAAAAGTGAGAGAGAACATAGAAAACAAGAAAGTGAGTTTATTGTAAATAACTGGTTAATGTAAGAGATCTATCTGGAAAAAGTCCTGCCGTTGTTGCCATAATGAGAACAGTTTGCGCAACATCGCTGTAACTTGGCAACAAAGAAAAATGGACCGGAATGCACATGCGTGAATGAAGACAACTTCACTGGACTAGTCAGCGGGGGCGGTAGACATTGTCATTAAGGGAGCATGTGCACTGTGTGGCTGTCGCCTTCAAAATGACTGAGTGGAGCAACAAATGTGCATCAACTTTTGTGTTAAGCTTGAATATGCTTCTGCAGAAACTATTCATATGATCCAGAGGCTGCAGCTATGGGAAACTGGTGATGGGCAGCTTCATCACAACCATGTGCCCACTCCCGCATCACGTGTCATGCGGAGATTTTTGGTGAAACATCAAGTCACCCAGGTGACTCAGGCCCCCTACCTCCCATATTTGGAACTTCTGGCTTTTCCCAAAACTAAAATCATCTTTGAAAGGGTAGAGATTTCAGACTGTCAATGAAATTCAGGAAAATATGATGGGGCAGCTGATGTGCATTGGGAGAACTGTGTGAGGTCCCAAGTTGCCTACTTTGAAGGGGACCGAGGTGTCATTGTCTTATGTCCATGTTTCTTTTATCTTCTTTAATAACTGTCTCTATTTTTCATATTATATGGTTGGATACCTTCTGGACAGACCTCGTAGGTTTACTGATATACAGAAATTTTTGATATTATTCTTGCAACTTTTCTGCACGTTAGAAATTATATCAAAATAAAGAGATACTTTTAAAAGCTCTAGAAGAAAAGAAATTCACCCAACATAAAGATACTCCTTTTCTTAAAAAAATCAGCAGCCTGGTTTGAACTAAGAAGTAATATTCCAGATGTGTTAACCAATAAGTACAATGGCTGCAAAAATATTTAACTTTTTGTGAGCAATAGTCTCCAACTGAGGTTCAGACAAGTTACATTTACCAAGCACGCTGACATTTCTAAACTCAAAAATCTGTTATGTTTGAGCAAAACCAGCCTTGTATATAATACTTATGAGACTTGTTCAAGTATCATATCTAATAAGTCCTTTATATTAAACTTTTTTTCTACTGGTAAACACTGGCGTTGTTTAACCTTAATCAAGATCTCTCTGTTTCAGATCTTTCTCAACATACTCCCTTTGGAAAAGGAATATTGTGCCGGGAAAAGCTGCAACAATATGAAGCTTAACCACAGATGAGATCAGGAGCATTCGATCATTGCCAAAGGTACCTGTCATTGTCAAAACACTCAGACGGGCCGTGTGATGCACCCACTGCATCCTTTAAACACCACAAATATCAGATGTACGATACAGCGGCCTAAATTAGAATTTGACACTTTCAAACATAAGTGACAAAAATGAGAGACATACATCAAGCCAAAGCCAGGCAAAAATGTACAGCTATGCCTGTGAGCCGTTGAGATAAAAACGGGGGTGCTGAACATATTGGCAGCTTTTCATAGGTTAGAGACGGAACAAAAAGCAACTTGTGCTGTTAGCAGTGTCTTGATACTTGCATTAAGTTTGTCTTGAGACTGATACGTGTTTTTTATCTAGTTTTCCTTTCATCTTTTATTTTTTATCTTAATGCGTGAATTTTCACTGAAGTTACATAAAATATTAAAAGTTAAATTCCTGTGGAATATAAGTCCCAGACTACATACAGCAATAGTCTATATTTTTATGGTAATTTCAGCGATGATAATTCTGTATATGTGTGGTGCTTTGCAGTTTGCAATGCTTTTTTTCTCAAAAAAATTTTTTTTTCAAAAACAGGTGTTATTTGTGTCTGGGTTTTTTGCCAAATATTTTAAGATTTATTATGCTGTATGTGGTTGTGGTTTTGTTCTCCTTTTGAATGAATGTAATGTGATTTATATATCCATTCTGCTGTGGATAGACCTTTGGGATGTTTCCACTTTGAGGTTCTGTGTATGTCCTTTGGTGAACATATGGATGCATTTCTTATGTTAGTATCATTCTTGGAAGAGAATTACTATGTCATTGGTTATACATATTAATGCCAGTTTTCCAAAAGGGTTGTACCAATTTACACTCACTTGCACTGCATAGAAGTCACAGTTGCTTGACATTTGCCAACCCCTGGCATTGTTAGTCTTACTGAGCAGGAAGAACTAACTTAAGGAAGTCAAGTGCTTCTGTTGAGACCAGCTGAAAACCTACATGAAATAAAAATTACTTGTTTAAAGGCATCAGAGAGATGCTGAAACAATAGGAACCAGAAAACTTAGCTTCCAGAGGAAGAAGAAATGCAAGTTTATCATATGTAGCTACTTGCATTGCTAAGGGGGCTTGTAGATTCTTGGTATGGACACGGAGGAGAATCCAGAATATGTCCTGGGATGAGACCTGGGACATGGCAAATGAATGAGAATTTGTGCAGTTCTATAGAGCTGTAAAAACAGAAGTGGGGACTTTAAGGGCCTCTGACATAGAGCCAGCTTTTCCCTCAGCACATCTGCTGAGTTATGAAGCTGTGTAAAATGGGAGATTAAAAGCCTAAGTTCCCAACTCCTGAAGAGGAAAGTAGAATGTTCCTCAGTCCCATCCTGTTGAGTGGACTGCAGAGCCCACCGGGCAGGAGACCTTTGTGAAAGCCTGTGGTCTCAGTCAAATGATCGCAAGACTATATTTTGAGAATCAAAGAGAACAGGAGATAGACTGAGTCATGACTTTGCAAAAATGGCCTCAAATTGGTTCTTGATTGGAGAAAAGTGATAAGGCCAACTCTTTCCAATGAATGAAAATATGAACCCACTCTAAAGAAGATAATCTCATGTCAAATATCAAATTTTTATGTGAAGCCACTCTATTGAAATTCTTACTTTTATCCATTTTGTCCATCCTTTTCTCAATTTCCTCGGAAGCATTAATAGTTACTTAACGTCCTTGTCTGCACACTTCAAGATCTGCATCATCTGTACCTGTTTTTCTCTTCTTCCCTTGGTTTCAGTCCCACCCTCTAGTCTCTTGTTAGGCCTGGACATTTTTGATTGAATATTAAACACATATCTCTGATCTCTTGAAATTTGCATTTTCCCATCTATTTTTTAAGTTATTAATTTAAATCAATTTAAGGTCTATTCTGAAAACTCTAGTATACATTTCACTTGTGACTCTGTTGTCTTTTGACTCGGGGGTAGTATTTATTTTTAGGCACAGTACTTTTGATTGAATGCCAGGTATTGTCAGTGGCAAGTATGATAAAATTTGAATGATGTTTTTGCTGCAGTGAAGATTCACCATATCCTTCAGCTAAATAGAAGGATTCTTCTCAATCCAGTCATAAAATAATGTAACCCAACATTATTTGGCGGTCTCTTTAAGCCTTGGTACACTTTTCACCTCCAGTGTCTGGAGTGCAGCCTGCAAGGGTCTTGACCAAAAGACTCAGTGTTTACTAGGACCTCCTTTCCTTGGCAGTCCTGAATTCTAATTTTTGTTTACCCGTGTTGTAAGATTGTCAAACTCTCTTCTTGTCAGAAGCTTTTTACTTAGCTATTTAACCTCTGAAGCTGCTCAGTAACGAATTGCAAATGCCTAAGGGGCAGTACAAATAACCTCAGGCTTACTTCTCTTTGCCTCTTTATTTTCCACAGTCTTGGTTCTTCAAATCCTTGATATCTATTGGCCTGAACTCCAGTTTTTGTCTTCCAACTTTGTGATATTTACAAAAGCTCTGCTGGCCCCTCTGGCTTTTAGCCGCCTTCTTGTGCTTGGTTTCACAGGCTCTTACTCACACCAAAAATTATGACAGGCTTTGAAAGGAAAAGAAGCATCTATAAGTTAGGCTTATTTGAATTATTGTCATTTTTTTCCTGGGATCTTAGCCCTCCAAGCCTGACTGCCTAAGCAATTTTACAATGTCCATATTGTATTTATATATATTCTACCTGATTTTTCATTTATGTTTAGTGCTATATTGCCCTGCTATAAGCATTTCGGTTACAATCAGAAACAGAGGTCCTTTCATGTTTATATTTTATTAATCCTGAGTTAGTGTCATTATTCTGTTTTATAAATGAGGTAAGAAATTTAATGAATGTATAAGGTCTTCCCACAATTATATGAACCATAACTTGCCCGGTTTGATGCTCAACTGAAGTAAATAATCATATACTAATATATTCTCTCTCTATTTAATAAATTTAATCTTTATATTTATTAAAACACCTTCAAAAACAACCCAAACATTTAAAAATATGTTTTTAGAAATATATATTTTGTAAATAGATTCTTCCTAACAAATTTTAACATATGATTTTAATTGTTTTCATTTTTTTTTAATTGTTTTTCAAGTACAGCTGTCTACATTTTCTGGACACCACTTTCCCCCACCCCACCCATCCCCACCTCCCACCTTTAATCCTATCAACCTTTAGCTTTGTCCATGGGTCCTTGACACCTGTTCCTTGATGACCCCTTCCCCTTTTTTTCCTGTTATCCCCCTCCTCCCTCTCCTCTGGTTACTGTCAGTTTGTTCTTTATTTCAATGTCTCTGGTTATATTTTGATTGCTTGTTTGTTTTGTTGTTTATGTTCCATTTATAGGTGAGATCATATGGTATGTATCTTTTACCACCTGGTTTATTTAACTTAGCCTAATGATTTTAATTAATTTTAAAATAACATAAGAACTAGCATTCAATGATCAGTTACTTGTTCCCTGATACCTTATGTACAATATTTCTTGTATAGAACATATATTATCATCCTCACTTTATAAATGAGGGAGCCAAAGTTTAGGGGTATTTTAAAAAACTCACCTAAGAATTTTTGCTTGTGATGCAATCCAGCCCAGGTCTGAATCACAGAGCCTATTTCAGAGCCCATGTCATTAAATACTGCATAGCACTGTTGTCAAACACACAAGGTAAATACTTATATTTCTCTCCTTCAATTTTTTATGTCCATCGATTTCCTTATTGTTATTAATGGAGAAAGAAAGCATTTATGCAGCTGAATGAATTGAGTGTGTATAGGGTATAGCTGCTGTGGTGGATACATGAAAGTCACAGAACCTTTTAACTCTGTTGACAAGAAAGGACACAAACATAAGAAATAGTCCACTGCAAAATGTCATTAAGTGTTGGGTAACACAGATACGAGGATTAGGAATTTAGCAGTGGAGCTGTGAGCCTGTTGTTGGCAATACTGGAGAAGGATGGCTCTCGGAGCTCATCTTGAAGGTCAGGGCCCAGAGGTGGGCAGAGTTTCCCAGACAAGGCACCGCAGAGGCGTCAATGAACTTGGTGTGTCCAGACAGCACTGCGTGGGCATCCAAGGTCTCTTATTTCATCTTCTTAAATGAGTTTAATATCTTCAAAATTTTTAACTTTTTATTGTTTCTATATTTTAACAAAGAAAAAGTAAGCAGAATTATTCCTGTATATAATTTAAATACAATAAGCAATGCTATACTGTGTTCCCAAACATTGACCCCCCCCAACTGGTCTTTATTTCCTATTCATTCATTTGTCTGAGTCCTCAGCAGCCCTAATGAATTCTAATTCTCTTGGAAATGAGTATACCTTAAGATATTGCTATGTATTAACAGCTTATTTTAATTAACATAGTCCCACCATACTTTGTTAGTATAAGTTATACTCTTGGTCCAAGAAGAAAACGTGAAAGATGGAATGTACAAACAGACAATGGCCAGATCGCACATGACAATAACACTCTGACCTACAACCTCATACACAAACATTGGGACTTGGTCAATAAATGCCAACTTTTTGTTGCTGTTCTCGCTCCTCAGGACCAGCCAGAGAAAGCCAAATGTGCTCACCAAACCAGTCACATAAATTTTCCTACTTCTAGATGGCCCACCTCCAGCTTCCCTAGGCCAACAACCAACCACCAATCAGAGCATATTTTTATTTACGATAAAACTCCCCGCCCCCCAAAAAACCTTTACATCTCTGCCAAACACAAGTCATGACGGCTGACTCCCTAGCGACAGCACAGGTTGAATAAACAACCCCTGTTTGTTCTAATTTAGGTGGTCTTAGTTTATTTCCACACTTCCAGCAGAGGGCAAACAAAATGTTTATTGAGACTTTCAGGTGCCAAGTCCTCTGTTCGGTACCAGGGTCTGGAGCGACAGTGGTGAATGGGCTCAAGAGTCCCCTGTCCTCAAGCTTAAAGTCTCATAAAAGAGGCAGAACCCCCTCCCTCCAAAAAAGGCTGAATAAAATGATATAAGACAATCACAAATTGTCTCAAACAAAAGGGTCCTTAGAGTGAGAGAGGAGTGGCTTCCTGGGTAGGCCGGTCTAAGGAGATCTCTCAGAAACCAACTTTAAGCTGAGACTTGGTGAAACGTGGAAGATGGGCTGGCCTGGGATGGAGCTTGTGGAGGGGAAGAGATGAGGACGAGCTGGGAGGAAATGAGTGTGGGGAGGCCTCCAGCTTCAAGGAAGTATACTGAAGCAAGTATTGTTCCGTTTTATGGACGGGAAAAGTGAGGCTCAGAGTGACTGAGCGGTCCAGAGTCTCACAACTTGGGACCATCAGTGAGAGTTTTCCCACGCAGGTTTTTCCTATAGTTCCTGCTCTCCGAGGCTGCCCGGGCAGCTGGCCCAGGCGTAGATTACTGAAGGTGTTCTCCCAAGTGAAGAGGCCAGAAAGTTCAAGAACACTGAATATCGAAGGGGAGGGAAGGCAAAGGCTCTTGAAAGAGGAGTGGGAAAGTGATGAGAGGTGGGTAGAGGGTCACTGTGGCCAAACACCATTCACTTCATGATTTTGCCTCAGGGCAAGGAGAGAAAAATAAAGTGTGCTCAGAGGCTGGTGTCTGAACTTGCACAGTAGGAAGGTTTGACTGCATCATTTTCAGGTTTGACAAGTTGAAAATAGGATAAACTTATAAAAAATTATGTTGCTGAGCATGGAGAGTCTTAAAAGATTTTTTTAAAATGGATTATATTAATCCTGAAGACAGTATTATAAATGCTATTTCCGTTGTCATTATGTAACACAAACAAGATTATTTTCATGAAATTTCATAAATTAATTGTTAACATTTTGGTGAAGTTTCAGCCACTTAAGGCTAATAATAATAATAATAATAATAACAACCTGACATAGACTCATGGTTGTTTTTTTTTCTTTTGGGGCCCAAAAAGATATTCCTGTTGGTCTCCGGTGACTGTGAGGGGCAAGCTGCAGCAAGAACCACACAGTTTTGAGAACAGACACCTGCCAACTGCATTTTTGGGGACGCTGCTGCCATTTTAGATATTTGAGTATATTAAAGTGTTGGTAATATCTATTAACAGAGAAAACAAAGACTTCTGAGAACACTGTTAGATTCCCTGGGAGGTGAAGTCTCAAGAATCCCTCACTGCAGACAGGACTTACACTCTATTTAGGGAGCTGGCTATTTTTTAAATTCCTTAGTTGGTTCAGGGAACTTGAGTCTACATCATTTTTTTTAACTTCCCTCCTCTACCCTTCCTCCACCTGAAGTAAAAAAAAAAAAAAAAAGGACATACTAGAGACAATTTCTCTGTCTTTTCTCTCGCCTGAGTGTTATGTCTCTGAACATGTCTTTGTTACTCATTAAGAACCTGCTGCCGCCTTCTGCTTCTCCAAGCAGCCCTATCATCAGCCTGATGCCAGCGCCATCCCTTTGATTCAGAAGCCCAGATCTCTAAAATCCTCCCTGGCTGAGAATCCACACTAAGACAATAATATTTGGGCTGTGCTGAAGTGACCACAGCAGTACTGGCAAAATGCTGCAATTGGCAGGCTTTTCTGGGGCTTGTTTTGTTGTTGTTTTCACGAGTATTTCTGAGTGATTCACTGATTTCAGGGTTTCCATGACTATAATGTCTTAAAATTATAAACACGCCAGTGGCGTCTGCTGTCTTACAGACCTGCTTGAGCAGCCCTGCGATGGTGCAGAAGAAAAAGTGGCCTCCGTTCTCCGCTTGGATGGGATCAGCGTCAGATGGCACTATGCCGCCCAGAAAGTGTCCCCTGATGTAACTGAGGAGCTTTGGAGACAGCTTGAGGATCCATCACCCCTGCAGATAAAGAATATACACAAGAACAACATTTTTGCAATGTGTTGTCCTATGGGTCAGAGTGCACTGTCAAACTTCTGGAGTGTGGGTGTGCGTGCAGAGTGGTACTTGAGGGTGAAGGGAGAGCATCTTTGAGTGGAGCACCGCAGCTCTGCATGTGGGTGTTCTACCTTGTGTCGCATGAAGGGAAGCAGGAATGGGATTATGACAGGATTAATTATTATCATACCTGTGTACAAGTCCACTTAGGAGTGGCTTATCTCCAGCCAAGAAGAAAAGCATTATATAACACTACTACTATTTTTTCTCAAAGTTTATTGTAAAGATAAAGTTTAAGAAGAGAAGTAAAAGGACTTTGAAATATTAACTCAGGAAAAGGTTAGATATGAAGAGTGTAGAACTATGCAAATGCTTCTGGGCGCTCCTCCCAGGGAGTCAGAAAGAGAAATGGGGAGAGCTTGGTCCCTTTGGAATTTAGAAAGTATCTGAGAGGTATACAAGAATTAATGCAACTTTTGTAAATGTCAGAACCTGAGTTATAGCCTGCCCACTAGGAGTATTCATCCCATTCTATAGACTAGAAACTCCAGGTCCTAAAGGTTAAACATTTTAATCAGGTTCAAAAAAATTAAAAAACATCTCTCTATATATGCAACAAAATTGGACAGAATTGATAACTTGATTATTCTGAATTGTAGAGTTTCTAGTTTCCTCTGAGGACTATGGAACATGTAGGTCCATTCGCTTCATGTTTTTCCTTGAGAATTACAATGATTAGCTGTTCTGGCCCCATTGATTTGACCACATTCCCACAGACAACGGGTGTTAGAGGCAAACATCCTTGTCTGGACTTCAAATCTTAGGCTCTCCTTCCAATCAACACTAGGGTCTTGTGTCATGCTGGAGGAGACATCTGTTGTTTTTACCTGCACAAAACCTCTTCTTCCTCCTTTGATCAGAGAACTCCTCTTTTTCCTTTTGCTAACTCTCTGCCCCAGTGGGACTGTCCATCATGGTTTCATGGATGATAAGTATCCATATCCCAGACCCACGACACAGTTACTGTTTTGGGATAGAACAGTTCAATCAGAGTAGTTTGACATAATCATTTTGGATGCCCAAACAAAGGAGATATTCCCTCAGACACGTGAGCTTGGAAATACTTGAGGCTATTTTTACAACCATATGGAGGGATCCTACTTGACAATAAAGTCAACTTATAGGAAAGTGGATAATGGAAAGAGAGAAAGGATGAAGAAAAAGAAGAAGAGGAGGAGAGAAACAGAGAGGTTCTAATAATATGGTTTGTGTTCCTGAATTCAGTCATTTTAAACCACTTTGGCTATCTATCAATTATCTATATATTAGCTATTTGATTTTAGGGTAGTTTGAGTTGGGTTTTGTTAATGCAAACAAACATGTCCTGACCAGTGTACATGCTCAGCATAACAGACAAATATAGATGTTGATGCTTAGAATAATACATATTGAACGGGATATGTTGAAAATACAGAATTCAACACATGTTGAAAAATATATGCTAGAATGTTTAATAGGATACCACCTAACACATACATAGTGGGCACATAATAGAGATGTATTAATGAATGAGTAAAGCCTAATCAGTGCAGACACGATTGTTATAAGTTTCTTCAAAGTTGAGGAATAGGGCGGAGAAAGGCCATCCTCTGAAATGAAAACTACTAAAAAACAGCCCATTACATGTAAAATACAACACACACTAAGATATGTTTCCAAAGTGTAGCTGATGACATGAGGTCATCTCCTGAATCCTATTAAGAAGACAGGGTGTTTTGCAAAAAGCTTGTCATCAGCTCACCTGGCTTGTGACATGATGGAGAAAGCTCCTGCCTTGTCACAACAGAAGAGCAATGAGAGAAATAGATAACCCCACAGTGGGAAGTGCTAATGCATTTCCTCACGGTTTGTTAATGTTGGAAAGAGCCATTCCACCAGCGTTCTCAGGAATGCCGGTGTATGTCCAAATTCTTTTACTCTAATTCTGTACTGAGAAGCAATCCTTGGCAAATATATGCATTTAATCAGGGCCAGCTTCCTGGACACATGACCCATGAAGTTATACAAAGCCCCTTACAAGGGCCCTGTGTTTGGTTTCATGCTCTGCTGTTGCTGTCTTGAAATTCTTAATCATTTTGAGCAAGAGCCTTCATTATCATTTTGCACTGGGTCCGACTGATTATGTAGCCAGCCCTGATTCTAATTTGTGGTTATGTTTCTCAATGAAAATTAGTAAATGGGATTTTGCATTATCAATTAATCTTCAATCAATTTGTTTAATTAAAGGTGGTTTGCCACTAAACATGAAAAATCACAAGGCAGATTTATACAATCAAGTTTCTGAGCCTTCAGAACTGAGAATCAGAGCCCAGAATATGGCCGCATTATGGACAATTATTGCTTAGAAAACCATACATAAAGAAGCTAAATCTTTAGTACCCATTTAGCTTCAAAATAAAGTATAAATACATGTACCACCAGTTTATGCTGAGTAGAAAGATAAAAATGATCCCTTCCAAAATGCAGAACTGTAGAAAATAGCTATATTGTCTTCCATTGCTTTATATCTTTTACTTATGTTAGGTTTTGTAAATATAGCATATTTTTTAGACCTTTAGACTATTTTTAGATTACTTTCAATCTCAAGAAATTGCTCTCCTAAGAAGATGCTTTAGGAAAACTAACATTTATAGAGAATATTATTGTGGTTTCTCTCTCGAAAATGAACTCACTGGTAGAGAATCTATATCAAAATTTTTTTTGGCTCAACACTGATTAGTTTTATAATGGCTCTCTCCTCCATAGTTTTGTTCTGTACAAAAAGAAAATCACCATGTCATTAGTTCAAGATGAGAACCTGACAACCAACTCTAACCTCAACCATTGAAATGCATTTTTAAAGATGTTTATGCATTATTCACTAAGGTACCTTGAATCAAACATGTAAAAGCCCTCAAAACAAAAAAAATGTAATATATAACCAATATTATCACCAGATGGTAGACTTTATTTGTTATCCTAATTCCATTTTACATTTAGAAAATAAATATCAGCATGAATATTTAATACATTGCTATAACAGAGGCAAAAGGCCAATATTATTATTTTAAGAATGTGAGGCTCAGAACTATTTAACTTTAATAGCAACGTTGTTTTTATATTGCTGTACCATCTTTTTTCATTGGAATGAGCCAGAATGTTAGTAGATTGCTGCCAGAGGTGTCTAAGAAGCAATTCTGTCTTTTCTAAGAAACTCTTCTTAAGGGCAGTACATTCATTTAAAAACAGGATCTCTACTTTTCATGGCTGGTTTGGTCATTATGCATAGTGTCCATTCCTTGGAAAGGATTCAGGAGTTCATATGAGAAAATGTTATACATTTAGTTTTTAAGATAAAACACAAGGTGAAAATGAATGAGCAATACAAGGTTTACTTTAGTTCACCTCCTAGTAGTCCAATCATTTGGCCTTTAATTTTTGTAGTATTGGTGAAAATTTGTTTACTATGACAATGTTATGGGCAGTATCGGTGTATATTCCAAGATGCTCTGGAAATGCATGTTCTGTGTAAGAAGAGGCCATGTACTGACACATCAAGTTATTTGTTTGCTTGCCTTCTTACTTGCATTTGAAAGAACTTAATGTTGTAAGAGGCCCAGCTATCTTGGAGTGTCCCCAGGAAGAGATGATTTCTATAGTAGATGAAGCCAATTACACCAAGGATTTCTATCCCATTGGTGCTATGGCAAAGGATTTCACTATGAGGGGGTTACATTTGGCTAATGGAAAGAATCGTTAACCTAGCGTAGATTTCTCAGCTTGTTTCATTAGTTCTAATAATAGCATATAAAGGGACATCAATTTTGTTTGCTTCATTTTAATGCTAAGAAAGCATAATCATCTATTAATTCATGCAATATACAAGTACTGAACGTTTGTCCCACAGGAAGCCAGTGCTAATGGTGAGAAGTAACTGCGTTGCTGACCCAGGTGGTTGAATTCAAAAGCCATCCCGGGCAAACATGGCTTCCACCCGCTGTCAGCAGCTCATGAGCGCGGCGTTGTGAGCCACGGGGTACCTGAGGACGAACTACAATGCGCAGGTTTCCAATCTTTAATGTGAAGTGGAAGTAAGCTCACAGTTATCATAAAATATTAAGATAATCCACCAAAAGAGTTGGCACACCAATCCAATAAACTTAGCAAGGAATTATTTGTGTTGCTAAAATAGACATATTACATATATATAAATATACACATGTATACACATACAGTGTTTGGCAAAAGTAGGTTTACAGTTTGGAGTATGCAAAACAATTTATTCTTTATTCATTATTAATTATTGTATTATTGTTCATGTAAACAACTGCAAATCTTTTGCTCCACTATTTATATGTGTATATATACATATATACACACACATACACACATACACACATACACACACATACATAAAAACAATGCATAAACCAATCAACAGAAACTACAAGAGTGGGCAATCTCTGAATAGCACTATACTACAAGCTACATGTATTTTGAAGACCTCATACTTTAAGTTTACCAAAATTTATTCCTGCTGAGCCAATACATGAGCGTAAGAACTCTGAATTTCATGAGAGCCACAAGTAGATTTCCAAAACTGAGGGAACCAAGCTTTGTTTGGATTTAATCCTAGACCCTTTCCTCCTTGGCCTCATAAATAAAAGGAAGGATGCTTTTCACTTGCTAATTCCTGAACCTGCTGAATTCCCTGTAGTACTCAGAGAGACTGGAACACACTTAGATTAATCACTTGATAGGAACCCTCCCACAGACTCCACATGGAGAGGCACATTCCCTAACCCAGGACACATTAGCAACTCAGTCATTTAAATAGTAGAGGAGCTGGGAAATTATGTTTTTCCCAGTGTTATTGGGGTAGAATTGACAAATAAAATTGTAAGATAGTTAAAGTGTGCAATGTAAATGGTTTTATAAATAAATATGAAACATTCCTAACAAGGAAAGTAGTATATCCTTCACTTCATATCCATTCACTTTTTTGTGTGAGAATATGTATGTTCTTCTCTCTTGGCAAATTTTAATTATAGAATACAATGTTGCCAACTCTAATCAACACACTGTACATTAGATCTTCAGAACTTAATCATTTTATTCACTGAAAGGTTTATACTTTTAACAACCTCTTATTTCCCAACCCCTCACCCTAGCAACCACTTTTCTACTGTTTCTAGGAGTTTCATTTTTATTGTATGTATTTTTTTAGTTTCCACACATAAGTAATACCATGCCATATTTTTCTGCCTGGCTTATTTCACTTAGCGTAATACCCTCCACATCCATCTGTGTCGCTGCAAATGCCAGGACTGCGTGCTCTCAAAGGGAGCCAGTATTTATTTCACAAATATTCTTCACTCCTTTTGATGTACACACTGAGGCATTCTTAACTTCTCAAATAATTATGTTCCAACAGAATCATTTTTGAGTTAGTAGATATGATCTTGGGATGAAAGTTAGTAATAAATAATGCATATTATATTAAAATGGAAAATAAAATGGTCAGAGATCAAAGTACAATAAATAAGGTAGTGGAGTAGACAGGTTTTTTTTTATTTTTCTGGGTTTTTTGTCATTGATGATGAAAAATTAGATATTTCCTTACATTCGGATGATCAGAATAATGTTACTTTTCCCAGAGTTGGAAAACAAATATTGCAATCTTAAGAAGCGTGACCAATATAGATACTTTCTGTTGAACTTACTCAGAAGTTAATTGATCCTTTGTATTTAGGGAGCATAAGGACTATCAAAAATAAAATGCAACTCATTTTAGTACTTCATAATTATCATTTAGAGTTCATCATTATATTCAGGGAAGCTGAAATGCTCTTAATCATATCAATAACTGATCAATAACAGCTTTGTAGCAAGTGAACAAATGACATGTCAAGGTAGGATTTGAACCGGAAATTAATCATGCTACAAATGATTGCTTTTATAAGAGAATCCTATTGGACTATTTCAGAGAGAAAATTAACTCATTCTCCCTAAAGTAACCATCAAAGGGTAAACATATGTGTTGCCTCCTCGATGAGACTGACTCATTGGATAATTGTATTTATTTTGCACTTAAAACAGATCGGAGATATGAGTGACCGAAGAGGCAGTTACAAAAATTCAGAGGCAGCTTAGAGGCTGAAAATCATTTCTGTCTCAGGAGGCAGTTTTGTTTTCATTAGTAGCCAAATACTCCTAAACAAATGAAGAAAGTCAGAAAAAGGCATGAAGAATTAAGAATAACAAAATCTGGTCTCTATACTACTGAGCGCCACTGAAGAACAATACAATCAGAAAATGTGACCTAGTGGCTAATTTGCATTCTCTTCTTGATTTAGGAATGATTAATTTTTCTTCTGCAAACCAATTTTGCACTTGGCATCACTCTAGGGCAACTGTATTCGTATGGCTGAGCACATAATTCCTGGTCACTCCTCAATGATCCTCCAAAGCCACTCAGAGTCTTATCCCCAAACATGTACTCAATGTTAACATTTATGCACAACTATGAAACACCGCTAAGAAATAGCTCTGTGGTGTAGACACTGCCAAAGAGAACTAGGTATAAAGATGTCCTGTTTATGTCTTCCTGCTCTCATCTCTAAATTTATTCTCTCTTGCATATTGCATATTGCATATTGACTACATTCAGGATATCATGCATTTTCTGTCACATGTTTGGAGGTGACAGGATCTGACGTAGGGCCATTTACAAGATCTGAACTCATCTAGATGTCCCACAACATAAAACTCTTTAAAACAAAGATCATGCATGTTTTTCCTTCCAGTTCTCTTGCCTCATTTCCTCTCTTTCCTTTTCTCTGGTTCTGAGTTAAGCTGACCACACCTACCTTTTTTTTTTTGCATGAGAAGACTATTATGTAAATGAGAAAGTTGAAAGAAAAATACAGATTCAGATAACAGGGACCTAATTATTAGTCCTTGCACCACATGGGAAAGATAAAGGTCAAAGCTGTAGAAGCTTTGAACATGAAGCCATTATGATCATGAAGTTATTGATAAGCTTGTTCTGTCTTGCAGATTAAGTCTTTGATATTTATTGTTTCTCCTCTTCTCCCTCCTCCCCCTGAGTTTATAAAATAGAGTCATTGTAAAAGTGACATTGGGACTGCCTATGAGACTACAGGCCACCTGAAACACAATTCTGACCCCAGGGTCAGATAAAAATTGCACTAAGTTATCTGAGGCCACCTTAATTGCTTGATTAAATATACGTGGGAGAAAATGTGTCATCTATTGCTAACCAATGTGAACACCTTAACAGGTGCTCTCGGTCAGGATGCGGGAGGTATTAGGTTCTCAGGTAGTTAATGAGTCTGACTTGGTGCCTAGAACTATTGCCAACCATAACATTTGGATTCAAAGATCTGTAGAAATGGAAAGAATAGAGATAAGGATGTGATCTGTACTGGCCAGAACACTGAGCTAAAAATAATTGAAAAAATCATTGAGGCTAAGTAAATATTCCTTATTTTGGGTCAAAGTTTAAGGACACCAGTAAAGCTGAATTTATATTCATTTATGTAAAAAAAAGTGAACACAAGGGTTAGTTGAACATGAATATAAGTAAAGAGCAATACTGTGCTGAATTTAGATTTGATATATTAGAGTTTTGAGTGGGGAGACAGAGCATCTGAGTTTGAGGCCAGTCTCTACCTCTCCCTCAGTGATCGCTTGGCCCTGGACTAGTCTATAATGCTTAGTTTTCACATCAACACCGAAGGGAGTTGAATTAAACATTCTCAGTTTACACTAAACCCTGAATGTAGAGTTGCGTCCATATGGACAAGAAGGGAAGAAGAAATGAAAGTTGATCGATTCTGTGGAAGAAGAGATTTGTGGAAAAGTCAATGAAATAAACTTGGAGTATTAGATTACGTAGAGCCTTGTTGATGTTCCTGTTAAATCAGACAGGCATTAGAGAATTAAACACAGCAATAAGATGATGCAAGCATTTGTATAAGGAGATGTAAAGCTAGAATTTGGGAAGAAATAGAGTAGAAACATTTAGAAAGATTTTTCAATAACCCAACTATGATATTCTGTATTATTATAATAGCAATAGGAGCAAACATATTGACTTTTTAGTTTGTGGTTGGGATTTTTGTTAAGTATTTTACATGCATTATCTTATACAAAAACCCAATGTGAGAGACATGTGAGTAGAAAAATTAGAACAACAGGACTTGCTTGATAATACAACAACTAATATAAAATCTAATCAGCCAGGATACAAAGTTTTGAATCTGAGTTCTGCTACAGTGATGATATCATTAAGTTCAGATTGCTAACCAGTTTGGGGAGAAAGACTTAGTAATAACTTTTGGCCATGATAAATGTGAGACAATTTTCCAAAGGAGTAACTAATTCTAAGCGATGCAGAGATAGTCATTCATGCCCTGAAAATACATGAAATTTCCAAAGGTACAAAAATAAAGACAAGGACCTTGATTAAAGGGCTTGGACTTCAGGAGGAGGTGACCACAGGATGAGGTAGTGGATCCAAAGGAGGAAAAATGTGAGATGGAAAAAAGTAGTCTCAAATACTGAGAGCCAGGAGAGCTTCAAGAAGTTTGAGGGGAATGGGCTGGAGAAGAGATTTGCAGTGGAGAATGCTACAGAGGTCAAGGATGTTGGCATCAGTTACATTTGGCTGGAAGGACTATGTCAAAACTCTTCCCCCAGCATCCATCATGTACTGGCAGTTGACACTGAACTTCATTAGTAAGCGAGTTGGTGCTGCATCTTTATGGTGTTCAATGAAAAGGGATAAAATAGCTCCAAAAATTGAACACTTTATAGCTCAGAATCTTTCAAAGGAGAAATGAAACTATTTCTTTTCAATATAGTTAAACTGTGGGACAGGAAGCAGTAACTGCCAATCCAAAAGCCATTCTCCATTCCAACCCACCTCCTTCACACTGGCAGAGCCCTCAGACAACTTAGGTTTCTATCTTCCTCTGCTCTGCTTTTTAAAAAAGATTTTATGTATGTACGTATGTATGTATGTATGTATATTTACAGAGAGGGGAAGGGAGGGAGAAAGAGGGGAAGAGAAACATGGATGTGAGAGGGAAACATCAACTGGTTGCCTCTAGCATGCACTGGACTGGAGACTAAACCCACAACCCAGGCATGTGCCCTGACTGCGAATCAAACCAACAACTCTTCACTTTGTGAAATAATGCCCAACCAGCTGAGCCACAACATTCGGGGCTCTGCGTTTGGTTTCATCAGGCAGGTGAATCCATGGGAAGCCTCTAGGGAATTTTTCTAACACACTTATGGTGGTGGTCCTACTCCCTTTGCCTAATCACCCTTCCAGACATAGATATGTGACAACAATCTAGTCAAATAAAATAATTTAAAAACAAAAAGATGATTAAAGAGTCTGACCTTGTCCTTCATAGATCTGGATGTGATGCCCAGAACCACTGCAGCCATACTACAGCCATGAGGAAAGTAGCCTCTGAGGACATGTGGCAGAGCGGACAGAAAGGAAGAGCCTCAGTCCTTGAGGACTCATGCCACAGCTCAAGGATTCTTCTTCACTTAAGCTGTTGTTGGTTTCTGTTACATGGAGCTGAATAATCTATGATACAATTTTGAAGATTACTTCCTGGCATTTTCCTTTGTCACTCTTTTTTTCTATTATCTTTTATTTGGCTTTTTGTATTTTATTCCACTGGAATTCTATTCCAGTTATATTTTATAGAAAATATAACTACTCTATAAAAGTCCAAATTCTAATTCTTAAATTTGTAGTTATAATTACAATCGATTCTTAGCTGATCAGGCTGGCTGGTGGTGTGGTGAGTGGAGGTAAGAACAGTATGTGAATAAAGGAATGGTCTATTATTTCCCAATTTTCCTCTCCATACCCACAGCACAGATTTAAAAGGCACTGTGCATAGCATTATTTCAGGGGGATTACAATAAAATCCAAAATCTTCATATAAATTTCTCAAGCCTTTTGTTTTGGGTTTGCATTTTATGACTTTTTTCCTACACGGCACTTTCATTAACGAGTGCATGCAAAGCTCCATTGTTCAGTACGGCTCTCTAATGAGAAAGGATAAGTCTAAGTGTTGGGAATGAAAATTGTACATTTTTATGTGGCGCTTTATAGACTATTACTTCTAATTGAAATTTGAGGTTCGTCTTTACCGTTAAGGTGAAAGCCGAAAATCACACGTTCTGTCTCTCTCTGACATAAGAGACTCCAGGCTGGAGTGAGAGAGAGTCTTTGACAAAGGGTCACAGGAACATATCAAAAGAAGCGAAGAGCTGGCCTTGTCTTCAGAGGTTCAATTTGAATGAAATCCAATGTCTGAAAAGAGGCCGTCTGCTGAAAGGCAGAATTCGGGGTTATTGGGAATTGTTTGAGAGTGCTAAACTGGGAAGTTGAGGGGCCAAACTATCGGGGAGCTCGCCCAGGTGACGAGGAGAAGGTCCGAGCCCCGGGCGGCAGTTCGCTCAGCTGTTTCTCCAGCCTAAGAGCTCTGCCGCGCTCTCTGTGCGGCCGCCGCGGAACAGACCCGGAGTGTTTATCTCAATCATTGTACCAATTACATGGGATAAAATTTATGATAATGGAGCCTCTTAGAAAGCCATATTATATTTAAGAGTACTCTGAAACCTGCTGTTCCCATGCTATTACTTGATCCCATGCATTCAAAATGGGCCCAATATTGCCCCCAAGGGAATAAAAATCAGTTCTTTAGGGAGAGGTGGGAAAAAATCTTAGATATTGCATAAAGAATTGTATGGTGTGCCTATGGTATTCACATTTCACAAAGAGAGTAATTATGAAAAAGTTTGTTTTGAAGATAGGGAGAGGGAATAATGAATTAAAAATTTTATCTACCAAAGGGATTTACATACTCTGTAGAGAAAAATAAATAAATCAAACACAACCTGTTGTTAAGAGGCCCATCAAAAACTTCCAGAAGTACCTCAGTGACACATGACCCATTACATAAAATTTGCTTTGGCAAAAACTTACAACCGTGCATCAAAAAAATGTAAATCTCAGAGATTTTGGAAGTGAAGGTAAATGGGACTTTTCCCATTGTTTCAGAATTGCAGCTAAAGGTTTATGATGAAAATAAAACTCCTAGTACTTCCATAAGTCTATGGGCCTATCAAGATGTGGCCACTTATTCCTACTGCTGCCCACCTCCCTTCCTTCCACCACATGATTGAATGACTCAGGGAAGAGAGGGAGTTCTAAGACAGATCCATAAGTGGTTGGCATGGAGTTCTGAGAATTTTTGCCAGATCAGGACTAGGAGAACCATGTTTTGGTGATGAGGAGCATCTGCAAATAAAGAAGCTGGCATCTCATTTCCTGGTTGGACTTGAGCTTCATGATATGCCATTATGTCCATTATATTTGATCAAGTGGAAAAAGAAATGAGGGAGAGAAAGAGAAAAGAGCAGGGAGAAAATTCAGCGGCGAAACATCCTGAACTCCCACCACTTGGCCTACGTTTGCCTGCATTTTCCATTGGTCGTTGACATAATATATAAGAAATGGGCAAATGAATCCTAACAGCGAGAGGCTTAAAGGATATTGACAAAGAAACCTAAGGGAGCTTTGAAAATATTGAAAAAGAACATTTATCTTGTAGAGAACTTCTAAGTACAGAGATCTTATCCAAGGTGCCTCTTACACATTCATGTTCGCCCAGCAGATAATAACACTGGTACCTTACAGTGAGGCCTTGATTAGCCACAATCTATTTAAGCTAAAAAATAAAAGTAATAGAGGGAGGAGCAGGAAAAAGCAAAATACCACACCTTCCATCTCTAGACCCAGAGGCTGAGAAGAGATATGCTCAGAGTGTGCCATTAAGTTTTAAGCCTGCCTTGACTTAGCCAGCCTCCTTCATCCCTCAACCTGACTTGCATGCTCTGAGCTCTGCCTCAGAAATCAGCAAACAGGGGTTTGGCAGGACTTGGCTGAAGGCAGCACCCCCATGTAGATGGTTCAATAGACAGACTATTTAGGTAAACGTCAGTAAGACTGAAGGACAATTGACTCTCTACAGAGGTTTCGAAATTAAAGTAAATACTTGGTTAGGATTTGGTTACTTTCCTTCATATCTTTGTTGTTTCTTTTCATTTTAAGGATATTTTATTGATTACAGTTGTCCTATTTTTCATCCTCTTTATCCCCCTCTGCCCTGTATACACCATCCCACCAACATACCCCCCTCGCCGTAGTTTTTGTCCATGGGTTGTACATATAAGTTCTCTGGCTTCTCCATTTCCTACACTATTCCTAACCTTCCCCTGTCTATTTTGTATCTCAAATTATGCTTCTTATTCCCTGTACCTTTTCCTTCATTCTTCCCCCTCCACCTCCTCTCTATAAACCTCTGTGCGATCTCCATTTCTATAATTCTGTTCCCGTTCTGGTTGTTTGCTTAGTTTGTTTTTGTTTCAGGTTCATTGTTGATAGTTGTGAGTTTGTTGTCATTTTACTGTTCATACTTTTGATCTTCTTTTTCTTAGATAAGTCCTTTTAACATTTCATATAATAAAGGCTTGGTGATGATGAACTCCTTTAACTTGACCTTAACTGGGAGCACTTTATCTGCCCTTCCAATCTAAATGATACCTTTGCTGGATAGAGTAATCTTGGATGTAGGTCCTTGCCTTTCATGACTTGGAATACTTCTTTCCAGCCCCTTCTTGCCTGCAAGGTTTTTCTGAGAAATCAGCTAATAGTGTTATGGGAACTACTTTGTAGGCAACAGTCTCCTTTTCTCTTGCTGTTTTTAAGATTCTCTCCTTCATTTTAATCTTGGGTAATGTAACTATGATGTGTCTTGGTGTGTTCCTCCTTAGATCCAATTTCTTTGGGACTCTCTGAGCTTCCCAGACATCCTGAAAGTCTATTTCCTACTCCAGATTGGGGAAGTTCTCCTTCATTATTTTTTTAAATGAGGTTTCAATTTCTTGCTCTCCCTCTTCTCCTTTTGGCATTCCTATGATTTGGATGTTGGAATGCTTAAAGTTGTCCCAGAGGTTCTTAAGCCTCTCCTCATTTTTTTGAATACTTGTCTCTTCATTCTGTTCCAAATCTTTGATTTCCTTCCATTCACTATTGGTTCCCCATATTTTTCTCTTTATTTCACTTTGCATAGCCTTCACTTCTTCCTCTGTTTTGCCTCTGTACTCAATCATTTCTGTGAGCATCTTGATCACCAGTGTTCTGAACTCTGCATCTGGTAGGTTGTTTATCTCCTCATTGCTTAGTTTTGTTTTGGTTTGGTTTTTTTGAGAGTTTTGATCTGTCCTTTCATTTGGGCCATATTTTTTTGTCTTGCCCTACCTGTTACATATAAAGGGTGGAGCCTTAGTGGGGGCAACCCATATTGCTGTGTTGTGGCACTATATGTTGGGGAGGGGTCAGAGAGGGAACAATGCTACACGCTCAGCTGGCTTTCTGTCACTTCCTCCCCATCCACAATCAAATTGGGCCCTTCTGATGCTGATGCCAGGGTGGGTGGGTTTGTGTATGTTCTAGGACCCTGTAGGTCTCTCCAATGAACTCTCCTGTGAGGCTGGGAGTTTCTCCCACCTTTGCAACCCCCACATGTTTTTACCGGCAGAGGTTTTGAGGTTTTATTTCCCTGCACTGGAACTCTGGGTCTGTCTCGCTCCCCCGTTGTTCCTCCCCCCTTATCCACACTTGATGTGGGGCCTCCTGGTTCGCCAGCTGCCACCTCACCCACCAGGTCCATAACCTTGTCACACATCATCTCTGACCCAGCTGCATGTCTCCACCCCTCCTACCAATCTGGATGAGTGTTTCTTTTTTAACTCCTTGGTTGTTGGACTTCCAAACAGTTGTATTTCCTGGCAGTTCTGGTTGTTTCTTGTTTTTAAATTTGCTGTCATTCTTTTGGTTGTGCAAGGAAGCCAAGCATATCTTTCTGCCTCCATCTTGGCTGGAAGTCACTGCTTTTTTCAACACACTCAAAACTTTAGCTTTTATCAAAATCCTTTCCTAAGGAATTTCCCCCCCAATATTATTGTCTGATTCAACCACCAAGAACTGTGGGCACCTTTTCTCTATGTAGCCAGAAGTTATTTTTACTGGTAAGTAATATTGCCCAAACTTTTCTGGCCATATGAACTATTTAAGAACTCCTGATGTTGTTATAAATACAGATTCTGAAGGCATTATGAACTGAATTGTGTCCCACAAAAATTCATATGCTGAACCCGTACCCCACAGTGTGATTTTATTTGGAGAATGGGACTATAGGGAGGTAATTAGGATTAAATGAGAGCATAAGGGTGGGCCATAATCTGATAGGAATGGTGTCCTTACAAGAAGAGAAAGAGATATCAGCTATCTCCCTTTCTGTACAGACACAAAAAGAGGTCTTGTGAGGACACGTCAAGAAGACAGTCTTCTCCAAGCTAGTAAAGAGAACCTTCTCCAGAAACTGAATCTGCAGGCACCTTGATCTGGGACTTCTAACCTCAGAACTGTGAGAAAGTAAATTTCTGTTGTCTAAGCCATTCACTATGTTCTACTTTGTTAGCCCTTAGCATATTTAAGACAGGGGGCCCTCCTCTAAGGTCCTAAATTACTAAATATGAGGTGGTCCCCCAAATCCATAAGTTTATGTTTTAAAGCAACCAAAATGATTTTTATGAGCTGGTGAACTTTGAAGGCATTAAGTTTAAGGCATTTTCTTTTGAATATTTCTGCTTGTACCTATTTCTTTTGGAGTTCTCCTTCCTTCACTGTTTATGGACATTTCTCCATTTTAACAAATATTTATTGATCTACTACCATTCTACCAGTGAAATAACAGCAGCGTATAAAAATAAGACTGAGAAGATTCCTCCATTCCAGAACTTGAAATTCTAATGAAGATAAATACAATGTTGAAGACCATACTTATTCTTGAATAAACAATAGGGAGGTGTTAGAGAGTAGGGTGGGTGATTTTTTCTATAGGAAGCCAATCAATGAAGGCATCTCTGAGAAATTCACAACTGGGCCAAGGCTTAAATGAAGTAAGGCAGCCATGTGAAAATGCTTGAGGAGGAACATTTAAGGCAGAGAAAAAAAGCAAGTGTAAAATAGCTTAACGTTTGTTAGGGCATTTCAGGGGCTAGGATAGCTGAAGCCCAAAGATGGAGGAGGAAGGGGATGGGAGATAGGCTTTGAGAGACAGATGAGGTTAGATATGATACTACAGGCTAAAGTAAGGAGGCCGGATGATAGGGAGCAGTAGAAAGGTATAATCTGATTTAATTATGTTGAAAAATTCTATAAGAAGAGGAAATATTAGGAAGCCAGTTTGGAAGCTACTACAATTAATTCTCCTAAACACAGAATTACAATTAATTTTAGTGTGATGTAATCAGTAGGAATAACCTGGTCCAAAAAAATTGAGGACACAGAAGTCTCAAGGTCTACCATTACTTAGAGGATTTTATTTTTTTATTCACCTTAAGATCAAATTTGTAACCTTCTTATATTTCTTCTTTATATTTATTTTTCTTCTAGTAGAAGACCTTAGATTTATTACTTTTTGTCATGCAAGAAGGCACTTGGATTTTCCAGCCCTGCTTTCTAACTCTGCCATTGAAAAACCATGCAAGCAACTGATTTGGTTTTCATATGTTTCAGTACTTATGAGAGCAGATGCATGAAGCACATCCCCACCCCATTCATATAAACTCCTCCAACATTTTCTTGTCGCCTGCTTAGGTGGAGTTAGAAATAACTTCATCTGTATACAATGGAATTGTACCTTTAAAAAATTTGCCTGTCTACCAGCAGAACTTCCCCATGACCTCAAACACAGAATTTCCAAATGTCTACTATTAAAGTGTTCATATCCTTTGCAGAGAACAAAATTATTTGAAGAAAGTATTGTTATGTTTTAGATTGAGGTTTTAAAGTGATTTAATTATAGTCATAGAATGTTGGGTTTTATGTATCATATCGACAAATCTGAAACCATACTTCTGAATTTAACGTTCTCTAAGGAGGCATTAAGAACATACTGGCTGCTCTTTCTTTTGGCAAAAGCTTCATACTAGGTAAAAGTGCTTCCAATGGTATTTTTGAACTATTCTATTTTTGACCTGAATCCTTTTCTTTGCTGTGGTTATGGCCCTGAGTCTCTAAATTATAGGCTCTCCTGTAGTTTCAAAAAGCTAATTCACACCACCATGCACATTAGGAAGGTGGTGTATATAATACTCCACTAAGGGAGACCCAAAGAACATTGAACCCCTACTAGTAAACGGGCACGAGTCAGGCTGCAACTGACGCTAGTCATTTTTCTTCACTGACAAGTTTTCATTATGTGGCTTTCCCAGAACAATTTAGAAATTGATCTGCAGCTGATGGAAGCTAGGGCAAATAAGGCCCATAACTGAACCCAGAGCATCGGAGCAACATCAGTGCCGAAGCTCCGTTTCCAGCACCGCATATAAGGTGAGCAGCCCTCCCTCTCCTCAGTCTCCCCCCTCCCTTTCCCCACCTGCTCTTCACAGGCAGCACACAAGCTTAGACCCCTCGGAGGGGCTTCTCACACGCAGATAGCCTCCAGGCCTGGAGAGGCGTGGAGACTTTCCTTTCATCATCTGTTTACTTATCTCCTGCCTAAATAGGTCAGAGGTTCACACCCCTGAGAAAACAATTCCCTAGTTATGTGTCTACTGCTATTAAAGAAAGGGTCTTTTGTGTTCTACAGAATTGTGTAGATCTGGTATGAAGTCGGGGGCACTGATCTGAACTCGCTCAGTGTAGTTCTGGCATGGCGGGGTTCAGTGGGATTACCCGACAAGATGGAGTGTGCAACAGTGGGGTTGTACAACCCTTGGCACACTTTGGGAGTGAGATGGTTCTGAGATTTTTCAGAGGACTGAAGGATCCAGGAACATGTTCTGGATCCCAGGACATTTTGGGGTGATGAATGAGACTTAGGCTCATAGAGAGTTTAGCTTGGGCGTGTATTATGGAGTGGACAGAGGGGTAGGGGCAAAGGGATTTTCTGGACTGAAGAAAGACTGAGAGTTCAAAAGTAAACTTAGAAGCACTGTATAAGGAAGAATTTATTTTAGCCAACGCAGATTACCCATCTTATAGCCTTCCGCCCACTTTTGTGAGTCAGTACCCACCCAATTCCCTGAAACTGGTTAAGACAGCTGAGTGTTCCTCTAACAACAATAACCACGACAGGGCCAACCATTCCTTGGACAGGTATTGTGGGCAAGGCAGTTGCCAGAGGCTTTTTTGATACAGTAGGTGCATTGCAATGGATGAACTTTGATTCATCACAGTCACATTCTTATGTTGTGAAATAAATTGAATTAATTAATGGAAGATTTTCCCTCTAAAATATTCTTGATTGAAGAGAGTCATCTTTGGGCACACACTAGGGTGTCTTGGAAGTGTTTCAGGGTAACCTTGCACCGCAATGGATCTAGCCTTCAGGGTATCCCCACTCACAACTGACTGGGGGGCTGCCGCGCCTCTCAGGCCGTTGCTTAGCTGGTGTTTACCAGTCCTTGCTGTGACCGGCTTTGAACCCACACATATCCAAAACTCCACACTCCCCCAGACAGGAGAGGGCAGGAGCCTGGTGGTGGCTGTGTAGAGAATTGCTCAGACCAATCTGAGAAATGAAGTACATTGGCATGAGGTCACCTACTTTATAAACATGCATTTGAGGCTTCTGTTGTTCTATCACCACATCCTTTTAATAAACATTTCTGTGGTCTAGTAATGAACACTTAGTTCAGTACTTTCCATTACAGAGTCCAAAGTCAAACTTTCGTATCTGGCTTAAGCAGAGTGATGGGCACGCGTTAGGTGAGCATTCTGATACTCATCTTTATGACAACTATGTTAACCAACTAAGGCCTAAGGGAAGAACTTTGCTCCCTTGACCAGCAGAAAGTATAGCGGACCAAGAAAATTAAGCAAAATATAAATAAATTGGCAAAAAAGCATATTTTCATTTTAGTTTATGTTTATTGTATTAAGTGCCCACCTCTGGTATTTTTAGAATAAAACTGTAGAGACATTTAAAGCCTAAGGCCAGATAAACATTTGCTTTTTCTTCACCTAAATCATGTTGGTGGTTGGCTAACTGTACAGCAGCACAAAATGGTTGACAGTGCATTCTCAGTGTGAGATTTGGAAGCAACCCCAGAATTCTCTTATTGGAATGATCAAACAGGAGGTGGGCACTTAATACAATAAAACAAATTGGAAAAAGCCTCTATGGGAGTGATGGGAATGAAAAACCCCCCGCATAAGTTTCATCTTCAACAGAACATGATGTGAGTGGTTCCAGCCAAGTCTTTGCTTTCTTCTCAAGACTAGGGTTTGGAAATGGGCAGGGAAGACACCTCTAGAGCAGGATTGCCCCCCACTGACCAAGTTTTAGCCCATACACTCGATTCCCTCAGGATCTGCAGGGGCTTTGTTCCGAGACCCACCAAGGACGCAGGATCTGTGGACGCTCCAGTCTCTCTATAAAATGGCGTCCTTTAAATCATCTCTGATTACTTATCATACCTAATGAAATGTGAATGCTATATAAAGAGTTGCATAGGATAGCACAGCATTTTGAAAATATGTAAAACTTTTTAAAAAATGTTAACTGGTATTATAATTATGAGTCAATCTCTACTTGATTTTGAGTCCTTTGAAACTGTTTTGATTACATATTGCTGACGAGCAGATATCTTGCTGAATTGTATTTGGAAGTGGTGATTAGCCATTTTTATACCTAGAGATAACCTGAGTATGTGTGCAGTAACACAAGCATCGAGCTATTGGAGTGAACTGCAGGGAGAGCTGTGAGGGAACCCCTCAGGATGAAGGAAATACCTTTAGCACTTTTGTTTAGAATACTTACTTGCACATCTCTATAACAAAAAGCAAAGCTTCTATTAACCAAAAAGAAATCTTTCCAAGTGGTACCTAAAAGCAAAGTTTAATGTATATATCATCACCTTTCAGCCAAATTAATTTTTTCTAAAATTATATGCTAAAGAAATCTCACATTTTCTCTAGCATGTAAAACTTAGCATTGAAATTGTATGAGGGGACCCTTCCTGAGCACCTGTGGAGCCTGAGCTAACAATACAAATGGAGACTCACGTGATCGGCATATTCTAAAGTTACATCTCAGTATAACAAATGGTTAAATAAGATGTGTTGTAGCCATCTATCTTGACTAATATGCTGTCAGAATGATAAAGTTTAAAAATGTTTAGTACTATGGCTTTTCTATAAAATAAAATACAGTCTTCATTTACTTTCAATAATTTAAAAGGCTAAGTATAAAATGTGATTATAATCAATGTGTATTTTAATCAAAATATATCAATGTATATTTTATATATGTAGAGTATATTTTCCTTGAAAATATAAATTAAATTACATTTTGAAGATATAAAAGTAAACAATTTTATTAAATTCTCCAAATTTTTTCTAAAATATTCAAATACCTATCAAAATTAAAGAATAAAAAATGTATTGCAATTAACTTGCCAACAATTTTTAAATAAGTGCATTTAAATAAAGCTATCTTTTATTTAACATTTTGAAATACAATTAAATCTTATTATATGTTTTCATAAAAATGAGATTACTAGTCTAGCATTCAATTTCCATCCATTAGCCAATGTAAAGAATTGACATTATGCTTTATTTATATTTTATCTTGACCTAAATGTGTACAAATTTAAGAATAATTGAATTGTTTAATATTGCAAAATATTTCTCAACCACTATATTAAGCTATTGTGAATATTGCATTAATTCCTGTACTGGAATACAAAGAGAAACAAGAAAATGGACACTCAGAACCACCTGAACAGGCCACCTCATTATGGGAGACACTATTGCACTGCTGTTCTCTGAAAGGATTTAACAAGCTAATGAATTTTCTTTCTTCTTACCTAAGTGCTTCCACTGCTCAAAGAGTCCTTGCACTCCAAGGCAGTGCCCACCTCCTGTGTCAGCAACTTGGCAACCCACAGTCTTTGGAAGCAATTGCTAATTGTTTTGAGGTAATAGGGAGAAGCATTTCCCTGGGGCCCGAACAGAATTAGTCACAGCAGATGTTGAGGTTATAAGTTGCTTTGTTCCAGAGCTAAGTGTAGGAATGCAAGTGATGGGAACACCCGTGTCTTTGGTAACATTAGACTTCTCTGTGGTTGTGGAATCTGGGCCCGTGCGAAGTGCACATGCAGGACAGAAGCCCAAGCTTGCTTGGGTGTGGAACGTGTGCTGCAAACGAGCCTGGAGCTACTGAGAGTCTCCCTGTGAAGCTCGAAGAGGAAGCCAGCACAGCAGAAGGCAGAGCGAACTGATGGCAAGAAACTGATTCATGATGAAAATGTATGAATTCCAACTTCCATCGCACCTGAGGCCAACTACACACCTGGAATTTTTATTTGGTGAGACAATACATTAATTTTCTTTCTTAAGCCATTTTGAGTCAGAATTCTGTCATTTGTGACAGAGTCATGACTGTTACAGCAGGAAACCATTCTCTTTCCAGAGCACTAATATATTTCCAAAGCTGGATATATATTACCAGCTTTGACTTCATTTAGTAGGATGTGGGTAGGAGCTGGAGAGAAACGCTGGATTTGTTATTTAGATTCAGATTCTGGGTCATGTCTGGGTGGCAAGTCTTGTTACCAACACCACCCAATCACCCAACCCTATTTTTTGCCTTCTGGTTTCAATTGGCCTTTCTTTAGATGTCAAAGACATCTTTGAACGCCCAGGAGTGAGTCTGACAAGAGGATCACGAAGAGGCCTGAATATGCAAAGAAGCCTTGAAAGCGTGCTTCATAAGAGCATCATAACTGCACAACTGACGTGTCCATTTATTACATGTGGAATCTGTTAAAAGGGATAAATACCTAATTCTATAGCCCGCTGCAGAAGACCGTATTGCGTTTCTTAAATCTAAACAATCACCCATTAATGCTTAATTCCCATAATTTGAAAATCTCTTCTAATCTCATTTTTCTTTCTGCCTCCAGCCGAGTGATTTTTTCATATATATTTAATCATTAACATAGCATCAGTGTTGTTTGTAAGGGGATACCACCAAGAAGCCTGCCTGCGCACTAATGGCTTAGTTGGAGACTACACATTCCTAATGATTATGCATTTATTTAAAGCTTTCATTGCACAGTAGCAAAGTCAACTTGAAGTAAATCATAAACTTCACTTTAGTCAGTGTATCGCATATCAAGATTTTTATAAGTACATGTTGACTTTTTGGTAAAGGCCCAAGTCCCTAATCAGTCTTCCAAGAAAAAAAAAAAGAAAAGAAAAACTCACAAAAATACAGTGGGTGGAATCATGCCTTACACTAATAATCTATTTCAAAGAATACCTTCTTTCAGACTACACAGAAATATAGTGCTTACATTTTTACAAACCCACAGTTTATGTAGAAATTATTTTATGTTTAGATATCACTCACTAGTAACTGGTCTTGAGCCAGCTCAAGAGCTACATAAACACCAGATTTTACACATTACATAGCTCGCACAACATTTTCCTCTAAGCTGGTTAGTTAGTTTACAGTCTAACCCTACCCAGAGAGCTTCCCTGCTCCCACTAATTTTTTTTTTTTTTGGCCAAGAAAAGCAGCAGGGGGATTTTTTTAATACACCAAAAGAAATCAAATCATACATGTGCACTTTTGTAAACTAGGAATTCCTGTTTCTGTTACTATAAATCACTACCAGATGTCAAATAGCAAAATGTTCATTACTCCCCCAAATAATGGAGTTGATTAATGAGGCACATTTACATTGTGGAATCTCGGTCTCTGTCATAACTGGACAGGGTTTAAGAAGTCTAAAAAAATCATGCAGATGGCGAAATAACTTTAACCATTAGGCTTCAAAGGCAAAGTAAATATTAGGCATCTTGGGGTGGGATTTGGTCATCCAAGGGGTAATAACTTCCAAATGAAACTAGGCTTTCTTCTTAAAGAAAAGAAATGGTAGCCGTGTCACAAGACAGAAAGATAGATATGTTTCTGGTCAGTGTATGGCTCATAACTGCTCAGTGTAAAGACTACATTCTAGGGGAATTTTAGTGCGATGCATAAACTTACAAGGCCGTCTGATTTCCCTGCCCTGGTTGCCCGAATGAGCAACCCTGGGCCTGGTTACTTACGGGATGACAGTGTTTGTGCTGAGGCACTCTTTTAAAGAAAATCCCCTTTTCCTACTGAAGAGGTAGCCTTCATTTGAAAAGGAGATTCTGTTTTAGTGAAGCCAGCAGATTGTAAATGAATCAGTTGCCATCTTCAAACGACCCTCTCAAAGTGACACGTTCCACATTCTGCCCACCCTTATGTGGGTCCCCCTTGTGTGGCAGACGTTTTGAGACTGGAGCAATTCTAGCCTCTATATTTGTGGTCTATTGCTTGGAAGTGAAGGGCGTGAAAAAATAACTCAGGCAGGAAACACGTTGGCAGCCAATCAGAAGCCCTTTTGTCAAGGAGACGGACTTGGAATGACTCATTGTCCATTGAAGACCAGGATTTTGCCCATAAAACTTGGTTCAGACACTTCGGAACCAATGTGGGTCATGGTCACTCAGAAGAATGCTGTCACCTGCATGCACCTGTGTAATTTACCTCTTAATCACGCATTTATTCACTTTCATGCAGACACATTTTCTGTGGTACACATTTGTTTGTATGTGTGTGTGCATATGTGTGCTTGTGTGTGCCATTCAATTTCTTATAGGCAATATTAGGTACTTAAAAAGAACACTGGCTTTGAAATAAGTCACACAGACGTTTAAATGCTAAATCTCTCACCCATTAGCAGAGTGACTTTTGTCAAATAATCCGAATCCTCTGAGTCTCTGTTTCCCAGTATGTAAACAGGAATGTGAATAAGCATGTTAGAGAGTTACGTGAAGAATTAAATGAGGTAGAATGAATGGAATCTTTAATATTGTGTTTCAAGCATATTTAATTGCACCGAGATTTTTCAGATGCAAAGAACTTTCCACATCCTGGCAAGACCAGCCTGAACTCTCTGGTTTTCTGTGGCTAACCCAGCTGGAGTTACATGAAGCAAAACAAGGATGGGGGTCATAAACACTAATTTTAAATTATTTCGAAATAATTAGAAAATTTAGTATCAAGCATTTACATGATGCTCTGCCCTCGGATCCAAAGAACCACAGAGCTGGAAGGGAGGCCTGGCTCAACTAAACAGACACCTTCGTTTCAGAGCAGAGGAAACTAAAACCTGGAAGGATTCTGCTTTCTCCCAAAATCTCTTCAGAGGCAGTCCCAGGATTAGAACCCAGGTGTAGTGCCAGCCCCCATTCCCTGCCGCCCACTGCCCTTCTCTGAGAATCTGCTCCTTGTTTTTGGATTTACGACTGGAGCCAAACATCGGCTTTTCTGAAAATGCCAAACTAAAGATACATGACAGCCAGCCTGGACATCAGAAGCCTGGACACCAGAAACCTGAACACTGTAAGGGCCAGAATCACAGAGCATCATCTGATAAGCGAGGTTATAATGTTTTGTGAGAACAAAAGTGTGATAATATATGTGAAAGGAAGTCGTAAGAAAGCTTTATGTAATAATGGGGAATGATATTATGTATTTCTGTTATAATCAATTGCATCCTTGTTATATTGAATCAGATAACAATTTGCTGAGAATACTTGGCATGGTACAACTTCCATTTGATGGTGGAAGGAAATTTCCATTACGACCAGGAGACAAGGAGCAGGGAAGAGCCAAGTCTCAAGAGCTCTTAACACAAAATGAATTACTATCCCCCACATTATAAGCAATTTCTGGACAAAGATCTCCCAGCATCTAGAGAAGAACAGACTTAATCTTTGTTATTAATGAAATAACTTAAACCTAGGGTGGTAAAGTGATTCTCTCACACTATACATTAAGTCCAGGTAACAGTTAAAACCCCAAACTAGTGCTGATGGGGAACCTACTCAGAGAAAAAAAGAAGCAAATTAGCAGCTAAGTGTTGGAAAGTACATGCACTTTAGAAAAAGAAGGCTGATTTGGTATGGCCAAGCATTTGTTAGCTCTTTAAAATACAATTATGACCACGAATGGAAATCTATGTTTTATATTTAAAAGAGGTTTTAGTTATGCTATTTCTTCCTGTAGAGAATATACTCTTTGTTACATTTAGGCTATCATTCATTCATTCTACCATTCATCTAACTTTAAAAAATCTGCTATTAGAAATTCAATCTCCCATCAACACACCATAGAGTTCTTAAATCAGAGACAATGAGTTGCGTTTGAAGAACCCCCTGGTTTTCTAAAAGAGAAGATGGAGAAAGACAAATACCATATGATTTCACTCATATGTGGAATCTAATGAACAAACTGAACTAACAAGTAAAATAGAAACAGACTCAGAGATAGAGAGCAGGATGACAGCTAAGTGGGGAAGGTTAGGGGGTGGAGGGAGTGAGCAACAAGAAAAGGGACTCAGGGACATGGACAACAGTGTGGCGATTGCAGGAAGGGTGGGTACAAGGGGACTGACTACATGGTAATGGAAAAAATACAATTAAAAAATGCAAAATAAAAAAAAAGTGTGCCCCAGGCAGATGTCAAGGATGCCACTGAGGAGTCCTTTTTCTCATTTTGACCAAAAGAAACAACAACAACAACAAAAAGATCTAAAAGCTCTAGTCTGGCAGTGGCCTCAGCAGGCTTCCACAGTTTTGAGGCTGGCATCTACACATGGGCATCTCCCTCGTGAATGCCACCTCGGAGGCCTTCGTGTAGCATATCAGTGGGAACACAGAAAGGGGGCAGTGGTCCTCAGGAGTGTGCCTTGAATGAAGTGCAAAGATAAAGGTAAATTGGCATCTCTTATTATCCTGTAAGTTTGGAGATTCCTCTGGGTCTTCCTTGGAGGTGGCTTTGTTAGTCATTCTTAGGATTCCAACTTTTGGAATTCCCTTTGGGGTAGGTTCAAAGAATTAACTGACCTTGCTGGGATGCCATGTTGAGCATCTAAACGTGGCAGATGTTGGAACACTGTCATTTGGCCATCCTCTTCATTCATCCAATCACGCCCTTCCACAAACTATATTTTTGCATTAATTAAGGCATCCAGTTGTTGGAAAGTTTTGTTTTGCCTCATTTTTAATAGTCATTTGCTACTGTGTCACTCTATAATGGGAGAATGAAAAGCTAGGCACTGTTGGTGGAGTGAATTGTTCTGTTTGTAGATGGCCAGGTCAACGCGTGGGAAATAAAAAGACAAGGAGTCTCCATTCTGTCCATTTTTGCCATCTTTACAATGCATATTGATCACTGCACATCAGTGCAGCTGGAGCAATTACTGGTAATCATGGAAATGGCCAAAATTAATTGATTGACTGTTGTTTCGTCCAGTTTCCCAGCTGTGTAGCCAGCTGCATAGCCATGGTCCAAGATAAATCCTGTTCGTGGGGTCCATGATTATGAGATAATTTGTGGAAGCTTATTAAATGGATACTTGAGGATGCCATAGCAGTTAGAACACCTTTGAAGATGCCTAACTCATGGAGGAAATAATTATTCATCCACCAGGATTCCATCCAATGACATTGCTGCTCCCTGATGTACATCAAGGCCAAATCAGATTTAAGACAATTACAAGATACTCCAAATCCAATAAGCATTTGAAGTCTGGCATTGTGGATTCCCCTCTTTGCAGTCAGGTGGAGTTTACAAGTAAGTAAATTTAAATAAGAGTAAAAAAGATATATTTTCATTCATTTACTTACAGTGAATTTATACTTGTTCGTTTTTAAATGGACTCTAGAGAGTGACATATACACATACATGTATTAAGAAAAACAGATGCCACAATTTTTCACATCTACTGATATTGCTTATGACATGCGGGTGGCTGAATAGTATTTAAAGTCATGTGAACTGCTAGATGAGCCTCTTACCACTGACAAGTTCTGTTATTTATTAAAGAAGTTTTGTTAGTTTAACTTTGGTTCTGCATGAACAATAGTTTTCTATTCTCTGAGTCATCTTTTTCACTTTCATGAAAATAGGACAGTCTTAGCCCAATGGCAACTGACTCTGACCTCTCTTATGCTTTCCATCTGCACTATATTTATCAAACCACGGAGTTTGGAATCTACAGCCCTTTTATGAAGTTTAAATAAGAGAGGGGAGGGAAGAGAGCACTAATAAACCTCCCTCGGGGGACCCCCATGACTTCTAACGCCATCCCAGGGATGTGGGTGAGTGAAAGAGAAAAGCTATACTGACAACTTACCTTCGGACAAGGGGAACTTTAGTTTGGAAATGGCTCTGCGTCTGCTCCGCTCACCCGGTGGAATTCTGAGTCTCTGAGGTTGTTACAGTTTGAAATGGATACCTCATATTTTCCCCATACAGATTGGAATGTTCAGGTTGTCCCACTCCCTGTCTCAGGGGAAGCCTCTGAGGTTTGGAATAAACTCTGCTTGAGTGGACTTCCAACATGGGAGAACGGCAATGATGAGTTATTATCAGAACAACTTAAATGGAATTGTAGTGAATATTTTCCTTACCAAAAATAGTGAAAACTGAAAAATTATAGAACACATGGCCTAATAATAGGACAGGATATTGGCAATCAGGACTGCCCTAGAAGTCAGGACTCTTCTTGGAAATCCAAAACACATGGCCCTAATAGGAATACCGAACTGACTTCCAAACGGTGCCATGGTGATAGCAAAATATTTGAAACTATGATACCTGAAAGGGTTAGATGAAAACAGTTCTATGGGGAAAATAATTTATATTACTATGTTTTAAAATTAAATTTTTAAGTATACATATGTATGACTTTTTTAAAACAGCATTTGGACTTCATTGTGCAAAGCATGAGTATTTACATTTCTTTTTTGGGTGAAATGTAATTGTGGCTTTCTATAATTTTTACTTTTCATTGAGTTGCCATTCAAGTCTACTCTTTGTTACAGAAGATGGAAAGAATTTATTTTGACATACGATGATCTCCTTTCAGCTAATTCCATTAGTCCTTGATCATTAGTGTTAATGAGGAGAAACAATGTGAGAATAATCCAAAACTAGTAGGTAATCTAAAAGGCATGTGTACTTGACTTAAGCTGTTTTATATTTATTTTTGGACATGGCCATGTCTGATGTTATTGGCATTCTTATTATTTCACATAGTTTAATTAAGTCATATGCAAAGAAGTGTCTCAGAATGAGGAATAAAATATTTCAGAACCTATTTTATTTGAAACTTAATGGATCCTCATGAATCTAGGAAATGATAGTACTATTCTGAGCTATCAGTAGAGAATTTTTACAATTAGTCTATCTCCTCACCTGGGGTTCAATCTTCCCATTCTATTACTCCGTACCCTTGTGTTTACTTAAATCCTTGATACTTTAATGGTTCACTCAGCTCTGCTCTGAGATATACCCAACTAATTAATAAATAGCCTACTTCAGACTCACAATTTGAGTTGTTAGAGGAATGGAACTGAAAACAAAACACAGAGTTTTACAGGCAGGACCTAACACTCGAAAGAGCCAGGATTTGGTGGTGCAGCCCTGAGTCGGTCTGTGTTGGCAGTCACTACTCTGCAACACTGCGCTGATCCACTTGCTTCTTTGAAACTCAGATTCCTCATGAGTAAAATGATTGGGCTGAAATGAGTAAAATGATTGGGATGAAGACTAATGCTTTCCCAAGGGATCCCAAATCCCAGAGTATTGCTAGAAACTGCAAGAAAGTCCTTGATAAAAGAGGATGAGGATGTTGAGGCTAAAGGGGCAGGGTCTCAGTCCTTTCTCCCTGGTTCAGAACAAGCTGGGATACGTTTACCTGTTGATACACTGATTGCATTGATATGCCATGTAACTGTGTCTGGGGGGGGAAAGAGAGGGGAGCAAGGCAGATCTGAAAACTAGACGACTCCCTTTACTTCAAACATACGTAACTGGTTAACTGGAGCTCTTGGGAGTGCTTACAAAGCCATGTAGATTAACTTAGACACCTCATAGCAATTATGATAGATCATCCAAGGTTGAATCAATGTCAGATTTTATGGACAAGTTAGGATTAGGAAAGCTTGGTTAAAGTGGAAACTTTAAACATTTGTACAACTAGATAAGTAGAGAGATAACTAGGTATAAGAGGTAATTTTATAATCCAAATACAAAATAAAAAACATTAAGATTATATTAAGGGTGCTGTTTACATTTTAAATAAATATTAACTGCAACACAATTAATGTTCCTGGGTCTTTGCCTTGAGACCATAGGGTCCCTGCCTGCTCTGGGTGGTGACGTGGAGTCAAGACAAGGAAAGGATGTTGTTACACAGAAAAGAAGGCTCTTGACCTCCTCCTCTTCCAGCTCATGGGTTTCCACGCTTTCTGAGACACCCACATTTTATGATAAAATTTAAACTCTTGACCATTTTGAATGCTCCTGTCTCTTTCAAGGGAATTTTTCCATCCTTCTGAAAAGCATATGAAATGTAAACTGAACAGATATGTTTTGAATATCCATATCTACCTCCTTGTATACTGCCACAAATCATTCTAGCCCTTTCTTAAGGGATCCATTTCCATCTCTTTACCAGCATATTTCAGAAATAGAGTAAGAAATGGCTCAAAGATGAAGAGACATCTTCATATTTGGTCCTACATCCTTCTGTTTCTCTTCATCGTCCCAGAATGATCACAAGGTCTTCTGATAGGATATGAGAGCAAAAATAAAGCTGTTTGGCAATCACTTGACTCAATGTGTTTGAATCTCCCGGTAACCAAATGTTTTACAGATGCTTCATTTAAAAAAAAGATACGTGTGTATGCTGGGGAGGAAGGATAAGAGAGAGTGCAAAGCAAATCCAAGGTGGAAGGGAAGGTTTCACTGGGGAATAGAAGCAGAATGCTTTCACCTCTTTCTTTACACTCTTTTATTTCTCTACATTTTTAAATTAAGGACTTGAGCTCTCCTTCTCAGTTCTTACTGGCAATAACTCCCTTGGAGTTATTTCTGGAAAAAAAAATCAAAGGATGCTCATCTTTCTACATAAATCACTTGAGCAGTGGTAGAAATTTTAAAAACAGGATTGTGTCCTGTTCTTATTAAAGCACACACATATACACATATGCACATAGAAATATTTCTCTCTACTAGTTATAGATCTTTTTCTTTCCTTAATTTTATGCTCCCCCCATACAATCGTCTAGAAGAATTAAAGATATGAGTTCTCCATTGAGAAAAGAAAGTGGTGAAAAAATTGAAAGAATAGATATTTAAAATAACTTTATAAATGTCCTGCTTAAACCCTTGAAGATTCCCCATTGCTGTCTCAGTGAAGTCCAAACTCTGTTATATGACTTTAGAAGTTCTTTTGTGATCTGACTTCTCCTTACATGTCCAACCTTAGCTCCTTAACGGGCAGTTTCCAGCCTTGCCATGTACCCACTTGGGGCTTACCAATCTCTCTCTCGCTCTTTGGTCTGAAAAGAGGCACTCTTTCTATGTAGAGTCCCACCATACAGCTCTCTCTACCCTAGTTTGGCTTCAACAAAGACATACTTCCCCCGCAAAATAGTTTTTTCCCCTGTATAAGAATTTCCCTACCTCATCCTCCAATTCGTCTTACTATACTCTGTTTTGACTATATGGGTACTGGGTGTAATATTTTCACAATAACACACTGATATAACAACCCTCTAATTTAAACACAGATTCTTATAACTCACTTTAATTTCTACCTCATGTCTTTATTTCCACCTAAGAACAAAAAATGACATCTTAAAGTGTAAGAATGATTATTTTGTGGTTTAGTGTTATAATCTCAGCAAGTGATCTCCTCAACTCAGGTCTGTGTCCCTCCCCAGCCCTAGGGATTATCAAAATTTCGAGTAATAGGTTAAAATTTTCAGTAATAGGCCAATTAGAATAGCTAAACTTTTAACAGACCCCGTTAACAGTTTTTATATATTTGTTCAGTGCTCACAACAGCCCACTGAGTTAGTATTATTTTTTGCACAGTGAATAGGAGGCTCAGCCTGGATTTGAACCTGGATACTATGGGTCCGGGGCTTTTACAGACTCAGCTACATAATTTCCTTGAAGTTTGAGTTCCAAACCAACTGAACTAGAATCTCTCCTTCCCAGTCTGCATAACAGGTGGCCAATCAATATCAAATGAATTGAAAGAAAGAATAACAGAGAAAAAAGAGAAGAAGGAAGAGAAAAAAGGAAACAAAGAGCCAGCAACCTGCATTAGAAGGGAACTGGAAATAGCCTTCCTCCTCCCTGACGTCTGTCATCAGGCTGGCTATCTGGTGGCTATCTCCTGCCGCGCTCTCCAGACTCAGGAGGGACTGTCAGACATCACTTCCATGTTCCTGCATGCTGGAGAGAAATCTGTGGGTATAAATTTATGTGTGCTCAACTCCTGCATTTTTAAAGGAATTACTTTGTCATCAAGTCCATAAATTCTCAGGTCTTGAAAGGTTGGGAGAGGTAAAAGCAGAAGCAGGGTGTGGTGGGACCAACCTGGAGGACTGCCTGCTGGAGATTTTCTAGTTCAGACCTGGGACAGTGTGAGAGACCCTCAGAAGAGCAGCAGGATGCAGGGACAGCTGGGGAGTGCCAGGGAGCTCTTGCGGGCAGTGTGCTGCAGGGAACGCTCCCAAGTGAAGGGGTTACTACTTTGCCGGCTGCCAGCTCAGTACTAGCTTGCATGTGATCGCAAGCACCTTCCTGGTGCCCATTTCCTTTTCTCACCTAAAGAAATTACTCACATCCTGAGAGATGGCTTAAGATTTTACCGAACTCTATTTGCTTTGTGCTTGTAACATACTGCCTTGTGTTTCTAAGTGCCCCCCGCCCTTTGCAGGTTATAGCTCAGAGCTCTTGCTGAATGTATTCCCCATTCTTCCCCAGAAAAATGTACTGTAGAAAGAGTGGGGACAGGAGATGTGGAGGGTGAACCTTCCATGTTTTTTGTACTTGTCCCTCCCAATTAGTTCTAGGCTTTTCTAATTCTAGCAAGAATAATGCCCACACAGTCCATCAGCTGTCTGTGTTCTGTTTAAAATGTATTTTCAGGCCTGAATGCACAGTGGGTAATTCCAAGATACCAAGAAATGTGCTAACTCTAGGGATATTCTAGTTGTTTCTCTTATATTGATCTTTTGATTAATAAAATAAAATGAAACAATCAAAGTAGGAAGATTTTTTATCACATTGAGGTATCCTCAAGACATTGTTTAAAAAATTAAAAAATAAACCAGTAAAAAAAGACCATAGTCTTTTTGTTTCTTGATTTTTTTAATGGCATCAAAGGGTTGACCATAATTAACAACTACAAATAATTACAACACAATAGTTTCTTCTAGAAATGGACAGTAGCCTCCTTTGGTCAATGATTTGTCAATATGGCTGCAATACTTTCTCCCCAATATTCCCCATTTCCTTAAATTTACATTTACCCTGTGAGTTGCAATGCCCAGTAGAGCATGGCAGAAATCATACTATGTGCCTTTGGAACTTAGAACTCAAGAGACTTTGAAATTTTCTCCCTTGCCCTTTTGGAATCCTGAAACCATGACATGAAAAAGAAGCCAGATTGGCTTCCTTGAGAAAGAGGCTCCTTGGGAAAAGTAACTTAGCCAACAGCCAGCCCCAGCTGCCAAGCACACCAGTGAGGTCGTCGTGGGCTATTCAGGCTCGTGTGTCTGCTGTTCCTGTGTGTTTACTCTGGTGAGCCAGTGACTAGCTCACCATGGGTGCTGGCTGTGTGAGTGGCAGAGGACTTGCCTTTCTGGTTCACAAGTCTTGAATTAAGCAACCACATCTAAGGAGCTATGCTCCAGCACCCTCCTATGCAGCCAGACTTGAGGCAGGTAGCAAAATCATGGACTTTAAGCCTGATGCCATCGTGGTATGTATGAGATTGGCGGGGGCAGGGGGTATCTCTAGACATTGTAAATATGTTTTTTACGTGGAATGAATATGAAATATTGTGACTAGAGGGAAGACTCTGGTAGATAACTTCATGGGCAGGCGTTCTTGTCAGCACTATCTGCACAGCCATTCCAGTGAGGACGAGGAATTTTGATCTACTCCTTAAAAAACTGGTCTCATGATTTGCTGGGACCAGTAGAATGAGGCAGAAGTGGCACTGCGGAAGTTCCAAGCCTAAGCCTCAAGAAGCCCTGCCGTTTCTCCTCTTACTTTGGAGGAAGTGACCTGAGGCCACCCCGGAGAAGAAGAAAAGTCACAGGATGAGCTGTAGCAGCTAACATGTCCCAGACAAAAATAGGTGACAGCCAACTCCATCAAATGTGTGAGTGAGGTTGCCTTCGCCATAAAATTTAATGAATCGCTTTAAAAAAGGGACATTCTACTTATGGATAACTGAATTTACAGTGCACTTAATTCCTGAGTGAAATTCACTGGAAAGAGCATGGCAGGCCAATGTTTTGTCTCACATACGTTGCAGTAGGCAGCCTCTGAGAAGACCCTCAATGACCTCTTTCTCCTATGATAGACACCCTTGTGTAATCCCCTCTTCCTGAGTGCGAGCTATCTTTATTTTCTTCTAAGAAATAGAATATGGCAGAAATGATGGGAAATGACTATCATTTCTGATATCAACTTGTAAACAGAAGACCGTGGCACCTTTTCTCTCTCTCTCTCTTCCTCTCCCTTCTCTCCTCTCTCCCCGTCTCTCTCCCTCCCTTCCCCTCTCTATCTCTCTTTTTCACTCTGGGTCACTCGTGTTGATAGAAGTAAACAGTCACGCTATGAGGACCCCACATGGCACGATGAGAAACTGAGACCCCCAAGCACAACTGAAGCCTTCCAATAACCGCATGCGGGAGCTTGGAAGCAGATCCTTTGGGCTCATTTGCGTCCTGAAGTGACTGCGGCCTCAGAAGACAGCTGGATGGCAACATCATTATGGGCACTGAACCAGAGACACCTCACTAAGCATCAGTTTAGTTAGCTGACTAAATTGTGAATTAATGTTTCTTGTTTTAAGCTGCTAAATTCTGTGGTAATTTGTTACACAGCAGTAGATAACTAACACATGCATGTTGCAATATATAGCCATTTATTCAGGAGATACTAAGTTGAATATTTGCTATGAGGTACGGTAAAAAGAAATGGATTCTTCTCTTCTTCATATCCTATTTCACATGCAAGAATGGGCATTTTGGCCACACAAAATATCTTTACTGGAACTATGTTGGAAGGTAAGAAAATGAATTTCCCCTTGCATACACAGTGGAGGGGCCTGACAACTATAAGAGCTTTTACTAATTCCTGCGTTTGATAACTCTGTAAGCTGGCTAGTTCAATAAAGAATACTGAATACATTTTAATGAAATTCTCGGAGCTATGCTGGAATGTGTTGGCACAGAAAGCCAGACTGAATGTGGCTGGGGAAACGCAGTCCCCAACGCATGCTTCAACAATTACAATCTAGCAGCATAAATAAAATAGATGCATAAATAACCACGAAGTAAAATGGACTAAAGGACATTGTAGGACAGAGGGTTCTTCTGGCAGAAGAGAGAAAGGCCTTGAAAAGTTCATAACATTTTGAAACAGGAATACGAGGTTTTAAGAGAATTTGAGAAAAGAGAAATTATTGAGCCTGAAGTCCAGGATTTTTTAATCTTGTTTGTTTGTCTTCTTAAAATTTCACTATTAACGCTATTGGGTCGCATGTCGCTCTTGATGCCAGGCAGGGAGGGATTGTGAAGCTGTGATCTTTGACTGCACATATGTGAGATCAGCTGTGAGTAGAGGTGACTTTCCCTCTCTTGTCTCCTTAATTAGGTTTTTGGCAATGGTGCCTCCAAGTGCAGTTGAGTTTTCACGAAGAATTAAAGTTTAATTTTTCAAATAAAAACTTTTAAAAACCATGATAAGCTATGGAATCAAAATGAAAAGGCATTGTGTATAAAGACGGTTACCTGTAATTAAAGACAGAAGAAATTGCCCAAACTCTTGGACAAGATCACAGAATATTCAAAGCCAGGAAATATTAATATGATCTGTTTTTGAGTTTTAAAAGCTTAAAGGAGTTGAACATCTGTCGATATCTTCTGGCTGACTTATAAGAGACCTTGTATAACTTCTAAAAACAGGTAATTTGATTGAGAACAAAGAAATCTAAAACTGTCACACAGCTTACCAGATAGAAGTACGAGCTATGTCATGTAGTATTTTTCATATGTCTTTAAATTCTACTGCTAATTTTAAGAACGTTGCAAACAAAGAATGATGATTTATTAGTTAAGGGGAAAGAGTGCTATTTTGAAGCATGCATATGACAAAAACCAAAATGAAACATTTATTAATATTTTGAATGTGAAACGTAATTAGACTCAAATATAATATATGAGAAAACACGTTTTATAATAATAAAAATAAATATGTACTACTATAGTTAGTAAATAAAAGTGGACATTTAATATAATTTTTTTGTTTTAGAATATCATTATTAAATTGATGATTCATTTTGCAATTGAAAGCAAATAGCATTAATATACATTTTAGATGAATAAAGAAATATCAAAAGGAAAATCAAATAAAATTTTTATGAAGTTTTTTCTAACAAAAATATAGGTGGCAAGGAATGTTCCAAGGATATTATTGATCTTTTGTTATATCATTGACTTTCATGTTCCAGAATTGTTTCACATTAATATACTGTTATTGTCTAAAGTAAATTACCTTTAAGTGTCTGCAGTTTATTAGGCAGAGACACCTATTAGTAATCAAATCTAAGTACTTTTGGTTTTTTTAATAGAAGGTTATTATGAAGGCAAATTATTAAAATGAATATAATTATCTATGCTTGATTTATCTTTTGTAGGGCAGAGTTTTATTAAACTTTATTTTCTAAGGGTATTAGGAAAATTCTTAAATTTCAAATTAATGAAATCCCAGCTGTCAGAGAATGTAAGAACACCCATTGTAAGAGTGGGGAGCATTCACAATGCTAATGAGTAATGGTCAGCTAATGATCTAGGACAGAAGATTGAATTCAGCACCAGTGAACTGAATACATTTATAGTCTCTCCTCCATTACCTACAAAAATGAAGAAGAACCAAATTATGGAATACCTAAAGCCTTTCACAGGTATAATATAGGACCGTTATGGCATTTTTCTCACTGTCTCTGAGTTTTATTCTCTGTTATAGTTTGTGAAGTATTCGTATTAGTTTATGTCTACCAAATATCAAGATTTGATGGCAATAAAATATTGTTTTTTTTCTGGTACAGTCAGTGAATAGGGTAAAATAGAAGTTAAAAAAATAACAATAAAAGTTGATTTAAGTAACATTTGAAATGCACTTCACATAATGAGATATTTTCCTGGTAAGTGACATGAAAATTGTATTTCTAAAAATAAAATATTTTAGACATGTAAAGACCTATTTAAGTGAACTGTTTTACAGAACAAGATTTTTATTTGTATTGAATTAATTTTTTTTTTAGCTTGGCCGTTCTTAATGAAAGGGAGAAATAAACTGAACTTTGAAGTAGTGTATTTCTTCATATTCAACAAATGTCTCAGGGCCAAGAGAAAAATAATATGGGAGTCTAGGTTGTTATTTTACATTTTAAAAAAAGTCTTCTAGAAAAGTCTGCTTCCATTTCTGAAGTAATAATTCTTCTTTTGGAAGACCGACTATAGTCTATCAGAGAACAATTAAAGGAGACATTTTAAAAAGTCTTTGTTAGTATTTCTTGACATCTCGCCTACACATCCCCCATAAGTAGAAGGGTCTATTGAAAAACACAGTCACAGGCATTTTCACAAGCGGGTCTGTGTTCTCGGCCCTCTCCAGGGAAGCCGTGGTCAGAGAGCTGGGCCTGATCTGGAGGACTCTTCTGAAGCAGGTTAAAATGAGTGGCCATTATATAAGTTCCCCTAAAATGGCTATTTTTACATAAAAGACCTGAAAGTAGCAGGCATCCATAATGTGATATTATTCTTAGCACATGGAAGTAGGTTTTGAAAAAACTGCATCCCCTTCACTTCTTTAGCACCTCTTTTATCCTCCCTTAAGATGTTCTTTGCCTGACCTTCCCCACAAAGGAGAAGTCGGCTCAGTTTTTCTGCAAAATTAGGGTAAGGTTAGATAAGACTACTGAAAGACTTGCTTAGAAAATTGTGTTTTGTAGCTGCCTACAAGTCATCGTCCTCTGGAAACGGACGGAGAACAAGGACACTCACATCCATATTTCTTAACGTGAGGAGTTTTAGATGGTCTTTATCCCTACCTTATCAATGAACCCTTTGAAGGTTTGGGGATGAATTAATAACTTGGATATGTCCATTATCAATACTCCTTTTCATACTCCAATTTTGTCTCTTATATTTTCAGAACTTAATCTGAATTTTTAAGAGTCCTGTGAACTAATTATTGAAAACTGTTGAGTCCCTCCGATTCTGTAGTTATCAATTGATTTCCAGCGGCATCTCGGCAGTTAAGCTGCAAGAAAGGTCTGCCATCATTTCCCCTTCTCTCCCAGAATATGAAGATCCTAACACTTCAGATGCTGCTAAATAAGCTTCTTAGTGATGAGTGCTATTATCATTTTAATTGCTACCCATCCAAGTATCTCAGGAAAATAATCGTTTATAATACACTTCTATACCATAGCAATTTTCTTTTAGAATCAAGTCTCAAAGATGTATGATTTGTTTGATCACATAGTTTATCAAATCATATTTTAGGAACTGTAGGATTCTAGAGGAATATTCTGCCAAAGCAATTAACAGGTATCTGTCAGCACAGGTAATACATTCTATTTAAGAACTCATCTCCTGTTTTCTCGTATGCATTAAGGTGCAAATCGAATGTGGAGATTTGCCTACATCTAGGAACTGGGTAGCTTTGGATACAGTATAAACTCTGTGCTTCAGTTTTGTGCACTCCACAATGAGGATAATAATAGTACCCACCTTATGATGTTTGGTGGAGGATTAAGTGCATTCACGCACGTGCCCTCAGTGAATGTCAGTTCTTACCATTTGCTCTCTCCAAGGGTTGCTACTCAGTAGAGGTATACATTCAGCCTTCTTTAAAATTCTCCTTCCTTTGAAGTTTACTTTGATTCTTCCACTAAGAGTGCACTTAAGAGTTTTCATATATTGAAATTTAAATTATTGATAACTTGCTTAAACTACTTTTCCTTTCACGGATATTTACATTTAAAGATACTTACATCAAAAACCTTGAGTTTCTATTAACAGTCTAGGACTCTGGCACTGGCCTGTGTGGCTCAGTTGGTTGGAATGTCATCCCATACACTGAAAGGCTGAGGGTTTGATTCCCAGTCAGGGCATGTACCTAGGTTGCGGGTTCAATCCCTGGTCAGGGCACTTATGGGAGGCAACCAATTGATGTTACTCTCTCACACGGATGTTTCTCTCTCTCTCTCTCTCTCTCTCTCTCTTTCTCTCTCTCCCCCGCCCCTTTCTTTTATGCCTAAAATCAATAAACATGTAAAAAAAATCTAGGATCTTGCTCCTATGATTTAACTAGTTGTGTGGTCTTAAGCAGGTTGTTAACTTAGTTTTTTCATTTGAGTATTAAGGTTTTTACCTGTTATATAAGATATTATTTATCTTACAGATTATTGAGAGAAATTAACTGGTACCTATTAAATAAAGATGTAAATGTATATATGTTAAGTATACTTTCAGTTGCAAGGGAGAAAGTCTAACTCGAACTAGTTTTGGCAAAGAAAGGGATTTATCAACTCACTTTCCTGAAAAGTCTGAAGAAGACCAGGCTTCAGGCACACGTGGAACCAGCTGCAAAAATAATGCTCTCTGTTTTTAATTTCCTTTCCTCTGAGTCAGCTCTGTTCCTGAGCAGCCTCTCCTCTGAAAATATCAGTCATGGGCAATAGGCAAGAATCCTCACCACTTTGGGTTTGATGAGGCAGGCACCTACTCTTCCCAAAGATGCAAATAAGAGCCTGCACTACGTTGCATGGCCCTGGTTTTGTTCTCATGGTGTTCCCTGCCCAAATACCTGAAGACAGCGGAGACCAAGGGGCCCACTCAACCAGGCCGGGCTTCTGTGAATATTCCAACATGAAGCAAGTCAAACCGGGCATGAGAAAACCTCATTCCATTTCCTCAATCATTGTAATTACTGTAACTATTTTATATCTGTCTTATATAGCCCAATAGATGGTACAGGCTACATATTAACTTATGGTATGTGATGAAAATGTGTGTGCTATACGTGGTATATATTATACACCTCCTTTAGAAGTTTTTTTCAAGAAAGATGCCCCCTTTGTACCTTGGTATGTGAGAGTGGTAATGGTGGATGGTTGAAGTGGAAGGAAAGTTTTACGGGCTAATTCTACATCTGGCACCACTGGTTTATTGGATCAAATACAAAACTCATAAGAATGTGGTTAATACTGCGTATTGCATTTGGTAATGCATTTTGTTCATTTTATGCCCCCTTTAAAGTGCATATCTGTGCATGTCACTTTCAAACTAGCAACAGGGGCTTTATAAACGTTATAGTACCACTGTACAAAGCAGCCAAATGAGTATTTTGAAATTTAACTACAATACAGCTGGCCACAGATCTAGAAGTGGTTTTAAAAAAAAAAAAACAAGAAAGAAACAACAGGTCTGGTGTCTTTATTAGCAGGTCCAGGTAGAAACATTTGTTCCGAGGGGCTGGCCTGATTATCAGCAATTGTTTGCTGAGTTTCTCCTTTGCTTGGTCCCACGGAGTGCTTTAAAAGCCACAGCCTGTCTCTGGGGCATACTGTGGAAACACGTTTTGTGTCTAAATAAGTCCAGAAGGTTCTCATTAGCAATCATTTCTCGACTACCTAAAGGGGAAACAAAAATCCCTTGACCTTCCCATGGAGGACGTTTGATGGGGCCCAAATGGCCAGCACCTAGCGGTGATTGCTGAGAGTCCGACAGCCCACGTGAGGATAAAGCGAGCATTTCGTTATGGAAAGGAGTTTTACACACACCGATGTGCAAGGACTAGATCCGTAGGGCGACTGCTCTTTAGCCAATTTTCTTACTAGTAATAATGATATTTCTGTTCTAACACCACGCTAAGAAACAAACTCTCTGACCTCTGAAATTTGACACTGAGGAGCCGTTTTATTGTTAGACTTTCCACTCCTCCGTCTGTTGAAAGCAGACTTTCAGACTCTCTCTCCCTCTCTCTCTCCCCACCCCCACCCCAACAAAGAGGAAAACCGCTGGCTATCCCATTGCAATCCAGATTCAAGAAATTCCCCTTGTCCCCACAGACTGCCACCTGAGGCCTGGGAATGAGCGAGCTAAGCCTTGTTTCTTTGACTGTTTACATGACAACCTCAGGTACCTTAGAGGTTCCTGGCCGAAATTCCCGCACTCCTTGCCTCGCTGACTTCCTTCTCTTCTTCCGGTGGCAGCTCTGGCATGCAGACCTCTGCTGTCC
>CM052541.1:11147804-11238902 GCA_028533065.1 Trachops cirrhosus
CCCCCCCCCCCCCCCCCCCCCCCGCCCCGCAAACAGATAAGCTTTTCATTATATGGCTTTCTTGGAAAGCAAGTTTAACAAGTTTGATATTTATACTGGGACCGTGAAGTTTACTGGCAAGTTCAAAGGCATAATCCATTACTTCAGGCAGCTGCAAGTGGAAAGATGTTTAGCTATATTTTCACATGAGTGATGGAAATGTTCAAGAAGTAATGATTTTTCCAAGGAAAAGGCCAAGGTTAGGCAAGCAACACTTCGGTTATATCAACTACTATTACATTGTGCAAAATTGCAAAATTGGAAAACGTGTGCTTTGGTTCTCCCCACATTTTGGGCTGTATTTCTTCAACTCTGCTGCTTGTCTACTGACAAACTCAGACACCTAGACCCACAAACATTTATACATTCACGCACGCGAGGTGTGCACACAAATGCACACGTGCACTTAACAAAACAATCATGTTCACTCCCAAACACCCATCATACTCTGCCTCCTCCTTTTTCTATAAAAAGATTGAAGAAATGGATTAGATATATCCATCATCAATACTCAAGATATGAATGTCTTACATATTTTGGGGGGATTAGATTACTGCATTTTAAGCCTTAAAAGAATCTGAATAATCGCCCTTCATGTGGTTTAATAAGGGAGATTGAACACGTGAAAGGAAAAGTGGGGGCTATGCAGCAGAATCATCATTAGTTCTAAATTGGCTAATTTCTGACTTTGAACACATGAGTACTCCCTCTGGCCTCAGTTTCCTCATCTGTAGAGTGTGGAGACTGGCATAGTGATTCCCACTTTTCCAAAGCATATACCCTGAATGACAGAAAAGAATGAACATATTCTGTAAGGAATTTAAGAGGCAGAGCTCTGAGAGGCCAACCCAAGGAAGACTTCTCTTTGAAATCATATTTTTGTTCAAGAATCCAGTCAAACTGTGGTGCTTCTTTACTCCACGATAACTGGATGTTAAAATAAATGAATTTTTCCTTCACAAGTTTTTGGGCAAATTCGGTGTGGCAGAAAATCATGCCAGACTTGAATCCTATGGAGTTAGAAAGCTCCCTGGCATACAACCAGTTAGTCCTTACTTAGGTAGGTATAACTCAGTTTGAAAAGCAATTGACTTTTTCTTGGATTTAGTATTCTCTGAGGTCCCACAGGTCTATGGTTTTGGTGATGGGTAATTAAGTTAGCACAGGGACAAATTCAAGGTACCACTAACCTATTTTGTTCAGTGGGCACATTTAGATGAAGCTTGAGGTCTTGGGGTCTCGACCACTCCAAAACTCCATGTTGGACTCAAGAAGACTCTGCTGTGGTTACTCAGAGCAGCTCAGTATCCAGGGTTTTCTGCACAATGGGTTATTCCCTGGGTTCTTTGGACTCATGGCTTGTTTTAGAGATGCACAGATCAGGCAGCAAAGCAATTCCCTTGGGGCCATGACATCTTCACTTAGGGAATCCCAGAGACCACCTTGTACTTCCAGTAGGAGTGGAGCCACTCCAGAACTGGATGCTGCTTGGGTCTAAAGCAGATCTAACACGAATGAACCTTATCACAAGAGTTATCTGGGTATCACAATGAGTCTGAGATTGAGATGCTCCGAGCCAGGCCTGGCCTCTGCCCAAGAAATGAATGAACGTGGACTTCGTGCCAGCTTGTGAAGACTGACCCAGGTTTCTGCTTTGCTGGCAATTTCACCAGAACAAGAAGTGAACTACAGCCTAAAAAGCACTCCTTGGGGCAACATTTAGTCAATTCCTCCTACTGACTATGGTTGGGCCCTAAAGATGAATCAGTTTATTTCTTACATATCGTTGCTGCCTGTTGAAAAGGTACAAAACCTCAAACTTAAATTTTGCTCTTTTATTTTTAGTCAAATCTTGCTAAAAAAAAAAAAAGGAAGAAGCTTTACTAATGTTTTGTTTACATCAGTACTCTGTTTCTGAAAAAAAAAAAAAAACCCTTGTGTACCCTGTGGGTTTTTCTCTCACATCCCTGTTAACTCTAACTGTTCTGCAGTCACCTGTTTAATATCCTTGGGACTCCTGATGGACCTGTCCAAAGCTATAAAACACACAGAAATCAACTTTAGGAGACAGGCAGAAAAGGTTCACCCAGGAATCAATTCTGTAGGGACATAGAAAAGTAGTAAATAAAAACCTTAAGTCAAGAGAAGCACATGATTAAGGAGATTAAGTTTCAAACATACAGGTTCTGGACTTTTTTCTGAACAGGGAGGAATAAACTTAAGATGATGTATTTTCAAGATGTTGTTGCTTTTATTTAACTCTGTAAGATAAATTACAAAAGAGTAGATAGAATTGGAAAGCCTTCTGGTCCTTGAAATCGCTATTACATGAGACCATCAAACCTAGGTTAATATCGTGGGCCGAGACACGTAAGGACATTGAGACGATTTGGAGGGTGTTTAATATTTCATTAGTTTTATAGGAAAAATGAAGACTTCCAACTACAGTCCATGGAACCATTCAAAAAAAATTTGCTAGTGTGTGTTCAGTAAAATGTAGGTTCTTGCACCTAAACTTTGACCAAGTGAATTTCTGGAAAGGCTGAGAATGTATATTTTTATCAGACCTCCAGCTGATATTTTAACCCTAAATTTTGAGAAACACTGCATTAGGAAACAAAGATTTTCTAAATTCATGGGGAGTAGTGACACTTGACTGCTTTCTCCAGAAGAGCATTAGTTAGATGCCTCTTCCCAGTTGGTTACTAAATCAAGACTTGACCAAAATATGGGTTTGGTAGGATAACAGCAGGATGGAGGCAAATTACATTAAATGATTTTTAAATCTGACTCACCTAAGTCGTTTCCAAAGTAACCCTTGAAAGAAATGTTACCCTGTTAATGAATGCTTGTGAAACTCAGTGTAAAGTGACTACTTGAAAGTCTGAAAAACAGGATTGTGCTTTTGGAATCTCTGTCCTGGTTGCATGTCAAATTAACCAGGCAATTGCTGTATCCTAGTTCCTAAATAGAAAATTGTTCTTTGTACTTCAGATGGTTTAGTGCTATGTTTAATTGACCTTCTTTAATTAAGTTGAATTCTTTCATTAAAAATCTCAATATTGTAATTACTTCTTTTACTCTTTTACAATGAAACTTCACCTGAAGCTGACTACAAAGAGGGTTTTTTTAAAGTCAGCAAATACAGAAATGAGAGAACCTAGTTTAGAGTGAGTGTTAGTTTGTCAAACACGGTAAAGCAAAAGATCATTTCGGAGATGGAAAAGAAAATAGCATTGCATGACAGAGGCGCTAGTGTATTCCCAGCCCTGGGATTAACTTCTCTGTGACAAGTCTCATATCATTTCTGTATGTCAGTTTCTTGCATATGTCATGACCATGACCATATCTACGGCAAGCATAACCCATCGGGGTTCAGTGGCCAGTATCCCTAAGAGACTACAGTAGACCAGTCATCTGAGAAGCTAACTGCTGAGAAAAATCATTTTAGGTAGACTTAGTGATTCAGAATTAGCACAGTGATGGCTAATCAATAATTGTTTTAAGGATGTGAGAGCAATGCTGAAATGAAATTAGAAACTGAATTAGGGTCAGGGTTTAGAGAGCTAGGACTGAGTGGGTAAGATTTTTCTGCCACAGTCACCAGACTACCTGTACTTCAGCACTAAGACCTACATTCTGAGTCTAACTTGAGATGTTATGAAGAGTCAGTTCTCTGTAACTTTGAGCTTTAGTTTCTCCTATTAAGCTTCATCTTTGGGGATGAGTCCATGGGCCTCAGTGGTGCTTTCGCACTATTCTGAATGCCAGATAACCTTTGGTTGGTGTTAGCTGTTACTAGCCAACTCCTCCTAGGGTCTGGGTATGAATGATGGACTCCAGATTCCAGACCAGGGCCCTATTGCAGCACAAATGGACCTCTGGTGATCTCTGTAATTGCAAGAGGACTATCTTTAGGGTCCAAATATTCCTGGTGTTGAGTCCCCACCTCTGGAGCCATATTAACCTCGCAGGTCAGACTGGGTTAGGTCAGGCCTCAGACCTCAGACAGAATGACTGGGTTCATTGTGTCTTCTCCTCAGGGAACATTTCAACTACGAGGCTAGTTGTTTCACCCCTGGCCCTTTCAAACTCGCCTCCCCATTGGCAGTGTTCCATGATGCTCCAACAGTTCTCATGGGTGAGGTTCTGTTAACCACACCACTCAGACCCGAGGACTGGGGAAGAGGCAAGATTTTGTCAAGATCACAAGCGATTGGTTGTTTGGCTCCCACAAAGGTGGCATGTCACACCTGCATAATCTAGTTTCACTTATCTCTTTAAAGGTTAAGTACTGGGCCCCAAAGTCTAAATGTATAAAAGTGAGAGAGAAAAAAGTTAAAGAAATATTTCATATATTCTAGGGCTAAAATATTGTTAAAAAATAAAAACAAGTTAGACATTTACTGATCACCCACCATGTGCACAGCACTGGCATATACACATTGCATATGCGTGTGACCTCTGGCTGGAAGAGATGCAATGCCTACCCTAATGAGACTCACGTTGTAGCTCGGGCCACAGACACATTTATTTTGATAATGGATAATGTTTATTGATTTTTAAGAGCATTTGGGATAAAAAGCTCCTTGCTTATGAAAATATTTTGTACTACATTTCACTTAAATGTTGATTAACTCTACAAAATTTATATTTACTAAACTAAGCTATTTCACCTAAACTTCTCTAGCTGAACTTATTAGCAATGATCACCCTTCAAGATTCTTGAAAGAGTGATGGTTCTGAGCAGGTACGTGGCTAGTTTTAAATTTATTTTCCCAACCCCCATTTCTTGGGCACCAATAGTAGTTTTCACTTATGGCAAGGGTCACGAAGAAACCAAGATGATAAAATACTCAAGGAGTTTATAATCCAATTGGGCAGATCAGGCAGAAAAATAGCCTTAGTATAAGAAAGAATGAAATGAGCACTATAATAAGTTATGAGTTAATAATAAGTTTGAGTTAATTGCAATGAGACTTCAAAAGTAGATATAATTACAGTATTACTGAAGAACTTCTGACCTCATTGAAACAGTTTTCCCTCAATGTTTGGGGTAATGATAGTGTCAGGTCTTAGCAGTTTCCCCTTGGAAATATTGAACATCACCTAGATCCTCGAAATACGCCCTAAGTGAGATGGCGCAGAGCCACTGTGGAAAGGGCTCCTCTGTGCTCTTTATTTACCAATTCCTGTGCAAGCACTGAGGATTGTACCCCAGACATGTGTGAGAGCCCACAAGGAATCAGGTTCTTTACCAAATAGAACACTAATTTTTCTCCTTCTCTCTCATGGGAACATTTAAATTCTTGAATGGATTTTGCCTTTATGAACATGTCCATCTGGCTGTAATCAATACAAGGAGGGAATGTTCGGCCATGGTTTAGATTTCCAGATCCACCGTGCTCTAAATCATGTTTTGGCGTGTTGACAAGTGTCTCCCTGTAGTGTGTTGGAAAATATCTAGAATAGTTGCAGCCCAGGCTATCAGTGAGTTAAAAATCCCCTCTCAGAAACTAATTATAAACTCAGGTTAAATACACAAAGAGCAAAGGTAAGACTGTCTCACTTTCAGTGATACAGAAGACGCGCTGTGAAGTCCTTTAGGATGAGCAGAAGAAAATTAACTAGAAGAGAGCTCTGATAAGGAAGTTCTGCAGGAGTTTTCAGAATGCAGAATTATCAGAGGACAGAAAATGTCTTTGACCAAGTGAGGAAATGAGCATAGAGAAGTCATCAGTGTCCTATTTCAGTTTACGCCTTCACTCTAGCCTTGCTCCCTGATGTACAACCACTTGTCTTGGAATAACAGCATGGGTCTAGTTAACCAGAGTAGCTCTATTTACTGGAACCAACCCCTTGTTAGAGGTAGCTCGTAGCATGGCTTGCTAGCTAAAGATCATTATGAGTCAATAAGTTCTGGACCTTAGTTGGAGACCAATTTTGTGATGTCTCTTTCTAGGTTTCTGTTCAGTAAAAAAATGTAGAATAAAAATGTGATGCTTACCTGGCTGTACTGTTCATCTTCATAAGTGGTAAAACAGAATTATTATTAAGCATGCAATATTTTACAAGGATACAAAACAGTAGCTCAAACACACAAAAGACTATATTAAATGAATTTTAAAGACATAGAAATTTATTTTTTAGAGTTAAATTTATCAAAGTATAGCCTAGTATTTTGTCTTCCTGACTATAGCTTGATATTTTTTCCTCCTATCTTGGAAGTTTAAACTAAATGAGAATGAACAGACATACAGAATATATATGTAGTGTATAGCACCTGTGCAGGTGAATTCATCTCCAAAGAAATTATGAATACATACATGTGAAGGGAAAATGCAAAATGTATCATTCCTCCACAAGAACAGCTAAAAAATTTATCAATTTAAGTCTAAATTACCAGTGAAAAATGTATGCTTATTGCAGCTACTGTTTCCAGAAAAGTGAGTGAAATCCTTGGGAGTATTTTCTGCTGTAGAATTTCAACTACTTTTTTTTTTTTTAAAGAAATAACTCTTCAGGCAACGAGCAATGTTTGCACGTGCACTGGGTAGGTAAGACCTTTTCTGAATGAATCAGTCACCACCAGCAAATTCACCTTCAAGTTTGAAGGACAACCATGAACTCTCCCATCATGAGGCTCCTGTGTTCCGCTCCACTCTGAGCCCCGGGAGACAGTGCACCCCTCGTGGACGGGCAGCCACACTGAGCAGGGCAAGCTGTTCCAGAGCCTTTGTGCTGCAGGGCAGTGGAGCAAGATGTGAAGACAAGGGGATCACAGTAGTACTGCTTTAGATTAAGAAAAAATATGTGTGTGTATGGGAGGAGGGACAGTTCCCCAGAATCAAGGCTGTTGCTCTCGTTATTTCTGCTCAGTAGTTCTCTGTTGGGCTGATCTTCATTGTCTGTGTCTGTCCTGTGCACTGCGGGACTTTGAGCTTCCTTGGTTCCATCGACTAATTACCAGCAGTACTCTGCCCTCTTCCAGTTGCCTCCCACTCAGTCATTGTGACAACCAAACACAGGCCAACACAACTGCAAGTAAATCCCTGTGGCTTATGATGCCCTTAGTCCAGCTTTTCCCATAATTCACCTCACATCCTTCAGGACTTTGCTCAAGGGACACCTTCCTTGGGAAGCCGCCCATGAGCAGAGGAGACCAGTGGGGAACTCCTTTGCGCCTCTCTGCACTCTGCCTCCCCTTCCTTCAATTTTATTTGTTTCCATAGCCCTTAGTCATCATCTGGTACATAATTTTTGCTTCTTTATTTTCTGTCCACGCTTTCCACCTACCATAATAGGTGCTTAATGAACACGTGTCAAATAAAAAACAGCTAAATGGAGCAGGAAAAATTATTCTTCCTTGGACTCCTGAATTTCAGCATAAATTAGGCAAGGATGACAGCAGGAGATACATACGATTCCAAAATACCACATAGGCTTATTGTTCTGTGCAGTGCCACACACATCGATAGTCTTGGACAAGTCCGTGCCTTGAGGCGGTTTCCTGTGAAGGCTTCCTTTCTTTCTCCTCTGCTTCATCCCAGTGTCCTTGGGCACCCAGTAGGGTACCAGGATGAGAATGACTGACTGGCAAGTGTAGGAAACACAGCCCACACCCAACATAGAAAGATGCAAAGATATTTTCTTAAAAGTCTTGTTACCAGGCAGACTGGTGAGTGGTTTCCAAAGTTGAGAGTCCTATGGAGAAGGCTGGTGTGAGAAAGCCTTAAATTTTGGTTAAGAACAAGCCAGCCAGAGCTGACTCTTTTAAAGGGAGCTGGAGAGATAAATACCCTAGACACATTATCTTCCATTCCTCTGTGTCCTGCCTTGGCTCCCCACTGACCATGGCGAAGGCAAAGCTAGAGTTCTGAGGCATGTGTTGGTTTAGTCTATGCAGAGTGGAAGAGCTTGGAAAACTGAACCCCTTCTCCAGCGAATAAAGCTGGAGAAAGAAAAATAGCGAAGTGGTCAGAAAGCTTTTAACTAACCTTCAACCATCCTCACAGACTCTGTAAAGGGCTGGAATATCAAAGTGGAACCTGAACTAAAAGACTATGTTATAGATTCTTGCAGACTAATATGTGCCTAGCAATACCCAGTAAGGTCATTTTCAGAATGGATTGTACGATACCATGCCCTCTCTTCCAAGATACGGCTAGGGTTCCATAGGTATAGATATGAGAACTGGGAGGCATTTCCCCTCTAAATTCATTAGTTATTAGAACATAAGGGTCACTTTTAGATGAAGAAAATGCCTCCCAGGAAATAATTTTATTTTCTACCAATCATAGGCTGAAAGAGAATCTGCATTTGATTTAGTAAAAGTCAAGTCAATGTTTCATATTCCAAACTCACAGGAAAAAAATAATTTGGCTCATTAAATGGCGAGCATCATGGTCCACATTATGGAGTGAACACATACATAGTATTTACAGAGGTGTAGGGGAGGGAGTCCCACGCAGTTTACATTAATGTTATATATATGCATACGGTTCTTCATATGGAAGAGAATACAGTAATGAATAAATAATAACACAACTGTGTTTTTGTACTCACAACTATAAATCTGTTGTATATAATGTTTGCACACATACGCATACGCACATACATATACACACACTTACACATATATATGAGGAGAACATTTAAATATCCTACAGCTTTGGGTAAATAAGAAGCTACAGCTGCATGTGTCCATCTTGTCAGGAAAGGGGCTAACGGATTTTTAGAAAGACTAAAGTGGCCGCTCTGCTCATTGTCAGAGAAATTTGAGTAGCACGTATATGTCCACCAACAAAACCACTAAAATTAGGTTAGAAAGCATTTAAAACACCAGGACCCCTCGGGTCCTCTGCAGTGGTACATGACAGCCTGTCCCTAGCTGGGCTGTGGCTGCAGGCGTTCTAACTACTCTGCCAAGCAACTCCCCGGGCCTGGGGAGCCCGCTGGGTCCCCGCAGCTGAGTCTAGAGCAGAGCAGACAGCTTACACTGGCAACAGGCCTCTGAGGATGGAGCAGGAAGACCTCTGTAACGGCCAATGCTCGATTCCTATAATTACCTGTGATTGGGTGTTCTGTCATGTCTTTGGTATTAACAAAAAAATTAAACGGAATTTATTTGTGAGATTTCATAAGGGATTTTGAGGACAATGAAAGGCCAACTGGGAACACTTCTGAAAGGAAAAGAGAACAGATGGAGAGATTCCTCGCAAAGAGACCCAGAGTGGATTTTTGCCTTCTCCCATGGCTCCATTGCTACGTCCCGAGGAGTGGCAGAAAACCAGTTGGGATTCAACAGAGATTGCCAGGCCTCACACGTGGCTAAGAAGAAGTAGATCCATCTGAGGTCAAGGGACCTGTGCAGGCCTGAACACGAAGGACACCAACAGTCACCAGAGGTCAGCATCCACGCCCCTGCTTTCTGGGCATCACACAAACATCCCATTTTCTCATCTGAATTGACCAGGGGGAAAGGGAATAGGCACAGAAGTCATGTCTAAGTTTGACTGTCCCACCTCCCTACAAGGATGGAGACTTTTAATTATTTGATAACGATTTAAAGGAGATAAATGGATGATACTTGCATGTCCTTTTTTATGGCCGCAAGGTTCACACTGGTTAAGTGTGGATCTTTTGAAAATAACTGCTGTATTTGTAAGCCAAACCGCGTAAGCCATAATACTATTTTCCACTAGATTTTTAATTTCCCCCATCTCTTTAAGCTAACGGGTCTGATCATCATTAACACTCATTCACCTAATAATACTAAGTTATTGCTCATTCTTCATTCATGTTTGCATGGAGAACAACTTGGGAGAGAATCCAGAGGGACAGTGGGAAATGGAGTAGGGAGATGAATATATCAAACAGGTATTAATAGCATAACAGTACTTACAGGATTCCTTAGACCAGAGATTCTGGAGAACAACCAAGTTCAAGAGAGGAGGAGTGTCAGGTGTATCGTATTTCTCGTATGCCACCTCCTAGTCTTCTTCTGACCACCCTGCCTTCACGAAGGCCCTGAGCGGGCTCTAGAAACCAGTGCACTCCAACGTCACTTTGCTGGGAAATCTCCATGCCTGTTCTGTTTCTCAGCTGAGTGTACCGCCTCACTTTCTGGCACGGTCTTTTTCATAAACTGTGATGTACATCTCACCAGCCGCCCTCTCCTCAGGCATGAAGGATGTGCCTGCCCTGGCTCTAGGTCAGGCCGTGGCTTCCTCCGAGCCCTGGAGTCATCGTGCCTACATTCTGCTCTTTTCACGCCACTCCAGCCCCTTGAGCTTGCCTTTCTGATCTATCCATGCCCCCGTGGAGCGGACGAGTCCCCCTGGCACCTATGTACTTCCTCCACCTCCTCACACCCTCAGCCATTGATCCCTGACATTTAAAAAGTCTGTGGATCCTTCTGGCAAGAAAGCTGACCTTTGGAGGTGTGTCCCAGATGAAGTAATCGGAAAATAAAAGAACAAGAAAAATGTTAAATGAAACCTAAATGATACCAATTAAGGAAAACTGAACTTTGTATACTGACTCCAAATATGTTTTCTCCTACTTAATCCTATTGAAAACCTTAAACTGGGGTGTGTTTATTTTTTGTGTATTTAAAAAAATTTTCCCTGGGTCATCTTTCCTTGAGGCATTACTTGACTCCACCTCCTTCCCTTCCTTCAGCTTTGTTTAGGCATTTTAAGGCAAACTGAGTGGGTTTGGCCTTATGTAATCCAGACTACCTTCCCTATCGGAATCTGTTTCTGGTGTCACACTGCTTGTGTTCTCAGCATCCTGATACAAGCATGCATAGGAGCCCTTTTCGTTAATTACAGAGACTAGGAGGAGTTTCATTTATTCTGTCAGAAGCCAAGGCCGGTCGTTAATTTATCAAGAGAATTGACTATAAGCCCAGGGGAACAGTCCGAACACTATTTTTAATGTTGGCAGCAAGCATTGATAAAATATCTATCATCCATGATAACAACATCCTTTTTGACGTATGTACTCTATGGAATGAAAATAAAAATGGCAAATAGTAACACAAATTCTGAAATAGTCCATGAGACAATGTAGTAGCATTAAAAACTCCTCTCAAAATGTGCAGAAAATGTCATCAGTCAATCATAAGCCTCTAGAGATGGTTCAAAGGGCTTAACAACCTAATCATTTCTAAATGAATTTCCTTGTTTGAAAATGTCTTTGATGAAGGCTTGTTGAGATGATACAGATAGGTTGGATACTTGTCCTTTCATTTTCCTAGTTTGGACAGGCCAGAAAGCCCTTTCACCAGCCAGCACGCCCATCAGAATCTACTCACATTAGTCAATGAATATATCCAGCAAAGATTTACTGAGGTTTAATGTGTGCCGAGCACAGTGCTGGCTTTGGGGACCTAAGAGTGACAAGATGAAGCCAATCTGGTCCAGGAAAATAGACACAAACCAACCAACCAAGGCACAAGTTATTTCAGAGAGTGAGGTGTGATACAAAGAAAATAATAGTCTAGAAAATGGGCATGGTCACGTTATGTAGGGTGATTAGGGGAGGCATTTCTGAGAAGGTAAGATATGATTCATGACAGGGAGTCAGCTTTGGAAGCACTTTGGGGAAACATTCCAGCAGAGTGAATAGAATGTATAACGGCCCTAAATTGGGAACTACGTTGGGGAATCTGAAGGAAAGAAAGTAGGCCAACACAAATAGATCATAGTGAAAGGGAGGAATGTGGGATGAGACCAGAGCAGAGAAGTATAGCCTGGGCCCAGAAAATGACTTGGATTTTATTCCAATGTACTAGAATATTGCTGGAGACTTCATCAGTGGAGGAGTTTGATACAACTTACATTTTTAATACTATTGCTCTGGCTGCTATATGGAGAACAGACTTTGGAGCAAGAGAGAAAGCTGGGAGTCCAATAGAAAGCCCGATTCCAGAGTTCAAGCAACAGAGGATGATGGTTTGCACTGAGATCTTGGTGAAGATAGAGAACAGTGCATGGGCTTGAGCTATACAAGGTGGGGCAAAAGTAGGAGTAGAGCTGTTCATATGGAAAATAATACAATAATTAATAAATAATAATGCAAGAATGAACTCTGCCTTTTGCACACTCTGAACTCTAAACCTACTTTTGTCCCACCCTGCAGTTTGGTAGTTGAACAGAGAGAATAGAGTCATGGACTAGATGTGGGGGGAGTGAAGGAAAGAAAGGGGGGATGAGCTAACTCTTTGGCATTTGTCTTGAATCCAGTAGGTTATTTTCTTCAGTAGCCAACAGGCATACTTTCTTTAGTAGTCGACAATATGTCACTTATAGAACTTGTCAATCAATAACTATATAATATTTCCAAGTATATAATTTACCAAGATTAAACATCATGGGCCAAATATTGTTACAGATTTTTAAAATTATAACGTGTATTTTCTGGCCCTAGTGGAATGAAGCTAGAAATGAGTAAATAAAGAAGAATGACTCTGCCTAAAAATAAATAAAATAAAAGCCTTAAAAATATGAAAGTAAAAAAATTTTGACCCAAACAGCACCACAGACTTTTTGTTTGTTTAATGATTAACTTTCCAGTCATTACTAGATTGTAACTATTTACTCTAAAGTGTTTTTTCAATATGGTGATAAACTATTCTGACTTTTCAGTACCTGTGTTCAAATTGATGATTGATTAATTGCTGGTAGGTATTAGGGTTTAGGCATAAGGAAAAATTCTTCAGTGAGTATAGAATGCTTGGCTTTTTGCCGAAGTGTGTTTGGATTTCTCTAGAATCTTCTTTTTTGAAAGGTCAAGAGAAAACCATTTAGATGACATGGAATGTATGTCAAATGCTAATTTTCATCCAAGGTTAACATATCTTGACTTTTGTTCAGCAAAGTGATTTTTTCCTTGAGATTTTACTTAAAAAGAGTAAAAAATAATTTTATTGCATAACGAGATAAATTAATGCCCTGCAAATGTAATGTGCCTCTGTGATATACAGAGCATTTTAGTTTTTATATACTTAGCAAAGCATTTATCCTATTATCACATAATCACTTCCAGCCTAAATAAAGAACCTAGAGCTAATGCACAATGAATCCTATCTTCTAGCAGCTTTATTGCTATATCAGTTATTAATTTAAATTTGTGTCATTTTTAGTTAACAAGAAAGATAGCTTAAAGATTTGTTTGCATTAGATTATATTGAATATACTGTATGTTGAGGTATTTAAGACTGCAAGAATAAACGACCATATTATTACTGTAATCTAGACATTCTTACACTATGTTTAATCCTCGAGCATTCAAAACTGCTGTAAAAACCATAAATACAAGAGACTCATTAACTTTCAAGTGTAAAGCCGTCTAGGAGATAGGTGACTGAGTCACAGAAGTGGTGAGGCTCCCAGTGGTTAATGATCCAATAGTTTACACTATACTTCAGTACATGACACCCTCCTAAGTGTGGGAAGATTAATTATATTACACTTAGCAAGAATTTAGAGCTCCATGATAAAGTCCCAAAGTTATTCCAACTGGGTCTAATCCTTCTGGCTTTTGTGACCCTATTTCCTGAAATGGTTGGCAGAGTCCCTTTGCCCTTCACTTTATTTTTCCTTCAACCTGTGTCTCATGGTTCTAGGAATGGCCACCATTCCTAATCACCTATGACATGATGCGCTACAGACATTTCCTTGTGGAATCTTCCTGTACTTGCAAATTCTCATAGTTATGATGTTTAACTATGTACTATAGATGAAGTGAGTGAGGCTCTCAGAGTCTCAGTAATTTGCCCATTTTATACTTCCAAAATAATTTCACGTGTATGAAGGGAAGCAGGACTGGGTAGGGAGGTGGGTGTGGAATGTGCATAGAAGCATAACTTTTATGTTGCAGGATATCATGAGATACTGCTTTCTTCTTGATGGTTCACGTGCTTTCTTTTCCATCTCCAACCAGAAAAGACCCTCCCAGGCCCATATTGGAGAGCTAGATTTGTGCCGGTTCAGCTGTAGACTATGGACTGGGGCCTGATGCACGTGAACATTCTTCACTGAAGTAAGCACAGATATTGAGAGGGAATATTTAGGAATACTTACAACAGTTTGACAGCAATTGCATGTCTGTTGACTCTGATATAACAAAGTATATGGGCTTGTGTTTTTCAAATTTCCCTGTTATTTACTTTTATTTATAAAATTATTGATTCATGACAAACTGAAAGATTGGGGAAACCGATGCTTCATGACACAGGTTTGAGAGACTCTGAACTAGATGGCTGGCAGGCAAAGAACGCATGAATATTTTAATGAACCCATGCTAATGCAGCCCTTATCTTCTTTTGTGGGGGGGGGAACAGCATCATAGAAGCAAATAGGCCCCGCAAAATCGGCGACTACAAAGTGAAATAAGGTAGTTGAAACCATAGATCAACTGGCAGAAATTTCTGTGCCCCACCATGTCGTAGAGGAGGCAGAATGTGAACCTACAAGCAAAGTAGAGACATGGTGGAGACACTGGTCATGCAGGCAAACCTTCCTTGGTCGGCAATGAGGGCTGTTTCAAATGGAATCCCAGAACATGACTGGTTTCTCAGACACCACCTGGAGAGGACATTTGAAACCCAGATTGTGGCTGCCTCTCTCCCACACTTTTTTTTGGTCCTTAAAACTCAGAATTTAGGTACAGTTCCAAGGAAAAAAACTGTAGCTCAAAAGCCTGAGCTTCATATTTAGCCACACTGGCTCAAGAGGGCTAAAAATAAAAAATTAAGTTGAAATGAGCTAAAAATAAAAATTAAGTTGAAATATACTTATAATATACTCTGTCAGCCAATGATACATACCCCAAACAAACATGTACTCAGTACTAGTTACTAAATGGTCTAAGGCTTTAGCCATAGTAGGCTAAATTTCTTTACTTGCTCCAAGAGAAGATATCATTTTAGGAGCCATGGGCATCAGCTCTCCCAGGAAGGGAGTGAGGTTTTTTTAGTTTTTTATTTTCTTTATTTATTTATTTTGCGTGGGGACCTCCAATTAGCCAGCTGGTCCGAAGGGAGTGAGCTTTCGGGCTGCCCTGATTTTCAGAGATTCAGACCCCAGAAGGTCTGATGGCATCGTTGACTCCACCTGCTTTACGCACTCCTGTCCCAACCAGTTACGGGGTTCTGACGGCCTTGTCGTTGCCATGTTTCTCATATTTGTTCTTACTTTAATATTTCTACTCCAATCAAACAGATTTAACTTATCATTTCCTCCAGTTTTAACTAGTGAAATACCTGATCTCCGACTCTAGTCTGTCCTATCCCCTACCCAACATTTTTTACAGTCAAAAACTAGAACTTTGTTTAGATCAGTGGTTTTCAACCTTTTTCATCTCATGGCACACATAAACTAATACTAAAATTCTGCAACACACACACACATATATAGTGCCAATCTGACAAAAAATAGGTACAATGCTGATTTATTCACACCATAGGTTGGCTATTACTTAGTTGCCTATTATATTTTTTTTAATTTGACAATCAGAGGGAAAAGAGGTCAGCGTTGCCTGCTGTCTGTCTTCTGGACACATGAGTTTAATCGTGCCTTCTTTCTGGGTTCTTGCTGAGCTTTCGGTTTAGAACACCTCCTTCCCCCTGCCCAGGCAAACCCCTTCTTAAATTCCTAGAGATCTCCCTGCCCCAGGAGGTCTGCTCTCACCATTCCGCCTCACTTGGGTTCTGCCTCACCTGGGTACTTCCTCTTTATTTTCAATATTCATGGTATTAATTCCAGCCTGATACTTAGAGTGACTAATTCAGCCCTGTTTGCCTGGAACTCTTCTGGTTTTAGCACTAAAAGACCTTTGTCTGGGAAAACTGCAGTCCTGGGGCACTATCATTATGTTTTGCGATCTCTTGTCCTCTGTTCTCAACTAGACTAGAATCTTGCCAAGGGTAGGGAGTGCACCACGTTCTTGTTTTCTAGTGTCATTAGAGTCCTCATCCGTGTGAAATGTCCTTCCTACTGTGCAGCTCTTCCATGTGCTTTACCTTCACCCTGCACAGCCTCACCCAGCACACCACTTACAATGAAGGGCTCCGTAAGAGCCAAGAAATTAATAAGCCCTAAAAGGATATTGTACCTGTCTGCTTCTAAAGTTTTCCACCCCACACTTTACACTGGGATAGAGAGAGTTTGGGGAGTTTGGGAGTTAGACAGAAAGGGTCAATCCTGCCAGGGCTCCTGGAAAGAAATCTGCAAAACCAATCCTCCGAAACCAGTCCTAGTTGGTGGAGCCCAGAGTATTTTAGAAGTTCTAAAATAAATGTGGACTGCTTCTTTAAATGAAATCTTTCTCTGGGCCAGATAAGTCCCACCCACCTTATGAGAGTAATCGGCTTTACTCAAAGTCTACTAATTTAAATATTAATCACACCTAAAAAATGCCTTCACAGCAATATCTAAACTGGTGTTTGACTAAGCAATGGGGCAGCATAGCCTAGCAGGTTGCCACATCAAATTAATCATCACAATGGGACGTGAGAGTATTTCACATCAAAGAAAAAAATGTTATTAAGCTTCAGCAAGATATCAGTTCAAGCTAAGAGTTACTTTATCCCGCTAAAGTATTCCAGGGATTGCAAAATCTCCAAAACACCCAAGTACATATTCTGAAAGTTGAATCACATCTGAACATAAAGTAGAATTGATTTAGTTTTAATGTTTTACCTTTCCCTCCCTTGCCCCAAGAAAAATCAGAGGTGAATGTAAATTTCTCCACTGTGCCAGGTTTAAGACAATAGGCCGAGGAAAGGCCTGATCTGCAGCATTTGTAAAGCTAACAGAAAAACACTGCAGGGGAAGGTCTCAAAGCCACAGAGTAAAGTAAATACTAGGTTGTAATCTAATTAGCAAATGATAATAGAAGCCAATGGAAAACAGGCCACATGCCTAAGAACTACAATTCCTCTGGGACATAAATGATTGATCGCTTGGAGACAGGAAACAGATAGGGAAAAGTGTGTTCTTGCCTTTGACCTGAAACATAGATCACAAGTTCCAACACAAGTAAAAGCATTTGTAAAATACCAAATGCTTTACATTCCAACAGCCTGTCATTTTCAAAGAAGATTGGTGAAGTCCACCAGCAGAACAGCAGTGACTCTCGCTATTGAATTTCCTTCTTAGCTCACCTAAGAAATGTTGCTACATGCAGAATTGCATCAGTAAAGCGCTCTTTTTTTTCTCAGTTTGAATATAAAAGGAGTAGCTTCTTTGGCTCCTACCCATCTCCCTGCCATCAGCTACTCAGGCCTCACACAAGATCCAAAAGTTAAACAGCAGCTCTGTCTCCCTACCTTCCTGTTCCCTGTTTAACAGGCAGCTCCTTAGGGGAAGTCACCATTGCAGCATTGCTCTGTTCTTGAGCTTCCACAGCTCTGACGCAAGAAAGGAAGATCTGCTCCAAGATAGGGCTTCCACTGAAGGACTCAGCTCTGATTCACGAGGAGAGAAAAGATGGGGAATTATGTCAGCCTGTGAATAACATCTCAGCACAGTGTAAAGGAATTTTGCTGAAAGGTTGTGGGATGGTGACACTGGACAACCCTCTGAGTATATCATTCTCCAACTGCAGGCTGAATAAGGCTATAAACCTGAACCAGTAAGTATCCCGCTGAAGTGTTTGGGAGTGAATGAGCTGAGAGATTTAGGCAGCCAAAACCACATGAAGGACAGAGTAGAACTGAGGGCACAAACATGTTTAGAAGTCAGAGGGACAGCTTGTTTTGTGCTACAGGTGAAAGCAACCCAAATGTCACAGAAAGCAGAAAAAGGAACGCTTCTCCTTTGCCCGAACCACATAGATATTTGCATCAGAACAAGGGAAGAATGAATCTAGACTCACCTGAGAAGAAGAGAAAGTAGGCAGGAGGAACCCTGAAGACTATTTCTCATGCAACAAGGAAAGGACTGGCATGTTCCCTGTGGTCAGAAATATAGATTTAAAAGTTATGTTATTTAATTAAGGATGAAATGTCTCCTCAATGTAGACATTTCTAGAAAATTACTCCTCCTCATTTTTATAGTTCCCTTCCATTAGTTTCCAATTACCTCTAGTTAACAATTCCTGTAAATAAATATTGACTACCAATAGTCATAATAACCTGACATGAGATAAAATCTAAAATCAGTTTTGAAAATGGGTAAGAGCCATATGTATCAAGACAGATAAAGGTACATTCTCCAATTCACTGATTCATCATCAATCTGTCCTAGGAGAAGAAATCAGTTAAAAGCTTATAAACAAATATCTGTCTGCATGTTCATTTCTCGAATATATGCAATTCATGCTCTTGGAAATGGCCTAAATTTTCACAATTAGGAAAATATGCAAATAAATTGTGTTACTGTCAATTTGTTGAATATCATACCACCATTCAAATGGCATTTATCAAGTGTTTTTAATTAAATAGGAGATACTTATAGTAAAAATCAGAGGAAAATAAATCAAGCTAGAAAAAATATGCATTATGATTTCAACTCTAAAAAGACAGAGTGGGAAAAGGTCTGGGTAGAAGAAACATTAAAATGTTAACAGTGGATACCTCTGGGTGATGTTATTATGAGTAGTATGCTATTGTGAGCAATTAGCTACATTAGAATTTTGTATAGTTTTTTCAAACATTATATTTAGGAAGAGCATCATCACAAACTAGTAAAAGAAGGTAGAGAAAAGGAAGTAAAGGTGGTAACAAGAACACAGCTTTTCCCAAGTGGGCAGAAGGAGATCAAGTTACATCTAGATAGGTAATGACTCCCAAACTTCAGAGATCACCGGAGTGCAAACGACTCATGTGCAGTTGGGGTTGGATCACATATTAGAAATGTCAAGGTTAAAACATAGACAGCCATCTAATACGCAACAGGCATGCAATTACTGTTCATTTGTTATAAATATTTCTAAATGCTTCCGCTCAATATCTGTACTTACTTCACTGAAGAATGTTCACATGCATCAGGCCTCAATCCATAGTCTACAGCTGAACCGGCACAAATCTAGCTCTCCAGTGTTGGCCTGGAAGGGTCTTTTCTGGTTGGAGATGGACTGGAAAAGAAAGCACATGAAGTATCAAGAGGAAAGCAGTATCTCAAGATACCTTGCCACATAAAAGTCATGCCTCTCTGAACATTTCACGCCCATCCTCCCGGCCTGCTTCCCTTCGTACACGTGAAATTATTCTGAAAGTATAAAGTGGTCAAGTTACTGAGACCCTGAGACCCTCACTCGCTTCATCTATGGTACGTAATTTGACATTGTCCCTACGGGAATTCACAGGCACAGGAAGATTCCATAAGAAAATGTCCGTAGCACATCATGTCTTAGGTGATTAGGAATGGTGCCCATTACTACAACCATGAGACACAGGCTCAAGGAAAGATAAAGTGAAGGGCAAAGGGACTCTTCCATCCATTTCAGGAATGGAATAGAAGTACTAGAGTCTTAGCAAATCATAGAATTTGAATCTCTACTGTATTGTATTTACTTGAGGAAACTCCTCTGAAAAATCATCATCATATTTTTACCAGCTGAAGAGAAAGCTCTTTGCCGGAGTTGCCTTATATAAAGTAGGTATCAGTGCATAGTGAAGGTCAGAAGCTGATAAATAATCTTCGAATCACTGAAGATAGCTCAATTCGGTCCAGCACTCCTGTTAAACTGGGAGCGAAGAGAGCTAGCTGCACACGGTGTTGTAGGACGTGATAAATGACCCAGCGGCCACTGCCTGGGAATGGATTAAGTTTCCAACCCTCACTTTTTCCCCCTTAAACTTATCTTCTTCTCCGTGGTGTTATGTAGTTCAGTGGTCCTCAAACCTGATGGCAAATCAGAATCATCTAAGAATTTTTTGATTTTGAATAGATTCTGAATGTCCCATCCCTAGAATTCTATTTTAATAGGACTAAGGGACTAAAGGAGAGCCTGGAAATCAGTGTTTTAACAGTTCTGATGTGGACTGTACAGGGTCTACAATAGGAGAAAGAGAGAGGAGGTAGGAATGGGGAACGTGTCGGGTCCCTAGAAAAAGTAGTCTCCAGCTACAAACTCTTACTTAAGTCTTTCTATTTTTTGCTTTCTCCCCTCCTGTGCACCCTTTTCCTCTGTCTCGGGAAAGAGGGGCCATTAAATCACCAGGATGTGAGGTGAGACAAATACAAGCTCAGATCCTAGAGAGCTGGAACCAAGGAGAAAGTGTCTCAAGAAAATCAGACAGTGAAGAAGATACATAAACGGAGTCTGGATTAGAACTGGCTGATGTCCCATCATGAAATCTAGGAGAGAGTAATCTATTAAAATTAGTATGTGTGTGTTGTGTGTGTGTGTGCGTGCACATGTGTGTGCTGAGGAGGTAATGGTGATGGAGGAGTCCACGGTGTCAAATGTATAGGAAAAATGAGAAAATGAAGATGGGAAAAGCTGTTGGAATAGTGACTGAGCATCTAGCAGATCAAGGTGGTTTTTCAGAAATTTGGCACTGAGGGAAAGGAAATAGCCAGTAAACTCTGAGGGAGTTGAGGCAGCTAGTATACATACATTTATTATATATTTACTTATTTATATTTTTCATTGATTTATGACAAATATTTATTGAGCATTTACTATACCTGGGCATTCTTTTAGACACTGGGAATGCTGATGAACCATAAATACTGGCCCTACCATCATGCCTCATAGGTCTTATAAGAGCTATTATTTCAAGAATTTTTTCCCTTTGGTTTCTGACATATTCAGTAGATTGTACAGTTCATTTGCAAATTCTTTTTTCTTCTCAGTTTTATTGAGATATAATTGGCATATTACACTGTGAAAGTTTAAGGTACACAACATAAACTTATGTTGTGTACCTTAAATATATATTATCAAATATATATTTGATAATATATATTTGGTTTGATAATATATATATATTGCAAAATAATTGCAAAAAGTTCAGTTAACATCCATCACCTTGCATAATCATTTTTCTTGTGATGAAAACATAACACATTTTCAAATATGTATATATTTAAAATATAAACATCAAGTACAGCATGGTTAACTGTAGTCAGAAAGTATTGATCTTATAACTGGAAGTTTGTACATTTAAGCATCTTCACTTTTATATAGAAAATATAACTTATGATCAAAAGCAAGAAGAAAAGAACTATAAAGGAAATGTAAATATTGAAGATAGAAGAAACAGGAAAAAAATAATGAAAGGCAAAATTCCCTTTAGAAGTGTAATGAGATGGAATAGAGGAAATAGGAAAAGGGAGTTTAGCTCAATAAAGAGAGATGATCTGCTCTTCCTCTGAGACAAAATAAAAGGAAAAAGAACATGCTAAAAACAGAGTATAGGTAGAGAAGAGGCAAGATAATATGTATTTTATATATGCACCTTTTAAACACAGGTTTAAAGACATTACTGAGCTTCCAGCCAAGATGCAGGCATATGGAGACACACTGTGCCTCCTTGCACAACCAAAATAAGGACAACAAAAATTTAGAAACAAAAAAACAACCAGTACTGACAGAAAATTGAACTGTATGGAAGTCTGACAATGAAGGAGTTAAAGAAGAAATACTCATCTCTCCCCAACAAACAGCGTCACAACGCAGCCATGTGGGTTGCCCCGCCCTGGTGAATACCTAAGGCTCCACCCCTCACTATGTAACGGGCATGTGGAGACAAAAAATGGCCCAAACGGAAGAACAGATCAAAGCTCCAGAAAAAATACAACCAAGTAATGATGTACAAACTAAGAACTGTACAACCTATCAGATGCACAGTTCAAAGCACTGGTGAGCAGGATGCTCACAGAATTGGTTGAATTTGGTCACAAATTAGATGAACAAATGAAGGCTACACTAAGTGAAATAAAGGAAAATGTACAGGGAACCAATAGTGATGGGAAGGAAACTGGGACTCAAATCAATGGAGTGGACCAGGAGGAAGAAAGAAACAACCAAAAAGAAAAGAATGAAGAAACGAGAATTCAAAAAAAATGAGGAGAGGCTTAGGAACCTCCAGGACATCTTTAAATGTTCCAACATCCGAATTATAGGGGCGCCAGAAGGAGAAGAGGAAGAGCAACAAGTGGAAAACTTATTTGAACAAATAATAAAGGAGAACTTCCCCAATCTGGTAAAGGAAATAGACTTCCAGGAAGTCCAGGAAGCTCAGAGAGTCCCAAAGAAGTTGTACTCAAGGAGGAACACACCAAGGCACATCATCATTACATTAGCCAAGGTAAAAATGAAGGAGAGAATCCTAGAAGCAGCAAGAGATAAGGAGACAGTTACCTACAAAGGAGTTCCCATCAGATTGTCAGCTGATTTCTCAAAAGAGACCTTGCAGGCAAGAAGGGGCTGGAAAGAAGTATTTAAAGTCATGAAAGGCAAGGACCTACATCCCAGATTGCTCTATCCAGCAAAGCTATCATTTAGAATGGAAGGGCAGATAAAGTGCTTCCCAGATAAGGTCAAGTTAAAGGAGTTCATTATCATCATCAAGCCCTTATTTGAAATGTGAAAGGGACTTTTCTAAGAAAAAGAACAAGAAGACCAAAAATATGAACAGTAAAATGACAGCAAACTCACAGCTATTAACAACCACACCTAAAACAAAAACAAAAACAAACTAAGCAAACTACTAGAACAGGAACAGAACCACAGAAATGGAGATCACATGGAGGGTTAGCAAATAGGGGAGTGGGAGGAGGAGAGTGGGGGAAAAGGTACAGAGAATAAGTAGCATAGATGGTAGGTAGAAAATGGATGGGGAGTGTAAGAATACTATGGGAAATGTAGAAGCTAAAGAACTATGACACATGGACATGAACTAAAGCAGGGAAATGTGGGTGGGAGAGGGTGTGCAGGGTGGAGGGGCGTGAAGGGGGAAATGGGACAACTGTAATAGCATAATCAATAAAATATATTTAAAAAAGACATTAATGAAAGTGTAAGCCATTTTAAAATATAAACAAAACTCAAATACTTATGTGCTACAAACAAAGCTCATCATAGCTAAACATACTAATACTCACTACTCAAGTATTACTTTTGTAAAAAGAAAATTAAGTTGCCTGATTTCTTTACTTTTTCATTACTAAATAGCGCTTATTTCATTTATCACTATCATTCTCACTGGTGGCATTTATATCAAAATAGGCTTTGATGAACCGCCCTTAGTGATGAATCATTCTTTGATTCCCCAGGTTATTTTAAAAGACTGGAAGAAATACATATATGGGACAAGTTTCAGCCTTACCGCATAGAATGCTTTGTTTGGAACCTAAATGGATTACATCAGTCATCCAGGACCGAGAACTGCTGAAATGTTCAAGCTGATAATTGAGGATGGCTTTCTGTGGCTCTTGGGAAGGGAGGCTCATGTTCCAAGGAGAAATCTGACTTAGATGGCCCCTAGGATGCAGCCTCACTCTAGGAAACTAAATTCAATGGGTCTCTATCTGTTTTTGTACCGTCCAACAAATCATGCTTGCTCAATCCAATCCGGTGGTCAAAAACTCTGAAAATATTCGATTTGTCCAACAGACAATACGTTCAATGCTACCTTCGTTCATTTGGCAGTTTGACAAGAAATATTATTACCCTATTAAAACTCCGTCTATCCCCTCAGAAAAATAATATCCATTTCAGTAGCTACAGCTGGCCTCTGTCTTTGTAACTCTCTTTGGCATTCAGCAAGACGGCCATATTGTAGCTGCAAGCTATTACAACAACACACTGACTTCCAGATTTACAACTGTGTGCTTGTCATTTCCAGATGTAGTTTTACGAAGACAGTTGTGCAGGAAACATTGTGAGAAGCAGCAGATTTCCAGTAAAACATGCCTATAAACACTACGGTTTCTGGCAAAGAGGGAAAAAAAGGTTTACACCCAGATGCCTTAGAAAAATATAGTCTATTCTTTGTTCATATTTACCCTGAGGGTTTAAATGTGATCTACAGGTTTTGTTTTTGTTTTGTTTGTCTCTCCCTGACACTGGAACAACCTATCCTGACCTCCGGCACCAATAAATGTTTTGAGCACTGGGATATATATTTTCTGCCTATTTTTCTGCTGAGCGTTTTGGAGTTTTCTAATAGAAATTCAAAATCTTAACTAAGAAATATAGTGTGAGCACTTTGGATGGCTCTCCATAATCTGTAAGCCTGTGAGCAACACCTGGACAGGTTAATTCAAAAGCAGAAACCAAAACTTCCTGTGGGAAGTCACAGACCCATGAGTTTATGAATATTTCTCTACATCCCATTGAACATGCTGCCTGATTTTTCCCTTAGCACAAGCCGACATGACTCAAAAGTCATGTTTTGGCAGGAAAGAGATGAGCACATACGGGTGTGGGTGGCAGTTTCTTAATGCCCCGAACGGGTCCACCCTAATTTTCAGCAATGGCTGTACCTGTGTAATACCAAGTCAAAGAAGAAATTGGTTGTGCCAGACCTGTCCCTCAGCAAAGTTGTCTGCTATCCTTACTGTTCTCTTGGCTAACCTCCTTTCTTTAGCGACCCACTATAACGTTGCTGATACACCAGACTTCCCCTTAGTTGTGTAATAACATTGTCATCAACAGGATTCTGCAGTGATCTATTCCCATACTTTCTTTATCCATACCTACCTGCCTTCAGCTGTCTATCCATCCTCCCTCTCACCCACCTATGTGTATATATCCCTATTAATGCAATGAATGTCTGCTACAGTATTGATGCCATAGGAATGTTTTACATGGAATAACTGAGCCTGGAGAGATGACTCTTATACATTCAGTAATTCAATGTCTTCATTTTTTTAATTTTTAGGGTTTTTTTTTCCTGTGGAGACTTCTGCTTCCATAGAATAATCTTCGGACTCCTGTCCCAAGAGATTGGTGCAAGAGATTGGAAAAGTGAAGATGCAGCAAAAATAAAAAATAATAAAATAGAAGTGTTCTAGTTTGCTCTACCAAAGCAGCTTCACTTCTTGGAAAATTATACTGTTGGATTCATATGAGATTTTCAGTTATAAATGGGTTATAAAAGAAAAAGAAACAAAAAATAGCAATATCTGAACCCAAAGACTGAATCATTTTAAGACTGTGCTGCATCAGTGGTAAAGATGGGTTGGAATGGCCTATAAAAGGCTCTTAATATCACACTGTGGGGCACATATTGCCCCCAGTTGCTGGTGAACATATCGTCCTCAGGTTTAACCCTACAGTCCTGAGTGCAGTCCCACAGCCAGGCCTCCCGTGCCATCCTGATCGGAGGCCGTGCTCCATGGGACCAAAGGTTGTGGTGAGCCAGGGCATCCTTTCCATAGGGCAGAGCAGCTTCCAGGTTCCACGGGCGGCTAGCTGGGCAGCCTCCACCCCTAAATGTGCTTAGGGTCATGGCGTATTCTAGCCAACAAGGGCTGTGTCACTTATCCAACATATGCGTAAACAGAATTACTGTGGAGTGAGGGAGAGCGGTATTTTTCTAAAATGAGGGAGGCTGGTACGGTTTGGTGCATGTACACAGACCCAGCGTAGTAGCACAGCAGGGCACTCACAGCGGATGCCTCTGACCCCTGGTGAAAGTACAGTTTCACTTTTGCAAAGGTTTCTTTTTAAATGAGTTAAGAATATAATGTGGCCATGATACTTTTTTCTGGGTTTAAAATAATATGGTGAATAAAAGATTTCTCTAAAGTGCACTGTTTTCCAAAAAAAGGGTCTCATTTCTCATATTATGACTCTTGTCTTCTTGCTCAGCAACTTCAAAGCTAGGTCGGCAATACTAACAAAGAATGGGCAAATGGCCATATCAGGCTTGGAGTGGGGATTTTTATTCTTAAGGCTGTACTGAAGAAAGAGAATATCCATCAGGCAGAACTAATTAAGTAAGAAGCATTATTATTAGAATTTTCATTTGCATTTCATAAGTCTCTAAAGTAAAATGATGCAAATATATTGACTGGATTTGGCAGTTATAATGGAGAATTATTGCTCTGTGGATTGCAAAGTGATTGGCAGTGACATATAATGTTCACCCTAATGGGCTCAGAGCTGTATCATTTGTTAATGGTGAGATTCCTTTCTCCAAAACGAAGGAAAGAAACATTTATTTTACAGGCTATGTGTAAACAGCTTCTTTCTTTCTCCATTTTTCTTTTCCTAGAACCACATTTTTGTTCTGTGGCTATATTTTCATTAACCGAGATTGTTTCCTCATTATGTATTAGTTATAAAACACTGCATTCTCCACCCCTCCCCTCAAAAAAGAAAAGAAAAGGTCTTTAGGTCACTATAAACCAGCAGAGGTGAGTAATATGTAACTCAAGATATCAAAGCAACAACAAAAAAATAAACCTAAGCCACTCGTATGATCTCACAGGGGCTTTAACCAACAAGACTGCCTCTAGGATGTACAATGAAATAGCTCGTTAGGGGAGTCACTGGTGGCCAGAGCAAGGGGGAGGAAGAGGAGAAAGGAGGAGAGGAAGGGGAAGAGGAGAAAATCAAAAGGGGGGTGGGAAAGGGAGAAACAAAGGGCATCCGTGTTTCAAATGCGTGGAGAGAGAAGACAGTACGATGCGTGCTCTGCTTTCAATGGTTCAGGCGCTCACAGCGCGCAGGAGAGGTGTAATAAAGCGCACTAGTGAGTGGTTAGGTCACCCTAATGAATACAAATAAAATATCTCTCTCTCCTGAAGAGGTGGGGCTTTTTATTAACTAGCATTTGGAGAGTGTTATTAGTTTTTATGTCTAAGATTTTATGGATCCTATTTTCCTTGGAGGCGGTAGACGCAGTGACAAATTTCGCAGAGCCTAGCCTCCTGTTTTGCGTTTCTAAAAAGAAGCAAGGAATTTGCAGGAGAGAAAAATGAATCGGGTAAGCTTTGGCTGTGTCTATGAAGTTTAGATGTCAGCACACTTGTAGAAGCCACCACTCTTACCATGGTTGAAATGGCACTGATGAACACGAAGAAGATGCTTTATTATATGATAGTGCATGGGAACCGTGAATCTTTAGAATCACATGTGTATCCCTGAATCTCCTGATTTGTGAGTATAAATGAAGTAATATGCATAAAAATGATCTCTTCCGATGAGGCAATAGACACATGGAGGCTGTACTACAGAATAAGTGACAATTAGAACTGAAAATCTTTAAAAGACTGGATTTTTTTAAATATAGAAATTGATATTCTAAGAACATTATTGAAAACATTTGGCTTTGTATAAAATAGTGGGAAGCAGAGCATTTTGCACTTTAATTAATTAGAATACACAAAGTTTCAATAAAGTCCCTTAAAATTTATGCATAATAATTTATCTAAAAAACAGTTATACTTAAATACACATATGAATATATACATACACACATTTATAAACACTGTGATACATATGTAAATATATATAATTTACTTTTTCTTTTTCAATCATTTCTTATTTGTATAAAAATACTACAGATTCACGGAAATGAGGGTATAAAAATATCATTCTTAGTAACACTGACATTTATTATATTTATTGTCAATTGTCTAATAAACCTATGTAACAAATGTTGTTCTAACAGGAGAAACTTATATTTCTGTATAGGGAATAATAACCTTCTAGATTTCCAATATTTCTTTCAAACCTTTTAGATAAAGAGAGCCCAATTTCATTTTGTACTTAATTTTTTTTTCTATCAGGAGGAAAAAAGGAGAAGGCTTCGTTAGTCTTCATCAAAATACGTAGGCGGACAATGGAGAGTGCTCACATTGACGGGAGTTGCCTGGTTCTCACCTTGTAAATGTAACATTCCATTCTGTTGGTGATGGAATTATTTCAATTCTCCGCAGCACTACTTTTCTGAAATTATCTGTGGATCCATGTGGGTCAAGGGGAAGGAAAATTAAGGGTCATCCGAAGTTTATACCATGTAGTGTTTTGTTTTATACCATATAGTGCTTTGTTTTCTATCCAGCTAAGTACATCCAGGCTCCCTGTTGGACAAGCCTCTTTTTTTCCCCTTGTCTGTTATTTTCAGGGAAAAAAAAGACTGCATATGACAGTCTCAGAATCTTACCAGCCTGAACACAGATGGTAAAGATTACAGCATGCTGTGTATTGACCTTTAGAAGCTGCCTTTCTTCTCAAGGTTCTTCTCTTTTGACAGTTAGACTGGTTTTTCTCAATTAATTTCATTACTAAAACTTGTTTTGCCTTTTATTTTTCCTCTGGAGAGTGTTATCTTGAATTGTCAACAAAGTTCAGTTATGTTCTAAGCAGTTCTCAGGCCAAGCCATTACAAATAGTTATCTTCCACTCCCTTAACATGCTGGCATCAACAGCCTGGAGATAGTGTAGACGTTGTTTAAATACTGGCTTTCCTTTTTCAACAGGTACCTAAGCTAATGAATTTCAACTGGTTGCCTGAGATGAGCAATGAGTGGGACCCTGGGAGAGAGAGGTCATAGCCAGAAAGTAGGAGGCCCACCATAAATCACAAGGCCAGGAGCATTTATAAGCTGGTTGTAAATTGTCAGTGTAATGCTGCAAAGTGAGCCTATACTTTGATCATAAATAAAGAAGAAAGCTAAAACAATATGAACTGAGGTGCCCCAATTAAAGGGAGAATGCAACAGTGCTGTTCATGGAGCCAAAATGCCATCTCTGGTCTTTAACGTAAGAGATGTGGTTGGAAAATTTGGAAGAGAGATTAGAGTACAAATATTGTCTTTATCACTGAAAGAAAGGAATAACAATGTTAAACTGGCCAACTCACACATGCACTAGATTTTTACAATCGTCAGAATGTAAGAGCGGGTATTATTTTACATCATCATAAAACTTGGTTGTGACATGAAAGCATCTCCCTTTTCATTGCAGAGAAGTAATTTGGCAGATTCTTTTCTGATGGGAAGTTTAGTCCTATGCGTTGCGTTTTCGAGTTAAGAATTCACTTCCTACTCTACTTCAAACAGTGATAAAATCACTGTAATAATATCTTAGTACTATAAAACATGTTGAAATACAGCACTAAACCATTATCTGCATTGTTTTATTTTGCTCAAATAAATTAAAGCTCAACCATTGATCTGAGATAAAAATTACCATTTTAATATGCACTTAAAATTTGGTATAATTTTAGAAGGCAATACAGTTAGACTTTTGATCTCAGATGAGCAGGTGATAAAAGTGTCATGTAAGATTTGCTTATATTTTACAATTTCATTAAAAGGGGATTAACTTTTCAGAGAAAATATGAGAAAAAACTAATTAAAATGGAGAGACTCAATAAATTTACCTTAGCAGTGCCACATAACATTTTGGGGGCGCAAGGGAATTGTGGTAGCAAAGTGAATCATTCTAGGAAGTCTTAAAAACAAATACAGGAAAATCCTCTCTTATACAAGTCAGAGCAATTGCTCTGATTTATCAGTCACCCAGGGAAGCAGGAGAAGTGAAAGAAGGAGCTGGCTCCACTGGTAGATGCTAAAAAGAACAGAGGTACCTATGTTAGCAAAGAAAAGTAAAAGCATTCTTTAATTTCTTTTGATAGTTTTTCCCAAGACCATAAATCAGATCTATTCTTTTAAATGTTTCTTAAGACAAAGGACTGAAAACCCACAGCTCAGGTGCAGCATGTTTTAGAGATAAAAACTTAAGGAAGGGATTGTAGGTTTGAGAAGGATCTTAGAAATAAGATAGTTTTGTCAAACACACTCACTTTGATTAACAATGTAACTGACTTGTTCAAGCAAGGACACAAATCTGGCTGGCGGAAATTAAACTGGAACCTAGCTACTATGGCCCCCCATGAGCTTCCTGTTAGAAGCCTCTGTCATACATATGTTTGTTACCTATTCCCATTCCTCTCTCTCTCTCTCTTTTCTTTTCCATATGTATATTTTAAGAAGTCAAAATGAGGATTTAATTTGTTGTGGAATAATTTCCCTCTATTTATAATTTTTGACATCTTGGGGACTCATGTGATTCTAGAAAGGCTAGTCTCACCCCCAGATTCACGAGTGGCCTTGACTTTCTCAAACCATTCTGTTGATTTCATTCCCTCATCCATGGCGATGGATTTAGAGGTGAACATATGGTCCAATTTGGGACAATAACTTCTAGGAGCTGTTTGCTGGCAATTGAAGTTAAAATATAGTTTCTTTCCCAACTCATGCAAGAACACAATCAGAAGATAAGATTTCTTCCTGTTGCAAATGGAAAGGACCGCAAAGAGATCTGTGTACCAGATCCTCGAGCAGCTGGTTGCCATTTTGCTGCCATAGGGAAGCTCACCTGAGGATATAGACAGTATAAAGAAGGCAAAACTCAGAGGACGGCAGAGAAATACAGTGGGAATTCTGACCGAACCCGTCCTGCAGCTACAACCTCCCCTTCCTCTGGATTTTTTATTTTATGTAACCTAATACATCTCTTTTGTTGTTTAGGCCCATGTGACTTGAGTTGTGTCCCCTGCCACCTGTGTATAGTTCCTTCCTCTCATCATGCTTTCTAATTTTGTAGGCATTTTTGATCAGAAAATCCAGCTCCTGTTTAATATGCTAGTAAAAGTTAATATTTTTGTTCTGATTAATTTGATGGCCTACAGAAATTGTTAAAGACACTCTTTCAAGAGATAGACACTTTCCTTTTTATTTATGTTAACCAAGCCCAAATTTGGTTGAAGAGAAGGATGATAATAAATTATTTTTGAATACTTGTATCTTTGAATAAAAGCAAATAGGCCAAAAAGCTAAGCTTCATGCATTTGGAGAAATCTGATTGGGGTCTTCTATTGCCGACTTCAAATCAGAGTTAAAAAAAATAGGTTAGGTAATCAGATTAGTAGGAAGTGGATTGTCAAAGAAATAACAAAACTCTTTCAAATAGTTTGCCGTCATTTAGCAGGTCATTTTTGTTTGTCTCCCTCTTGGCTACTTTTTCAGGATCCATGGGCTGTTATTGCCCACTCCACTCTCTGAAGCTACTTTGTTACCCCTAGTCTAAGTCAGTTGTGCTCACACTTGGCTGGCTATTAGAATATCTGGGGAGTTTTAAACTGATGCCCAGGCCATAAACCCAGATTAATTAAATCAAAATATCTGGATGTGGGGCCTAGGCATCAGTAGCTTTTAAATCTGCCCATGTTATTTGAATGTACAGCCCAATTTAAGAACTAGTGACTTAGATCACATGGCTTCTCCGATTTTAGGAAGGCTCAGTGGAAGCATGGAAAGGTACATTGGAAAGGATCAGAGCAGAAGGCCGCATCTGCTTCAAGTTTGAGTTGAGGTCTTCTTTTGCATGTCTCTTTGCGCAGTGTGCAGACACCCAAAGGACCTATATCCAAGTGCTGGTCTGAATAAAAGGAACAATGACAAAGGCCACTTAAATCTCCCTTTGGACTGGAACTGGCAGTACTGAGACTAGGAGAGCCTTGTGGCTAAATGGGTTCATTCCCGCTTCTCAGGGGTCAGAGGTCTCTAGTGAGTGAGGTTCACTCAAAACGCTGTCTAGTGATAGATGCTGTCGCATATCCTTGGAGACTCTTCTGTACATCTGTCCTCCAGGGACCTAGCACAGGGATAAGGAACAGCCTAAGAATATCCAGTCCTGATCTTCTCCATCACAACTGACCGTGACAATATTCCCATGTCTGTTCTCCACGACATGCTTCCCTTGTGGGTAACCCAGCCATGTTCTTCCTAAAGGCACAAGGTTGCTCGGGCTATTACGTTGTTATCAACCCCAATCTTCTCTCCAATGCCACCTTCAACTCCACACACCAGCTTTGGTTTTAAACTTCTTTGCATGCATATACAAATTTTTTTGAAAGGTGTGAATATTAGCATGCCTACTTTTATGCCTTCCTGTTAGGGTGCTTATTTTTTTATTGTGGGTTAGTAAGATAAGGATCTAAGTTATTATTTTCATCGTTGTGTTTCTCACTTAAAATTTTTTACCCATAACCAAGGTTACTTAGACCTTTGCAGATCTGCCTCATGGTTGTTTTCCATAATCGCTAATAAGTCCTGCATATTAAAATTCTAGACCATCCAACACTGCCATCATGTTGAAATACATCTCTATATGTCAATACCAGCTGAGTAAACATTAAAGCATAATTGAATTTTTCAGCAATGACATTTTAATTAAGAAATGTTCTTGGGCTTTGAAAGAGTTCAGCGTATTTCTTTGTGAGACTTTGCCCCCTCAGAATTTGCTTGAAAAAGCCAAGTAGAGCAGCTACTGAATTAACTTGCCGTTGTTTTAGACTAGCTGTGTAGGTCTGACTTACCGTTTGGGGTCCAGGTCATCTGTATAATTTTGTTGGCCAATAATAATTAGTGCAAAACAGTACATGCAAAAATTGAGGCCGTGAAGTAAGCTGGTGCAACATATTTTACAAGGTTATTTTGCTACTTCGATGTCTAGATTTACATTATAAACTTATAAATATCTAACAGCAGATGAGTCTCGTTTTAGCCTGGGATGAAATGGCATCTGCATGTTAAGATAGTTTAAATGTGGCATTTTAACAAGTAGACTTTGTAGCTGCACTGAATGTGCTTTTAAAAAATCAGTCACGTAGGTTCAATTCTAAGTCTTTAACAATTGTCATTTCCATATGCTCTACTTGGATTTCAAAGATAAAACAATCCACGAGTCCTTTTCATACCTACTCGAGTCAATCTCACACTTTCTGAACTTGTCCATGGCTTGATATCCATAGTTATCTTCACAGCTGCAAGTTACTTCTGACATCCCAGCCTTTGTTTTTGCTCATGAATCAATTAATGCCTAAGGAGAAATTGACAGAAAGAATCAATAAATCAGTAGTTACTCATCAGTGGTGTACTCTGTACAACAACTTTCATTTGCAGTGTAGATGCTAGATTCATAAGATAGATTTTCTTTCCTCATGGACCTTACCATGTTGTTAGGACTATATGTCATAGGAAACATATGAAAGAGACAAGGAGTGTGAAAGATTTAACCCAGATAAATAAAAGGAGAGTATATACCCGGAACCCTGGAAAAATCTCCCCTTGTATGCATGTGAGAATGTGTGTATGCCTGCATGTATCTATTTACTTAACTAGCATAAAAGCTAGCAGGAAATTCTGTAGTAGGTTGCAGTGAAAATACATCATCATTTTCTGCAGGGATCTGAACTTCCTCTGGTATTGGGGAAAAGTCTTTTGTTCCTGCAGCATACCCAGATTCCTGCCATCCCAAACACAAGTGCATAATCTGTGCTCAGCCACTCTAACGTTCCCATCCCCAACTGGAGTTTAAATGGAGTGACGCACAGATACAGGAACAGAAAGTCACTTATTCCGTGGACAGTAGTAGTGGTGGCAGCCACAGTGGCCAGCATCTAGCGCAGGCCGTGATGGCATTAGTCACACTGTGGGCATCATCCTGAATCTACGGCCATGGCATTAATCGGCTTTTAATTTATGGATTTTTTCAACATTTCTGGCTGCCTTTTCTTTCTGCTCATTTTGAGGACTGTGCTCTCCTGTTTCCTGTGATTTTTATGAACTCCCCAGTGCGTTCCTTGAGGGATTATGTTAGCCGGAGTCAGGCGTTTGCAGTCATGGACTGTAATTGTTAGAGAGGTTGGACCTGGGAGCAGACAACAGGCAAAAAGCAGCAGTCAAGAAAATGGAAGGAATCCGGGATTGGTTCTCTGGTCCGGTGGAAGCCAAGGCACTGAAAATCCAGTTATGCAGGAATTGGGATCAACATGGCATGTGGTAGTGAAACAGCTATTATGTTATTACCTTGGTCATCTGAAACGAAATTTGTACTGAAGGCAAGCTTTTGGAAAAATAAGTTCCTGCTACCAGATGAACATGAGAGGAAAAGGAATTTCAGAACTGCGTATAGTGAATTGGCTTTTTTCTTACAGAGGTGGCAGAACCAAGCTTGCTTTATTTTGATTCTGTTAGGTATCATAAAAAATGATTGCCACATGCACAGCCTTATGCCCAACAGGTAGAAGCTACCATTCTAAAAGTGACACCACTAAATGCATTCCTACCTGATATACAACCTAGACATTAGCTATATAGAAAAAGGCAAATTGGAGTCCCTGGAAATGATCGTTTTTGTTACTTTAATGGTTTCTTCAACTCCAGAGCATATTTTTCATGGATCCATAATCCCCAGTATAAATGTGCTACAGCTCTTATGACCTGTATATCCGTTCCACCTGGAGATCTAGCTCTGAGGTTAAAATGTGTTAAAGTGCCTCAAAATAGTTCCAGTCCAGAAGTCGACAGGTGTCTCAGCTATGGCTTGATCAAGAACATCCTATCAGGTGTAGATAACTTCCTTCTGAGACACACCTTTGAATTAAAACCTGTAATTACAGTAGCAGTCTCATATGTTTTTATTTTCTTTCTTTTATTTTCTTATTTCTTTTGTTGCTTAATATATATCCTTTTTGTGTGTGTTAGTTCAATACTACATAACTAAATTGACGATGTGATCTTTTTGCCCTTTTCTCAACTATCTTATTTCCTATAAACCCTTGGACTTCCTAATTTCCCGTTCCCAAACATTTGCAACAATTTCCAATCTTTCCAACTCTTGGCTTTGCCATCACAGGAATGTTACAGCCAGACATATAAGTCTAATGTAGCCCATTTAATCACATCTTAAATTTTGTACAATAGAACAACAATCATCATTAACCCCAACATAGCTACATGTCTGAACTGGACCTATGGTTAAATTACTTCCTCCTTGAGCTATGTACAAATTATTACATGATTTAATTCCACCCAGAGTATTAGTCTTCTGTTGTAAGACTGTTGCAGTCTTGGCGATAATTTGTGACAAACAGTTACTGAGAACGACATATTTGTGTCCTCCCATTCTGCACCCATGGGCTGTTCTTCCTGTGAAAGCAGATGCCCTCTTGTGCTCACCATGTATAAATTAGACCGATGCTTTACATGTGGCCATCTGGCCTTTTCTAAATGCAAACTTCCAGGTTGCTTGTATTTGATTAAAATAAGGCTACATACCTTTATTAGAAGGGTCTGAGACACCGGATTTCACTGGTTTGTACAAAATTCTACCTTGGCTAGAAGTTTCTAAGCAAACAGCGTGTTCTGCAATTTATTCCTGATATGGCCCAGATAAGAAATAAAATGACATGAGTGTTAGAAGCCTAATGGACCATCACACATTAATCCATTAAAATAGTTCTAGGCAATAGACTTTCCCTCAACCATTTACTGGTCATCAAAGGTAAAGTCTATGCAATTAATAAAATATCTTGTTTCATCTGGGAAAGCAATTCAGGAAAAGTAAAACACTCATTAATCAATTGAGATAAAAAGTCACCTGGTTATCTAAGGTCAGCCAAACTGATCCTTGAGACTATTCTTTTGGTTAGGCCTGAGTCAAAAAGAGAGCTTGAAACAAAATAAGTTTTAACCATTTCTTATGACAATGCGATGTTCTTCATATTCTTGCCTCTTTTTCTGATGTACAGACACTTCAAGATACTGCACAGCCATTATTCCGAGCTGACATCAGCTGATGACACCAGTTCAACTCAGTTTCTCTGAGAGCTGAGACTGACCGGGAGTTTGAGGATCACAACGGGAGAGACAGACACTGCAGCCCTAGCTTAAGGTGAAGGCACCCACTAGGGCCATACCACCATTGCACCCAGAGACCACAAGATTCTTAGAAAACCTACAAATAATTACACTTCTCCGCCCCGTAATTCTTCCAGTCTGCTCAGGGAAGAACTGATCTTGGTATCTTACCCTAAGATAGAATAAAAATGCTCTGTTTCATAAACTGTCTGTGGATCTGCCTTTTTAGAACCTGCCTCTCAAAGAGACAATCTATGTATGACTGAGCTCCTTTTCATGCAACTGAAATTTCAGCCAAGTTCTAGCTGAACTCAGCTATGAGCCATATTTTGGCAACCACTAATTGAGTGTGGTAACTTTGCTCTGGGAAGTGTTTTATGTGTTTTAAATGCACTCAGTCGGTTAATCCTCACAATGATTCTTTGAAACTAAGTACTCTTTTATGGCTGTTTTCAACGTGAGTAAATAGACTTAGTACAGATAAATAACCTGCCCATGCTTAATTAGTTACTAAGTGAGGGAGCCATGACCTCAACCCAAGCACTTTACCGCCAAAGCTCAGGCCCTTGTTTGTTCCTTTGAATTAAAGAAAAATACACACAAAAATATGGATATGTGATAAGTGTACAGCTTGATAATTTTTTGCAAAATGAACCCACCTAGGTAACCAACATTCAGTTGGAGAAACATAATGTTATCAGCACCCTAAAAGTAGCCCGGTGCTCCCTTTGAGTCCAGACCCTCCCTGCCAAAGCCGAAACTCTCCTGATGGTTAGCCACTCTAATGACTCCTACTAGTATGTTATCTTTGCGATAGATAGAGCCATAGAGGATGATAGCCTGTGCTCTTTGGTCTTTGGCTTTTTTTAATTGTTCAATATTTTATATGTGATATTCATTTATATTTTCCATGTAGGCATATATCATTTATTCTCATTGTTGTGTAACTTCATTAGGTAAATACATGACCATCTTCTCATTTACTCTACTACTGATGGGCATTTGAGTAGATTCCCCTTTGGGCCTGGTAAATGTATAAGCTCCTTTCTGCTGCATATACACTTAGGGGAATTGCTGCATCATAGGATCTGCGTATGCTTACCTACAGCAGATTCTATTGAAGTTTTCCAAAGAGCACAAACCACTTATATTCTCTACGTAGTAGATAAAAGTTCCAGTTGCCGCATGTCCTTGTCACACTTGATACTGAATGTCTTTTTCATTGTGATTATTTTGGCGTATGCGTAATTTTATCACATTGTTGTTTTAATAGGTATCTTTGTGATGATTATTTAATAAAAGCAGCTTTTCATATATTTATCAGCCACTTAATACCCTATGTTTTTAAGGTTCTGTTCAAGTCTTTTGCCTTTTTCCCTATTTGGCAGCCTGTCTTTTTCTCATGAATTTGTCAGGGTTGTTTATATACTATTGTGGAAGTGACTCACTGACAAATATAAGTATGGAGAATAAGTTCTACCAATTTTGAGTTGTATTTTTATTCTCTTAATGGTGTCTTTTGATGGATTCAAGTTCCTAATTTAAAAACAAATTTATCTTTAGTCTCTTTGTTTATAGTTGGGCCCGTTCACGTCTTGTTTACGAAACTGTTGCCAGCGCCAGGGTCACAGGGATGTTCTTTCTTTTTCTCTAAAAGCTTTATTGTTTTTCCTTTCACATTGAGATCTGCAATCCATCTGGAATTGCGTTTGTTTATGATATAAAATGGGGGCCAAGGAACACTTTTTAAAATACATATGGATAACAAATTGACCCAGCATTGCTTATTGAAAAGATCGTTTTTTTCCCTCCTGCACTCCAGCATCCTTCAGATCAGATGTTTGCATGTGTGGACTGATTTCTGGGCTCTGTTCTCCGCCGTTCGTCATTTAGTCTCCCCTGAACCAACGTGGAACCAACTTAACGACCGTAGCTTGATTATCTCTTGCCGTGCCTTACGTGTCCCGACTGTGCAGTTTCACGTCGCCTTGGCTGTCCTCGGCCCTTTTCTTTTCCACGTGCACTTCGGAGAGAGCTGACAAACTTTTATTAAGACTGTATTGGATCTATCGACTATTTGGGGAAGAATTAAAATTTTTACCATACTGAGTCTTCCAATTTATGAATATACCGTGCCCTCTCTTTATTTAAGTCTTTTAAACTCTTTCTCAGTAGTATTTTGAGTTTTCAGAGTGAATGTCCTGAGTAACTGTTCATTTTTAGGTATTAATCTTAAGTAGTATGTTTCTGGGAATTACCCAGTGAAGCCAAATATGGCTGGGTGTTTTAGGTGAGCAAGTAATAGTTTCAATTTCTTTATAAGTTTTTAAATTATTCAGATTTTGGGGGGGTTCAGTTTTGGTAAGCCATTTTTTAAAGATTTTTTAAAAAGCTTAGTGCAAATTGTTATATTTACCAGTGCTTATAATATGTTACTAATAACTTTTTGGTGTCTTGTACTATCTGTAGGCGATCCCTTTTCATCGTGATACTAATTACCTATTTTTTATATTACAGCGTTATCTATTTTTTGTAAAACTTTTTGCTTCATTGAGATGTTTATCATATATCTAAAATTCTTAAAATTTCATTCTCTTTTTATTCTTTGTAATTTACTTTCTTCTATTCACTTAAATTTTATTTACTGTTTTTATGGTCGTGTCTTGAGATGGAAGCCGAACTATTTCCTTCTGTCTTCTTACCTGACATGTATGTGTCGGGTGTAGCTGTTTCCCACGCACCGGCTGGAGCTGCATTTTTCATAGGATATGCCACTCCTTTCAAATATCTTCTTATTTTTATTTCGTTTTTAACATTAACTCATGTGTTAACATAAAATTTGTTGTTTAATGTTTTGGTTCATGTTAAGACCATTACGGATTTCTAATTATTTAGTTATAACTTACTCTCAACATTTCTAGAAATATATCCTAAATTATCTCAAATTTTGGAAAAAAATCTTGAGGCTTTATTTTGGACCAAACTTATGTTAATTTTTGTAAATGTTTCACACGCTCATAAAAAGATGATTTCAATCATATATATAAGAATTAGGTCAACTTTGTTAATTTTATGATCCTTGTTAATTATTCAGATCTTCTATATTCTTACTCATTTTATATCTGTTCTGTCAGATAGTAAAAATTGTGTTAACATTTTTCACCATTTTTGTAGATTCATCTACCTATCTTTTGGGCTCTGTAATCTCCATTTATATACTTAGAAGTCCAGGCATTATATACATTCAAATTAGGCTTATGATATGTTTCAAATGTCCCTTTTTACCTCCAATAATTATGAAGTATCCCTTCTTATTTTTATTATTTATTCTTGTCATAAACATCTACTTTCAGCTAGTCTAATATAGGTGTGATACCTCTATAACCACAAGAATAAAGTCTGATTTGGCTTAGCATCAGTGTCTCCAGCCATGTTTTAGTACCTGGTACACAGACAAATGTACAAAACATTTGTGGAAGGGAGGAGAGTGTGAAGGATTCCCTGCAGTCCGGACTTGTATTAGTCAGGACTCTCCAGAGACACAGAACCTGTAGGATGTAACAGGATGTGTGTGCATATGCCTATGTATGTGCATATTCATAAATATATATATGATATACAAATATGAATGATATATAATTACTCTAACATGTGTATATAAGTGTATCATATACATGTCTGTATACAGATATATTCATATAAAGAGAGAGAAAGAGATTGAGATCAACTTTAAGGAACTGGTCTGCACTTTTGAGTCTAGAAGCAGTCTGAGGGCAGAGTTTCACTTTCCTCTAGAAAGGTCAGTCTTTTTTTTTCCATTAATAATTTCAGCTGATTGGATGATGTCCACCCACATTATGGAAGATAATGTGCTTCACTCAAAGCTTACTGATTCAAATGTTACTCTCATCTTTAAAATATTTCAAAATATCCACAATAATATTTGACCAAATATCTGAGTACTGTGGCCTTGTCAAGGTGACACGTGAAACTGACCAGCACCGGTCTGCTGAGAGCTGTGATGGTCAGTATGTTCTCCTTGGGTTTCTAGGCACGGTAGAGGTCAAAAGAGAGCAAGGCCCTGGGGGCAGGGGGCAACACTTCAAAATTCCTCGTTTCCCCTAATTATCACTCAGTCGTGAAATTATTTGCACTCCTCAGTTTCTCAAAAATGATGAATATTATACCTGCCAAGGTTCATGTATGAAGCATGTTTAGAGAATGAAACATTTGCCCTTAACAGTACTATGTTATCAGCGGTACATTTCCGATTTTCATGCACTTGTCTGATCCTGCCTCCCATCTGCCTTTGCACATGCAGAGAATACTGCACTGGGTATTCAAGAAAGGGAAAGAATTCAACAATCAGAGCTATAATTTCTTCTTTTACCCAGAATTATGTGTGGAAAGCAAATATGAAGATTTTCCTCACTCTATTTAAAACCCCCGTTTAAAGGACTACCTTGAAAACTTGTCAATTCTTTTCAATGAAGAGTATCCACCTAGATTTGAATCACCTTCTCTTCCCATACAATTAGCGTGCTGCTAAATATGTGACCTGGTGAAATGTTACAATGTTTTTAAATTAGCAGATTTTCCTCCAATTAATCAGCCACATTCTAGGTAGCCATACTATTTAAACATTATCATAAATTTTTGTTTAAAATTAATCAAAAGATATATTTGTTTTAACAGTTTTCACTCAGTAGATACTAAGCACTTTCTTCAACTCTTATTTGTTGAAAACTGTCAGGAAATTGAATTAGCAACTAACCACTTCCTGTTTTACATGAACAAGAGCTACTAAATTATTAGAATGTCCTTCTAACTATCTATGATTTTCTTTTTCTTTAAACCCAGACCAAACCTACCTCCGGCCATTTTTAACTAATGACCGCCCCTCTTCAATGCACATTCACACACCTAACTTCGATCACTTTATGTCCCCTGAACATTCAAGCTTGTTTATGTGTTTCTTTTGAGTGCATTTATGTCTTTTCCACATGTGTTGGTTCTCTTAAGTCTCAGTTGTAAATTAAGTACTTTGAAAGTTCCGTTAACTTTTTAAGTGCCCTAAGGCTGTCTTTAATACACCAAAGCAGTAACAGACGGAATAGCTCCCTAGTGGTTTTAAACAGTAATGCAGTGTCAAAAGAAGCCTAATTTATTATTAGGGAGTAATTTAAGCATAGGAAAAATGTATTGTGTCAGAAATTGTTATGATCATAAATCAAAATTTCAAAGTGTCTTTAGTTGTCTGTGTGCTTTCTCAAACTGCATGATGCATGGTCTTTGTACTTGGACACATAGGTCCTCAACAACGGCACTAAAAGCGTGTTGGACCTACCTTATTATTTGGAAGTGAACTGGCCTAGACATTATGGGATGTCTAGTAACATCTCGGACCTCTACCCAGTAGATGCCAACAGTACCCCCGCCTCCAGCTGTGACAACCAAACATAGCTCCAGCCATTGCCACATGTCCCATGGAGGTCAGGGGGCAAAACTGACTCCTAGTGAGAGCCACTGACATATCCATTACAGCTCTAAGTTGAAGACATACCTGTTACAACTCTACATTAAAGAAACTAACAATTAACTGTTTTACAGAAAAGTTCACATGAAAAATCAATGCCATCAGCATTAATTAAGTCAAATTCCTTGGCACTTAGCAATTACCTGCTTTAAGGTCTTGGGTCACTCCAGGACACCAATTTGAATAATCCGTGTACTTATTGGTTTAATTTATTAACACGGTCAAAGCAGCGACTCCAGCCAGTCCCGAATCTGTCAGGCACTGCTCCAGTACAGCTTAGAAACGGGTGCTGAAGGCTTGGCAGTGTGCAAGAAATCTGAGGTGAAAGAATTATTATTCATAGTGTCTTCTGGAAAGCACTCTCTGACCTCATGGGTAAAGGCCATTCAGTCCATTGCCAAATGATGCTTCACAGAAAGATTTACATTTTAATTCTACTGGAAACATTTTTAAATGCCAACTTCATCAAGAATTCCTGGAATGACCACTGTCACTAATGACTTACTCCTTGTCTGTATCTGAATTTCTTGGCGCATACCCAGAGGAAGACATTTTCCCCCTTAGAACCATCTTTAAATTTTCCATTTATTTGGCAGTTGTTTGTGCTATATAAATATTTGCTGCAACCCCCTTTGTTTTGTTTTTTTACTTTGTTCATTTGATAAACATTTATGGCATGTTTTCTGTGTAGCATGGTAGCTCCACTTATTGAGTGCATTGTCATCTAAAGACGTAGTTAACAAAATAAAGCCATATTCTTCTTGCCATGGGTTTCTATATGTGCCCTAGAAACTAAAGAATCTCAAACAGTAAAAACGAAAAGTATTTTCTATATTTTAAGAGTTGTCATATAGAACTATGATGGGTAGAAGTAGATCAAAGTTATAATTCCAAAGAATACTTTTGCTATGGTCTCTTGATTATAACAAATTATTGGGTTATTTGCCTAGTACTACATAAAAAGGTCCTTATTTCATTGATTCACCTTCCCCAGATGTATATTAATTTATATTTCAACATTTTTCTAGAAAATAATTAAGGCAGGCCTATCATAATACACAAACTATAATTTACCGATGTAGCTGTGTATACTTCTTTATTAGGGAAGATTCTGGGAATTTGACCACAAGGACTGGACAGCACTTGAGGAATGTCATTTTCACAGGCCTTTAGGAGAATCATGAGAATTCATTTGTTCATTTGCTTTGAAACCATCGTTCTGTTCTGTTGCTCCCATTCTTCTTGCCCTGTTTAGGTGAATTTGTACATGTCACCCCATGAAAAAGGCTTAGAAAAATGCTTTTCTGTGGTATTCCAATTCAGTGCACCTAAGCCTCGACCATTATCACTGGCCAGGTCAGCTCCGCTGAGAGCTCACCACTCACTTGTCCTGAAGCTCCACTTTCAATCCCTTCTGTCTCACCCACAGCTCCCAGCACCACACCTCCATCTGCTGTGCTCCTCGCCTCTCCTTCCCCAGCCATTATTCTCTCAGTGTTCCAACTCTGCTCTTCACGCTCAGGTCTCTGACGCATGAGGTTTATGCAGACATGCATCATTGGATGACTGACCTTCTCCAATTCAACTCTGTCTCACCCACTTGTAGTCATCTCTACCTGACTGAAATCAAAAAACACCATGAAGGATGGAGAGAGATGGGGACTGTTTTACCACCTCTAAAATGACTCCAAACTAGATTCTGAGCCATAGTCTGCCTCCTGGACTAAGCAGAGACTTGAAGAGAGTAGGTATTCAGGGCCTGCAACACCTCCATGAGATGGGAAGATTTGAGGGTGATAAGGAGAAGAAAGGGAGTCTGCTCATTACATACCTGTCATTCCAATCTGTTGAAAACTGTGTTTCTTGTATTGTACTAATATATTCTTGATCCATCCTAGTAAGTATCATCACATACTACATACCTCTTCCTTCTGATCTAAGAGAGGTAAGTTGAACAAATAAATTATTTTTCAGCCAGGAATGTGCCCTTAGGGCTCCTGTTTTTGAAGGAAGCCTGAGGAATCCTCTTTTAAACATTCCTGGGGAGTATTATATGGCTTTTCCTTCCTGTTAGATCCATTTCTTCACCCAGTAGAGCATGTAACCAGATGTGCCTGTCACATATGGATGGGGACAATTTGTAACCAAGAAGGAAAAAGGAGACTAAAGCACAGAAAACAGTTCCCTTATTAATTGGCACACATGCAACTCTTGTCCAGATACCTTAAAAGTAATAGTTTCCCTTCCCCAAATCTCCCAGGCTATCGTGGTTTACCATGAGGTCAAGGGAAGGGCTAATTGCAAGAGCAGCTGTCATCAACCCCAACAGTTAGCTGAAGAATCAAGTACAAAGACCTACTGACTCTTCAAACATTTCTTGGGTCACTCAGAGGTGTCTTGCCACTCAGTGTTAAGTAGAATAGTAATGGATGAACCACAAACATACTTAGATATGTTTTCCTTCTCATATTTAACAACATGGATGGCCACTTATGATAGATTTTCACATTATTTTAGACATATCTAACATCATTCTTATCTACTAGAAAATTATGACTATGTACAATATCCAGCACCATAAAAACAAAATCAATTTTAAATACTTTAAATCAAGGACTTCACCTTGGTTATAGTGATATAGCCAAGAATCTCTATTGTTTCAACACAGCCTTAGCAATGGACATCTAAGCTATAGAATAGCTGTATTTACTCTCCTATGTAAATAAATACCACATACTCTTTATCTTAAATCAAGTAGGAGACATTATAAGTTTTAAACCATTAATTACTAGCTATTGAAATTATAAATCTAAAAACTATGCAGAAAATAGTTCTACAGGGAATAAATAGAATCTGTGATGGTTGTAACTGTGAAAATATGTATTTACTTGGACAATGAAGAAAAATATTTTGAAAAATAAATACTTGGTATTTTAGGGTTTAGAAATGCTTAGATTTTTAGGTCAGAATTTTCTTTAACATGATAGTGCAACATACTTTCCTTTAGAAAAATTAAAATGTGGCTTCCGGAAATGTGGGAGTTTAAAGAGGATCTGGGTATATTATAGGTACAATAGATTAAAAACACTCTCCATATGCAGCTCAATTCCAAAGATGAACAACATAACTATCCATGATAAAAAAGCATTCCATATAGGTTACATCTGGTTCTGAGCACAGCTGTACTTACCCTACTCATGCTGGTATGTACATGCCAGATACATGGACAGTCATGTGTGTGTGTTGTGATTCAGTTGTTTTTGTGTGTGCTCCACTCTGAATAAGGTAGTGTATCTCCTAAGGCCAGTATAACCCCTCCAGCAATGAGAAATAAGGCCCTTGACAAGAATGAGTGTCACATGGCAAACAGTTATCTTGTTAGCATGTTTGGTATAAGTGCGTAGTAATCAGAAAAAGCCTATGCTTTATCACTGACCCCTCAGAGCCTATGGCTCAGTGCTACCAGAGGGTAGAGAGGGCTGTGTTCCATAACAGATTGCTACTCCTAGCTCTCTCTGACCACATATACAATTTCCCCTGATAGTGTTAACAGATATTAATCCTCAGTTAATTAAAACCAGGCATCCATTCCTAAAACATCTGGCTTAAAACTAATGTTATAATTGAGGCAGATGGAAAAAATCACCGCTAAACAGTTTATTATCAAAAACAATATTAGTACTATTAGTACTCAGTTAATAAGCACTTGCTGTGGTATCCTATATTTGATTTTACTCTGGTCCCTTCAGATTTGTGGCCCTTCAGTGTCTTCCCCTGTTCAACACTCCTTCAAACCTCCACACTCAGCTGAGTCTATTGTTCTTCACTCTCTTTTATTTTTGACTAAGGGCCCTCATTCTGATCTTCAGCTTCATGATACTGGCTGGGCCTCTACTCAGAAATGAGTGGGGTCTTTCCAAAGCCGAACTCAATGGATGATAACATTGGGACAGGAAGTAGTTTATAAATGGCAGAAGATGAATCCAGACCTTCCGTACTTTATCTCCAGCACCTGCATTACCCACTCTGACTCTTGCTTTACTTTCCCTCCACTTCCTTGCTCTAAATTATTGTTTGTTCTGTATTACCATCTTCCAATCTCATTCCATTAACATTACATTACTGTTTAATAAAAGGAAATTGCCACATTCTGCCTGCCCAATTAAGCTGCAGACAGAGGTCACCAGGAGAATAGATCACAGGTGATCGGACGGCCAGATCATTGTCTTCAGTAGAAGAGTTTCCCGAGAGCTAGTAAGACACTGGAAATTGGACAGTGGATATGAGATCAGGGAGGGGTTGCTCAGAACATTAAAAGTATGTTTTTCTTTGCAATAACACAGCATTAAACATTCAATTAATAAATTGCACATGATTATCAAAAATCTGCAAAGAACTTGTTTCTCAAGAAACATCAAGATTACCAGTTGTTGCCAGAGGGATCATAGAGACTGGCTTCTCCCAGGGCACCATCCCGTGTGCTGGGCACCACCCCTTCCTCTCCTCTTCGTGAGGGTCGCTACTTTTCATCCAGATCACTTGTCTGCTTTTTTTCTCTAGTGCTTTCATCATTCTCCTCCACTCTTTGAAAACAACTAATTCTTTTTGTTTATTGTAAAAGAAATAAGCAATCTGTGTAGAATACCCTCTGTCATTACTGCAGAGTTGAGCTGCCTTCTTCATTTTCACCAGCTGGACAGAGCTGGATATGGGTCCACGCCTAAAAAGCAAAGATTCTCAGAGGTCATAAATCTCTGGTGGTCTTCTTGGCTACATCGTTTTTTGGAATTATTGTGAGGTAGAGGGCTAGCTGTGATGGGGTCATAGTTTTTAACTACGTTAGATTAAAGGAGATTTTCACTCTGAGTGGTCCTCACTGAGCCTCCAGCAATTCCTCACTTACAGATTGTCCCTCCGGCCCATTTCCCGTAGCTCTTTCCCCTCCTCCTGAGTCTCTGCTCCAGAAAGCCGTGCCTCCCGCATCCCCCCTTCTATCTCTCCAGTCTTGGGGGAAACAGTTATCCCCATGTCTTCTCCTCTCTTTTGGATCTAAAAGGAGTTGTTGATTCTTTAGTCTGTTCAGCATTTACCTGTTGCTAGGACAGAGTGGTGATGCCCAAGCTCTTTACATGCAGAACCTGAGAAAGGAAGGCCTCAGTTGCTTTCTCTGTGATTACATCAATCATCTTTAGGTAACATAGACTATAGTTTCATCATTTTTATTCTTTTTTGGCCATTCTTCTATTAAATTCATACTTCCAAGGTAAGCATTTCTCTTCTTTGAAATTATATTTGAGATAAAAATGAACTTTATCTTTAAATACACCTTTGTAAACCACTGCATTTCTTTATGTTTCTCTTTTTCAGCAGGAAAATGCTAGAATTTTCAGTATTTTTTAAATCTACCAAATGCAGCAGACCTTAAAACAAAGTATTTCATGACATCAACTAATGAGCAACTATGTTACAATAATTACTAGATGTATAACAAATGGACATTGCTCTTAAATATACAGACTCCATAAACTCTCACAGTTCATGTTGTTTAGTGTAACTCGAGGCATAGCTATTAACATAGCAGGATATTTGGTTAGCATTAAACATTTGTTTTACATGTAATGACCTCAAAATGCCCAAAATGGAACCAACACTTCACAACTTCTTTACATGATGTTATATTTACAAAAGGATATCATGCATATTTAAATATTTATAGACTTTAAATTAGTGTTTATATCTCCAGAACATTGACATAGAGAAATTTTCAGTAAACATACTCATGTATGCCATTGGAAATCTCCTCACAGTCCCAAAGAGAACATATACATCTTCATCTTTAAACCATTCTAAGTGCCAGTGTTAGCTTCTCTCTCATGAAGGTTTGGCTTCCCCTGAGAGAAGAGTTTTATTTTTCCTTCTGGAGCAGTTCTTTCCTGGGGCCTGGGGGTTAAGGAGCCTCCTTTAAGCCTCAGGCGTGTGAAAACTCACAATGTAACAAATCACAATGGATGGGGCCTCAGTTTCCTTCCTGGTAGATCCTACCGGTAGATCGTGGAGAACGGTCTAGATGATTTCTGTAAACTTCTGGAGATTCAATTGACTTTTTCCTGGATTTTACCTGCCACAGAAGTTGGACTCACAGGTGCCTTTTCTTCACTTGCAGGCTGTTTTTGAAAGAGCTCCTTCACAGAGAACCAGGATGGCTGGCTGCAACTGTTACAACTGGTCACTCAACTCAAATGCTTTAAAAAACAAACAAATTAAAAAACGCATGCGTACATTTACCACACGGCTCAGTAATCCAACTTCTGGTCATTTACCCGAGAGAAATGAGAACACGTGTTTGCACAATAACATGTATGTAAATGTCTATAGAAGTTCTATTCATAATTGCTAAAAATAGGAAAAAATCCTTCCACTAGTGAGTGGATAGGCTAACTTGATTTCATATGATGAAAAACTCAAAAAACTAGTGATATATTTAATAACTTGGATAAATCTCAAAAACAGGATGCTGAGTGAAAGAAGCCAATCTCCAAAGATCACATACCTTAGGATTCTATTTAGATTAGACACTCTTAAAAAGAGAAAACCACAGTCACGGAGAACAGATCAGTGGTTGCCAAGGGGCTGGGCATGGGGCAAAGTTCGGCTGTAAGGGAGACACCATGGAGCTTTAGAGTGACGAAACCCTTCTATGCCCTGACTATGATGAGTGTCACATTAGTTTTTACCTGTGTGAAAAGCCACAGAACTGCCCTGGCAGGTGTGGCTCAGTGAAATAAGTGCCAGCCTGCAAACCAAAGGGTCGCCAATTCAATTCCCAGTCAGGGCACATGCCTGGGTTGCAAGCCAGCTCTCCAGTAGGGGGAGCACAAGAGGCAATCACACATTGATGTTTCTCTCCCTCTCTTTCTCCCTCCCTTCCCCTCTCTGTAAAAATAAATAAATGACATTTAAAATAAATAAATAAAAATCCATACAACTACCCAACGAAACAGTTTTACCGTATGTTTATTTAAAAGTGAAATTAAATCTAGCAAGGTATAAATGAACAAATCATGATATTAAGATAAATCAGCAGACCATTGATTCAGAAACAACCTCAAGACAGGAAAATATAATGACTAAGATCTGCTTTAGAGTCGATCATTAGAATCTTTTTTCTGCTGCTTAACAGTTTTATGACGTTGGAAAGACACTTAACTAAGCTAAGACTCATGACCTATACAGCAAGTGTGGATGGTAATGACTGCCACCCCAAAGAGTTGTCGTCAGAGTAAATGCTGATGCACAGCACTTAACTATTAATGCCTTAGTAATACTGCAATATTATGGTAGAAATGGTTGCATACATTTCTCTATTTAGTGCTCTTCTAATAAGGAAAATCGGGCTATTACCCTGCTCCCAAAACACACACACACAGACACATAACCACCACCATCAACCCCATCACTAATGTCATACAGTACACACTGGGGCCATGCTAGAAACGCGTCTCTAAAAAATAAAATGTTAACTACTGCTAAGCAACATATTGAGAACTCCTGTCTTAAGCTTGCTGCCAACAGTCCTGCTGTATTTTGTAAGTAAAAAAAAAAAAGAAGAAGAAGAAAAAAAAAACTTCAGCTGCTGAAGCAGAGGCTATTTCGAAATTCAACGTCTTCACTCCGAAAAGAAAGACGTTTTGGTCTTTGTCCTTGACTTGCCCTTTTTCCTTTGCAATCACTCCCTTAACACCCTCATCTAATCTGTCAGTTGCAGTGATTGCATCTAGGCTGCAGATGACTCTTGAATCTATATTTACCATCTCAGTCTCTTCTGGGTTTCAAGATTGGATTTCTAACTCCTGTTGGAGTTAGATTATCAGAATGGTGATCTCTAAGGCATTACCTGAGGCCGAACTCATTCATTTTCTCTTGCAAAGCTTGCCTTTTTTTGATTTCCCAATTCTGTTAATGATGCCACCAGTTTCCCTGGGCACTTGCCCCGAACGCTGGGTGCCATGGTTTCTTTCCTTTGCCAGGACCGTGAAGCAAGTCTTTGTCTTATTACTTCTGATTCAAAACGTAGCAATGGTCTCCTCAGCAATGCACCGTATACTCAACTGCCATATTATTTCTAAATACAGGCCTTGTATAGCTCCCCTGTTTGATAAGTGGATATGTAACACCTTCACTCATTACCTAAAGAAAAAATTCTAAACAAGCTGTCCTAACATAAATTTCACCTTTATTCCTCAGTATATCCCTTTAGCCAAGCAGGTGCCTTCGTGTGCTGATTTTACACTTCCTTATTTTTGTGCCTTTGTTAATATTACTTGTTTATAAAATGATATATTTGTTAGTATAATGTTCCTTTTATCTGGAATGGCCTTCACCTCCATGTGTCCCACATCATTTGTTTAACTCTAGATTAAAAGCCTTATTGTGCTCCTCATAGTGGGAGTGATTTTAGACTCCTTCAAGTGTACATAGCACATTGCTACTACACTTTTATAAAATGTATTGCTTTCTGCCATTAAGAGTATTTATGAAGATATATCTGGCGAGAGTGAAACATCCACTGAAGCCGAAGTGCTGAAGTAGACTCCACTTGTACCCTGTGTAGATAGTCAACATGTATTTTTGTACCGAAGGAAAAAGAACGAGCATTATTTCACCCAGAATAACCAGACCACTTTTCCTCACTCTCCCCTGTAGCCCTGCAGGCCCCTTGTGGTTTCCTTCCTCGCTATCAGTGACTGGGATGATCCGGGCTGACTTGATTGGCAGATAAACAGAACTCCTGATGCTTATTCTTTGAAAAGATATTGAGAGCTATCCTAACATAGGGCTTCAGCTTGGCCCAGTCTTTGACTATCTCCTGGTGCTCCACCACGTTCCACTCGCTGACTCAGAGCTGAGATGTGCGGGGTTTGTGATTACAACGTTTTCAGTGCATAGTAATTAAACCTACAAAAATACGTGTTTGCCCTTGGGAAGAGTGCCGTTGCTACACCATGGAGGGAAGCCAAAGAAGAATTAATCACTGAAGTGTTTCTAGAATCAACTTGGCCATATAAAGCTGGTATCATGGCTTCAGGTCCTGAAATATGGTTTCCAGTCCCTGGAACTGGTCCCTGTGACAGCGAGGTCTCAGATGTTCTGTTACCAGTAGAGACTTACAATGACAAAAAGTAACGAATAATATGTTAGATCTGGAGGTGTCCAGAAGTCTGTCAATCAATAAATTATTTTTGCCACATTTATTTGGGTACCCAAAGAAGATTTTATATTCTTAAAAGATGCTCAGCTTCATTTTCAATGTTCCTTATTCACAGGTACAGCCAAATTCCTAGATGTTAAGGTTTCTCCTTCACCTCCTCAGTTCCTAAATGGAGGCCCAACAAATTAGGGAAATTTTTTTAAAAAATCAGGTTTATGTATACATTGGGTCAGAGTATGGGATTATTCCTTTGCGGAGCCATGAATATAGTAACTTGGTCATTTATTCACACACCTCAAAGCTCTGGTATGGCTGACTGCAATGTGAAATTCAATGTTATTAACACCAGGCTGGCCACCGTGCAGCAATAAAAATCGTCAGCTGTAATATACTCGTTAGGTTTGATTTGCATTGTGAGGATTATGCATGATAAATCCCTCTCTACCAAAAGTCTCTCTAAGCTTCAGGGGCCCTCAGCCCCCCACAAAAGCCTATGAAAGAAGTTAGCAGCACAGTGTGCCAGCTCGTCCACGGGAATATCAGGGACGCAGGAGTCGTGGTTGCCCACTGGTGAGTGATGACCTCGGCGGAGCGAGGCGAGCAGCTCCAGTCAATATCCGCCCCACCCACCGAGACACCTGCTCCGCAGCGCCTCCCGCGCTCTCACTTGTTTCCATCATCTATCTGCCTGCTGCTGTGGGGGTCATTTCACCCTCTGACGGAACGGCTACACCTTGGAGCCGTTTTAATGTTATATTTGTCTTTTAATGAGTGCCACGCACATGATCCTTGCGTGTGCGTGGTGCTAGCAATGAGTAATTAAGTCTTGTGGGGAGCAAAGCTCTGTGGAGGCAAAGGGCACGGAAACAGCGCTTTCTGGTTGCAGTGGCGTTTTCTTCTGCGTGGCGTGGCGGTGCGGCCACCTGGACTCAATCTCCTCCACGCTGGTCTAGGTTGGATCCTGTGCTAACTGGCTCATCTTACAGGTGTCTCTCTTTCTGTCCCGAGTCTCACCTGCAGAAGGGAGGCAGTGTTTTCTGCCCACCTCACAGGGTGATAGAAAACTGGCAGTTAGGATAAAGAAAATAATAAGGTATCACTCTGACTGAGTTAGCTTTAATGCTTCCCTCTTCTTTTTAACGTTTCGGTTTAAAGTCCCTTTACTCAACACCTGGCCTAACTATGCCACACAGGGAGCACCTGACATTGAACTTGCATCATCCTAACAGATGTTTTTCTTGGAATTCAGCCATCGATAAAGCTTAATTCCTTTCAACAAGCCTTTATTGAGCAACTACAATGTGCTGAGTACCTATTCAATCATTAAAATGTGGGCTGTCTAAAGGCAGCATTTTATTTTTCTCAGTGGGGAATTCCATAAAATCTGCAAAACGTTTCCAGCATTAGGAGTGAACATAAAGGAAGCCTTGCTAAGAGGCGTCTTTTCACAGCAAAAAAATATTAAAAGAGCATTTGGATACATGTGCCACTTTGCACTGAGCTCAGTCACTTTCGGGAGCCAAAGTAACTTCACTAAGACCAGAAGGGAGCACCAAGGCAGCTTCTAAAACACAGCTCTTCCAGGTCACCAATATTTTACTCCCCCGGAGTAAATGCTTACAGGTTTGACACTGGAATGAACACATTGGCAGGGGTGCAGCCAAACTTCAGAGGGTAGCTGGTAGGGGCGGCAGAGAGAAAAGTTAACAGCAGGCATACTTCATCTTCCTCAACACAAATCTTCTGTCCACAGTTGTACCTCAACAGCTCTTTGCCAGGTAATCTGCTGAGACGGAGTTTCTTAAAATGGTGATTAAAAGATTTTAGAGGAAGTGCTGGGAAAAATAACACGGAGTTTGGAAATATGGCTGTGTCTGTTCCAGGCTTCTTATGAACCACTGCTGCAGGAGGTCTTCCAAAACTAAAAGAAAGTTAGCAATGACTGTTTCTGAAGGGATAGTGCTTTTCTGTGTGTACAAGAGCCGTGATTAAGGATGTGGGTTTGGGAATCAGAACACCTGGTTTAAACGACCGTGGGTACCATTTCCTAACCATAAGAATCGGTGCAAGTCACCTAATTTCTCAGAGCCTTGGTTTTTCTCACCTATGAAATGGGGATGAGAATAACACTCACCTCATAGAATACTTAAATTATTTATTCAAAGAAGGTAATTCTTGTAAACAACTAAAACAATGCTTGGCATATGATAAGTGTTTAATAAATGCTAACTACTGTCATTTTATATAAATATTTTAAGAAACTGATTTCATTATCAGACACCTGACCAGCTGGAAATCAAGCAGCATTTGCCAGACTTTATATTACTTAATTCAAAGACTCTGTAATTTATAGGTCAAACCATAGACCTATACTCAGTAAAACACATTGCTCCAGGAGCTATAGCAACATTTTTAAATGAGTCCTTTCATTACTCCTGTATTCCTCAAGGGCATTCTCTTCTTCTCCCCTCCTCTCCCCTCCCCTCCCCACCCTTCCCCTCCCCTCCCCTCCCCTTTCTCTCTCTCTTTCACTTTCTGTTCCTCTTCCTCTCATCTCTCTTTCTCTCTCCTTTCTTTCTCTCTTTCACCCTCTCTTCCCACTTTGTAAGCCAGTCCTTTTGTTTTAGCTTATCTAGACAAGATATTCTCACAAAATCATCAAATTTGTTTACACATAATTTTAATCTGTTAATTTTAATAGCTTTGATGTAATTATGCAAATGGTAAATTCTAAAATAACTACACCCAATTACCAAAAATTAATCTAATTTTTAGTTATTGTTAAACCTTATTTTTAAAGATGTTTTCTCTATGAAAGAAAAATCTAGTATCCATTTCCAGGTTTGGAAACTCTGATAATCTTGTTCCAAGATTAAAACTTTTTCTGCCCAGAAATACTTCTACATGTGTGCCTTTGCTATTACAGCTATAAAATTGTTCTCTTCCTCTGGAGATTATAGATTCAGCATTATTTCTCTGTTGTTGATTAAAAATAAGTCTTTTTATTTATATCATATATGTATATGAAGAGTAAGTATAAAAATTCACATAACCAATTAATAGAGTCACAGACTCCCAAAATTCAGTTATTTAAATAATTTCATCTGCCCCTTTAAAAATATCAGCACTTAACTTTGAAAAAGAAAGGTTATCATTATTTTTAAAAGCATTTGCTCATTTTTTCTAATAAAGTTACAAGGTTATGAATTATTATAGCATAGGGAATTGCATATTTAAAAGTTTCAGAAACAGAACAAGGATTTGAATATAAAACAATTTTTTAATTCACTCATAGGATATTTCAGAAATAATTTTGGAGACATTTTACATATTAAATGTGTACAAACAGAGAAGAATAGCACACTCCTAACATTCTGCCTGGGAAAGGTGAGTGCAAGGTGCAATACGATATGGAAAGAAATCTTGGAAAACATCTTGACCCAATGGAGTGCGGACATGATTTACAGGCTGTGAAACACAAATTGCCACTAAACCCCCTTCCTTTTCGGGCTCTGCTGAGTTAGGACAAGGAGCCTAAGCTCTCCACTTGGCCCCTGCCTCCTCTGCATGCTCACTCTCTGACTTTACTAACATCACTCCCTTCCACTCCCTCATTTCCTTTTCTCACACTCCTTAAAAAGATTTAAGGCAAGACTATAGCCATCTGAGTTTCAAAATTCAGGACTAACTTCATCTAGGGCTGAGCCTATGGGACTGTTATCTTTTCTAGAGGACCCAAGTGGCTTTAAGTTTTTCCTCTGAAGCTCAATGAGCAAATATATCCAGGGCAATATTTGTTGGAGAACCTTGAAAATTCTGGGTTTGATAAGATATAATTCCATGAAAACACTTGATTGTAGGCATCCATCCAGCAGAAATAGAATCAAGGGGGGGGGGTAGGACTCCATGAGAAAAAGAAACCTAGTTTGGGTTTTTTTTTGTTGTTGTTCAAAAAGAATTAGATGACAAATAGGCAAGCTACCTTTCTGAAGAAGGGATCTTTGAGTCACCATTTTATTTCTACATATAGATTCTGCAGGAAGATTTGTAAATGCCGGTCTGCTTTGATCAATAAGCATTTGATAGTGAGCTACTCTGTGCAAAGAATGAGCTGTCCTGTAGGAAGAGGGGCAGGTGAAAAAATCAGAAGTGCCTTCAAGGAACTTAAATAGGGTGAGAAAGACATTTGTACACAGATTGATCATCCCTGTGTCATCAGAGTACTTCATGGTGCCCAACAGAGTAGTTCACTCTGAAGGGATTGGATGAATAAGTAAATAAGTGAATGAATATAAGTATGTGTGGTATAAGGATAACAAAGATGTGAAATTCAACGACTGTAGAAGTGAAAATAAGGAGATAATAAATTCTTTCTGGAATGAGAGGTCACCAGAACACATCTAATAATCGGGGAAACTTTTAAGATGAACTGTATTGAAAAGAGCTTCAATACATAAAGGAGGAAAGAAGAGGTGTTTGGACAAAGGGACAAATATGAGTAAAGGCACAGAAGATACGAAAGAAGAAGCATGTTGCTTAAAACAATTAGAGCATGGAGTGGGTGGGGGGGAATCAACATGGATGGGGAGGTTGGGTCTTGATTGTAGAAGTCCTTGCCTGACATGTTAATGGATTTGGAAAGTATTGTGATGGCAATGAGAGCCAATAAATGCTACTGAGACATGGATCAAGGAGACTAATAAGGGCTATTGTCTTCGCACAACTTAGAAGAAAAAGAGGTCCTTGAAAAAATAAAGTGATATAAGAAGACAACTTAGCACAGTGATTGATGGGCCCTGATAACACTTTAACTCAGTGTTGTGGGGCAAGAACACATGAGAAGAGAAAGATATACATTCTCGCACAAAGGTTCTAGTCTCCGTGTTTAGTAAGATTATAATAAAAATCATTTTAACACCTTGCTGAGTCTTCTATACATATGATCTATACATTTCCTCACAACCAACATTTGAGGGCATTATTATTATTCATATTTCCCTTTTAGATAATGAATCTGAAATTTCAGTGTTTTAATAACTTCCCAGACATAGAGCTGGGAAATTTGGGGACTTCCATTTCAACTCCATTTGACTGAGGATCAGGTGAGCTCACCCCAGGAGGTGGTATAAGTGAGCTATGAAACTTAGGATGGTGAGGAGGTTGTGAGGAAGGCAGTTATGTGATCAGCATTTTATATATGGTGGTTTGAGTTTCCCGTTGTATATTGGTATAAGCTCTCTGGAATGTAATTAAAAATTCGGTGCAGAAAATTTTTAGAGACTGGAATGCAGATTTCTGAGTCTTCTGCTTAAAAGTGTAAACATTGAATCTCTGATTATTGTTAAAATTTATCAGGAAGAGAGTCTGACTTAAGTGAATTTGTGTGGATGCTTATAATTTAAAAACCAACAAGGAAGAAGGTATAATTAAAGAGAATAAAGAATAATCAGAAATAGGAAGTGAAGCAAGAGAGTGTAATGTCATATAAGGTAAAAGCCTCAAAGAGGGACCATATGCTTAATAGTGTCAAATGCTACAAGAGGTCAAGTACAGTCAAAAGTCAAGTGGGCTTGTTCAATTTAACAGATATAGGCCATTGATGAGATTTGTGGGTGTTGCTGCTATGGAGTGTTGGGAAAGAAATTGAGTTTCAGTACATAAGTAAATGGAAGATGAATTGAAAAAGGTAAATCAGTACTACTCTTCAAGCATAAAAATTAAAAAATAATACAAGAAATATGCTTGAAAAATACATGAAATATGCTGAACACATAAAATAAATCTTAAAAATCCCTATTACCAACCACCCCATCTCACTAACTTCCCCATGGTTACTGATTAATGATAGATTGTAAAATTTTCAGAGTACTTTAATGCATTTTTATACCTATACATAATACATGAATGAACGCCCACATATATGTATATACATATTTAAGGGTATGCATAAATACTCTGGCAAATGAGTTAATACTCACTACATATTCATGTGTTCCTCTATATTTTCCCTTTCTCTGTAGTTAGGTTTGGGCCATGTAATCAGGGTTGATCATAAGTTTCTTTCCAAGGTGATACAATTAAGAATCACTATAACTCCTCTACTTTTCTCATTCCCCATAACCTGGAGGCATGAAGAAAGGACCAAGAATCACTTTCTGCCAAGAGACAGCAGAGATATAAGGAATTCTGGGATATTAACTTCAGAATCCAAAATCTAAATGATTTCCAAATATGTGACTTATTGTTGAACTGATGAATTTCTCTGAAGAAGGTGTTTGAGAGAACAAGGCAGCAGCAACTGTCAGGACAGAGGATCAGTAGACATAGACCCTTTATCCACAAACTTTAAGTGACATTGGAGAATGCTCATCCTGAAGTCTCAGCCCACAGCAGGTGGATGGGTATGGATGATGCTGGGAGAGAGGTTTTAGAGACTGATGAATGTGGACAAATTCTAAAATATTTGTTATGGATACCAAGTACTCAAGTCTGATGTTCACTTTCTCTCCTTTTTTCTGCACACTTTCTTTTCTTCAGGCTATAAATGGAGAAAGCCCATTTGGGCATTTTGAGTGAATACCTTAAATAACATGAAATCATCTTTCTTTTTTTAAAGTTTTTATTTATTTATCTTTAGAGGTGAAGGGAAGGAGAGAGGGAGAGAAATATCAATGTGTGGTTGCTTCTCATGCATCCTCTGCTGGGAACTGGCTTGCAACCCAAGCATGTGCCCTGACTGGGAATTGAACCTCGATTCTTTGGTTCTCAGGCTCGCACTCAATCCACTGAGCTATACCAGCCAGGGTTCATCTTTCTTTTTAGAGATGGCATGTTCTCCATATTAAAAGCAGCAGCAGAAAGAACCCAGGGCAGGTGAGAAGCATAAGGTGATATGGCACCAGCAAACAGAGTGTGTGCTGGGTTCTCTGAGTACATATGGATGATTTGAAAACAAAAATTAAAAATAAAACAAGATCTGGTACGTTCAGGGTGGTATGGACATAGACAAATGAAACGAGACTCTCCTTATACCACACACAAAAACAAATTTAAAATGGACTAAAGACTTAAATATTAGACCCAAAATTATAAAAATGCTAGAAGAAGACATAGGCAGTAAAATCTTGAACATTGCTCATACCAATATTTTATCTGCTATGTCTCTCCATGCAACGGAACAAAAGAAAAAAGTAAATAAATGGGACTGCATCAAACTATGAAGTTTTTGCACAGCAAAGGAGACCACCAACAAAATAAACAGATAATCCATGGAATGGGAGAACATATTCGCCAATATACCTGATAAGGGGTTAATATAAAAATTGATAAGGAGCTTACAAAACTCAACACCAAAAGAACAAACAACCCAATTAAAAAATGGGCAAAGGACCTGAATAGACACTTCTCCACAGAGGACATAACAGATGGTCAATAGACATTTGAAAAGATTCTCAACATCAATAATCATCAGAGGAAGGCAAATTAAAACCATAGTGAGATACCATCTCACACCTGTCAGAATGGCTCTCATCAATAAATCAATAAACAAGTGCTGGCAAGGATGGGGAAAAAGGCAATCTTTTTGCATCCCTGGTGGGAATGCAGACTGGTGCAGCCACTGTGGAAAGCAGAATGGAGATACTTCAAAAAATTAAAAATGGATCTACCTTTTGACCTAGTGACCTCACTTCTGGGAATTTATCCAAAGAAACCCAAAAAGACTAATTCAAAAGAACATAAGCAGCCCTATGTTCATTGCAGCATTATTTACAATTGCCAAGATCCGGAAGCAGCCCAAGTGTCCATCAGTAGATGAGTGAATGAAACAACTATGGGACACTTACACAATGGAATACCATTTGACAGTAAAAAAGAAGAAAATTTTACCCTTTGGACAGTATGGATGGACCTGGAGAACATTACGCTAAGTGAAATGAGCCAGTCGGAGAAAGACAAATATCATATGATTTCACTTGTATGTGGAATCTAATGAATAAGCTGAATTAACTAGCATAAGAGAGACAGACTCATAGATAGAGAGCAGGATGATAGCTATTGGAGGGGGGTGAAGTTTGGGGGTGGAGGGATGGAGGAAAAAGGAATCATGGACATAGACAACAGTGTGGTAATTGCAGGGACGAGGAGATATAAGGGGGTTAAATGGTAATGCAAAAATGACATTGTGGTTATTGGACTTTTTGTTTCCATAAAACTGATATTGATGACATGGTAAAGAGCATTTTTGCACAAGTAGAAGTAACATAAGATTGAGATTAGATTATTGAAGAGGTGTATTCTCACATTCTGGACTTAAGCCAACAAAATTGGGTCATTCTTGGAAGGTAACTGAGGCTATTCTTGCCCTCAGGGTTACATAAGCAGTTGGTATGTGGGCAAACAGGTAGCCAGACTGTTTTCCAAACCATTCAGTAGAATAATAATAACAGCAGTAATTGCTACAGTTTATTGAATTTTAACTATGAAATGTGCAAGTAAAATTATTTGTATTTTCTATAGTCTGTACAAGTTTATAAGTTAGGAACTTTCACCCACATTTTATAGTTAAAGAAACTGCAACACAGAGGATTCGAGCAACTCACCCAATGCCATAGTGACTGAGCGCAGCAGTGACAAGATCCGAATCACAGTTCACATCTCTCTGGTTCTGAGCTCCTGTTCTTTTACTCATCAAAGCAGAATTATAAAGCTTGTTCCTCCAAAAAGGAAAGAATGGAGCTAACATGAAAAAGGGCAGACTTCTCCCCCTTTTTATCTGACATAGCTGATGATCAGAGAGATACATATGCTCGTGGGACCCATGAATAATCACTTCCTCTGTCAGTGACACCTCCTCACTTGTTCTTCAGCTTCTCGGACCCTTCCATGAGAGCAGCTTGAGGAGCTACCATGCAACCATCAAGAAATGGAATCTTGTAAAGAATTGTGGGAGGTACACAAGCTGTTCTGTTTTCTCTGTAGGAAGAGGGCACTACGCCCTGAGGTGATTAAAAGGATGAATGGAAGACTGGTAGAAAATCAGGGGAGGTGGAGAGAGGAGACATGTAAATAAGCAGGAACACACCTGTGGTCCCAGAATGCAATTAAACATGAGCAGATCCTTTGGAACTCACTCATGGACCAAGATTCTACATGGTAGAATGCCAAGTTCATTTTAAATTGCTGGATACAGAATATAGCACCAATCACTATCTTGATAAAATGGAACCCCAAAATAGCATTGTGACTATTTAAACTATCTGAAGTACTGATTCTAAGTAACCATTAATAGTTTATTGTACAATTCTCTTTATTTCATCCAAAACAAATGCTTGAAGAAAAAAAGATAATGCCTGAAAATATATGTCAATGAATTACTATATAAGACCATACATTATGCTTTTGAAATGTTTAAGTTGTTTAATAAAACTATATTATACTAAGAAGTTTAACATATGTTTATATACAACCAACTCACATGGTTAATATAGCATAGTGGGTAAGAAACCCTTTACAATGAACTACAACTTCAAAACCAATTAGGCATGTTTGACATTTGCATTTTAAGGACTTTTTAAAGATTAGAGACATTAAGCTTCACAAGTATATCAAAATGACAGCCTTACCCTAACTCAAACCTTCTTGCCCGTTTGCATTAAGGCTCCATCATCCCGAGCCTAGAGAATGTGTTGAGCTCATAGACTAAACATTCGGCAGTTGCCTGCACTCAGCTGCTTTATGACTTGTTGGGTGCCTTTGTGGAGTCATCCTGGAACCAATTTGTCTTTATGCTTCAAAGAACCCTAATTCAAAAGTACTCCAAATGTTTGGGACTTTTTTAAAATTATTTTTCTTCTGGAAGTTTAAATGTAAACTAAGGCAAATGCTCTCTTAAAAATTTTATACTGGTTTAACTGTTAAAGTTCACCTTATGTACGAACTATAGCTTGTAGGCTTAAAGGCATTTTTATTTTTATGATTATTCTATTTTTGAAGGCATACCCTCTTAATAATACTTATTTTCCAGATCTTTTTCCTACACGACACATTAGGTTTGGTTAAGCAGTTAGATGTAGAATGCATCAAATTTTCCATTGGTTCCCATTTTACAATAGATATCTGATTTTGTCTTGTTCTAGAGAGAAAAGGAAGAAAAAGTAGACCAAGCTGAAAATTTAGGTGTGGTAGAAATATGTTCAGTTGTGATGCTTTTTTTAACACTAGACCTGTTATTCTGGCTTATGCTTTCAGACTCGTCCAGCAAGTCATTCTTTATTGTCTGGGGCAGGATTTGCCTCTCCGGGATCTTTCTCTCTACTGACATTCACAGGTCCACTGCTCTCTCTGGACCATGACAGTGTGACACAAGTAATAATGAGTACTTGCTCCTCCTTTCTTATCTTTGGGGTTACATCTTCTATCACAGCGTCTACCAAAAATTGGTAGGACCATTAATCCAGTCTGAAAATCTCATTTAAAATGTTAAAATATACAGGATAAATCTGTGTCCTGCAAAAACCACCGTTACTTAGAATGAATGATAACTGCATCTTTCTTCCTTTTTCTCCTCTGCCTTCTCCTTTATTTGTCCTTCTTCCCATGTTTATTTTCAGGGAGTGAGTACCAACCACGGAGAACCTTGTCTTGAAGGATGAACTTGTCATTTTTCTTATTGAAATATTTATTTAAAGCCATGTTGTCAGACTTATATTATAAGTAGATTAAAAGGGCTAGTATTCATTTTAGGTGAAAACTGAGCATTGTGAAAAAAACTTTGTTTCTCTGTTTTTTGGACAAATATGTTCGGAGCATTTGCGGAGGTATTGAAATCGAGAAGGTTCCAGTGAAAGAACCCTCAAGGCACCAGAACAGGGGGCAGGCTCCTGATTCCTTAGATGCCAATGGAAGTGTCCTAAAGGGATGCCACTGTCTCCAAAACCAAGCTAAGCTACATATTAGCTTTATTCTATTCCTTTTCCCCTGGGCCATTGTGGCCTCATTGGTAGCTGGGACACTGAATAAGGTCAAAGAACTCAGCTTAAGTGAGTTAGAGTGATGGGGGAAACGAGGGAAAAGATTGACTTTATATCTTTTTCATTTACCTGTGAAAGCCAACAACATTTGTATGCATTACTGCACCCAGAATTAACTATTGTTAACAGTAAGAAGTGCATATATAGAGAGAGATGGGTATAGAGAGATGCTCCTCAACTTATCAGTTACATCCCAATAAGCACCTCAAAGTTCAAAATATCGTAAGTGTAAAATGCATGTAATACACCTCACCTGCTGAACAGCATGGCTTAGCCTGATCACTTAGAGCATGAAGGTTTGGGTAATGTGCTGGGTTGCTGTCGTGTAGACCGTATACTCTCTCCAGGGCTGCCCTGAACCCTTTTTATGTTTGATGAGATGCTGGGTGTGGTAAACTGTGCTGCATTTGAAGGACCCTTCCAATCCTCCACCACAGGGCTGGAGAATTAAACAACATGATTAAGGATGTAGAGTCTTTTGTAAGCAGGGCAGAAAGAAGGGAAAGAAAAATGGCGGAGAACTCAGCTTTACCTGGGAAAGGTGCCACCGCCAGTACAGGTGCATTTCTCTGTCTTGCTCCTCACCTGCCTCTCTTCTTCACTCCTCTACTCTCCACTCTTCCCTTTAACGTCTAATTCAGACAGATCATTTAGAGCTTTATCAGGTAGTTGTTGTTTTTTTAACAACTTGTAATATGATGTGGGACATTATTTCAAAGCCCTCGATAAAGTGACCTAAGAAATGAATAAATTACCAGATTTTCACAGGGAACAAAGGGGAGATTATGGGCCCAGAAATTAGCTGTTTGTCACTATGTCCCAACTCTGTAGTCCAGCTACAGTGTCTCAACAATGTTGACTTTGTCAAATGCACCAGCTGGTAGGCATCTGCCCAATATATCATGAGGGCAGATGGTGGCAAGAAGCACTAAATAATGTCAGAAGTCTTCTGTACATGCCTTACGTATGTCCCTCAACCTCAGCATACCAACTCAAAAAATAAAAAACAGTAAGGCAAATGATCACTTGGAGTTTTTCAGATTATGCAATTTATAATCCTACAATATGAACATCAAATTGTTAAGTAAAGGATATGGTCTATTTATGAAAAAGCTATCTACTTTGTCTTACAGTAATGTTGACTTTGTATAAGTCATGTAGACAAATTCTAAATACACCACGTTGGAGCAGACATTACATGATAAATTTAGAGTTAGGTCTCTTTAGAGTCCAACTAGCACGGTAATTGCATAAAACCCCAGTGGCTCCCAGATATTGGATAAGATCCATTTGGCTGCAACCAATCAGAATTCATGGTACATTTATTACCCAGCTCCCAAGGCCAACCCACTGGCCCAATCTAAAAAAGATGGATGACATTTTGACACCAGATCTTTTAATAGGAGGGTCATTTGTATTCTTATATCTGGTCCACACAAGGCTTAAAAAGGCAAGCATTGCCCTTTCATGTTACTAGTTTTTTTTAACCAAGTACAACGTACCATTCACCCTGTCACTGAACCAGACAACTATCCTTGATAGCTGCTTCTCTCAACTCTAGGATGAATGAAGCACAGGGGAGAAGTAATTTCAGAGTGGGTAAGAATAAAGGAAAGGGTAAAGATAAAGGGGAGTGAAGAAAAGGTAAGAGTCAGCATTAAGAGGCGAGGTTCAGGATTAAGGTCAAGCTCAGGAAGGTAGCTAAGGTCAGGGAACAAGGGCAGATACAGTAGGAAGGACCCCAGCACACCTGCAGGTATGCTGTGTCCAAACATCCTGCCCTGTCATGAGGAACCGCAAGTTCCATGACTGAACTTTTGACATAGGTGCTGGCATCGCTAATCCCGAGTCTCAGTGATGTAGATATGTCAAGGTCCATTCAGCGTTTTCTCGTAACTTGCATATCTACAAGCTCTCTCAGTGCCATAAAGGAGAGGGAGCATAAAAACAACCATCACGCATTAGTTTCTTTGGAGTTTTAAATTTTCCTTCTGAGCTGAATGCAAATGAAGTGCTAACTTCCACAGTCCTTCCATTCCTCGGAACTGACTCCCTTCTACAAAGTTCAATTAAATCTTCCCCAAATGTGATTATTCCAAAAACCTAATTTTATGCGATCATTGGCACTGTGCAGCACCTTTTTTCTAAGAAACTTTAATTCCTTTGTAAACTCCCTTCCTCCATTACAAAGTTATGAAATGTTATGTAAATTTACTCAGATTTATCACAGAATGTGGCTGCCAGAGCATATAATCTTCAACTTCTGTAGTGCTGAAGGGAAATAAATCATTCTAAATATACCAATGGCATTTGACTAAAGAATAAAACTAATATTAGCTAACAGACTATTTAAACTGTTGTCTCAAAAATTCTTACAGCCTAGTAACCTGAATGTCAAGTTTCAGACCATAGTGTAATTTTTTAACACAAAATAGAAAACTGTGAAAAAGTCGATGTGTGACAAATCAAAATGAAGCATTTAAAATATGTTCTTCTGTCAGTGGTTTTGACATTCTGTCCCCATTAATAACACATAGAAAGCGCTTTAAATTTCTCTTATCAAGTCAGTGTGCAGTTATTAAATATGATGAAATGACAAAAAGTACCATATTAAGGAGCAAGACCAGACTCTTCACAAACCAAATAAATGAAAGTATAAAAGCAACAAAGTAGTAGGCTTCTGGTTTGTATTTTTAATTGTCTTCATCGTAATATTAAACATAATATTTAGGCGAAAATATGCATTTTATTTTTTTAAATATATAATTATTTTTTTGCATTACCATTGAGTCCCCTTACACTCCCTCCCCCCAGCAATCACCACACTGTTGTCCATGTCCATGAGCCCTTTTTCTTTTTCGCTCAATCCCTCTACCCACGAACCTTCCCCCAATAGCTCTCACCTCTTCTCCATCTATGAATCTATCTCTGAAAAACATGCATTTGAAATAAGCTCTTAGTTTATTTTATACAAAGGGAAATAAAATTATGACTCTAAATTTGTTGCCAGAAAGATAGTCTTTGTTCAGTAAAAAACAAACACTTTTGTGTGAACACAAATACTTTGTGTTTAGAAAGTGCTGAGGGGTTAAAGGACTTGGCCCTCCCTCACTTTCATTCACTCATCCCACAGAACATATTTGCAGTGCAACTAGAGATTTTTTTTTTTTTGCCACATAAAAGGATCACATAGTATAAGACCATCCTGATGGACCAACCTATACAGTAAATCTTTTGATTTGACATTTCTCAATTTCCACCAACTGTAAACAACTCAAATAATCTCAGAGTTAAATCTGAATTAACCTTAGTATTTATTAACACAAGTCAACCCACCAAGGAAGCTGGCATAATAGTATGTATTTAGTCCCTTTTGTAAAAATAATGGCTAGAGATAATGTGTCCTTATAAGGATTCATGCTATGCCACAATAATTCCAAATATCATCCCTTAATATTTCACTATGTGGACCGATTCCTAGGCTACAGAAATGATGGAATGTGTGTGACGTAATGGTATCCATTCTCCTTCAACGAAGAGAGACAGGAAATTTTAAATGTCGACTTTAGTTCTTCTAGTGGCAGAGTGCTCAATGGAGAACTATACTCACAATGGTGAGTAAAAGGGCATGCCTTGTGTTAGGAAATAGCTATTAGAGAAATAACAATAAAGCTGTTGTTTCTTCTTGTTACCAATTAATTGCAAAACAGATGCTATGTGGTGCATTTGCATTTCCTACAGTACTGACAATGAAATGTGTTTATGAAAGGTATTTCTTTTATAGTTACAAAGGTCAATAGAACAGGTGCACTTGAGCCAAGTTTAAGAAAATAGAAGACACTGAAATAGAGAATAGGCTGTCAGTGACCAGAGGGGAAAGGGGAGGGAATTTCAGGGGAAAAGAGGAAGTATGAAGGACACATGGACAAAAACTGGGGAGGGGGGGGTGAAAATGGGAGGGAGGTGGGGAGGGCTGGGGAGGGTGGGTTGGGATGGGAGTGAAAGGCAGAAAACTGTACTTGAACAACAATTAAAATAAAAAAAAGAAAATAGAAGAAACTGCAGTTTGCTTAAGGACTACAGTGTTATTCAGGGGGATGGGAAATATGGCTACTATTAGGAAGAAACTGAAACTTGACAGTTTTAAATTGTGTTCAAATATTTAAAATTTATACACATGTATTTAAACAATGTATATAACAGAAAAGACATTAGAGTAACTTCACAGTATAAAACTATAATTAATATTTATCCCCTTCTTATTCATTTTTACTGTTGTTCAAGCACAATTGTCTCCATTTTCACCCCACCACACCCCCTCCCCCACCCATCCCCACCTCCCACCCTTGAACTTACCCCCTTCGGTTTTGTCCCTGTGTCCTTTATGCATGTTCCTTGATGGCCCTTCCCCTATTTTCCCCATTATCCCTTTCTCCCTCCCCTCTGGTTACTGTCAGTTTGTTCTTTATTTCCATGTCTCTAATTATGTTTTGTTGGCTTGTTTGTTTTGTTGGTTAGGTTCCACTTATAGGTGAGATCATACGGTATTTGTCTTTCACTGCCTGCATAGCATAATGGTCTCCAGTTCCATCCATGCTGTCACAAAGGGTAGGAGCTCCCTATTTCTTTCTGTTGCCTCTTCTTTTATCTTAATATATCTATTTTTTCTACCAAGTGCTTAAGAAGGTATTAAACATGCTCCAGTAAATAAATAAAACAATTAATAGCATTTTTCAGAGATAATAACATAAAATATGTATATAAGTATCTTTTCCTTATAGTGGATATTTATTATTATTTGAAGTATGTAAAATTTTCTATAGGCTTATAACTTTTCATAATAAGCAAAGATCAACTGCAGAAACTTTGGGTTAATAAAAATCCAGAAATCAGATTGTATATAAGTATACAAATAAGTTTCTATATGTCAAAATAACCACTTATAAAATGAAATTAGGAAAGAATCTGTTAACAGCCTCAAATTAGACTAGACCTACATGAACTATAAAACTTTAAAAAGTATATATTAAGAAGATATAAAGAATTGGAGATAAGGATCATATTCTCAAAGACAAAAGTGAATATAATGAACATTGCAATTTGTTCAAAGTAAAATGCACGAAATCCCAGGTGAATTGACGGGACACTAGTGGTAGATAGGGAATAAGTAGCAGAGATATCACGATATAACTATTCTCCATATTTATTTTTGTAAAGAGATAGGCCATTGCTATAAAATTGGGAAAGAATAATAAAGTAAGGCTTTTCTCACCAGATACTTTAAAACTGCAATAATTAAAACAATCTGTTGATAGGGAAAAATAGACCAGCAAATCAAAATTAAATGGATAGCCCAGAAAACACACACACGTGCACGTGTGCACAGGCAATCACAAATCAGCACAGCAACACGTGCCAGTTACAATAGCTACATATTATACACATTGCTACACACTTCATACGTGTAGCGACATTTACAGTTATAATTTATGTAAGCGTGCATGTAGATATACATACATTTTCATATGTGTATGTTATGTAAATTCATAGAATAGTAAGCATATGAGGAAGTTATCTAAAGAGGTATTTAAATTTGGTAAATATATAATTACAAAATACCAAACATTGCTAAAAAATTGGCTACTTCATAGACGCTATTAAAAATTAGGTTATATGAAAGCAAACTGTTTAGAAGTCTAATACCACTGTCTAAAAAGAATTCTTATTAAATGAAAACAATTAAACCCTAAAAACCTCACATGTTTATTTGTATTTATTTTGTCTAGATGAAATATTTAATAAATCTAGAAAAACACAAGCAAAATCTATTACAAGCCAAAAGAATAAATGTTATATTTAAAAATTACATTAAAAGTTCATACATTTTTAAAAATGCAAACAATAAATGTTTAGGTCTGTAAATTTAAAAAGAGTTCATTACCAAGATACCAATAGGCAAATAAAAAAAACCTAGCATAGATAATTTACAGAAACATATATATAAATAATTAAAAATATATCACATTCAGCTTATTATTAATGAAATTATATTTTAAAAGTCCAACACATGTACTAAATCTTTTCTAATCATATTAGCAAAATTTCTTAAATAGTCATTAATAGTAACAAGTAGCCACTGCCACTGATATTTTCCTATGATAAAGATGAAAGTGTGAATTGGTGCTAACTTGTAGAAATCACTTTGGCAAAGTATAGTTAGGAATCTTAAATATTTTTAACAATATATTCTGAATTATGTACTTTTGAGCCAGTAATGTTACTTCGAAGAATACATCCTAAGAGATGTAAAATATACAAGTGTATATGTATAATATTTACCATAATTTTGCATATATGCAAAAATTTTCAAAAAATTATAAAATGATTAAAACAGATATGGAAAGAAATATTATACTTTTAAAGGTTTTTTTATTCTATGAAGAACTGCTTATGATATAATGCTGAGCCAAAATAAGAGAATATGAGATTATATATATTTTACTCAAGTATAAAGGAAATGTTATTTCTATACATTGGGTAAAGGAAAGTAACAAGCAGAAAGTTTATGAAACTGAAGAGACTCACTTTCTGAAGTGGGGTATAGGCAGTTGCTTGTATGTCCTTTGCACACACTTCTACTTTCTAAACTTTCCACAGCAAAGATTTATTACACTTTTAATAGCAAGTATTAAAATAAATATGAAAAGTTTCAGAAGCATTCATCCAGCATCCAGATTCCAGGAAACAAGCACCTCCTCATTGGAAGAGCTAACGTCCAGTGAAGAAACCAACCTCCCATGACGTGGAAATGGAATGGGAGAGCCGAGGGTCTGCTGTGCTTTGAGGGCTCTGGGAGGCCAGGCCTGCACTGAGTTTAACATGCCACGAGCACAGAAACTCTAAGGAGGGGGGCTACTCCTCACAAGGGCCCAGGAACACAGGCAGAGATGTTCACTTTGGGTCAAGGGCAGGTGAGCATTCCACTGAGATATACAAGGAAGGAAATGGTAGATAGGACTACAGAACCTCTACAGACGGAGCTGGAAAGATGAGGGTGAAACCAAAGGGAGTTAGTGAGACTTGGGAAAAACGGAGTAAAGGTTGACATGCTCATGATGAGCAATGGGGAACGCAGCCTCAGCACGCACCAGCGAATGGGCTGCAGAGCTGCCCTGGATTGGAGATGTTCAAGGGTGCACCATCTTAGCTGGAGCAGTTGGCTCTGCTCGCTCATTGCCACCTGCTTCTGTGATGGTAGGGGAACCACGTGATCTTTCACCACACCTGGAATACATGCAAGTCAATGTGTGTTTATCGAGCTGCTACCAAATGGCCACGTTGTATCAGGAGCCATACCTGCCCCATCCGTTTCCATTTTCATCACAAGTTCTCAAGAACATCAACCGGTTTAAAGTCTCTGTTCAGAAAACATGTCCAGAAGCATCTCATACTCTATACAACTCATATTTATTACTAAGGATCATGAAGATGACTTCCCCTTCTTAAACTGTTGGTGCAGATCTAATAGAATGGATTAAAACTGCAGAAGTTGGAAGGAGAATTAATCCTAAATCTGTAACAAAAAATGAAAAATCTGCTTTTCACTGAAAAGGGGAAAGAGCAGCTCTAATAAAGAAACATCTAATAAAGAAACCCCTGCTGTTGCTTGAACATCCCAAGCAGTCTCAATCAAGCCTTTGTTCTTCAGCATGTGCTATTCAGGTACAGCTAAAGTTCTAATCTGCCTTAATGACGTAACTCAGAACTACCCCCTCCATTTAATAAGCTTCTACTCTCCCTTCAAGATGTAACACAAATCACCTCCTCTAAGAGCTCCCATAATACTTTGTGCATAAAGTCTTTTGTTATACCAACTTCCATAGGAATCAGCTGATGAATGTCTTATCAATACACACCATGCAAAAGGCAGTGGAGTGGAGAGGTGGAGGGTGGGTCTGGTGGTCAGAAACGCAGAGTCAATCCCAACTCCATCACCTACTCTTTGTGCAACCTGTTTTCTCAATTGGCAGCCAAGCAAGGGTTTCTATGACATGGTATCCTCGTACTCAGCACTACCATCGGCTACCAGATCACCAAATATTAGGCCTCTGTGGAATTTTAGACACCATCTAAATTTAAATATATCATATTTTCAGATGAAGGAATTCAAGGCCAAGAGGAAGAGTGTCTCAGAAAAGGTCTAGTTGCTATTGAGAGTTTATCGTTTGAAGATCACCAAGTAGCAGAGGCTTCCCTAGGGGGCTGGGTGCAGAGAAAGGTGACCATGGAGAAAATAAGTGGTGGTTTGGGGGGGGAAAAAGAGGAATCATAACCAGAAAGCCAACCAGGAAGTGGAATAAAAGCAACTCAAAATTTTGAGACTAGCATTAACGGTACTGCCTCCAAAAGAAAACTATATATGTTTAAAAGAAGGTTTACTTAAACCCCCATTTAGTTTAGTTCTCTTAACTAGGCATTAAATTGTGCCCATGATATGTTCTTACTGGTTTTAGCATTTCACATGGAAATTATAATCATAGCCAATATTTTGAGAAACCTACATATCCTAGAAATTCATCCACAGTTTCTGTACTGTTAGAACCATTGCAGGAGGAATCTAGTTTTATAATGGAACTCCCAGTTCGAAAAAAAATCAATCCATTCATGTATTTTCCTAACATCTTTATGCACTTAAAAACTTTCCCAGCTTTTTTTCTTCTCTGCATTTTAAGCAACTACATTGCAAGGATGGGGATATATGTCAGGGGTACACAGGAAACAACTGAAAGAGCCAGAACAATTTGAACACCCAATAAATAAAATAGTATTTGACTATAATCCAAATATAAATAAATATCCATGACTCCTCAATGTTACAAATTATTGAATAAACAAATGATAGAGAATAAACAAACTTCCCATGCAGAAGAATTCCAAATTATCAATTTAGATACTGTCCTCCAGGAGGTGGAGAATGACACCCATTCCTTCACTGTGGACACATAGTGATGTCCTTCCAGAAAGGACAGTGAGGAAAGGAAGGGGAAAAATGACTTTAAAGTGGAGAAACCTGACTAACACCACCTCCGTCACATGATTCAGATCAACATCCGCAGTGATAAGTCACACTGGTAGTCCATGCCCTTGATCAGACGTGATAATGAGAACACTTCAGATCTGCGGTCTTCCCCAAAACCCATCAGAACAGCCTAATCACGAGAAAAACATCAGGCAAATGCAACTGAGGGGCAGTCTACAAAATACTTGACAAGCACCCCCTCAAACTGTTGAGATCATCTAAAACAAGGCAACTCCAAGAAGCAAACATCGCAAACAAACAAACCCTAAGGAGAGATGATGACTGATACGGTGTCCCATGTGGAATCCTGGAGCAGAAAAAGGACATGAGGTAAAATCTAAGGAAACCTAAATAAAACACAGACTCTGTTTTAAATAGTCCCTGTTTTAAAAAATAATTCTTGTTGTTCCCTGTCTCTGTTGAGGTAGAAAATTATGCATTTCACTCTGCTTGGAGAAAAAGAGAGACACTCTTCACAATGCAAGATACTAAAAACAATGAAGACTAATCATAATGTATAGTTACTGGTCCATTCATTGTGACAAGTGTATCATAATAATGCAACCTGTTAATGAAAGAGAAACTGGGTATGAGGTGTATGGGAACTCTTGTAACTTTCCCAACATTTCTGTAAACCTAAATATATCCTCGTATGTAAGGTTTACTTAAAAAGTTAAAAAGAACTTCAGTTAGTTTTGAAAATTACATTGAAATTGTCTAAATCACTAAACTTGTTTCTTATCAAATTTCCATCCTGGAAGTTTTTAAAAATTTTATCATGAATGTGTATATGAACAGGGAGAGAATCCACCCTATTTTTCACCTTTTAGCTTGAGAACAGGTTCGCTGACGTTTTAGACAAAGAGGGCATGTTCAAAATCAAAGCAGAATGACCGAATACTTTTGTACATAGCTGACCCTCAGACAACACGGGCTATAGTATAACAGGACTCTATGCATTCAGTACATTAGGTAGGAGCTCTTCTCCAGGGCACTATAAATATATATGACCATAGAATGAACAGAATATTTTTAAAAGTCTCACTACAAACGTAAAATAGACCACAAGATTGCAAGTATAAATGTAGTTTGACTATGGTCTCTAAGGCACAGAAGAGGGAAAGACAGTAAAATCTACAAAATAATAAGACACATTGAGATTCCATTCTAGCCTAATAACTTTTCCTTTCGCCTGATACTTTCCCTCCTGATATTTGAAAGGCATAGGAAATGAAATTTAATTGTAAACGGGAATTCCTAATGCAATTTAAATTCTCAGTAGATGAGTAGATTTATCAGGAAAATTGCACTAATCTTTTATGTTACTAAACATACAAAAAGGTGAACCCCAGGTATATTATGTACAAGTCTCAGATTCGCAGGGAGCTGCGGCAAAGCATCACCCAAAGCAAGCTGACAGAAAAGGCCTTTCCCCTGCTCCTCTTGGAACAGCTTCCAGTAGAAAATCCAAGAAAGAGATAATAAGCCAGCTCATTTGTCATTTAGACAATAAGATACTGTAATTTTAAAATTAGTGATGAGTGCAGTTGAATTTATGAATATATTCTAAAGTTCTCCCCTTTTCAATAGATGTAAAAATTGTCACGAGATTCTTGTGTTTCTCAAACAAATTAAATATGGAAGTTCTCTGATAAATTCTGAACATAGAAAGGACATTTACTTAATCCTAGTTAAAATTACTAACTTATTCCTTTATCTGAGAAAAATAACATTATAAAGAGGAATACTGAATTACCTAGATAATTTGGCATGAAATCTTTTGAGATTGAAAGTATCTATCCACAGTAATCCTAGTTACATTTCAGTAACGGAGTCCTAGAAGTCCGGGTCATGTCCTTTATCCCCAAGCGAGTGGCAACAGTACGGGTCCCCAGAGGGAAGGATTTCGAGGAATATAATGGTGTTTTCACACATACTTGAGCCTTATCCAATAATTCCCTGACAAGAGTGTCTGATTAAAGCCTTCGTGCTTCGTAATTAAAGTAAGAAGACTTTGACTTTCTCCCATTCTTTTTACTGCCCGACTCCACTCTGACTTTCAGGTGTACACTTAAAATCATTGTGCCAAGAGGCCTTTTCTCAACCTCTAAACTATGAAAACACCCTCTCGTTTGCTCTCTTTCTTTCTCCCTCTCTTTCTCACACACACAGTATTTCCATTAGAAACTCAGAATTGCATTTTTAATATTCATGTGATTCCTTAAAACTCAAAATTGCAATACTTCTGTCACTTGCCATGATGACGATGCGGCCGATACCGGCCTAGCTTCCTTACTATAAACAACCATAAAACTGGACAAAATCTGAAGCGACTGTCTCCATACACCAGACAAGAGGTAACCAAGGATTGTAATCTTTGAGCAAAGGGAAAATACGAGGCTAGTGCCGTGCTGTTTGCCCTGGGTTTCTTCCTAGGAGTACCTTCCAAACTGGTGCACACAAAGGTGGATTCCAAGCAGAGCTGAGTGGTCCTAGTGAGCTGAAAAGTCTGGGACTGGGTACGGTGTTGCAGAAGGAAATGGAAATATTGGAGTGAGCTGTCAGAGGTAGAAGAGCTAAAGAAAAGATATGAACCAGAGTCTGCATGGGAGTTTCCAGTGAGTTCTTGGCTGAGGGTTGGGCTTTGCCAATGCAGGAAGATGACCCACAAGGCCAGAGAGAGAGTCCTGGCTACAGAACTACATGCTTAACTGAGAAACGAACGTTTGTGTAGGACTGGACAATGGTAGAGGTCTGGCCCTATCAGTGCGTTCATGGATCGGGAGACTCAATATTGTTGAGAGTTCAGATATCAGTTCTTACCAAATTTATCTGTAAGTTCATTTCAATCCTAATTAAAAACCCAGAAGGCAATTTTAGTGAAATTGGCAAGCTAATTCTAAGACTTATATGGAAACCCAAAGAACCTAGAAAAGACAAAAAACAGTATGGCAGCAGGAGGAAAACGGAGGGCTGCCCCACCAGATTTCAAGGCCGTCACAGTAACCATAAAGTCACAGTGATCGTTGTCATTGGCATGCGGACAGACCCGCAGATCAATGGCAGAAGAGAGAATCCAGAAACAGATTCAGTAGTGTAAAGTCAACTGATTTTCAATAAGGCTTCAAAGCAGGGTCACATGGTAAAATTTCTATTTTCAGCAAAGGTACTGGAATGCCTAGATGAATGAATGAAAAAATGTGGACATTGATCTCTACCTCACATGAAATGTAAAATTTATTTAAAGTGCATCATAGGTCTAAATGGGAAAGCTGATATTGTAAAAGTTGTTTGGAAATATGTGAGATTATCTTCACAATCTTATAGTAAGAAAAGAATTTTAGGAGAAGGCATGAAGGTTATTACCTTTAAAAAGCTAAAGATCATAAATTAGACTTTGACAAAATTAAATAATTATCTTCATCACAAAACAGTGTTAAGAAAAGACAAACTTAAAGCTGAAGAAATATTTGCAATACTTATATTTAACAAAATACTTATTTTAGAATATACAGGGTCTGCCAGAAATAGGCTTGCTTGAGCGTGGTTGGTAGGGTACATGAATATCTCACACAAGATGGACAGCAATTTGAACATTTCACCTAAAATGTCATATGGTGTGCTTGAGTGTGATATTGCTATATTACAGAATTACATGCTTATGATTTTATAATAAAAGATTTTGCAGTAAAAATAGGTGATATTTGTGCCTGGCCCTGTGTTTTTTATAAACTCCTAAAACTCAGTAAGAACACAACTACTGAATTTGAAAAGTTGTAAATAAGACTCGAACAGATGTTTTACAAATGTGGACGTGGGCATGGTTAATAAGCACATGACAAGAGAAACAAATGTAACATAAAACCACAACACAAGGAGACGCCACTTCCCTTACAGCACCAAATGTTGCTTGAGGATACAAATCAACTTGTTGAAGTGTAAAATGTTACAGCACATTGGAAAACTATTTAGCAATTTCCTGTAAAGTGAGGCATACTCCTAATATACAATCCACCCATTTTCTCCTAGGTGTTTACCCAAGAAAATAAAAACATGTATCTACAAAATTTTTATAGAATGTTTATAGAGGTATTATTAACAATAGCCAGAAAAGGCAATAACTCAAATACTCAAAAATAGATACTATTTGTGGGTACTATGTGTGGTATCTGCAGTATCTATGAGTATGACAAATAGTGTCCTACTCATCTAATGAAATACCATGTGAGTAATAAAAAAAGAATAAACTACGGGTGCATAAAAATATGGATGAATCTTGAGAACATTACACTAAGTGAAAGCAAAAGTTACCACACAAAAGAATACAGATTGCATGAGTCCCTCTCAATGAAACTCTATGACAGGCTTAATGATCTGTCGCCAGAAATCAGGCCAGGGGGTGGCCATGAGGGATGGAGGTTGATTAGGAGGCATGTGAAAACTTTGTGAAATGATGGAAGTTATTTCTGATCATGTGTTCTTCGGGGTCAGATTGTCTTACCTTGCTTCTTCCCTGTAACTCCAAGAGTGTTCATAGTATTTGGGGTATATTAAGTACCCAATAGACGCATGTTGAGTGAAGGTTATTTTTTTAAAGAAAGAAGGCTGGCTAATCTTTATGCTATATTGGAATCTACAGAGAAATCTGATGATTTCATGTTCTGAGGGTTTGCACACATGACTCCACATTTCTTTGTGCATTTGGTCCTTAAGACCCCCATAGACCTAGCCATGGCATCCGACATCACGGAGGTCATCTTCAATAGGGGCATGTAGCAGTGATTTCACTGTCAAATCAACACAACCTTCGTCAAATGGCAAAGAAGAGTTCATGACTGATGGCATTTATCTTGATTATTGACGAAGTAATTGGGATTTCTGAAGAATAATTAAACTGGTAGAAATGTTCTAATTGGTCAAGGGGTCAACATTTATAATTAATGGAAAATTATAATAGTTTATAAAATGACATATTTCAGAATCGAAAGTGATCATTCTAGTTATTTTGAAGAGATTTTAAATGAAAGCCTAAGCAACCAGTAATGAGGAGACACTTATAGAAACCATATGTACGTATATATGTTTAAAATTTGGTCTGCTTATTTTAAATGTTTAAGTTTTAAGAGGCCTGATCTTTAAATATTACATTTTCAATTAACAAAGTCATTCTAGTCTTGATGGAGTTTATTTTTTAAAAAATCTAAGAGACTATTTCACTAGTACCAAAGGCCTGAACTAAATGTCAAATTTTTATTACTTTGAATATGGATGACATGTCATATGAATTTTTATTATAGGGATCAAGAATATCTTGATTATTTATGCTAATTTAAATTTTATTTTTATGTGACCTTTATATACCCATTATGTGATAACCTTATGCATTCAATAAGAAAACTATGAAAATATCAATCTTATTTAGGAAGAAACTGAAACACGAAGGTTATCTGAGCTACCTAAAGCTACAGAACTATCTTAATGACAAAAGCAGGTACAGGGCATGAATTTTCATGTTCCCAGTTGAGCGTTCTTTCCACCAAAGCACAGCGCTCAGCGCTTCTCGGGTAACATAGCCCCATGCACACCCTAGTGTTTGCAGTATCCGTGTCTCCGTAACTGAGATTAAAGTCATTTTGATTAAACATGCTCTTTCTTTTCTCTCAGCTCAAGATGACTTTAATCATCACATCCTTTTCAAAACATTTTTGTTGAGAGTTACTGCATTAAATTTTCTTTTTCTTCATCATAATTATCTCAGGAATGAGAAAGACATGAAAGATACACTATGACCCAGCTCCTGTCTACGTTTCCCAGCCGGTTGTGTCTCGTCAGCCCGCTTGAATGCAGAGTTGCTCTTCGTCTGTGTCCCTTCCCCTGCCCTCACAGGATGAATGCCTGCCCCGTCTACAGTGAGGGCTCAACTCACAAGCAAAGCTGCAACAACTACGAGCCATTACATGATAAACAACTTGAGATGAAACTTGATTACAAAACCACATATGGAAGGCACAAACATGAAAAAATGCAAGGAATATTTAACAAAAACACAATGGTAGTAGGGAATATTGACACACATAGCCCTAAAAAGGTGAGCAAAATGGGAAAAGAACAGTAGGATATCAATTCAATAAAAACTGAATAGAGGCCTGTAAGTGGCTCACGGCCTAAGAAAAATTAAAATAGAAAAAAAGCAAATAAATGTATTTCAAAGTGGACTCCAATTTCTCGGTATAGGAGGAGGTTAAACTTGGGGTTTGGTGTAATTATAAGGGTTGGTTACCAAATCTCTCATTTTCTTCCTCTGGAAAAGAGTTTTATTGTATTGCCCTGCCATCTGTAAGTTAGGTGTGGCCACATGACACTTTGGCCAATAAAATACATTTCACGTTTGGGTGGACACTTGAAAGCATAGTATGTGTTTCTTCTTGTTCCCTTTTCCTGCCTTGATAATCGTGGAAACTTGGAAACAGAGTCAGTCTACACGTATATTGCTGTGTGGACTGTGATAAGAGAAAATAAAACTGCTATGTCACTGAGATTTGTGGGTGTATTTTTCCCAGGGGTTAGCCTTTATGTCCCTCGACTAGGGTAGCAACACATGAGCAGTCATTGAAATGTAGCTATCAGAAAGGGGATACAACTGAACAAACACGTAAACCTCTCAAGTTTGCCGTGGTTGTTGATCACACACTGACATTTGCTGTTACAGAACTGGTTTCTGCAGTTAGTGTATATAAATATCGCCTGAGTAGTTTATAAAATATTCCCTGGCCACAACCGAGGAGATTACATTTGTAGGCTTAAGGGGAGTCTTAGCATCAACCACTTAGCTAATAGACTCTCTCTGAGACAGGTGATCTGAAAATACCTCATTTGAAAAATTCTAGGTTAGAGAATTGGGTTTATTGTTTTACATATAAATTATTTTCATTATGCTTTATCATAAAGCTTGACTTGTTCCCAGAGGAAATATACAGATATGAACTGAACAACATGTGTTCTCAACTGCTTTAATTAAGAGTGGCATGCAAATTTCAGTGCTATTAACAAAAACAAAATGGATTTGCTTTTCTGGATAATTGAATTTGTTAAAACTACAGTGTTTTTCTCCCATGGCTTAACTCTATAAATTCTGCATCATTTTCCTTTTACAGGTACTGGAGTGTATTGTGAATTACTTTAGAGAAAGAAAAATGACTTAATGTTCTACTTTTAGGGAGTTTTTTCATTCTAGCACTAAGCACAGAAACTGGCATACAATAGGTGCAAAATAAAAATGTGGCATATTAAACTAGCTTGACATCCATCTTTTCCATACTTTCCATCAGTAATTTCCTTTGAACATACTTTCAAAGGGAAGTATTTTATTTTATGATGGTAGATACCTCTATAAGACAGAAACATTTCTAAGCATGTCCTATTTCAAGGAATGAGCACCTTCCCCCAAATACACATATTTTTGAATAAAATATATGAAACATTAAAGAGAAATGAATACCAAAGGTAGGTTGCTTTGGCTTTGCAGGTGCAATAGTTTCCAGACAGACACGTCTGCTTATGCTCTAAGACCTACGAATGAGATGTGTGTCCAGGTGATACCACTCAGTGGGAGTGTGGATGGTCTCTAGAATGCCCACCTGACTTTCCTACCATTTGTTTTTATGTATTTGTTCTCTGTAAACATGTATTGTGTGATATGCAGTATACTGATTATGTAAAAGATAAACACATGGAAAATAAAGCCCCAAATGAATTGCTCCCCAGGCTGTTATGATACAAACAAAAATAATCATAATGCAAAACAATAGTCCTAATGGGTGTAGCTCAGTTGGTTAGGCATTGTCCTGCAAAGCAAAGGGTCGCTGGTTCAATTCCTGGTCAGGACACATGCCTGAGCTGCAGGTTACATCCTTGGTCGGCGCACATACCAGAGGTGACCCACCGATGTTCCTCTTTCACAGTGATGTTTCTTTCCCACTCTTTCTCCCTCCCTTTCCCTTCTTTCTAAAAGTAATTAAATAAAATCTTTAAAAAATAATCTTAACACAAGATAATAAACGTAATCCGTTTTTAAGAGGGTCCCCAGTGATCTCTACCTTTGGGTTTTCAGACCTTATTGTCATCCTTGCCCAGCCTGTACTGAATGGTGGCAATGTGTGTTACCAATAGGATACGAAAGAGGTAACAGCGCGTGACTTCCGAGGCTTAGTCGTGAAGGGCATGGCAGCTTCTACCTTGTGCTTTTTTGGACCACTTGCTCTGGAAGAAACCAGTTACCTGTCGTGAAAACACTCAAGCAGCCCCAGAGCAGTGTCCTGTAGAGAGAAACTGAGGCCTCCTGCCAACAGACGACATGGACCTGCCAGCCGCACTGGGGAGCCAATGAGGGAGCCCGTCCTCCGGGTCCCTTTGAGCTGACTTCCTGACTGCAGCTGCAGAGGAGACACCTGGACAGAATCGCCTCCAGCCACTCCAGAGCCCCTGACCCATAGAAAATGTGAGATGATGAACAGTTTTGTCATTTTAAGTCAGTAAGGTTTGGGGCAATGTTTGGCAGCAATAAATAACTAAATAATAAGCAAAACCTTTTCTAAGAAAAATGCAAGGTATTATGGAGGTTACAAAGCAATGTTTCACTTAAAATAAGCATTTGAGTGAAACCTTGAAAAATGACACAATTTAGAAATGCAGAGATTTATAATGCCCGCTGTTTAAGAGTTTCCTTTTTTATTTTTAATATATTTTATTGATTATGCTGTTACAATTGCTCCAGTTTTTCCCCTTTGTCCCCCTCCACCTGGTAATCTCCATCCCCTCTGGCAATCCCCCACTTTAGTTCATGTCCAGGGGTCATACATGTAAGTTATTTGGCTACTCCATTTCCTACACTGTTCTTAACATCCCCCGGGCTATTCTGTACTTACCAATTTGTTCTTCTTTTTTAAAAAATTATTTTATTGTTGTTCAATTACAGTTGTCTGCATTTCCCCCCACCACTTCCCCCACCCCAGCCAAACCCACCTCCCTCCCTTGTTTAAGACTTTCAATAAAATATTTTATCTTTCAAAACATCTCCCATATTTTTCAGGGTTAATATATTTTAAGTACTATAATCATTTGGGGGGATGATAAATATAATTCTTGGATACATAAGTGGTAATTAGTTACTGCCAGTCTCTGGAAAAGTTCCTGGTTTTGTTTGTGGGTGTTTTATGTTAAATTTCATCCTGCTTTACTGCTGTGAGTCTAGCTGGCACAGATGGGGTTAACTGGAGGAGAAAAGCTCTGGGGTCTTGTGGCTTATGTTAAACAGAACTCTGCTCTGTTGCTTTAAGACCTTACCAGGAGCCGAGTGACTTTAGTGGGGCAGGGTGTGAACAGAGGCTGGACAGGCAGAGAGGAGCAGGTGAGGGGCACCTCCCAGGCCCAGGTTAAGAACCTGTGTGGTTTTGTTTGTTTTCCTAACTTTAACCACCCTTCCATCACACTCTAGTAATGAGCAAGCAGTACATTGCCATACATACACGGACAGATATGCAAGACACAGAGGGGTTTTCCATGACAATGGCTCTCTGGAAAAGGACCAGGTTGCTCTGCGGTGTGACTCGTGAGACCTGTGCTGTGCACATCGTCCCCTTCTTGACGGGTCCTCAGTAAACTGGGCACCCTTCAAAGTCAATGCAATAGGAGGGTGTTTTGGTCAGGGTCGTCTTTGGACTTCTTTGGGTTTGATCTTCCAGGGAATGATCATTTTGTGAAAATGGACTCAAGTGTGTATTTGTCTCCTCAACAGGACTGATGAAACTAGTGTCATCATCATCACCATCACCATCACCATCATCATCTTCACCAGCATCAATCACCATCCTGGGGGAGCATCAGCAACAGCACTAGTAGTGCTAATGGAGGCTCTGTGTGCATTATTTGCACATAGTATCGCATTTAATTCTCACAAGGAACGTTTTTTCCAAGGGACTTTACCATTTCCAATTTATGGATAATAATCTGAAATATTAGATAAGTTGACTAAAATCTCACCGAAGAGTTGGGCTGGAGTGTGAACCTGGTGTGTCTGAATTCAGCGCCCATATGCTGAATACTGATGGCCCAGCCACAGAATAGGTAGGAGCAGTTTGTCACTTAAATGATGCAACTATTTAAATGTTCCCAGTATCATGCCCAATTTATTAGCTACTCCCTGCATGTTAGCTCTCTCCTAGTCTCTCTCACTCTCTCTCTTTCTCTCTCTCTCTCTCTCTCTCTCTCTCTCTGTGTGTATGTGTGTGTGTGTGTGTGTGTCTCTATCTTTCTTTCTCTCTCAGGCTGGGAAACAAATGCTATTAAAACAAACAAAAACTTACCACAGTTCCACATTCAAAGGATATGTGCAATTCAAAGGCAGGTGCTTTGGAATAGAAAGGCTTTCCGTGTGTAATCTGAATGCACAAAATAAGTACAGAGCCTGCTTCCCGATGGGGATGCAGAGTTGAATTTGTCTGTAATGGATTTTGAAATTTGGAAGCTCCAGATGGCAACCAAGGAGGGTGGGGTGAGAACCTCCACAGAATGTGCCAGAAGAGCCGTGTGTGACTTATCTGAGGCAAAGCAGGGAGGGTCACGAAGAAGGCAGTGACCACTGAGGGGGAAAACTGGGCAAACAGAAAATCCAGGTGATCAAATAACCAAGGAGCATTTTGTGAGAGTTAATGTCTATTATTTAAGACAAAGTTGTCTCTAACTCTGGAGTATCAGAAACGGTCCTTGATCCTCCCACCACTGTTGGTGATCTTGGAGCCTTTAGTAAAATGAGTCACACTCAAAGGCTTTAGGCAGTTAGAGTTTTCCCCAAGGCATCAAGGAGGATGGGCGGCCCCTTTGTGTAAGGTGAAATGCATTGAGGAAAAAACGATGCCCTAGAGCTAAGAGTAAAAATCAGGGATTAGTGACAGCAGAAAATCTAGCTTCACTGTGGACTGTCCTGGAGGAGAGAGGTGCCCAACTTTTCTCTCCAAGCTAAAGGAAAGCGACCTTTCATGTCAGAGACAGAGTCTCATCCTGCTAGTTCCCCGAAAGCAGATTCATCAAAGGCAGGATACAAAATTCTCGTCATGCTGTCCCCACGCATTGCCTAGCTATTGGCCACCATGCAGGGCATGCACCACAGACCTCTAGAGAACCGACAGGTCCTTGGCAGTGTTGAGGGAGGTGGCGTAAAAGATCCTGTTAAGGTGAGTCTCCCGGACCTGATTCCACACTGGGTCTAAATGGCTGTTTCCCACAAGCAGTGGCAGGTTTTTCTTTTTTCTTTTCCCATCATCCTCTAGGGCAGCCTGTGAGTGGAACAGCTTTCTGAGCCTGAGGCGAACAGAACCATGAATGTCAATAAGACCCTTGATCCTGCTCTGGGAGGGCTAGGTGAAGGGGCGTCTCCAGCTCTTTGACATACAAGAGGCCAAGTGATGGTGTGCTTTTTAACCTGCTCTGCAGAGACAGCGATCACACACTGCCACAATTCCATAGGTTAATGAATGCTTCAGGAATTCATTCATTGTGAAAATACACCTAAAATTAGTCAGTCAATTCTCTCTTCTAGTTATGTTTCCTCCTGTTTTTAAGTGTCCTCATTTAACTGAGACTATATGGAAAATGTATGATTAATTATTGGACTTAAAATCCTGGTGTGATTATACAGATAGGTCAAGAAAGGAAAGAACTATTCCTGATTCGCAATATGAGACAAGCATGTCACTTTTGTCCACCCTGGCCCATGACAGACCAACGATTACTGTGGCCTTTCTTGCTGAGCCTGGACTCAGCTTCAGAATCCCACTTGACACAGGAAACCAGGAAAACACTGGAGATTAGTTGGTTCCCATTGGCTGAAGTAATTAACCGACTTCAAACTCATAGAAAAATAACCTGATTTAGGATAGGGAAAACCAAGTTATAAATTTACTTCTTTTACCGTGTAGCAGTGACTCGAGGCAAATTACCTAATCTCACTTGGGTTATATTTGTTGTCTTTAAATGAAAAGACTTTACTAAAATTATGTCATATGAACATTTGCATTGTGCAAATTCAACTCCATATATTGAGCATATAAAAAGAACAATAATAATAATAGTGTTCCTGCACATAGGTCTCAAATGAATATAAAGTACTTCATCTGATACTCAACAAAAGCAATGATTTTTTTCCATGTACAATAGCACAAGAAACTAGTTGGATTGGCCTCATGAGGAAGGTAAAGGAAACCAAATAATTTATGTTACCTTTCACGAACTTGCAAAGAGATTTTTAAAGGGCAATTATGACTCTACACAATTCTTGCCTGATGTGCTGATGTTAGTCGTAATACTGTTTTAGGAAAGGCCCCACTCTAGCAAATGCCAGAGCTGGTGAGTGGTTGTGAGGGGCAGTGGGCAAGAGGGGTGAGAAAACCTCTGGATCTCTAATGGTCGTGGTGGTGGCAACAGGAAACCCTGCGGGCCCTGTGCGCCAGAGAACAGTGACATGTCTCTCATGAGAAATCATGATGCATCCTTACCACCTAATAACTGTTATGTTGGGTTTTTCTTTTGCATTAAGAAGTGATCTGTCTCCTTAGGAATGCTCACGTTTTCACACATCCATGACATCCTGGAGAATACTTGTGGCGGAGTCTCACCAGAATCCAATCAGTTCAGAGATTAAAGGTGACACTGAGGACGGGTGGAAAGGAGTCGGAGATGGGTGTGGGCTCCCAAAGACTTGGCTGTGGTGTGTGAAAATAACTGATGGTCCTGGAGTACTTGTACAAGAGAGAAAATGCAGACGGGTTAATGCCTCAGCACCTGCAGCTAGAAGAGAAGAATGGGACAGCTTAATCATTCCAGGTCGGTGAGGTGACAAGGAGTGGGACTGTGTAAAACTCAGCCAAGGGAATCGCTTAGGAGAAATGGACATCCTCACTTGTCCATCAAGGAAAAAACATCATCCAGACCACATGTCTCCCAGATGATGGGAGAGGTCTTAGGACTGATTGCCAAGAAGCAGTGAGATCTAGAAAGGAAATGGAATATTGACCTCAACATGGAATCTGCCGGAAAAGAGTGGCACAGAGAGGGTCAGAAGGCCCAGGTGGCTTTGGATTCAGCAGGCGAACCCCAAATTCAGTTCTGGGATCTATAATCAAGGGTGGGGTGGACAGTAAAAGCACTCCCACTTTCTGGTGATAAGGAGTAGGTATTTTGTGCTGATGACAATCAATTTTCAGTATTTTTTTAAGCTTCCTCATTTATAAAGTGATGGTTGGCTGCCACCTCAATGCCTGTCCAAGGCCTGGAAAACAATATTAGGAAGGAGAGAAATCAAGGAATATTAGGCAAAGAAAATTTTAGTATTTAGTAAGAAAAGCGTAACAGGAGATTTGAAACGGAGGAAGCTGTCTCCATCTCCTGAAATGCTTGTCTTTTTTTTTTTAAGATACATATTCCTTAGCAGAAAGGTGTGTGTTGGGAAGGGGGGTTGTTTCGTTTGGTGATGCTATTGACCTTTTAAAATGGTGCTCTGAGTCCTGTTTTTAATGGCATAGCTTAAAAATGTTGAAAGGCATAAATTTATCTCATGTCCTAGCGATTCTTTTTCATTTTCAAGCCTTCTTTCAGTTCTGGTTTTTTGTTATCATATTAGAAAATTTCAAGTAGACTTACGTTACCTCAAAGGAGAATTTATATCTTTTGACTGTTTCACACACACATTCATCCCCCCTTCTCTGCTTTTATGATTACTGTTGCAAAGAAATTAAAGAGATTTGGCAGAAACTCCAACTATATCTCGATGGTGATCTATCAAATTTATGCCCAGATGAAAATGCGGGAAAGCATGTTCTAGAAATTTAAATTATATTAGGCCATTTTTAATGTCTATATACACTTTTTATCTTTCTGAAATCTTGTCTCTCTTTCAATGATTCTTCTAACACCACATCTGATAATGCTATTCACAGATTTCACAGAATATGTTTTTCAATTCGCATGAATAGTTCTATGGCAAAAGAGACACAGCCAGGAGGAGGCTGAAAAAAACTCCTCCCTTTGAAGACTAGTTTTAATGTATCATTTAATAATTCATTTAAAAATGTATGCGTAGAGAGAGCCCATGTTCCCCGGTCTCATTCTGTCTATTATCTGAGAGTCCCATATATATACATAGTCCTGCTTTTAGGTATTCTATAGACTGAGGCACATCAATTTCAATTAAGTCTAGATGTCCGGGAGCCGGAAATGAACACACAATGAACAGGCACACATCCGCGCAGACCCTGCACAAGAAACCTGCCCCTCCACGTTCCTGGAGCTCCTTGCGCTCAACATTTAAAGCTGCAGTGACTCATTTCTATTGCTTAGGCGTTACCGGATATGAGGGTCCTATTCACCAGTATGGTGAAAGTCGAGAGTGAATAACAGCAGTAAAACAACTCGGTCATAATTATCTTATATCTAAAAATAACAGTAGCCAAAGTACCTTCTAAAATATCTAAAGGAGGCATTTACTTATTCAATATTTACTACAATGGTTTTTAAACAATATAAGGAGACTAACAAAACTTGCGCATTATTGGGACACTGTTCTGGCTTAGTGTGGCCTTCTCGGGGATTCAGGAATCTGTGTTTTGGCAAGTGCTCCAGGTGGTTATTCAGACTATTTTTGAAAATCAACTTGAGAAACTGACTCATTTGAATGCTTCATAAGAGACAATTATGAGACAATTAGTTGTCAGGCTTCATTTTTTTAGAGTATTTTCTTGCTTCGTAGACACCAGCATAATCTAATTACCTTACAAGGGGAGAACTCCATGGGAACTTACCCCAAAATAAATGAAAATGAAGGATAGAATATAAAATATTTTTCTAAAGACTATGCCCAGTTTTCTTTTGGTCTTCCATCTGATAGCTTTTAATTTTTTTTGAGATCTCTAATTAGCATTTTTAAAAATAAAATATTTCAAGGCATTTTTATTTAAGGAAGTTCTCCAAATAATTTTTAAATGATCTCATTGTCTTTAACTGTCAAAGAACAGGAAAATAACCTCAATGCCATATAAATCTTTTATTTTACTTTCCCCACATTCATTAGCTGGTGATTTCTGTGCAAAACTCATGAAAAAGGAAATATTATGCTCATTTTTACCTGTTCTACTGCACATCAAAAGGCTCCCGTGCTTGCATTCTATTGTGTTTTTGAGCAAGTACATGAAATAATAACAATGGTATTGTCAGTAGGGTGGTGGTGACAGTAATTAATGTTTTTGGAGCAATTACTACCAAAGGCACAGTGCTAATCATGTGTGTGCATTATCTAAAGTATTTATCACAACAATCTCATACAGAAGGTAAAACTTTACTGTAGCTTACAGCCAAAGAAACCAAGGGTTCGGGACAAGATTCACGTGCCCATGACCACAGAGATTATAAATGACACTGAACGGACGTGAATCTGGGGCCATCTGCTCCCATGCCCGTGGCCCATCTGCCAGCACTAAAATACTTGTTGATGCAGGAACTCTGTTTCATACTGTACCTATACAGACATCATGTCCAATGTCGTCAGCAGATACAATCTGCCAGAAATGCTTCATGAGTTCGATTTCGTCCCAGTGTTGATTGCTCATGCAGCATCCCCAAAGCATGTTATAGAAATTATTGTCCTCAGCCGTCTTTAGTAAGTATATTTTTCAAGTGTTTCCAGGGGAAGTATTTAATCAGCAGGGAGGAGGCAAATGTCTCACTTGCTTGTCTTCACATCACTGGCTCACATTCCTCCTACTTGACATCACTGAGCTCATTACCGGGGACACAGAGGTAATCTGAGAAGCAGGCAGCCATGGGGAAGGCCACTCACCCACCACAGAGGAATGTCTTCCTCTTGCCCCAAAACTGAGCAACAAAAGCCAAATCTTCTCATTTCATTCTGGTGGCAAATTTTAACATGCAAAAACCACAGAATTCTGTGATATGGACTGCGGGCGCTGTCACATCTCTGCTGGGGGCAGATTTCCAAGGGTAGAAGGCAGGCTAATGGGACTGGGTGGCCTGAGAGAGAAATTACATGAAAGAATATGGAAAGAGGAGGGTTTTATCTAGTTCACAGGTACCCGGGTCCCCTTCGCTTGATCTGTCAGAGCAGTTTCTGACATGTCACCTCCATGAAGGGATTCAGTACTTGGATGTGGCCGGCTTAGTCCGCTGGGTTTCACCAAAGACTATGAAAGAAACAGGCGTGTGTTTCTGTATGCTGTATATTCAGATCTTTTTTTGCGTTATGGTAGAATTCTTTTAAATTACAATATCGATGTCTTTATAAAAGATACAACTCAGTGGATACCTGTATCAATTAAGGATGAAGATACTTTGTCTTTGACTTCTTTTTTATCAAATGAGAAGTATGTAATGATGAAATACATTTATATTTCTGTTCAGGCTGCTGGACTATGGGAATATGTAACATATTGTATCCTATCTTTCTTATGCAATTATCTTTCCCCATATAATTCTTTCAATGGCATATCTTTATCTGATCTGTGTTAACTGTACCCATTTTTCTAAATCATTTGAAATTTGGGTGTGTCTGTATGTGTATACATGTGTGTATGTGTATATATAATTTTCACATAAATAAAGTTAAGTGACAAGTCCATGTATAACAGAAAATAAATATTTGAGACAAATGGAAAACATTCAGTTACACAGATAGATGTGTCTAGACGTTACCATGGAGATATTCTAGATACATTACAACATAACAGGCAAGAAGAGATAAAGGCCAGCATGGAGCTAGGGGCACTCACTAACTAACAGAATTCCTTTATGTTTTGTCTTTGTGCCTTAGAATATGTACTATTTGGTGCAATTTAGAATGTATAAACAATTGTCAAGTAATCTGTTATTCTGTATTTGTATGTCAAAATGCAATAGTAATGGTAATGATTTGAGGAAGATCTTTTTACTTTGTCTCTATCCATTACTTTCTCATCACTGGTTGTAAAATGGATGATCAGAATTTATGATAATGATCATTTTTCTTGATAGGTTATAATTGTATCCGGGTAACAATAAAGAAAGAGCATGCTCTCTATGTGCAAAGACTTTCTTCTTTTCTCCCTTGTAACTCATGTGTAACTTTACTATTAAGCTGTGGCATTTTATGCCTCAGAGAAGAATGAGAACACTGCAATTTGGATGGCTTCATTTTTTATCATTTCATATGAATCGAACTCATTTTCCCAATCTCTGAAGAATATTCTTCTAATATGTGTGTTATACTTTTATTTGTATCACAGTTCAAGAGAGATGCCTTTGGACACACAGAATGAGTCTCAGATAAAGTCTTGTTTTCATTCTTTTCTGCGATGTCGTGTGATGGCGTAGGGGGAGGACGCACGACCTAACTGCGTTTCACCCGCTGCAGCCTAACCGCAGGAGCCCCACTTTTCCTCGGTTTCATTGCTTGTGCTTTTGCTTTCTGCCATTGCAATGACCTACAGTCAACTATGATTTAAAAATATTGCATGAACCGTTCCAGAAGTAAACAATGTATAAGTTTTGAATTGCAAGCTATTCTGAGTACGTGATGAGATCATGCACTGCCCCACACTGTCCCACCTCGAACGGGACCGTCCCTTTACCCCGCACCTCCATGCTGTATATTCCACCCACCCCTAGTCATGTAGTAGCCGTACCATCAGAGAGTCAATAGCAGCCTAACACTTGTCTCAGGACCTATGTCATTCCTCTCCCTTCCTTTCATCCAGTGCACATTGAATCATCTGAGATCATCCCAAGATTTGGGAGAAGAGCACACTGAGATATTTGGGCCATGAGGCCACATTTACATAACTCAGAATATGGTTATAACTGTTTTATTTCATTAATACTTGTGGTTGATCTATTACCACATTGTGGTACCACACTGTGGTTGTGCATAATTTATAAATTAAGCTTTATCATTTGGGTTGGCCAAAAGTCTGTTTACGTTTTTCCTATAAAATAAAAGAAACATTTTTCATTTTCACCAATAACCTTGTTGATATTCTGAGTATGTCGGCTATCTCCCACCATTGGCTTCTAATGAGTAGAGGCCAGGGGTGCTGCTAAACATACTCCAATGCATAAAACTGCCCCACAGCAAAGAATTATTTGGCCAAAATGTCAATAGTACCAAGAAACATAGTAAACCACTTTTGACACGTTAGATCAGTCACAGCACCTTCTGCACACACCACACAAATCGTTCTTTGTGTTTCAGTTGCCTTTTTACCTTTCTTGAAATAATAAAGCATAATACACTGAAAATGTTGCATATTTTCTTCCATCTTCAATATTAAAATAGTGGCACAAAAATTCACCAATTTTGATATGTTTTTTAAATGCACACTGATATGACAGGTGTCACAATTTAACAAAACTGTTTTGAATGAAGTTAAAGACAACTAAGCACTACTAGAGCCATCCATACAGAAAAAACTAAATGATATTTTTGTCCAACCCAATAGTTATGTATGTATTTTTTAAAAGTAGGATATATAAGATTCAGTACTATCTATGGTTTCAGACATTCACTGGGTATCTTGGAACATTCAAGTCAGAGATAAAGGAAAGCTGCTATAATTAGGGTTTAATCTTTCCCATAATAGAATAAATGTAGCTCATAGTAATGTTAGTCTTGAAGATCCTTGCACTGCAATCTTTAGAACTCCGGCTCCTTTGAGATCCATTCCCACCATGGCAGAGTCCTAGTCGAGAATAGATGTTTCTAAAGCTGCCAGTACAGGGGTTCCTACATCACTGCCTCAGCCCAGGTCTTGCTCATGACCGTTGATGAATTTCCTGTTAAACTAGGATTTTCAACTGTTTCATGGAGTCTCTTCAGTTACAACCAATACACATCATCATGTTTTTTACCTACCAATGGCAAGACCCTATTCAAGGTCCATAGTTGATTCCAGAATTCACTTTTTAACCATAGTCCTCGTGGTACCTACTCATGTAGCCATCTGTTACCATAGTCAACAGCAGAGTTTCTTTGCTGAGAGTCAGTTTGAGATGCCACAAAATTAATGGTGGCATTCTTCAAGGTTTGTAAAATAAGCTAAAAGCCAAAGGGATTAATGTATGTGGCTAATGCCATAAAAGTCCAAGAATGGTTTTTCAATGAATATTGTTCATGATTAAATCATTTCTTCAAAATGAAAGTTTAAAATCACTTTAAAAATCTAGTATATTCTTTCAGAAGTCATCATTTTAGAAAGCCTGCTAGACTAAAATAGGAATGTCACAGGACTTTATAAATGCATGTACAAAAATATGTAACAACATGTAACTCTAACAAAAGGTATGAAGGCTTCAGTTGGCTACAATAACATATGTGCAAATGTGTTTTCAGATGTAAAGTGAGTGAGGGAGGATGGTGAAGAAAATCTATGCTTTTTCCCATAAGCTTGGGCATAAACTTCTGTAACTTCCACAAGGTAAAACTTGTTGTGTATCTAATTACTTTCGAACATGAGCAACAAAGTATAGAAGAATGAATCTAGGATTTAGAATCATATGTGAGTTCAAACCCTCTTTCACTTCACAACTACTTTACACTGAAAACTACCTTAAATTTGTCCAGTCTTCATGAAAGTGACAATAAAACCTGTTTCATGAGATTATAGTAAAAATCAGAGATTATAAATGTATAAATCACTATGAATATTGTTTTTTATTGTTACTGTCATAAACATTGTTTTCTTTTCCTCCTGAATATCACCTTAACTTTCTCTACTGGATTCCAAGAAGTCAGGCTATTTTGTGAAATCATGTAATTTTTATTTTGATGTTAGGATATTAAATCTGTTTACCATTAATATGTGTTTGACTTTAGCTCCTTAATAATTGTAGAAAAGAATAAAGGCTTGTGGGGAAAGAAGGAAGGAAAGAGAATGAGGAAAAGAAACAGGAAGAAGGGAATCAAATTATATTAACTGGTTAACCTGATTTTAGGACAATGTGCAAGACACTTTTAAATATGTTTGTAATAACCTGAAAGGTCACCAGTTTATTTCTTGTGATTGTTATAGAGAAGAAAAAATAATTTTCCTCTTCCCTTCTGTGTTTTTAATGGAGAATCCTGCAATAAAAGGTAGATTATCCAGAGAAAAAGAGGCAAGTTTATTAACATGTATACCTCATCCATACATAGGAGATACCTAAGGAAATATAAATAGCTCCCAAGGTGGCTTAGAATTTAGACTTAACTACCATATTAATAGGGAAAAGGAGAGGACGTATAGGACTCTTAGGAGAGAGTGAATGGTTTTTAGGAGAGATAAGTGAACCCTTAGAAGAATACATAGGAAATATGATAGTTTGTGAAAAGTTTGTCTGGGTGTGGTGTCAACTTCTAGTCTCCTCTCCGGTGACAAAATCAATCTTCCCTGGTTGATGAAACTCCCGGGGAGAGGATCTATGACAGTCAAATTCCTTTAGGAGGATCTGTCTTTAGGCAGGCACGGGAAATTCAGAGAAGCCTTCTCCTGCACTTGCTGTATTCCAAG
>CM052541.1:11239402-11361469 GCA_028533065.1 Trachops cirrhosus
GGGCTGGAATGGGAGTAAAAGATTGAAACTGTACTGAATAATCTAAAATAAAAAAAAATACTTTTTTTATGTCTATTTGATGTGTTTTCTAAATAGTTCTGTTTTTACTTGGCATTTTTAAAGAAGAGTAAAATATGCACGATTAAGTGAGGAGGGCCTGAAAGTAAGATGGATCCCTTCCAAACAACTTCGACTTTGGGAACTAAGTAGCTAAGTAGCTAAGACGGTAGGGGTGGGGTGCTGAAATTGTGGAAATAAACAATGAAGCGATAACTAATGTCAAATGGCAAGTAATGTAACGAGGTGTTACTAAATGAAGTCGATATTTATAGGTACTTCCAGAGTGAAAAAGTACTGACATTTGCTCTTCTTTTGTATGCTGGTCACAAGCACTGTTGGCAGAGCAGCGTGGGCTCCGCTACTTGCTAACTTCATAAACCTGGGAAAGTCACTAACTTGCTTTGTGCCCCCATTTCCACACTCGCTGCATAAACCAAAGACTTGTCCTGCTGACATCCAAAAAGAAAAATGCACGTGAAGAGTTTAGAACAGTGCATAACACATAGTAAATGTTTCATAAATGTTAGTGATGATGAGGATGGTAAAGATGATGGTATTACTCATGTCTTCAATAGATATATACTGGGAGCCTATGCATATCTCACAGCCCAGATTTTCCATAATGGCTTGTGTTATATTTAACGTTATTTTATAATCTATCCCCTGCTATGTAAATACATTAAGAGAAGTTGTACGGCTGACGGGAAATATCACAGGGAAACTTGTTTCTTCAGGAATAAAGGAATAATGACATAAATGATAAATATATGGGTGAATAACAGAATTTGTTATCATTTTAAGTTCTTTAAAATATATTTGATTGTTAATATGAAGTTATTAGATGGGGTAATATATATAACTATGTATAATATACTTTTGTAAGTATATATAAACAAGTAATAATTATAACAAATGTAGCATAAAGATATAAATATTTACAGGAGGTAGTAGGATATTAACTGCATGTAGACATTGGGTTAAATACACATATTTTAATCCCTAAAACAACCACTACAAAGAAATATATATAGCCAAACATGATTATTTAAAAATAGAATGCAAAAAAAAATATTCAAGCCATCCAGAGGAATGAAGAAAAGAGAGCACAAAGAAACAAAAACAGATGAGACAAACAGAAAACAGCAAAATGGTAGATCTAAATTGAACAATATCAATAATTATATTAAATGTTAATTGTCTAAAATATTCTAATTGAAACAGAAATTAACAGTAGAAATTAAACTAAGACTCTATTAGAAGTTTCCTATCACACGTGTACTTTAAATGTACAAAAACGGATAGATTGAAAGTGAATTGATAGAAAAAGATATATACCATGCAAACAGTACATGTTGAAAAGTCAGAATGACTATTTTAATATCAGATAAATATACTTCAATGGTTTTACTATAGCTACAGAGGACTTTTATAATAATAAAAGGAAAGCAGCAGTTATGAATGTGTGTGTGCCTGATAACAGTCCTGTCACTAAACAGCAAGCGAGGTCTTGCTGCCAGCTGCCCCCTAGAGGCAAAATTCTGGGGGCGAAGATTTGGTGATAAAGGAAAGGAGGCTTTATTCAAAAGCTACACAATTTTGGAACAACAGCTTTCTGTGTGCATCAGCCACTTAAGCCTATCAATCAAGGCTAAAATCTTTAACCCCTGAATTCCCCTATCACTCCCCCTGTCAGTTTTTAATTATCTTATTTCTATAGGGTTAGTTTACAAACTAAAACAACATAAGATACAAAAGCTACCCAATTTTGGAAGAATGGCAGGCTTCTTCCTCTAGAGCCTGTCCCCTCTAGAACACCCAAAGAAAAATAACCCTGCCACCCTCTGCCAGGCCAGCCTGATCCTAGGCTGCGCCCGGAGCTCCTTCTCCCATCCAAAATATTGTCCTCTGGGAAATGCAGGCAGCTGCCGCATGATCGCCCAGGCATCCCTGAGCAAGAGAACCAGCGAGCCAGTCTCTGCCCTCCTTTTATCTTAAATATTCTGTCCTACAATTTCATGCACTCCAGAGGCGTTCAGCTGCTCAGCCAGTCCCATCCCAGGCTGTTTTGCCTCGGGCAACTTCCTCCTCCAGCCAGCCCCTCCCTTCTCCTCCTGAGTGATCTGATCAGATCTCTCTGTTTCAACCTTAAAATACATAAAGCAAAAATTGACAAAATAAAAGGGAGAAACAGACAAGTCTCCAATTATAGCAGAAATGTTTACAACTCTTTCCCAGCAATTAGTAGCACACTGAACAAAAATATTAGCAAAGATGTAAAAGATTTGAACCACGTTATCAACCATATTGACATTTATAAATGACAAAAAAAAGAGCATATGCTATGGTAATTCCATTATATAAAATTCTAGAAAATATAAGATAAGCTAGTGACAGAAAGAAGATAAGGGTTTGAGGATAAGGTGGAGGGAGAAATGAACAGTAAAGAAGCAATAACTCCTTGGGTGCGATCAAATGTTTTTAGTTTGATTGTGGTGGTAATTTCTTGGATGTTTCTCTACCCACTAGACTTCACAAACACTGTATAGTTACTATTTCCTTTTTCTAATTTATTTTTAATTAGAGTTGACATATAATACTATATTAGTTTCATACAGTTACTAATTTCTGATTTTTAGCTTAGTGTTTTCTATCTCCAGAAAAATGCTCAGTAGAAGTAGCTACAAGGCACATAGTATATAAAAGGGAATATTCTGAAGTTTTTTTATACATTGACATTTTTAACTCCACAACAATAATCAGGCACCATTATGTTCCTCATTATAAAAAGAAAATTAAAGCTCAGAGAGGTTAGCTACAGGATCAAAGTCACACAGCCAGTAGATACTGGAGCTAAACTTTGGACTCAGTAATCCAGCTCCAGAGTTCAGGCTTTTAACCACTAGGTTGCATGGCCTTCCCCCACAGGCTGGGACTTGGTTGGTGCCTTTTACAATAAAGTAAGAAGCTAAGAAAGGAGAAATTGGCAAAGGCTTTTTGTGGAGCCTATCGCATTACACCGAGTAGTCAGCTATCTTATCTGCAAATACCACCTGCTGGAGAACGCTGAGCCATGAATGCAGGTGCTCTTGTCTTTTCTCGAAACATTTCAGAACGGCAACAGAATTCCCTTAGCCCACCGACCGATAACAAGAACGCTGGTCCATTTCTTAAAACGTGGTTACAAATGCCAGAGAATGCCCACACACGCCGTCCACCACTCCCCTCCATTCAGTGACTATCCCAGGGATGGCAACGCTGCGAAATCATGGCTTCCAACCAAGCAGCCTTCTTTAAACAGAAACATTAAAACATTGTAACAGATGCTCATGTCTACATGTTAAGAGATGGTATGTGTGTCTGAATAATATTTACTTCTTTATAAATTAATTTTGGCAACGGATATATTTTTTCCCTTAAATATAATGAATTTCACCGTGGAACGCATGCCTTTCAAACTTCCTACAGTTATTTACTAAGCATTTCTGGTGGGCTATGCAGGGGGAATTGAACTAGGACTTGAAATAATGCTACTCATCTTCCCATTATGTCAACATGTGTTTGTCCATAAAAAGATTATCTGCTAAACAAAACAAAACAAAACAAACACACTTGCTTTTGTTTTTGTTTTTTTACCTTGCTTGACAAATGAGTCCTCTGAGAGCAGACATTTTCAGTATCAAAGAATACGGTGTCAAAGCTGTGTAGCATTATTTCAGTCTCCACATAATTTTACTTGCACAGGATTCCCATTTAAATCTTAGCTAAGATTTTATAGAGACACGTGTATCAGTTAAAAATCCAACCATGAACAACATTTTGCCGAGAATAATACTACACATACACTATTTTGTCCAAATCTCATACTTTTGTTAATGTAAATGTTTAAAGGGGTAAAAAAAAAAGTAAGCTTTATCTTCTGAACAACATAATTGGGGTGAACAAAAAATGGGTTCAATTATTGAGGAAGAGAGAAAATCTCAACTTCGACAAGGTGGAAAAGTGAGCAGTTACAGACAGAACTAGAAGTTTCGAACTTGCTAGGGTAGGTTCCAGGAATGGGTTAAATTTTGTACATCAGGGAGCATCATTTCATGGCAGTGAGTACCCACAGGGAGATGTGTGCCATGGAGAGATGAGACAGAATGAGCACAGCTAGAGCCTTTGTTGCCAGGCAGTGGAAATAACTGGGGCAGAAGTGGAGAGGCCAAAGGTTGTACATCATCCCTAACACACCTACGTGCGTGTATAATGAGACAGTGAAACCCAAAGATTTATGCAGTTAAATATATGGCGAAAAAGATGAATTACAGGAATGAATATAGACATGTACTTGTTACATATTTGTATACACATATACATGTAAATTGTAGCACGATAAACGTTTTCATTTACATAACACTTGCTTAATGCTCCCATGGCGTTCCACTGAGGCCAGTTTTATAAATGTCAGAGGTGTCAGAGGGCGACCTGCCAGGAGCCTGCGCACCAGTTTTCAAAGGAGACAAGGCGGTGTCGGCGTCCGCACTGGATATGCCCATTCCTCTTCCCAGGCTCCCTGGCTGCCCTCAGAGCCGGGCAGCTCAGGGGACAATTGTTCATTCTCTCTGGGTGCTGGGCTATGAAGTCACGGCACTAACGTTTCAGTGGCAAATGCCCACCCTATTTGCTGAGCCACTTTTACCTCTCCCATGTCATATTTAAACTTATGCCTCTTTCTAATTTGTAAACATCAACTCTGGTAGGTGAATATTTCTACAACAGTTCTGTGTTTGTTCACATACGGTCGTAAGAAAATAGGGTTCCAGAAATCTGGAGTAAAAAAGCCTGTCTTGAAAGATTCAAAACCACCAGTGACACAGATCTAAGTTGGATCGCAGTTTAGAAGAACTCAATTTCCTGCAAAGTCTTGGAATTCTATCACAATATGAAATGTGCAAGAATTCAGTTTGTTTAGGAATTATACACAGTTATTTTCCCCATATCTTGCTCCAATGTGTGTAGCAGTTGTAAATAGAGGTTGATGTTTTCCAAAATATAAGCTATTTGAAGAATAAAATATTTCCATTTTGTCTCCTCTTTTCTCTGCACTTGAAGGAAGCCCAGCTGTCACAACTCTGGCACCCTCCACTGGCACCTGATCTGCAGTTGGCAAGCATTTCCTATACGAAGGCTCTGTGTACATGGGCTGTGCATGGGGGTATATAATTAATTTAATATTCAAACGGCATGCAATTTCTATTAAGCATTATTATTTTTATAATAGAGGAACGGCCTAGGTGAAACTCAGATTAAATCACAGCCAAAATTGTAAAAGGTTTTGCTTGGCAAGAGGGGTCTGCTATTTAAGGAACACGCCGTAGGAGAGAGTGTGGATGAGGCCCAGAAGGGCCTGTTTGTAAGATCACCCAGCCATGTATCCCAGATCCAGTCTCCACTGTTGGGTGCCTCCATCTCCATCTCTACATCAAAGGAAGTAGTTCAACGAGATGTTTTTAATGTCTTACCCAGTTCTAAATTTTGATGATACTGGGCAGGAAAATTAAATCTGTAATTTAACCTTCTTTTGAGGGATTAATATTAGAAGTAAAAAAACATTTCTCATGGTGAAATATCTTTAGCAGGCAAGTATTATGTAGGAACATTATAATATTTCCTTCATTTCTGAAAAAATATGATGTAGGATTCTGTTTTAGAGTTTAGTCTTTCTTGAATGAAGGTCATGAATTAGATGAATGGCTTCTAGAATTTCAGAAACCAATGCAATTTTTTAAAAAAACGGAATAAAAGGTTACTTTTTTTTTGGCCAAAGATACTAAAAAACAAAACCAACAATCAGTAAAAATATTATGGCTGAAATTCCTTTAGAGAAAGAATATTTTAGCATAAAATTAGAAAGAACATAATTGTAGGATAAAGAGCAATTTATGTTGAATACTTTATTAAGAAACTCATTCACTTTTCTAATGTGTTTCATTTGGCCATTAACTGTGAAAACACTATCTGGGACCAGCACAAATCAGAGGATTGGCTTTTGAAAAAGTGGTGGATTAGATGACCTCTCAATTTCTGTCTCTTAATCCCATCATTTCCCTAAATCACTTTAATTATCCTGCAAAAATAGAAGCACAGCAGTGGTTTTTGCAATTACTTCTTGATTTGAGCATTTTCTCCGTCCCGCAGTTTAAGTTTATTCTATGTGACTGAACATTATCATTGATTCACTATGAAGTTAATCATTTAGCTAACTTCTATTAAATATGTCTCAAGATTCATGATTGGGAAACTGGTCATGGCTGGCAGAACTACTTGTTGTTGGTGTTCCTTTTCCTATAGATACTTATTTGAGAAAAAGCTTTTTTTGTTCAGCCCTGCTGTTCCTGCTGTTGTGTCCCATCGCTTTCAGAGCAGAAACCAATTAGAATTCACTTCTCTCCTTGCTCTGTCATTTCTCTAAAGCTAAGAAGGAAAAAAAAAAAAAAGACATAATCTAAAAAAAAATCCAAACACAAACAAAAAACCCTCTTCCTTGCTTCGTTTGTGTGTTTTAGGATCCCATTAACATTGTCTAACAGTTGTCACTGCCTTCTGTGAATCACCTCTAGAGAACAACCAGCGCAGTCAGGATCTTCTTGAAGTGAAATGTCAATTGTCTGTCGATGAATTGCCCGTCTTATCTCATGATTGCCAAGTCTGCGAGGATTATTGTTTAAAGGCTGTCAGGAAGCTGCTCTGTTAAGGAATTTGAGACCAGTTGCATACAATTGACCAGACATTATTTACAGGTCTCTTAGCAGACAAGGATGCAATGTGTGAGCTCTTGGGATCCATAAGGTTAAGATGGAATGTTTGGGGAGAGAAGACTTATTTTCCTCCCATCATCCCCACACATAAAAGAATTAGAAGGGGATTCCATTGTGAACCAAAAGAATATCTGATTGCATAAGAAAAGACACAAAGTCCTATTACAATATATTCAGGCCCCAAGTGATTTTAAACCAAGTCCAACCCACAGCTCTAATCAGAAACAGAGGGACCCAGGCTGACCTTTGACACATGGTTTCAGAGGTTTTCCTGGGAGACCATATCTAGCTGGCATACAGGAAAAGAGTAGAGGGCTGTGTATGTGACTTTGTTTTAGGTGATGATGCTTCTAAGTTGTGATCCTTAACTCTACCCACCATTCATTGAGCAGAATTCAGTCACTTGGCCTACCTTAAATGTGAGGAGGCTTGGACATGTAGACTCTGGTGGGACAGCTGTGTCCTAGCAACAACTATTCACTAGGAAGGAGTGATCTCCATAGCAGCTGGCAGTTTTTACCACAGGGATTTTGTAGAAAAACTCACCAGCTGCAACATTTAAACATGGAAAAGAGGCAATTAAAAAGTTTGCCAAAATATTTAACACATGGACTTATGTAAGTTCTAGAAGAAAAACTTAAGGGACCAAGAAAGTATATAAATGTTGACATTCATTGACAAAATTTTCCAATTTATACCCAACTGCCCTATCCTCCATGTACCTCTGTGCCCTTTAAGTCTTGACATTTTGCCCTGAATTTGTCCTGCCACAGACATTTCTGTGCATATCCTTATAGAAGCCTGCACACACAGGTGAGGAAAAAGTAGTTTTACAGTTCCATGTGAAACACAGAGTTTATTCTTGCATTATTATTCATTAATTATTGCACTATTTTTCCAACAACTGTAAGCCTACTTTGGCCCTACCCTGTACTGTCCGTATACATACATGTCCTGAAGTGATTCAAAGGAAAGTGGCCAAAATGGTCACATCTCTCTATTATCCACCTTGGCCCTTCTCCACGGAAGGGTGCTGGCCCCAGTGTGGTCCTTTCACACCTTCACTCCTCAGTTAACTTACTCAGTCAGACTCCCCCTTCACATTCAGTTTAACTCACTGCTAATAGGTACAGGAGTTTCACTTTCTCAGATAAATCTTAACTTTAACTGGGTTTAAGGACCTTCAGTATAAGGGACAGAGACTAGCCCAGACAGAACAGCAAGGTGGTTTTGTTGTGGAGGTTAAAGTGTGAGTGAGAATTATCACCTGGAGGACAGAACTCCGGTCACCCTGACCTTAATGATATTGGCACATGGAGATTGTTTTTTATTTGTCTTTTATTTTATTTTATTTTAATGGAATTGATTATATAGTATCTTCAATACTATATTTGATTATTTAGAAAAGAACAATTACATATATGAGTTTTTCTTGCTTTGGCTTTGAAGTAGCTATGTCTCCCCCCCAGAAGGTAAATTTTTTCTTCTTTCTCTGCCCTATTTGTGAATTTAATAGTTGTGTTAATATTTTGGTACCACTTTACAATTTACAAGGCACTTTTATTGTCCTAATGCCCAGGGCTTTTTGGTAACTTGCATTTATAGTGTGAGTCATCCTCTCCCTGACAGAGGTTTATGAGGCTTGAGCAAAGAGAACAATAAGAAAAATAGCATGATTATTTATGAACAAATTGCTGATCAATTAGCCATACTCAGACCCTCGAATCAACACTTCAGCTATTATATTCAACAAGGCACATAATTTTCTACTTTCCATCTGGGACAATAGCAACTTGCTGTTGGCTGCTGTCATTAGGCTGTCCGTCCTCTGGAACTCCAAGCAGCTGTCAGCAAAGTCATTACCCAAGTGGTACAGTGAGTGTGTTGGGATATGGAGGCATGAGAGCAATTCTATTTTCTAAATGTTTAGAATATAGACTCTGGCTCAGAACACATTCTGGTCAGTGAAGCTTCTTCCACATTGAAAGTAGTAGATGGATGTGTCCATGTAAAACCAGGAGTCGTTCAAACAGTGGGATACAGCTCCATGCCAATTAGAATGGCCCGAATCCAGAACACTGACAACATCAAATGCTGGTGAGGAGGTGCGGCAATTAGAATTCTCATAAATTTCTCATGGGAATGAAAAGCGATATAACCACTTTGGAAGATAGTACGGTATTTTCTTACAGAACCAAACACAGTCTTACCATATGATCCAGCAATCACACTCTGGTGTTTTCACAAAGGAGTTAGAAACTTATGTCCACACAAAAACCTGTACAAGGATGTTTAACAGCAGCTTTATTTATAATTATCATATAATTTCACTTATATGTGGAATCTGAAAAACAACCAAAAAAACCAAAACAAAACCAGAAACAAACTCATAGATACAGAAAACAAAGTAAGGATCAATAGATGGGAGGGGTTTGAAGGGATGGGTGTAAAAGGTGAAAGAGATTAAGGAGTACAAATTGCCAGTTATAAAAATAATCACGGATATGGGGATGTAAGTACAGCACAGGGAATATAGTCAATAATATTGTAATAACTATGTATGGTCAGATGGGTATTAGACTTACTGGGGTGATCACTTTGTAAGATATATAAATCTATAATCACTACTTAGTACAGCTGAGACTAATATAATATTGCACATGAACTACAATATTACTTATTACTTATTTACTTATTAAAAAATAAGTAAAAAAAAAAGAAAAAACTTGAACACAACCAAGATGTCCTTCAGTAGGTAAATGGATAAACTGTTACACCCAGACAATGGAACATTATTCAGTGCTAAAAGAAGTGAGTTATCAAGCTACAAAAAGACACAGAAGAGGCTTCAATTCACATTACGAAGTGAAGGAAGCTCATCTGAAAAGCCTACGTACCACAGGATTCCAAAAATGTGACATTCTGAAAAAGGAAAACTTTGGAGACAACAAAAAGATCAGTGATTTCCAGGAGTTCGGGGGGCAGGGACAGATGAGTAGGCAGAGCACACAGAACTTTTAAGGCAGTTAAAGTAGGTTGTGTGGTGTTATAGTGATGGCTATATGTCGTTATACATTTGCCCAAACTCATAGAAAGTACAACATCCAGAGTGAACCCCAAGGTAAACTATGGACTTTGGGTGATGGTGATGTGTCAGCGTAGTTTCATCTTTGGGAAAAAGAAAAGAAAGTAGCATTCTGTTGAGAGATGTTGATGATGCGGGAGGCTATGCCTGTATGAAGATGAGTGGGGTCGGAGTATATGGGAAATGTCCGTACCTCCTTCTCCATTTTGTTTCAAACCTGCAACTGCTTTAAAAAATAAAATCTTAAAAACAAGCAGAAGAAAACAACCCAGTAACAGGGGCAGAAGGGCTAGGTGACTGCAATCCTCTGGGAGGAGATTCTGAAAGGGAGAACTTGCAGTGTTCCTGATCCATCCCCATTCAACCCTGTCTCTCCTTCAGTAATAAGGATAGATGCAGATCTTGAAGGAAACCTTGACGAAAGTCTTAAAGGGGTTCAGGTGCAAGGGGTATGTGTGTGGGAGGTGTTATCGAGTGGGGGCAGGAGGTGAGGCATTTATGCTGATATTTAAGATAACAGTAAGTGAATACAGAAAATTACATACTCTGTAGATTGTCTCTTTAACATCAGAGTTAGGAATGAACTACCAAAGTGAAAGCTTATCAAGGGCTGGAATTGTTAGTGTTGGATCATTTGATCTTTCAGTTAATAGAACGCATGTTGCATACTGGATGTGCTGTAAATATTTATTTGATTAAAAAATTCAACTTTATACTCCTCCCTACCTCCAACACAAATATGTTGAAGTAGTAGGTGCTTTAAATATTTCATTGACTTTTTAATCATCCTGTTATGTGTCTTGTTCCTTCCATACTCTCCAGCGCCTTGCTATGTGCAGCAACTCAGCATTTCAGAGAGAGATCAATAGGGATGGAATTTACTGTCATGATAAGCAGAATAGGAAACATATTTTCTTTGATAACTATATTCTCGAATATAAGCATCTTCTTCACTTATTTGTAAAGCCAACTTTGCCAATACACCTAAAATGATTTAATAAAATCAATACTCAGGACTATCTTTGTACTGAGAATGGTTCAGCTCTGGGTCTCCGATGATTCCTATTTAAGAATTCTGGAACCAAAAACAAAACAAAAAATAAATAAATAAAAGCAAAAAAAACCAAATCCAGAACTAATTTGCCTTTATCTTTATCATAGTATGTGGGTCACTCCACAGTTTCCATTTCGTCCTCAACTTAATGTCCAGCTGTTTGCTCCATGTTTTTCTCTCTTCCGATGTCCCCACTGCAATGAAAGAACTCTCCCTCATGCCGTGCTCTCTAGCTTCCTGTTGATCTGTATTCACAATCACTATGAATTCCAACTAATAGGCTGCAATATATGTTTGGTGTCTTGGGGTCAAGGTGAAGAGTTGAGTTGATGCCAAGTGTTAATTATATGACCTTTCAGAAAACCTGATAGGTGTACAATAAATTCTAGATTATTTTCACTTTGGTTGGAGATCAGTCAGTGCTTTGTTTAGTAACCTGAGCAGACATAAAACTTCATTTTTGCCACCTCATGATTTTTTTAGGCATTAGCTGTGTTCTGATTATTGGACTCACTTGACATTATGCCTTGTCTTGATATTTTCATTGATTTTTTTTCAAAGAAACCAGAAGCTCTTTTTGAAACCAGAAACCATATTTTTATGAGAGTAGGCCTGAAGAATAACAGCATATTAATATAATGTACTGATATGGCATTGTTATCTCATTTTTTATTTCGATAGATAAAAAAGGAAGCCAAACTAATAGAGCAATATTGAATTCTGGGAGATTTGTGGTATTTTAAAAAACCAAGCTGATAATAAAATACGAAATACTATCGATCTGAGAACAAAAATTCACCAGTGTGTAACCTTGAGATAAATTATTTTAAAAACACATGTCAGCATTACCCATCACATAAATAAATGACACAATAAAATATGATGAAGTCCCCGTTATTAAACTGATGATTTAAAACAAGACAATTACCATACTTTTAGAAAAGTGTTCTGGGATAAAAAATCATAATTTTTATACACTATATTAAATTATAATGAACACTCAGTTGGCCCCTGAAAAATAAAATAGATTGTGAAATATGTGCATAGAAGGCAGGAACAAAGTCCTTGGCTTTGGCAAATGTTGGGTGCACAGGGACTGACTATAAATTTAAAACCCAAAAGAACACCTGGAAGGAGCTATTTTATACCCATCAGGCTGCTTCCCTGGGCCCCTGCAAAGATTTTATTTAGCTCTAGCAGCTGGATAGAGACAGAAGGAACTCTGGGAAATCTGACTCGCTAGGTTCTGATAATGTCTGCCCTCACTATTGACTTTTCCTAGATGGTTCTGCCCAGTCTTGCCAATCGATGAGTTAGTCCACAGCATTTTGGAACAGGAGGAAGATAATTTTTTTCCTTGTAATAACTTGTTCTCTCACTCTCTCACTATTGATTATTACATAAAAGATTTTGAAAAAAAATATTATTATTCAAGAACTTTTGAACAATGGCTCATCATTTTTATTTTGAAACATATAACATTTCCTTCTAACTCTATTTTTTTTATTTCCCCATCCTGTTCTCCTTTCTGTACTGGACTTGCAGTCTCTACCAGGACCTTGCCTGTAATATCAGGTATAGATCAATGGCAACAGCCCACAAAAACATCTGCTCATAGTTCTCAAGAATGTATTGGCGTGAAAGCACATGCATTACAGGTAAACACACACACACACAAGCACCAGTACTTCCTAGCATGTCAGTTAATATATTCATTAGAATAAAATATATCATCTGATCTGTCCTTTGTTTCACTTTTATTAATTCTTCCAAAAATGAAGATGCTGATACCTGTATCTGATTTATATCAATATAATACAGAGACAATGCAAAGTTCTAAAAACAAATCTACAACATATTCTAGGCAATTAGTGGATAATGGGTGTTTCTTTACTATGTTCAAGCAGCCTAAATTGCTACTTTTGACTCTAACTTTGATGGCAATGTTGGACAGCTCAGGATTTATGTGGTCCCTAGACTGTGTAGCTTGGCAACGGGGAGCGACCTGCCCACAAGTTCCACAAACTACTTCCCTTCCTCTTGTTTGCACAGACCTAAAGTGAGAACATTTTCTTTAGACCAAATTAAAAAGGTATCATTACTTTGGAAGACAAATTATTGGGGAAAGCAGAGGGACAATTTTTTAAAAAGAGGTAGAGGTGAAGACAAAGGAGAAAAGAGGAGTTTGAGAGAAAAATATCACCATTTTGTGATATTTTTGGTGAATATATCAATGGTGAAAATGTATCACCATTCCATCTTTAATTGTGCCTCTTTAAACACAAAGGGGGAGAACTGGTTGAGAAGAACAGCAAAAGGAAAACAGACTAAAGAGAAGAGTAACTTTTTAAATGTGCAAGTTACTTAAGAGAATGTCATATTTTATTCTTTCTATTAAAGATCACAGATGTGTGTACATCTGCCTAGATTTACAGGAGATTCGTTTAGTGAAATCATTTGCTTTCCCTTTTAAATAGTCTATAGTAATTCCATATTTCATCTGAAATCCTAGCTGCATTGATTTCGAGACTAGCTTACAGGGTTGTCTGCTGTGTGATTTGAGGGCTGATGAAGAATCCATATGTCATAACAGTTCAGACACCAAGGGGAAAAAAGGAAAGGCAGACAGTAATTCATTCTCTACTATAATTATCCGTGAGTTTACAGTTAGCACACTAGACCAAATGATACAATTTGTAAACATGGTGAGTTATGGTTCTGATCTCAGGCCCTGGGGCTAACCCAGTTTATATTACTAGTTGACATTTCCAAATCCTTTAGAATTTAGACTTTGATTGCCCCTTAAAAGGAAAATAAAAATGATAAATCTTTTGGAATTCATTGACTGGTCACACTGAGATAAACATACAACTTTCTGAAACAGAGGAAACCATTTATTCAAAGGCACTTCATTATTTTCACTAAAGGAAAATGGAAAACACTTACAGTTGAAGAGCATTTACCAAGAGCACATGGTACCTGAGGCTTGCATTGACTTGCCAGGTTTGCAACATAGTCCTAGCTTTCAGATTCTTCTCCTCCCACAGAAAATGAGGTGGCCATCAAAAGCTCACACAGACACACAGGCCTGAGATTATGTCCAGGAGGGAAACTCGCCCTCTCTCCACTACAATCCACATTATGGACCCAGTAAAAGGGAGTCCAAGCCCATGCCAGGGAATCTTGTCATCCAAGGGCTAAAGCAAAGATGGAGAATAGGGTTTTGCTAAATTTGAAAAGTATTATAAAAATCCATGGCTTGACTGCTTTCATGAGCATAAGAACCATCTGTGACCTTGCTGAAAGTGGAGATTCCAAACCCAACCCATGAAATTCTGATTCCGTAGGATTTGGGTGGGGCCCAAGGACACACATTTCTTATAAAATTTACTAGTGATTCTGATGCTGGTGATTCATGAATCACTCTTTGAAAAATACCTGAAAAGACCATTTCACTACGCACCATTCAAAAACACATGTGTATGAAAGTTTCTATATAGGGACTCCATCTAATTATTTATTTATTCATCACCTACTATGAGCCTACTTTTATAAAAATTAGCAGAAAAAACTTGCTCAAATGATGGAGATTCATTATTTTCTTAAAATATTAAATTATTTTATAATGTTTAGAAATTATTAAATCAAAGAAAATAGTACAGTAAAGAATAAATCACTAACTTAAAAATGGTTTATGCACTGATTATTTTTAATATAGTAGTAAGTGATTGTTTAAGTGTAAATTTTTTAAGGCTTCAAATAAAGTTTTCTTTTTAATTGTTTTGCACATGGGAAAACTTCATATGATAAACTGCAGGTGAATGGGTCCATTTGTTTATTAACCCATTTCTGTATACAGGCATGGATATATATGTGTCCTTAGATTTACGATTAATGCTTCACTAATAATTATTACAATGTCTGTGTGTTAATGAAAAGAAGAAGAAGGAGGGGGAGGAAGATGGGGGAAGGAAGAGGAGGAGGAGGAGAAATAGGAGATGAAGAAACAAATGTTTACCAAACTAGTCATTTACACTGAATTTATCCTTCAGTTTTGTGGTGTCCAGCCTCCAAGATGACTGCTAAAACTTTTAATTGGTATAAAAATGCAAAGGACATAGAGTAGCCAAAACAATTTTGAGAAAGAACATGTTTGGAAGGGTAACTTTGACTACACTTTATGCATTCATGTCTTAATTGTACTGTAGTTTCTGCATCAGTCAAAAATACTTCTGCTATAGATGTCCACCATAAAAATCTCATCAACCATACATGTTCATACAGGAAAAGGGGCTTGTAAAAAGCATGCTGATAAATAAAAACCAGAAAACTTCTAGAAGATAACCTAGGAGAATGAAATGTAGGTGATCTTGGGTTGGTGATGTCATTTAAGATATGGCACCGAAACTGTAATAGGAGAATGAAAAGGTTGTAACTTGAACTTCATTAAAATTAAAAGTCTTGCTCTGCAATAAACACTTTTAAGAGAATGAAAAGGTAAGCTACAAATTGAGAGAAAATGTTTGAAGAGCATATATCTGATAAAGAACTGCTGTCTATAATATACAAATTCTAAAACTTGACAATAAGAAAATAACCCATTTTTAACTGAGAAAAATATGAATACCAAAGAAGATATACAGATGGCGAGCACATAAAAATTGCTCAACATTTTATGTCCTTAGGGAATTGCAAATTAAAACAACAATGATATAATATCACATACCTATCAGAATAGCTAAAATCCAGAACAATGACAACACCAAATGCCAGCAAGGATATGAAGCAACTGGACTTTCATTCATTGTTGATGGGAATGTAAAAGAATGAATCCTAAGTTGACTGTGGACTTCAGTTAATGATACTGTATCAGTTGAAACACATATAGCATACTAATGGTAGATATAACATTGGAGGAACTAGGATGTGAGGGGGTTTATGAGATCTCTGTATTTTCAGCTCAATTTTTCTGTAAACTAAAATGGCTCTAAAAATAAATTCTATTAATTAAAAAAACAGTCAAAGAGTAAAAAAGCATGCTGCTGTCATGGTGACTCACTTAAAAATAAGTAAGTGATATTTGTTAACATATAAGAAGTTAAAATGAAATTTGAAAATTTGGAAGCAGCTTATGTTCCCAAAAGAGTTGAATGACATAAATCTAAAAACTTTGGAGATGTCAGTAAAGGCAGAAACTCAATAAAATTGCTGTTCTCATATAACTCAATGTTTAAAATGTACTTTTAATGAAGTTGGCACACCTAAGTCTATTTTATGGATGTTACCTTCATTTAATTATATGTTTCAGTATTTAAATGAGGACTGTCTGAAGTTACTATAATGTCTGTACTCAAAGGTGTTTTACATATATTACCCTTAAATCTCATGCAAGAAAGTAATACCACTCCATTAAGAAAATGGAAGTTCAAATATATTAAAGCATTTGCTTAAGGTCAACCTGCTAGTAGCTTTGAGATTTGGGTCTATCTGAGTCAAAGAGTGAATTTCTTTAAGTATAAATGGAAATTCCAAGAAATATAAAAGCCAAGCTGTGGGCAGATATTTGGGAATAGGTAGGGTTCCTCCAGATGTACCAGGTAATAACTGTATTGTCAAGGTCATGTTGGGAAGTAAAAAAGACTTTTCTGAAGGAGAAGCTAAGGCTGATATTAGGTCACAGAAGAATTATATATAGTATTATTGAATAATAGAGTTAATTTCCTAGATGAAGAATCTAAAGTTCTTTTCAAGAGTTAGCTCCCTTTTTGATGAGACTGATAATTTGTCCTTAATATCTTTTCTCTTTCTTCCTTTTAGAAAAAGAGCCACCTACTCTGAACTGGATATATGGCCCTTTCTCAGAGACTATATATTTCCCATCCTTCCTTGCAGCACCTATTGTCATGCGACCGAGTTTCGGCCAATGGTTGAATGGAATTGATGTGTGAATCTTCTGGGCTATGTTCCTGAAAGGAAGATGTTTACTCTTTCTCTCTTTCCTTTGTATAATGTGGATGTATAAAGGGGATGGATGGAAGACATGGGGAAGTGAGCCAGCTTTGACCATCCTCCTGAGGACCACACATGAGGAGAAGGAAGCTGAAGCCCTGGATGGCTCTACAAAAAGCAAAGATGCTGAAGCTCCCTGGACCACCTACCAACTCAGACTTTACATGAGAAAGAAATAAATTGAACTTGTTCAAGCCACCTTCATTTAGTCTCTGTTAACTTAGCCAAACAATTCTTAAATTAATGTCTCCTAAATCCCTTGTCACCTTTGTATATTTATTGCCCTTAAATATTAATTATGATCACTAATCTATTTAAATATAAGTACATTAATTGTTATGTGGATGAGCTAGATAAATATTTTGGATTAGTATAGATACAGTTTAATTAGGCAATTTTGATTCCAGGATTATAGACTACAGTGTACACATCACTGTTTTCATAATCTAATTGAAATATTAAATGTTAATTAAAATCCAAGAGAGACTCATTATTGGATTTCACAGGCAGAAAATAATGAGCTATATAGTGAATAGTGCATTATTGCTTTTGGTGCTATTATTGCTGTTTACTGTTTAGTTGGATAAGAATCAGTTGAATTTATGTTTGGCCTTTTTCAACAGACTTTACTCTTCTGACTTAATGGAAACAATCCCAGTCAATAAAAATAATTTCTCCAATCAAAGTATTTGAAAAATATGTGTTAAGCTCTAAAATAGCCTATGGAATTTTTCCCAGTACTATAAACACTTTTCACAGCATTTCTTTAAATGATAAAAAGAACTTCTCTTCACAAAAACCATAAAAATGTTCAATTAAAATAGAAAGTTCTGAAATATTTTGAACTGATTGGGGATAAGATTGAGGTAACCAGGGAGTTTAGAATGGGTTTATTGAACCCAAACTTACACTGTACTGAAAATATTAATCATGGCTGTAATTATAGGACAACTTACTTGACTGTACAGCCCCAGAACCTGCTTCATTCAGCAAAAGCTTTTGCTGCTTTTTCCTCCTGGGGTCATGCTAAATCTGACCAGAGACATTTATTTATGTCCAGGCTCTCTCCACTGACCCCAGCATAGAGGCTAAGGGTTCACATTTAATTCAACTGTTTACCAATGAGACACTTGCAGAAGTGAGATTACAAATGTGTCTTGATTTTTTGGCATGGCTAACAATACGAAAAACTTATACAAAATTTTGACAAGTACTTATAAATTTGTTGAATCATACACCAAATAGGTTACCAAATTGGACTTTAGTTTTCCTCTCATTAATATACTTTTGAATTATTTACAGTGTTTTTCATATGTGTTCAGATTGATACTATTTTAGTTAGTCAATAGCCAGGGAAGATGCTCATCTTTTATTAATTTAACACCTATTTTTTTCAAGGTGAATAGAGGCAGAGTTCAATAAAAAAATCACTTGAAGATCCCTGTTTTATTCCCCTTCTGATATGCTGGTTTGTTAAATATTTTAAATGTATAACCCATCTAGACTCAAAGTCTGTTAAAATACTTCATCTTGGATATTTCCCATCATCTTACCTATCCCCACCAAGCCTAACCTTTGCTCCATCTAAAATCCTTGGTCCTGTCTCCAAGGCAAATTTTATTTATTTTTTTTACTGTCTCAATTTAACTAAATTCTTCAATTCTGGTCTAGATCATGTAAATTACTTAACCTCAGCTTTACAAGAACCACACAGGTTCTTTTGGGTCCCTAGCTTCTAATAAACAAAAATCAGTGTAGTCCTTTGATATCGTGCCTATTGTAAAAACACCACGTTTATAATGCATTACCCTTTCTGTATCAAAGTGTCTAACCTTGTACACGTTTGAATTGCGGACACACCGATACGAGTGTAAGAGGCGGCATTGCATAGTGGGCACTGATACAAGCACTTCTGAATCTCTCTGTACCTCAGGTTTGGTTTGGTTTTCTTTGTTTTTAATATTGGGTAGATATAAAACAATCATTATCGGAAAGGAAAGATTCCCACAAATATACACATATTTCTGGGGAGGAAGTCTCAGTGTCTGTAGAATTTGGGGAGACAAAAAATTCTTATGACTATCAGAATTTATGGGAATAAAACTGGATTCAGCAGAAAGTTTTTATTCATCAGAAAATTGTTTCAAACATTTCAGAACTCGTGAGCCAAACTTTCTACCTCAGGCAAACTTTTCAATCTGTGCAAATGGTTGAAATTTCATTTGGTTGAAATTCATTTCATTTATCTCTCCCGTGTGCTTCCCTGGAAAACCATGATTTCTAAGAATGAGGATAGTCTCATGAACTGGAAATTAAAAGTCACACTCAAAGTAATCACAATAGCCGTTCCATGTATTAATTTCACAACACTAAAGAAAATAACTCAAGAGATTATGGGATATAAAACTATACAGATGATGTCACAGGTGTGTTTAATAACAAATCTTCTGGTTGGAAAAAGTGTAGGCTTTAGGCATGAACCAAAAAATAATTATGGTAGAGGCATCAAAAAGTCATTTGTGATCAATTGTATTAGCTTCAGGATAAAACACATCAACTTATTTTGGAGAGTACTGATTTCAAAACAAAACTCTTTTAAAATCTCAGTATAACCTACACTCAGAAAACTGCACACTTCATAAATGTAAAGTTCAATGAATATTCGAAAGGTGAATACATTTGTTACCATCCACCCAGACCAAGAAACAGCTATCTTCAGCATTGCGCTGCTTTTTAATATGTTTCTGATCATGTTTTTCTCACTTAGAAAGAGAGTGAATGTCAAAACTTATGTCTATGAGTTTTGGATAAAGAAACAAGATTTAGTCAACAAGTCTCTTAGCTTACCAGTTGATACATTTGGTCAATCACAACTGATTTACTTCTGAAATAATTATGATGGACTTTTACTAGGCCATTTTCATTGACCAATCTAGCTGGCTCAATACATAGGGATCGATATTTGATTGACTTATGACCATATGGGGCCAGATGGTAAATGATACATCATCTAGCCAGCGACTTGACGATTTGCTAGATACTTGACGTATCTAGAATAAGGCCGAAATATGACTTGGTTCCTTTACCAAAGAACAAATACTTGGCTGCCATTCCTTGCGGTCTCAGTCTGTTTCTCTCCTTCTCCCTCTCTCTTTCTTCCCCTTTCAGTCTCTTCTCTCCCTCAACCTCTCCCTCTTTCTCTCAAATAAAGAGATTTGTTTTAACAGGAAAAGGTATTTTTGAAGAATAGCATCTCTCTTTTTTCATCAGATAGGTATTAAAAAAAATGTTAAGACAGTAGTATCAACCCAATTAAAATCCTGGTCATTGTGAATGTGTTTCAGCCTAAAAAACCTTCTTTAATTTCAACTTTTTTATTGTACTTTCCATTACCATTTATTCCCCCTTACACTCTCCTCCCTCCCACAATCACTGCACTGTTATCCATGTCCATGCATTCTTTCCCAAAATGCATGAAAAATGTCTGTTATTTTTATCTTTAAACCTGGCTTATTTATGTTTGGTACATGAAATCTTTCAAAAACCACTTTGAGAAGTTCTTGCATTAAGCCATCTTGAGTAGACAGACTCTTTGGATCTTTCCTAGGCATTCTCCAGCACAAAGAGAGCTAGTGGAGAAGCGACTCATGGCTCATGTGTAAGTGAAAGTTGTATGTAAATTTGTATATATTCTAGCTCCAATTTCAGAAAGCATGGGCAGGTTACTTGCCTCTGTTCAAGAGAAGAGTTAACAATTAGCCCACTTTGACTGACACAGGATTTAAGATTCACTTAAGATGTAAGTGTCTATGGAAATATAACCTTTTCAGTGCCTGTTTAATTTTAAAGAGACAGTTAAAGTAGGATCAGGAAACCAAAAAGAGACTTTTTAAAAAGAGTATTATAGTAGGTAGGCAGAGATAGAAATAGAACTTGAGCTAGAGATAGTGATAAAGATGTGTAAAGAAATTTAAGACCAGTTAAAATGAATACATTTCTTTGTAATCTCTTTCCAGTCACATTAAATAGCAGACCATTTGTTGATTATTAAGCACTTGATATGCCCTTTATTTAATGAAGTTCTCTTCCCATGATAGATGTTTAAAAAATCAACAATTAGTACAGAATTAAGACTTGTAATGTCTTAATTTAATACAGACTTTTAGTAAAGACTTATAAATATTAAAATATTGACATATGTATATTTATATGGCATAAATATTAGTATTTTATAATATGTAAACATATATGGTATGAGGAGGTCTTCACTCTCTTTTTTATCTAGAACTCACACGGGAACTTGGTTTGACAAAACTGTGCACTACATTTGTTAATAAAGAGTGAACCCTGTCCCAGCCCACAACCCATGGCACTTCTTAGAGATACTCATTACCAGAAGTTCCAGGCATTCCTTATAGAAAATTACCATGAAATTAGGCAATAGGTAATCTCTTCTGGTAACCACCAAGACTGCCATTTTCCCTAGGCAAAGAGTCCCTTCATTTCTCTCCAACTTCTACACCATCTTTCGGGAACAGGGGTATTTGATAAGACTAACAACATCTTCTGATAATTTTCTACCTCCCAAAGTTACTGTTTGGGATCAGAGGACAGGTTCCCAGACCTTACAGGACCCATTAACTTCTCCTTCCCAGGACTTTCTTTCTTTAAAAAAATGTACATACCTTACATTTTATTAATCATTTTTAAGGTCAGACATAGCACTAACAACTATGCTAGAGCTTAGAATTTACTCACCCTGGACTGATTTCAACCTACTTCCTAGATCAAATATTTCTGATGTTTTCTCTATTATTGAGAAACAATAATGAAGAGACCCAAATTCCATGTAAATGGAGCCATTAGAGGAAAAATGTATTTATAAAATTTTTAGAGCATCCATAAGCAACTAAAATAATTCATGTTTTTTCGTTTTCTTGGTATTGAAAATGTGAGTCATCTTATCCATCAGTGGCACTAGCAGTGATGCTGTGGCTCTTTGTCCCCACCCAGATACAGTTCTTCTTAGTGTGCTGATCCTCTCTGGGGAAAGCTAATGAGCATTTCTGGCACATGCTTCGAGGCCTGAGATATGCACTGTTATAATTTATTTCTATCTAAATTATTCTAATTGGGTAAAGAGGCTGAGTTGCACTGATTTCCAAAAACACTAGCTCATTTTGATGAAAACCAGTTTATCTCTTGATGCAGGATATTAGGGTAACAGAAAATAACACATATACACACATATACACTTATTTAACCCTGTATCTTGAATTAAACAAGTGTTTTTTGTTCTCAGTGATTCAGTGAGTAATTAATGCAATGCTCTATAGTGAATGCCACTTGCATAATGCAAACGCGACAATATTAATTTCCCCTCTCCTAAACACAAAAATGAACCAAAGATGTTTTAACAGCTCTTTGAGTCATATTTTATAATCTGGTTGAGCCCATAAACAATGAAATGCCAAATTATTCTTTAAACCTGCCTTTCTGTCAATATTTTACAATCTGATCACTTACACTGGAAGTAGGCTATATTATGAACTTGTTAGCTGAAAAATTTATCTTGTTATAAAACTCTCCCAAATATTCCTTTTTATCAACTTCTTTCCCTGTTAATTATTATTGTGTTCAAATCTTTATTTAAAATACCTGTAAATAAAACTCACATCTCATTTAGAATAGCACCTTACAAGTGAAACAGCCACTTAGGTTTTTGTTTGCCAGCTACAGATGTACATGAAAATATGAAGGTCAATTTATTCAGCAGGAAATTGTGGGACATGTTTAAATATTCCTTACACACTAACAAACTAGTTAACAGGCACCAACAGAAGAAAAAGCAAGATGTGGAGGAGGCACTGAGAGTCATAACAAAAAATTCCCTCTGCTATAACTTGCATTCTAGCTTGAAAAATAAAACATAAACATCAAACAATTACAAAACAATTATTGAATTAAAAAATAATAAGGTAGAAATATAAAGGATGTCTAAAATAAAGATGCAGTTAAATGTCAAATGAATGGCACACATCATAAATTCTAAAACTTTAGGGAAGGATCAGGAGGCAAGGAACTGGAATAATTCATGAAGGTCTCAGTAGGCAGCTTATTTGCAAGGATTGTAACAGTAAAGATGTGACGTGATGTGCTGGAGCCACCCTGTACTGGTGGTAAAACTTGATCACTGGCAACTCTTCCTAACCATGTTTTCAGTAATGTCGTATTAACAGCATGGAAGTGTCCACATTAGGAATATTTACACCACAGAAATTGGCAACCTCTACAAAGTAGGACTTTTTTCTCACAAAAACAGTTGATAAACATTTATTAGTACATGATGGTATGTAAGGGCCCTTATCAAAATCTAGTTCAAATGTTGGATTAAGCCACACTGTAAGTAAATGACAGATCCTGATCTGCGTCTACCTGATTGTAGAGTATTAAGAAGGGGTTATCTTAAAGTTAAGTGAGTTTTTAATCAAACGTTTCCCCCCCGATAAGTTGTCATTACTGCTGTTCATCTTACAATTCTGCTACTGCCCTGACTGCTGGAGTGGGCTACATGCCATTGCAGGACAAGCAATGACCAAACCTGGATGACTTACACCAACAACAAATGTATTTCTCACTCTTGCTCTATCCGTCTCTGAGACTGGCAGCAACTCTGTCCTCTGTCACTCTCACTCAGGGGCTCAGAATGACCGAAACTCCACATCTATTATGTCATTCTGGCACAGAGAAAGGAGTGTGGTTCACGTGGTTCACCGCATCCTGGCTCACCAAGGCTTCTGCCCAGCAGTAAATACCTCCCTTCTTCTCATTTCCTGCCTCACATCACATCAGCTCAAGTGAGTCACATGGCATAAATGACATGCACTCCCACCAGAACTGGAATGGATTTACTAACTCCAAGAGTAAAAATTTCAAATAAACTTACATCATAAAACTATCTGTAACCAAATGTAATTACATTGTGTTTATATGTATATATATATACACACACACACACACTATATGTTTTCTTCTGATAAAGCAACAATACTTACTATAAAATTGGTAAAAAATGTATTTTAAAAAACCAGAAACATGACCATTTTGTAGGTGAGGTATTGCTAAACTGTATCTCTATGAGAAAGCTTACCCTCATTCACTTGACATACTTCCATTTCTCTTCCATGCTCACTTGATTATTACGGATCCTGGGGTGAAACCCAGCCCATCACACAGCTGGCTAGGAGCTTTCTGCAGCTAATTTCTGCCCCAGGGAAATTCATCTCAGTTCACTCATCTCACTTTCTCTCCTTTTGAGTTTCTGTTGGTGTAGGACTTCCTGGGGTCTTGTACAGTCGTGACTCTAAAGTGGCCAATCCTGAGGTATTTTAATTATTGTCCCGGTCTAAACAACTACTGTGGAAGGTCAACCTAATGTCTCCCTCCTCTCAGCATCGCAGACTCTCTACAAATTGAGATTTGTAGATTTTAGTGAATCATGTTCTCCATTTCATCCCAACAGAGATGCACTTTCTTCACTGCTAAAACAAGTAAGAGCAGAGAAGGACCCAGCTGGGGTGGGGGAAAATTAAAGGCATAATTTTAAGACTGTCATTACTGCCTGGTTCTAATACTCAAAGGTTTTCCTTTCACTGGCCATATTCAGCCACAGTTTTTTCCAGTTTCGTTTGTTTGCTGTTTTGTGGTTTTTGTTTATCTGTATGTTTAAGTTAAATGCTGTTCGAATAACTAAATTATATTCACAAACATGTTGCAGAAAGGGACTAATTCTGTTTTACTAATGATAGAAATATAGATTATGCACAAATTCTACTTAAATAGCATTTATAAAAATAATTATGTAACAAAAATGTAATTTTTCTTATCACCTTATAAACACAGTACTTTCATAGACACTTCTTTTTGGGAAATTTTTAACTGGCAGTATCTCTCCAACTTAAATGTTAGTCTTCTATGGCAGTTAGGATGTGTTTTCTTACTTAATATTCTGACGTAAAGAGCAGACTCGCAGGTTTTTAAGACTAAAAACTAACCCAGTTCACTCTTTTACTTTACCACTGAGAATATTAAGGCTCTAACAGGAGTTTTTGTTTGTTTATTCATTTTTTTGTTTGGTTTTTACACTGATGGAAGGGAAACCCCTGGCAACTTTTTGTGAACTAGAAAACATGCTTTCAATAGGTCAAAGAAAGAAAAAAAATGGCAACAATAACATTATAGAATGTTAATAACTTCGTTTATATTTGGACTTTTGTGTTTGTTCTTTTTCAGTATACAGAGAATAACTAGGTAATAGATTAACTGAATGGTTTTCAAATTCACAAAGATAATATGATTGTTGGGTAGTAGCTACCAAGAGTCTAAGAAAGATTCTGAGTCCTCACAATAGGGGTCTGTGATTGATTAGTAATGTCTTCCCTGGTTCAGGAATAAGAGAAACAGCACACATGCCATTCTTCGTTATGCCATCTGTAACTCTAAAGCAAATGGAATCGATTGGTTATGAATACTATAGTTTAATTTTGATCATGACACTATACAGAGTGTAAAACCATTTTATTAGCTTTATGCATTCCATTTTCATGTCAGTACAGTGAATGATTTAAGGGAGCTTTAAAGGTGTTTTTGAGAGTCAGAAAACAAGACAAATAATGTGTATCAGTGGCTACCTTGTATTGGTTAGATGAAGAATGGAAGTGGCTGTTATGCAATGATTTTCTGTGATCTTTGGGGTCTACCGAAGAAGGATATTGTGGAGGAACAATTCCAAGAGTGTTTCTGAGAGCAACTAACCAGGGAAGGCCCCCTTACAATTTGTTCTTGGGAGGTCTGCATTTAAAGTTATATACCAAATTAACATTGTAATATACAGCAAGGGAAGCATCAGAGGATGTTCTTTGAGAATAGCTCTGAAGTGTGGTTATTTTTTTCAGTCTGTAAATAATGAGGACACTAAAAATTGTTTCAGGGAAGGCAAAAGGAATTTATAAAGCATGTGTTGTAACATTGCCTTGGGCGTAGGGACAGTGAAAAGATAATAAATTCTTGCTAACCAAAGACACACAAATTAATAGAAAAAGAATTTAACCAACTATTTGTCTCAAATCCTACATTTTTATGACGTGAAGGTCAATACAATAGTACAGACCTGGAGTATGAGTCAGAAATCCCAAACTTCAATTCTAGATTAGTCACTATGTGATTTGGAGCAAGTCAAATGGTGTCTCTGGACTTTATCTCTTATAATGTTGTTTTTGGATTGACTAATCTCTAAAACGCATTCGACTCTATAAAACATGTTATGATGTGATGTAAAACAGGGTAAACACCCACCTAGACATAAATGCCGCCGGTCAGGAACAGCACTTGTTGGGAAAGGGAGAACTTGAAGACAAGATTAAGGCAGATGTCAACTTGCTGCCGTGCCCTTTCAGGGACTAGCAATTTAAAGAAGATAGAGAAATCGCTTACTGTTTCTCTTGGCCCGGCTTGGCGCTGTGGAGGAGAGAGAATGGGATCAGAAGACAAGGAGGGGCCCAGGGAAGCAGACCCACAGGTTCTACTAAAGTTCTCCATGCATGCAGTGCTTCTCTGGAATAGGCACGCCTGTGCTTTCCTCGCGTAGGTACGGAGTGACACTCCTCTCAGTGATGGAGCCGTGGAAACATGACTGCCCCGCCCCGGCCTGTGGGAATGTCTCAAGTTTACCTGCGGGATTTCAGACCCTGATGCTCATCTTCAAACCAGACCCAGCCAAACCTAACCGGTGGCAGGGGGGCTGCCTTCCCCCAGGCCCCCAGGCTGCCAAGGCAGAGAATGAAAAGTCACTTCATACAGTTGTAAATATCTTAGCCTGGGTAGGAAAAAAGTAAGCGATGCAAGAAGATGTATATAAAATGATCAATAGAATTTAATGATGGATTAAAAGTATAAAAAATCAGACAGGGAAATTTTCTTTACTTAATTTTGACCAGTGAGCTGGAAGATTTCCATGTAGAAACATGTAGCATATGAGATTATAATCACCTCTTTTGTTGTATTTGTTTTTTTTTGGTCAATAAAGACCATAGTAAAAATGGAATATTTACACATGTGCTTATTTTTCTAGACTTGATTCCCTAGAAGACTTTAAAAAACTTATAAGAACAAAAAGGAATTTTTTTAAAACTGTGTTTATCATTAATTCCATTTTAGGCATAAGTAAAGATGGTATATTTATGGAAGAAACAAACATTGTTAAAAGTCAGAGAACAAAGCAAAAATTATGAGGAATCCAAAACATGCTAAAAGAATAAAAAATCTTAAGACAATGGTTGATAAGTATTGGAAATAACCCAGAAAGTAGAACAAAACATGAAAGATAGAAAAAAAGGACAGATAAAAAAACAGAAGCTAGGAGATTTTTGGAATCAGTTCCAGAAATTCAATATTTTCATATAGATACAGAAAGGAAAGAGAGAAGAAAAGAAAACATCAAACAACTTGAGTAAAAAAAGACTCATATCAGGGCTCAACACTGTAAAATTTCTGAATAGGACTAAAGAGTAAAACCTAAAAACCTCCCTGAAAAATTTAAAATGTTAAGTTAATCTGAAATTAGAATGCCTTCATGCTTGTCACAGCAATATGGGAAGCCAAGAGTCAGGAATGATATCTTCCAAATTCCTAGGGGATTTTTCCCCCAAGTGTTGCATTTATGTTTTGTTCAATAATAAACCATCCCAAACCCTCCAATCATGCATTTTGGTCACAAATCTGCAATCTGGATAAGACTCAGCAGGGTCTGCTCTCGGTAGCATGAGTAGTTTCCTTGACTGGCCAGGAGAACCCAATTCCAAATGAGCTCACCCACATAGCTAGTGAGCTGATGCTGGCTATAAATTTCTCTCTGTGTGGGTTGATTGTATATCCTCACAGAATATTGGCTGGGTCCCAAGAGTTGATTCTGACCACCCCCCCAAACAAGCAAACAAATAAACAAAACAAAACACCTGTGTAATCTTGGGTATCCTAGTTTTGAAGATTACACAGCATCTCTACCACCACAGTCATAAGTCTGTCCAGACTGAAGGGCAGAGAAGAGAGACCTCACCTTTCTATGAGAGGGGCGTCAAAGCCACATACTAAGAGAGTGCGAGATGGAAGATACCACTTTAGCTATTTCTGGAAAATGGAATCTTCCACATCAACCTAGAATGCCATATCCAGAGAAACTATTAAGTACAAGGGTTGAATGAAAACAATTTTTAGACATGTTAGATGTCAGTTTTCCTCTTATGTACTCACTTTGGGGAAACTGGAACAGAATGTGCTTTACCAACACATATGATCAATTAAAATTCAGGGAAACCTGACTCCATGGAAATATGAAGGACTCCCCAGGGTGGTGAAGGGTGATCTCAGAATGAGAGTTGTATACACCCATAAAAAACAACTAGCCTAGATTAAAATAGTCAGTAGGCTCTTGGTGTGATATCTCCAATCCTAAACTTTACATTGTAATATGTTTGATTGTATTAAGGGAGATTTAACCCATTAAGGGAGAATTTGAGGCTAAACTACATGAACACACACACACACACAAAGTAAACAAAGAAATAACATAATCAAATCCAAGGAAACAAGGAGTTTTCAAGAAATGAAAAGTCGTCATAGGACACTACATGATTTAGTAGGGAACAATATAGATGTGGTCATGAAATTGTCAACATGAAATACTTATATAACCAAACTTTCGCTCTAAGCCTATTGTAAGAATAGGCGGTGTGGATAGGTGTGTAGGTATATGTGCATGGGCACTGAGGGGAGATTAAAGAAAACCAAATCACTATCCCTTACAGTAGAATATTAATAGGTGTGTCTAAGTTTTTTTTTAAATTAAGAAATAGGAAGTATGCTTTCTAGAGATACTGCTACTCAAATTTATAAAAGAAATCTGGAAGATATTGCATCTGGGAAATGGGCAACCTGTTTACAATGGAAATAGGGAAAGGAGAAGGGTGACAGGGGAGCAAAATGGACATTTTTTTCAGAAGTTTTATAAAACTTTGATTCTTGAGAAGAAAGAGTAGGGAATCTACTTTGGGGCTTGGACGGCACATCCTGGTCTTCACTTCCTGCAGTTATGGCCGTGTGTGTTGCCGGGGTCTCCAAGGGGAACTCCCTGCGGGGGTCAACCACACCACCCCGTCTCCGACAGCAGCGCCCCGCCAGGCCTCCCTGGGCACCCAGGGCTGGGGGGCGAGGCAGAGGCCTGCACCCCAGGTGTCCTCGCTTCTTTCCTTCTGGCTCCATGGCCTTGGAGCAGAGACTTTCCGCTTTAAAAATGACTTTTGATAAATGGGGAAGAAACAACTATCACATCCAGAAAGCTAATGAAGTATCCCAGGAAATATGAATGTAAATAAAATATTGATTAAAAGCTAAAAGGATTTTAATTAGGTTACTTAGTTTAATAGTTTAATTTGGCAGAAACAGACAACTTGGACAAAGTTCTTTGTGTAAGCACATTTTTAAATCACTAATTAAAATTTCAGATGGCAATCTGAGATTAGGAAAAGAATCTTCAAAGGCGAGCAAGATGCACATTTATTTTATTTTAAAACTCAAAGCAACACTAAGATGCTACATTAGGTCCCCTATCTAAAATAATGCGAATTCTTGAATATATTGTAATCTACTTTGAGTTACATACCATCTGTAAATAATTTATATTAAATAGAAAACTTAATTTAGTAACAAACATCACATGTATTATATTTTTATTGAAGAATCAAATCACCTATGTTTTTAATAGAAAAGATAAAATTGTCCTTCAGAGATATAATGTTATTACACAGGGAAAATGGACTCTCATACATGTAAAACTTACAGCGAGTAAAATATTATTTATTCAGCCTGATTCAGTTAGTGCATAAACCATTTTGAATGGAGACATCAAGAGAAGATTCCCTATTAGGTAATTACATATAAATGTACTAAGCGGCACACATCAAGGTCAAAGCTAAGTCTGTGTTTATGTTTAATACTACCGTAAGGAATACAGGATGTATCAGTTAAGGATAGTGATGATAGAACAGATCACAGAGCCAGCCATACTTCCTGAGTTCAAATCCCGGTTTGCCACTTACTAGTCACATGACCTTGAACAATTAGATAGCACAACTGTGCCTCAGTTTCTACTTTATAATATAGGAATTATAATAATCACACCTAATTTGCAGGGTTATGAGACTTTAAAAGGAATAAATTTCAAGCACTTAGTACATAAAGCTATGGAGTATAGTCAAATACACAAAAATGTTAGTTATAAATATTTTAAAAGCTTTGTAATTAGGGTAGGAGAATTGCAGGAAATGGAAAATCTATATTTTTTGTCAAGAGGTTAAGAAAAATGATAAACATCATGAGCTTTGCTTTAAGATGTACTTGGATCTGTATCCCAACTCTCACATACATTCAGGAGTTGCGTGTACCTGGAGCAGGTTACTCAGCCTCTCTGATTCGTTTTCCTCTTGTATAAGTGAGGATAACCACACCTGACTCAGGATGCTGTTGAAGAATCAATGGCATAATGATGTGAAGACCCCATTCAAAGCCTGACCCGTGAGAATTGTTCAACACATATTAAGTCACTATCTCTTCTCTTCTGAAGTACATATATGAGTAAAGGGTACATACCTCGTGACCTGCCCCATAAAAATTTACTGATGTGGTGACTCACAGTCTGGTTCCTTCCATTAATTTAACTTCTCTAGGAAGGACTTCACTCCACTGTGAAGGCACCTTCTCCACTCTATGGCTGCTCATGACCTCAGTCTAGATATTTGACTGACAGCATGTTAGAAACAGAAGCACAGATACGTGGAACAGACCGACAGCTGTCAGAGGAGAGGACGATGGGGGGACTGGATGAAAGAAGGTGAAGGGATTAGCCAAAGAACAAATATGCATAAACCAAAGACACAGACAACAGAGTGGTGACGGCCAGAGGAAGGGGCAGCAGAGGCTGGGTGGAGGTACGCAAATGGGGGACAATGGGGACATCTGTAATAGTGTCAACAATAAAAATAAAGTTAAGAAAAGATATCGGGCTAAAATTTTTAGGGAATGCTAACTTTCAGATAGATTCCTCAATACCTTTCATTGATACTACATGTGAACATGGGTAAGGCCATTGGCTCTGGAAGAATAGTTAACATGTTTTCTATGACTAATGACAACAAATAAGACTCCATATACCACTATCATCTCCTCTTTTAATAGACAAATGTAGACCAACAATGATGGTGAATAAAAGCAGTGCAAAGTGAGGGGGAGATGTCTAAAATATTTCAAAGGACCAAATACTTAATCTGGTTCTACATTATCTTTCTCCATAGTGACATAAGGTAATGAGTATGGTGTGAAGACTGCATCTACCCATATTTTGTGTATAATGCACACTTTTTTGTCCAAAATTTTAGAGGGAAAAATAAGGACACACATTATACATGGGTAGTAGCTAAAATACCTTGTATCTGTTCTTGTGTTTTGTCATTATTTGTCACATAAAATTTCTTATACCACAGTGTTCAAAAATAAGTGCTAAAATTTCTTTATAATACAAAAAACAAGCATCTGAATATAAATAAATAAAAATTTGAATTAAAAAGTAAAACCAAAGACTCTTCTTGAAAGTTTGGGCAAAAAACATGGGTGTGCATTATACATGGGAAAATACAGTATTGTGGCATAGCTAAAAATTTCTCTTCCTCATTCAAAATCATCCATCTCTGTTTTGAAGCTCCTGTCTCAACAGAGTGTTGGGACGAGCCACCTTCCCCTAGTGTCATTTTCTCAATGTTCAGTTAAGTCCCTTTCTAAGTAAGTGACCATTTCATCCTTTGAAAGCTCAGCTTATGTTGCAACTTTGGAATTTTTGTCCCATCACTTTTTGTAACCATAATCTTTGCCCCTCAACCAATCAACATGTATTTTTGAGCCTATGCTATGCGCTCAGGCCTCTGTAAGGAGCAACATAGAGGAACAGAAATATTAGAAGGACCCCGTGACCTCATATAATGTATATTAGAGTTGAAGAGCTGAGACCAATGTATATCGTCAATAATGAGAGAAAATATAAGGCAACAAATATTAATGTTTACATTAACATATATTAACACGTATTTCCATATAATATGGGATGTGATCAAGATGGCCAGTTAAGACACCCTTGCATGAAGCCAGGTCGGGTTTCAGGTTCCCTTTACTAGGATCGAATTTTGAGTAACTTCACTCTTCCTCCCACGTGTACACTGTGTAACAATAGAAAGGACACAGAAATCACCCGTCATGCACAGAAATCTTTCTTCATCACTGTGTAAACATGTGCATATTTCAAAATCCAGCTTCTTTTTGTCATTAAAAAATACCTAATCATCCTTTCTTTCCCTTGGTGTGATAAAGCAGGCTCTGTGGGGCAAAACAATTGGTGAGCAGGTTTAATGACACAGACAATCACTGGTTGCAAAGGCTTCTTTTCAGACAAAAGCTGTGTCCTATTAGCATTCAGCAAATCCTTGAAAAGGACATAACCATACGCCACCAGGCTGTCTTTATCTGTCATTATCAGCGGTTCTTCAATGAAACCACTGTCTTGGCAAAATGCATCTGCCTTCCTTGGGAGGCTGTTAAGCACTGGAGAGTGATCAAACCTGAAATTTCTGGGCTTTATGGTTTTGCTCTCAGTAGAAACCAATGTCGAGAGGTACGTGTGCCATCTCTGCTCACCCTGATCCAAATAAGGTTATTCAACGACTGTCAAAGCCAGTTCTGCCCCCACTGGATTAAATTTCATCAAATCCAATGCATCTCTTAATGAACTCTACCTGTTTTTAAATTTTTCTATAAAATTGCAAATAATAATAATAACAAACCTTTAATTCCCATTAGACAAGATAAGGCAATTTTAATTCAAACTCCCTTTAAGATAAACAGATAGGAATAGTCTAGGTGACATTGGTGGTTTAGTGGTGCCTGAGACTGAAGTTATTCTTCAGTGCACTACTGGATGTTTTTGAATATTATCCTTTCCATCCACTCTACAGTTCTGTTTGAAGTTTCCAGGCCCCTCCTAGTTGCCTGTGGCACTGTGCTGATAAATTACAATGATGGTGACTACGGCTCCCCCAACAGAGGAGTTTTGTTGATTCATGTTTCCACGATGAACTTCTGACATGAAATTATCAGTCATATAACAAAGAGTAAGCAGCCCTTTTCCAGCTTCCCTAACCACACTTTTATTTGATATTAACCAGTCACAGAATCTGACAATTGTTTCAGAGCCTGAATGGAAACAGGGCTTTTGTTTCTTGCATTCAGATGATAATGTCAGGTCAAGGAGAAACCCTGTTGACTCAGCCACTCTGCTAAGAATTGCAAGAGAAAAGCAGGCAGCCTTTCCACCAGGAGCCCCAGACTGAAATAATGACACTCAGTAAGCACGTGCTGTGTGCCAGGAACTGTTCCAAGGACTTTGCCTGTAGTGAATACAATTAATCTCCATATACCTTTACAAGGTGGGTGTCGTTATCGTCACATCAGAGACAAGAAAATTAAAGCAAAAAGAACATTAGGAAATACTCCAGATCACTAGTAAATAATGGCAGAGGCATTTGTAGCCACGTTGTATAGCTCCAGAGTTAACTGGATCAGCCACTACTCAGCTCTGAGACAAGGTCTCTAAAGCAGACACAGGTCATAGAAATGAGTGAAGTGGACAATTCCTGGTCATTTTTGCCAGGTAGACACATTCCTGGTGGTGTCACATCTCCTCATGTTGCCAGAAAAACTTGAGACTGGGATTGTTTATGCTAAATCTCTTGCTTTTAAAATGCTTTCATACATTTTAAGAACAAATTGCAGAATTGCTGAGCCGAGGCCCACACTCATCTTGGCCAAGGCCCTATCCCATGTGAGAATTTCTGGTGGCCTATCAGCTCATCTCATTACCCAGTTACTAAAATGTTAGGAAAGTCTTCCTTCTCTTGTATCAAAAAATCGTTTTACTGTTTGATTCCAGGGATCTTAGTTCTGTGCTCTGTAGATACCTCACTAAGGAGAATCTTCTACAAAACGCTCTTAGATTTTTGAAGACAACTCACATAACTGCTTTATCTTCTGTTTCAAGGTGCACAGTCACACATCCTTCGATAATTTCTGTGACGTGTTTTCAACACCATTAGCCGGTCTTTAAATAAAGGCAAACAACCACCATTATCAGGCAGCTGTTAGGTGATCTTCTGATGGTCCAAATTCTTTTCCTGATGCATAATCACCAGTCATAAAAGTATTTTGAGTATATAGTGCCACATATAATGTTACTTACACATGTATGACACATGCATGTTGATACGTATTTTATATATTTATAACACATTATGTATGTTGTTTTATAAATTTTATAAGTATAGCACTGTCATTTTCAAATATCTTTAACAAAGCACTGGTTTTTTAACCTCGGCACTACTAACATTTTGGGCCAGAAAATTCTTTGTTGGGGGAGGGGACCGTCCTGTGCATCCTGGGAGGTTAGCAACATCATCCCTCCACTCTGTCCAGAGATGACAGTGGCATCTCCCAGCTTTCAGTGCCCAAAATATCTGCAGACATTGCAAATGTCCCCTTAGGGGCAAAGTAGCTTCCTGTTAAAAAAAACTATTAATTTAATAAAATTATATAGGTTTCAGGTGTACAATTCTATAATACATCACCTGTATATTGTGTTGTGTGTTCACCACCTGAGTCAAGTCTCTTTCCATCACCATCTATCCCCCCCGTACCCTCTTCCACCTCCCCCAAACCCTTCCCCTCTGGTAATCAGCACACTGTTGTCTGGTCTATGAGATTTTTTTCTTAATTTCTTCACTTTTTCCACTCAGCCCTACAAGCCCTCTCCCCTCTGACAGCTGTCAACCTGTTCTATCTATGAGTCTGTTTCTACTTGTTTGTTAGTGTGTTTTTTCATTAGATTCCACATATGAGTGAAGTCAAGTGGTATGTGTCTTTCTCTGAATGTCACCCTAATAACTTCAATAAAAAAGAAAAAGCTACTGATTTAGGCAAAATTTATCTCTTAATGTTGTAGGTATAAATATATAATCCACAGTTTAGATATTCTTCTGGATGATTCTGAACTTGTCCACCAGCTTTTGGCATATTTGCGTAAATCATTATTGCCCTTATCTCTTAAAGCTAATGAGCAGTTTGTGCTGGGGACGGAAGTGTAAGCCCCTCCATTTTTTTGGGGGGTTTCCTGTTTCACCCATCATTAGTACCCTTTTGGTCTGGTGTCTCTTTGGGAAAGCTTTTTCACGTTGCTTCTCAAACCCTTCAACTGGGCCCATTTAAATCGAAGTGTGTCACAACCCCCTCAAAGGACATGAGACTGTGGGCACAAGGATGGAACTTCTGCTCCAGCCCCACATATGGCCACAGTATGTGACATGGGGCCATCTAACTTCTGGTCCCAGGGAACACGTCTGTGTCAGTCTGTAGAATAAATATCATGGTTAAAATTTTTTTTTCTCCATATACAATGTAAATGTTAATAGCAGCTCTGATATTTTACCTTCACCCCAGACTATATGATTTTGCTCCTCCCTGGGATGCATAGGTCCCACTTTGAAAACCACTGGACACAGTCACAGATCTTCCAGGAACACAACTTTCTTTATCTCAGATTGGAAAAATCCCACGAAAATAAAGAACCAAAACTAGAACACAACGTGCTTCTAATTAGTGAGAGGGTCCAGAGAACCCCCCGGATTTACACCCCAACCTCCTCACACTGCAGTGCTCGGGCAGATAGATGACGGGTTGGTTCCCACTGTGCTTGCCGATAGAGCCTCTTCGCTGATCTGTCTTCCTTTAGAGAACAACCTTAACCTTGAAGCCAGACTTCATATACTCAGAACCCTGCCCTGGTTTATTAAGACCTTTTCAAAACTGTATTTATGGCTGTGTATTTACTTCTGTTCCTTTTACCTGCCTAGCGTCCATGCCCCTTCCTTTTTATTCCAGCCACCTTCACACCGATCTGTTCACATCACGGGTGCAGAAAGGACACAGAACCCTAGCTGGACGAGCTCGTTGTTCTTGGCCCTTGGAAGGGGAGTCTTTGAGTGGCCCCAAGAGAAAACCGCTGTGGATTGCATGCCCCTGAGCTCCACACCGATTACAACGTCCATTCTTTACCGCTACTCAGATCGCCAGGGTTCCTCTGACCCTTGTCCTTTTCGACGCTCATTATTCTGTGTCTCATTCGATTTTATAAGCTGCACTAAAGCGAAAGCTGGCATCTTTTTAAACCTAGTGGATGCGAGTTTTACATATGTTAGCTCTCTCAGTTCTGTACTATCCCCAAATATGATAATTATATCTTCTCCATCTTCAACCAAAAAACACTGCTGGAGCAGGATTGGTATGCCTATATCAGACTCCTTACATTTGGATATACTTGCTGTAAATGAACAAAAATTTAGACTAATTACAATAGCTCACATTTATTGAGTGTTTATGGCGTGATAGGCCCTATGTTATAGGCTTTACTTTTTAGATAAAGTACAGTTTGAAATAATTGTAGATTAGAAAAATCTAATTTTATTAGAAGAGTTGCAAGAATGGTATAGAGAGTTCATACTCCCTTCGCCCACTTCCCTGTTAGCATCTTACATAATCATGTCCTTTGTCCAAACTAAGAAAGTAACATCGGTGCATTGCTAGTAACTAAACTAGAGGCTTTATTTGGAATTTACCAATTTTCCCACCAATGACCTCTTTCTGTTCCAAGACCCTATCCAGGGGCCACACTGCATTTAGAAATGCTTTACTTTTACTAATTTATGATTACGCAAGAGACAGGCACCATTTCTCCATTTTACAGATGAAAGAACTGAGACATAGAGAAGTTAAGCAATTGGTTAAAGTCGCACAGAAAATAGCGAAAACTGGGATCCGAACTCAAGAGCTGGACTCCAGAGCCTTTGTTCTCAGTCCTCATGCTGTGCTGCCACTTAAAAAAACCCGGCATTCCCTGCTACCCGACCCGAATTCTAGCTGTGAAAGGCGGTTTAGTGTGTGTGATTTGCTCTAGCGGACTTCTCGCAGTCAGAGATTACCAAAGCCCTTCTGCGTGTGCACAGCCCCTTCTTGAATAATTCCTTCTCCCGCTCTGCTGAGATTAGTTAGTGTCAAAACTCAGCATGCTTTAGTACACAGAATTGACATGTTGAAAGTCAGATTTTTTTGCCCATCTGCATTTTTCTAGCACAGAGCTTTCAAATTTTAATGTGTATGTGGATCACAGGGTATCTGGTTGAAAGGCAGGGTCTGCAGGTTGGCGGCGGAGCCTGTGAATTAGTATCTCTCTCAGGGTCCAAGGTGACGTTCGTGCCGCTGGTCTAGGGAACACACTTCGGGCGGTGAAGCCCTCAGCCTGTCCCTCTCCATCTTTCCTCAGAGGCCCTGTCTCTTTTCTGGTGTGGTACTTTGGAGGGCCGTTTGCCTGGGCTCGGAGAAGGGACCGGTTAAAAAGGACCCGGGCTGTTTCGTAGGGTCCTTTTCATTTAGTTCAGGCACCGTTTTATTTAAACACAGTTTGTTCGGCCTGTTAACATTTGAACGCCTTTTTATTTATAGAAATTACTGAAGCAAATATCTGTTTATTCATTATGTTATGTTGTTCTCTGTCATTTGTTAATGCTTTTCCCTAATGGTGTTTCCTACCTTTCATTCTCTAAATCCATCCAGAGCCGTCTGAATTGTCATGAACATTTCTATTAGCCTTAATTTACTCTAAAGCATTGACTTCCTTGCCATTATACCTGCTGAGTTTTGTCACTCATTTTTTATCTGTGCTACGCCACACAGTTTTTCATTCATCTTTCGTGCGCAGCATTTTAAAATCTGAGTGGGTCAAAAATCCACATTTCTTTTCACTTCACCTACCATTCCAGACTCCTTCAGATTTCTTCCTTAATGGAACATTTACAGTTGTAGTAATGTCTTGCCTTTTTCTGTCTCTTTGTTCCTGATTTGCTTATTTTAAGAATTACTTTTACTTTCTCCCATTACTTTAGAATCTCTAGCTAGTTGAAACATATATTATATATATATATATGTATATTTTAGAATCTTTTGAAATCTGCTTTTACAAAGTCTGCACCCGAATCTGATATACTCATTATGTTCTTATTGATAATTACCAACCCCAAGGTGAGATCATTTCTTTCTCCTAAGTTTCCTGTTTTTCAGAGTTCCCCCTCCCTACACCATGTCCTTCTTTGTAGGTTAGAATTAAATCCAGACTAGCAGTTTTCAGCACTGCTTCCTTTACTTTCTGGAAGATGAAAGCACCAGATCTTCCTCTGGGCTAATGATTTGCATACTTTAGATTTTTTTTTAATGGAAGAAATAAAAAAAAAAATCTCAGGCCCTGCTCAGCAGAGCTGACCTTAGCAGGGATGGAGACAGGCAAACGTGCTGGAAAAGCACTCTGGCTCTGAAGGTTAGTCTGAAGGGGACAGTGTCCGTGCCATTGGGAGAGTAAGGCACTCCACAAGTCCGGGAAACACCCCTGGGACAGTCATGCTGTCACTTTTCACAGCTGCAGAGGCAGCTGCCGTGTTACCAGTCAGAGTTACACTGTTCAGTTAGCAGTTGTTCAGATCCAACTGCAACCAGGATTCTGGGGCCCGAGAATAAGCTGTTCATCAATAAACAAATCATAGGGGAGGACGGATAATGACACCACGAAACTGGTTGTGAGATGGAAAAGGAGCTCCATTAACTGAGCTTGAGTTCACAAATTACAGAAAAACACAGTGAGTCCTTGGGCATGGTGTAATCAAAGCGACAATGTTTTAATGATGGAAAGTGATTGCCTTGGTTTTGGGGTGAATGAGAAGAAGAAAAGTTCATCGTATTAGCTAAGAAATTGTTGGAATAGTCCAAGTGTACTGTTTTGAAAGCCTGGACTATGATTATTAATAGAAAACAGAATAAGAGGAAAGAAAACAATATTTCAAACAAAATAATTACTAGTTGAAATTCTTCATCAAGTTATGTCAAAATGTATAATTAAAAACTCAATCTAAAGAAAAAATTGACTGTGGAGTTTATAATCAATTTCTCAAGGCAGGATTTACTCCTTAATAATTTCTTTAGCATCTATTATGTGCCTGGTACTGTATAGGTGCTTAGAATTTAAAAATTAATAAAATTTCAATCATACCGTTAGAGTTCAAAGTCTAGTGAAGAAATCAGCTGAATGCATAATGACAATGCAGTTTTGCAGGTGCAAGAGCAAACTTCTGTAAGAATATGGGAGAACACGGTTTATTCTTCAGTGACATATTGAGGAACATTTCCCAGAATAGGGGGCACGTGAACTGTATTTTCTTTATTTTTATTGTTGAGATTATTACAGATGTTCCCCACTCCCCCTTCCCTCTTCTGCCCACTCTCCCCACCCCTAAGGCCTTTACTACATTGTTGTCTGTGTCCATGGCTTATGCATACATGCATATATGTCCTTTGGCTAATCTCTTCCAGTTCCCCCATCCCCCTCCCTTCTGAGATCTGTCAATCTGTTCCATATATCCATGCCTCTGGTTTTATTTTGTCAGACTATGTTTTTCATTAGATTTTACATATGAGTGAGATCATATAGTATTTGTCTTTCTCTGACTAACTTATTTCACTTAGTATAGTGTTCTCCAGGTCCACCCATGCTGTTGCATAGTGTATGAGTTCCTTTTTTTTTTTACAGCCATGTGGTATTCCATGGTATAAATGTACCATATATTTTTTATCCACTCATCTGCTGGTGGGCGTTTGGGCTGTTTCCAGATCTTGGCTATTGTAAACAATGCTGCTATGAACATAGGGGCGTATATAGTCTTTCTGATTGGTGTTTAGGGATCCTTAGGATATATTCCCAGAAGTGGGATCTCTTGGTCAAACAGCAGTTCCATTTTTAGTTTTTTTGAAGAAACTCCAAACTGTTTTCCACAGTGGCTGCACCAGTCTGCATTCCTACCAATAGTGCGTGAATGAGATATCACCTCACACTTGTCAGAATGGCTATCATCAATAAATCAACAAACAACAAGTACCAGAGGGGATGCGGAGAAAAGAGAACCCTCATGCATTGTGGGTGGAAATGTGAACTGTGTTCTGAACTAAGACTACACAAGGCAGAAAAGAGAAAATATTCTAGGAAGAGGGCAGAGCAGGCACAAATGCTCAGAGATAGACAAGGACAGGTTAGCATGCAAGCATTTGTGGAGTGCTTAGGAGTTTGAAATTCAGCATCACAGTGTGACCTTATTTGGACAATGGGCTATGTTTTAGACAGACATGGGTCACTTTTGAAAAGAAGACTTTAAAAGCCAATCCTTGATTCAACAATCTTCTCCCTATTCCCCGAGGACCTGTGGTACAGTAGTTAGTGGAAGTTCCATAGCTTGAGTCTCTGGCTATGGAGCTGTTACTCTTCAACTCTCAAGCTATTACTCTTTAGCAAGATATGTTTGAGCACAGTTTTCTGAGATGCCAAGATGGACATATAGAATGAGTGAGAAATAAACTTTTCCTGTTTTAAGCCCCTGAGATTTTGGGGATTGCTTCTTACCACAGCCTAACTCAGATCTTCTGGACTCATACAAAAAATGGAAACCTGGCATACCATGTGGACAAAACTCGTAATTATATGGCGATGGCTACTGTTCAAGCAGTGAGTGACGAACCAGCTATTACTCTTCAGCAAGAAAGGCAAGGGAAAGCTAATGCAGCAGTGAACACTTTAGTAAAATTATCTCCGAAGCTGCAGTAACTTGGGCAGCAGCCTATGCCTCTCACACATTTGCAGCCCTATGGAAAGAGATGAGAAACTATTAAGTTTGTGCGTGCTGGTTGCCGTCGGCCTCAAGGGGCAAGGTATATTACGAGAGACGGGTGAGCCCGGAACACAGCTGGCAAGTGCATCATCACATAAAAGGGAATTCAGGGAGTCCATACATTTAAGAATGTTTAGGATCCAAAGTATAGCAACTGTTTTTAATTCCTTAACAGCAAAAGATAAAACTTTAAAAAATCGTAGAACCACAAAAATCAATGAAAGTTCTCTTTTCTACAAAGGTAAGTTTTAGGGGGTGGCTATTATGCCAGTTATTAACATCACAAAGAATTGAGGGGTCTCAGGTTCAAAATCTCACTTGTGGTGTCCACTTACTCTGTTCAATTGTACAAACTGATTCAGAAAAATGAGTGACCCACTAAAGCTTGAGGGGCTCAGCATAGTTACAATGAAGTAGAGAGAAAGGCATGGGGGTGACAAAGCCGAGGAATTAAGTATCAACATATTGTGGGTGTGGTCATTAGAAGATAGAGTTCACAAAGGGAGAGATTAAGAGCCAACAAATTTTCCAAGGAAGTTGTACTGCCTGAAGGGCTATCGACCTGGATTGCAAGGGACAGACAGAAACTTGGCGTGGCCCATGGACCTCCAGTTGTCTGTGGGCAAGACAAGAGCTGAGGGGGGCTGCCCAGCCATCGGGGACGGTGTGTTCTTTGGGTCTCACTTTGGGCATGAAAGAGCACGAGGGAAGGAGAAGACTCTCCCAAGCGGCTGAACCAGGGACCACAGAGAACAAACGACAAGGAGCTGCTCCCAGGCAGTGAAACTGGTGTTTAACCGAAGTCGGTCTTGAAAACATGTAAATACGCAGAACTGCGCCAGCCAGCCCCGGGTCTGTGCTGTGTCTTTGTGGCGTGGCCTGGCCCGGGGTGTGTGAGGAGCATAACTGGTCTGCACTTCCATACTATCGCAAACCTCCTCCCTTTGTAGAGACTTCTGGTCCTTCTTATCACCAGGGGGTCCAGCACTTTGAGTACGATACCGTGACTGAATGGCACTTTGGGGTTGACTCACTTGAAAATAAAATGAGCATATTTCGCACATCGGAAGTAAAGTAAGTATTTAAGAATCAGAGGGGTTCTTAATGCTCGTCTCCATAATGTCCAGGTCTCCTTCCTCCTGGCACAACGTATGATCACATCACTCCACCTCTTTGAGGTTGGGAGTTTTCACATGACGTGCTATGGCCATTAGGATGTGAGCAGTAGTGATGTGTGTCACTTTGGGGTGGAAATCTCACCATGCCACTGCCATCCTTAGTATTTTAGATTGTCCAGGTTAGGGAGGGCTGGGTCCCTGAGAGAGCAATGCAGAGCAGAGCCTTCTGCTGACTCTGCATGGAAGTGTGGCATGAGGGAGAAATAAACTTCTTTCATTTTAATCCCCTGCAATTTGGGGGATGTCAGTTATGACATTCTAATAACAACCCATCATAACTAGTACATATACTAAGATGCACTTCATGAGGTGTAGGCATCAGGCATTAAAAGTTACATTAACGGAAAAGTGAAAAATAGCAAAAGGAGAATATTGAATTTATAGACATCGCCTATCCTGGGTCCTAATCATCTCTAGAGTGGGGTTTAAATTAAAATATTCAGAGAATTCTGATAATAGGCATTATCAGAATAATGACCTATTTATAGAATACTTTTGAAGGCTCAAATATTTATAAACCTGAGCATTTTATAATATTCGAGATTCTTTAAAATCTCTCTCATGTAAAAGAGTATCATTAAGGTAACAATAATATTTTAATTGCTTCTTAATAAAGAAAATTAGTAAATTTCGAAAGCCTTAAATCTGTGGTTAATCTGATTAGACATAATTAACTATGTGCACAAGAACAATCTGCCAGTTTATCCACAATATTATACGATCTGTTTAACCCTTAGAGATCGTTAGTCATGTTCCTCCTGATATGGATGGGAAACAGAATTTAGATTCTGAGTACAAACCGAAGCACTATTGCAGTGGAAATCAGGCGCTTCCCTGGGATCGTGAGGGGAGCATTCCAAGGACCCACTCAAGGGATACAGGAGTGTGGTAAGATGGTCTATTGATGTGTAAATCTGCCCCTGGGTCTCCAAGATCCTATCTCCTGCCACCCTTGCATGGAAAAAGTCCAACCATATCCTCGGCAAGGCCAAACCTAAAAGCCAAGGTCCAGAGTTTCTGCTTCATATTAAAGCTTAGTCCTTTGGAGCCCACACCATCTGCTGCTGGCCCTGGTAGCTGCTAGACACACATGGTCTCATTCTCCCTGGTGAGAGACAGAGCGAGAACAAATGAAAAGTGCGGGTCATGAGCGAGAGAGAGAGAGAGAGAGAGAGAGAGAAAGAGAGCTTCTTTATTCCTCTTGTATTATATTAGTCTGTGTTTGAGAAGGTCCAGGTGATTTTTCAAAAGAATAAATCAATTTCCCAAACTTCCACAGGCTTTTCAATGGGTCCATACCCAGGCCAATCCATTGTTCCCCAGGCTAGATTGACAGGTCTCTGTGGTCAAGCGCCTCCCCCTTGTGCCATTTTGAATTCTACTGCCCATGTGCCTATCTGTCCCTGCTCCCCCTGGCAATCTGGTACTGGTGGGTGGAAGTCAAGGGTGTTAATCTCTTTGGATTACACCCTTGGAGAAGCAATGCTGTAATCCCCTGGGGTACAACATTGTAGCTTCCTGGTGAAGCAAATGGGCTCAGGCTACCCACCTTGTTAAGCTCAATGTTTAATTCCCTTTGTACCCCTTCTTGTTAATAATTAGCTAACTACCAATCGCAACAGCACAACTTGTAAGATTGCGTATTACAGATTTGGTGTCCTGTTGCTCAGGAAATACTCTATAAAAGCAGGCTGCTGTGTCAAAGATTTGGCACTTACCTGTGAAGGAGGGCACAAATTTTGTGGAGTTTTGGGAAAAAAATACCCTGACCATTGCTCTGGAGAACTGCTTTGTAAATTGAGTGCTTTAATATGAAATCATGGGTATTTAGTAGAATTATATCCACATAGCATTTTTCTGTTCTTTTTTACCAGACAAATTCCTTCTCCATGGGAGAATTGATAATGGGATATTGACAAATGTGGACATAGTAATGAAGAGTCCCTTGCAGTATGTTTTGTTTTGTTTTTCATCAGGGAATAATCATTGGCTTGTTTTACTGAAAAATGGATCAAAGCAGTTCAGATCTATGTTTCTTTTCAGTTTCTTTAGATGCCGGGATGTCTAGGGGGCTCGAGGAATTTCTGTTTATCTTCCAACCTTGCCATTTTAAGTGAGAAATGCTTAAAAAATGCTTATTTATGACATTGCTCAAAAGCTGCACTCTCTGGTGTGTAATACCTTATGTGCATTTTTGTTGTATTGCTAATGCACTTTTTAAACTCCCAGATTACCTTGGAATATGTTGTTCTTGATTCCCTGACTCATAAACGAGCATTAGAATGGGAACAACGTAAGAGTCCAGCATGAGAGTTGCAACAGCCACAACCCAGATGAAGCTCTATGCAGGAGGAAACTGAAATGGGGTGTGTGTGTGTGTGTGTGTGTGTGCCTGTGCATGTAGACACACGTGTATGCATGTGTGAGGGGGGGACAGTGTTTCCACTCTCAGCCAGAAGAGAGCAGAGATGATATCTACTGAGGAAACCAACAGAGAAACTCTGACAACATGACCCCACCAAGACTTACACTGTGTAAATGTGGAGAACTGGCCTCCTATTTGTTCTAAGGGTAGTGCAGTGTTAAGTTTAGAGCTAAAATATTTAAAATTATATAAAACATGTACACCTGTTTGGCACATAGTAAGCATTCAATAGATATTATCTATGCACAGCTATTATTCTAGCACACATTTTGTCTATGTCAATACACCAAACGATAATGGGGCTTTGGAACACTGCCACTCAATTGCCTTCCCACCCCTCTCTCCTGTACATGGACACACCACAGGCACATTCATGGACAGAGTGACTGGGACCAAATGCTTGCTCATTCAGTGAGTTCAGTCCTTAATGCATTGTACATGTAACTGGAACAGGAGACGGTTTTCAAATATGAAACAAGTGAAAAGAAGGGTCCATGGGACTGTGATACAGGAGAAGAGATGGTCTCTATCTTAAACAGTCACAGAGGCATGCCACTGTGGGGGCACGGTTCAAGGTTCAAGGTGAGGAAAGACCACCACTTAAGGTTGATCACAGGATGTTAGAGACAATCAGCCTGAAGCTGGCTACTGATGAGTATCAGAAGCATGATCAGCACAAATAAAGGATAACAGAGACCGGTCAGACTCTGACATTTTCTAGGACAGTGGAGGAGACACCTGCAAAGTCAGTTTAAATTCAGGAAGATAAACTGTTGGGTTTATATGAGAAAGATGTTTCCACTCTAGGGGGACAAGTAGAACCAAGGTAGTGCCAGGAGCCTGATAGCACCCAAACAAAATGAGAAGAATCTACAGAGGGCTAAGGAGGCTTTAAGTCTTGGAAGAGGAATTAAATATAACACCCGGTACCACAGACACCTGTACTTTATCTAGCTATAAGTGTTTGCTACTGCAGTTGTTTTTTTCTCATTTATTTCCATGTCTTTGTGAGTCGGGCTTCTAAACCTTCAGAATAATGATAGAAGTGATAGTTATGTCAGGAGAAAGCAAAGCTTTTCCACGCCTCTCCCAAATCCCATCCAAACTCTTGCTCTGCCTCCGAACTTTCCACTATGTCTTTTTTGGGTCAGTGTATGGTACAGCAAAACTCAGACTCAAATTTACTTACCACACTCTTCAAATTGAGATGTCATTGAGCACCGATGCTTTTTATGGGGCCAGGACCAAAGATGCTATGATGATATGCCCATGTGATAACTTCTGGACACAATGCTTACATTTTAATAAGAATTTCAGTGGACAATGCCTTCCTCAATGAAATGGATCCAATGGTAGATGTTAGATGTCTTGGGGCATTTATTTCTTTTAATGTGCCTTAAATTTCAACATGCTGCCACCTACCTATTCTACCCATGTATAGGCACAGCCCTGACCATGGGAGTCCTTGTCCTTAAGTTCCAAAATCGATCCTCCGAACTCTCTCTGGACATGGATCTACCAGGGGATCTGAGCCAGGGCTTTGCACAGGTCTCCTGGATGCTGCTGTGCAGAGTAGCCTTATGCACTTCCACCCTGGCCTTGTGCTCAGACTGTTCTCCACACCTGTGCCCTTCTGGTGTCAAAGCATTTCTTGAGAACGTGGGCCATGTAAGTGAAGCCAACCAAAGTGCTTATTTTAACTGACAGGTAAAAAAATCAGGAAACAGTCTTATAACTCTAAATTAGTATTTTAATGCCATGTAATGTTTTATTTGGGCAGAGGGATAAAAATTCAAATTCCTTGGCATGGAATTCCTCTATAAGGCTTCGTAAAACATCGTCCAGCTATTTTTTCTGCATCATTCTTAATTGTCTTCTCCTGTCCAGGTGCACTCAAATTCTCACCATTCCTTAGACGGAATTGTTCCTTCACAAGTCACTCTTTGCCTTAGAAACACTACCCAATATTCTTGGAATGGACTTTTGCCTCTTATTTTCTGGAAATTTTTGATTTCTTTTCTCAATTTAAAAGTAATGCCTCCTTCTCTTTACGGGCTTTTTTTGCAAGGTCACAAGTTGCCCTGTCAACTGAGCTCCCACCACCTTTGCTCATGGCTTGACTGCATTATTTATGCAAATGTTCCACTGGTACCTATTTACATGAATGTCTACGCTGCTACCCTGTGTGCTCCTAGTGTGGAGGACCGCTGTTTTATTTGGTTTTGTATCCTTAGCACCTAACATAGTGTTGTCTCCCCTAGAAAAAAACACACAAAATAAATGCAGTAAATGCTAGTGTCATGAATGACTAAAAATAAAAAATATAAAATAGTCTTGATGTAGAAAACATCTGTCTTGACCCGTGAGGTAAGGTACACCACAGAGCATGAGAGAGGAAAAAAAGTAATCCTGTCATAAAACGCTCTATTTAAAAAGCCAGCCCTGGCTGGCATAGCTCAGTGGATTGAGCGCGGGCTGTGAACCAAAGCATCGCAGGTTCGATTCCCAGTCAGGGCACATGCCTGGGTTGCGGGCCATGTCCCCAGTGGAGATCACATGAGAGGCAACCACACGTTGATGTTTCTCTCTATCTCCTTCTCCCTCCCTTCCCCTCTCTCTAAAAATAAATAAATAAAATCTTTTTAAAAAATGCTAAATTAAAAAAAAAAAAGCCAAAGTATATTAAAAACTGTCAAGCTTTAGAAACAGTTCATTTGAAAACCCACCTCTACTACAAATTACTACTTGAAGAAGAGACACAATCCCTGAAAAATGATTATCGGTTATTGAGCAACCAGGATTTTCAAGTTACGTTCAAGCCACAAGCTGGGAGATGCCTAAGTGAGGGGGACCTGTTGAAGACTGCATAAAATTGGCATTTTTCTTATTCTCTGACACTAAGGTGCTGAAGTATGCTGTCAGGCAGCAACATGCCCGTGGATGGTAACTTGGCCGGGCAGGGGAGAAACCCCAGGTAACACTTCCGTGATTACATCTTCATTACTAAACAGAGATCTATATCTAGGGCAGTTTATTGCTTGGAGTTATTTGTCATATGCTGGTATGATGCTCCAGTACTGTTTTCCTTGTTCAGTGTTAATAGTGGAGTTTAGTTTGAACCGCATTTGGTAAAGAGTCTAGTCTATGTCCTCAATTCCAAAGCGATGAGTGAATGCATGTGAAAGAGTTAGTTAAACCAGATGTTGTGTGTGGTAGAATTAAAAAGCCATTGAAATGCAGTACAATTTTTGAAAGATGTTTTAGGTGAATGGTACATATAAATTTATATTAACTATAACATACTATGGTTCATATCTAAGTAAAGTATTATTTTGTTATTTCTTTTATCAATCCTGCTCTTGCCAATGCATACAAATATTTTAAGCCAATTATAATGAAAAGTAGGTCAGAACTAAATTATGTGTAATAATTTTGGCTAAAGAGTAATCATCTCAAATTTAATTAATTAAAACATTTTGTCAAGAATAAAAAGTGGGATAATATGTCCTCCCATTTCCACGCCCACCAAGTTGTTTTAAACAAAAAGACTCTTTAATCACATTTGTAATTCATGGCAATGTATTTTTAAAAATTTATACTGGACTTATAACACTGCATAAATATTTCTTAGTCTTGACAAATGCCTACACTCCTCTCCACAAGTTGACTTTTTTTAGAAGAGTTGATCTGAGCCAAACGGAAACAATTGCCAGGAAGCAAAATTGCAATGGATTGAGAAAATGCTCCAGAGGTTGGCAACTTTGCAGCTTATTTTGCACATCAGAACCAAACGAAGAGAGGTAAAGAGATTCCATGAAGTCTGTTGGAAATAAAGAAGATGGGAGAAAGCGAAGCAGGGGCATCTCTGGTGTTAGATAAAAAGCGAACAGACTGACACATACTCCTTCTGTATGGTGGGTACAGGAGAGCTAATAATGGACCTTTTACAGCACACAGAGATGGTGCGCAGGGGATACCAGGACAATGAAGTTCCTATGGGCTTGTGCTCCGAGGGGACTGGGGAAGAAAATTACTCTGACATTTTGAAGATATGTTATTTTAGATGCACAAGACACTAGACAATTTCAAAGATTAAAAATTGACCTTTGTCAAGGAAGCTACAGGCCAAGGACATGACTACCCACCCTGCCCCACTCTGAGTTAGAAATTTTTCCATTCAGACCACCTGTGTACTCTGGTGTCCTGGTTTGGGAAGCCCACCATGTAGACCCCTGAGCTTGTCGTGCTGAGCCTGTGGACCCTTTTTCATCCACAACCCCCTAGCCCACACGCTCTCTTGTTTTGCAATACAGCTCTGCTATATTGAGTATTTGACAGTCTGTTTTTAGTGTTCTAAATTTGGTGAATAAAAGATTTTTAAATTCTTTAAAAACCTATAAGCCCTTCAGAATCAAAGACACTTTTTTACCTGCGCAGCCCAAGATAGAAAATAAAGATCACTGCCTACCGTGAAATCAAACAAGTGGGAAGGCGTGTGTTCCAGAGCAAGAGGAGAGCAGGGTCCTGTCTGAAGTCAGGCCAAGGCTCCTGCTTCCAACACAAATGCCACCAGAGCCTAGGAAACGCAGCTGACAGAATGTCAGTGAGCTAACATAATCTGTGTAATATATCAGGGCAGGTGAAAGGTTGTACGGCTGCTGGTGCCGACGGCTTAATTCCATTAGGTGAATGAAATTTCATCTGTTTCCTGGCTGAGATGCACAGTTAAGTGTGGCAGAGAGTGCAAGTTGCTTTCCTAACCATCATTCTCTCCTTCCTTACTAGCAGAACTCTCATTTGATTATTAGTGGCAATGTACCCAGCTAAAAGACTACATTTCCCGGACTTCCTTGCATCCAAAAGTAGGTATTAAATAACTGGGTAGAGCTTCCAGGAAAGACACTTCAAAGGGCCTATGTCAACTGGAAGCATAGACTCTTCCACTCCTTCCTCCTTCCTGCCTGGAACGCAGATTTGATTACACACAGGTGAAATTGAGGCTACCTGTTAGGCTGTGACGGACAGAGATGGGAACGTGGGCTCCTGGCGGCAGGAAGCCCCATAGAAACCCTGGATGGCCTACTCGGCACGTGCTGCTGACCGACACACACCAGCACAAAGGCCCTCAGCTCAAACTTCCTGAACCACCTCTCATAGCTTCCAAGGCAACTTAATAATTTCCCACTAAATGCTTCTTTAGGGATGATTAGCTTACTTTTCTAAAATAACTAAAAGCATCAAGCCATTTGTTTAAAAGGAAAAGGTAGCCTAAAGTGCATTTTTAATCTGTTCACAAGGGGAAAGTTCTCAAAATGGTTAGTCTTAAGAGATGACAAATCACATTTCCTATTCAGGAACACGGTAGCTTTATAAGAAAATGACACCCAAGACCTTAATTTGAATGGTAACACTTACAAGATGGCTGAATGCAGTCTTCGAATAGAGGAAAAAGACCAAAACTGGGAAAATATCACAGAACCCACATAGTGTGGGAGACCAGTATGCATAAGGAGAGTATGGCAAAATCAGAAATCCACCCTCTGAGAAGATGTAGACCATAGAAAGAAATGGGAAACTATTTGAGAAGACTGGAGTGAGGAGGTCCACCACTTGAGAGATAAGAAAACCTTAATGTTCCTCTAAATTAAAAAAGGATTCAGAGCACTGGCTGAGAGACAAAAACATTAACTTGCTGTATTATTTTCCAGTACATTTTTATTCTCACACGACGTTGATCTTCACAGAGCAGAGACCAAGACCCTATTGTTCGCGACTCCATCCCCCAGTACAGGTCCACTTTTGGTGTGGTCCATCAAGGAAGACCACACTCTGGTCCTTGAAATGTATGGATAAAACGACACCAATTATATTTCTCTGGTACAACCATTGACCTATTTTCTGTTTGAATGTTCAATTCAGTCATGGAGTCCACTGAATTTTAACACCAGAATATTGACATCGGAATGCTTCAAAACCTCACCATGAACAATTTTCAGTAGTTTATTTTCCTCCAAACAACAAAAGGTACTTCAGCAAACAAAGACAAGTTCCATTCAACAATTCTTAATATAAATTTCTCCTTCCCGTTTCACTCTTCAGTATGAAAAGACACACTATGTAGACCAAGGTTATTTGTTCATTGTAAGAGAAAAAAAATCCCTCCTCTTATGCCAAGGTTGAGTTGTAACTGCCAATTAGAGACCAAGTACATGGAGTACTCTTCTGGGTCTCTTAATGCCTCTCGACCACTGCTTATTGCAGTAGATTGTAATAATTAGTGCCATAAGCACAAGTACCAAAATGAGGGGGTTGCGCTAGGTGGTCTCTAAGGTCCCTTCCCACATTAGAATTCTAGAAGTTGGTGAGCCTGAACCCGATAATAGGTTTCAGGATGTAATACATATATGCCTGGGGACAATTTGCACATTTGAAAGATGGGTCCATTTTATTAACTTGACTCAGAAATATAAACTTAAATGAAAAGTAAGTGCTGGTGAAACACCAATAATAATATGTGAGTCTACAGCATTTTACCTTCTACAAAGAGCTAGTGTATACACATCATTACATGTAATTCTCAATAGCATTGTGAAGAAGTTCTTGGGCCAGGATTTACTCACACCTTTGGCAAACTTGTAGAAAATTTAGTAGTTTTGGATTCTCCTTGGTATTCTTACTCTATCAGTGATGCTAAGGAGTCTCTGTTAGGGAGCAGAGAACAGGGACCTAAGTTCATATGAGTTTGGAAGCCCCCTAAGGGCAAGGACCATCTCCACCTTCTTCACCCTTGTATCCTTAACATCTGACCCAATGTTTTACCAAAGTTATGCTCCAGAATGAAAAAAAAAAAACATACACAGCTAGTTGTATGTCAGTCAGTGGTAAGCACCAAGAAGAAAAATTTTAAAAAGTCAGGAGAGGAGAAGAAGAGGCAGAATATTTTAGATAGAGAAGTCTTGAGGAGGTGCCATTTGGTAGAGCTGAGTAAGAAGTGATATTTGGGGGACAGTTTTCCAGACATAGGGAAGCAATGACACAAAGGCCCTGAGGTCAGAGTGTGCTCAGCCCGTTTGGAGGACAGCAAGGACTCCTGGGACTGGAGCGGAAAGAAAGCAGCAAGGAGCCTTAAGAGATGAAAACACAGAGGTAGTGATTGGAAGGGCAGGTATTTAGGGCATTGATGAGGCAACACAAACTGTCGCTAAATCCACTTTCATATATGACTGTGGAAATAAAATAATGAAAAAAGCAAGTAAATTGGGTATTTTCCCACTTGCTTAGTTATAATTTTTTCTCTTGCTATACACCCTTTCAAGCCATTTTAGAGCTTTCTAAGAAAATTTATCTTTTACACAAATCCCTACCTACTCCAAGAGTTAAGTATTCAAAAATTTCACCTACTTTCAAGTTTCTATTTTCTTCTTTTTTTCTCACCAATGGCTCTGAACTTCCTTTTGAAGGTAGGGTTTGAAGACCACTGAAGATGAACCAGCCTTTTCCAAAAGGTATTTCCCCAAATGTCATTTCTGAAAAAGACATGAAATATCCTCTCCTCAGATAAATTTCTGAAATGTTATACATTCTATTCCTTCTCAAAATTTCACACTGCCTATGGACAATTTACAAGCTCTGAGAAGTCTTTCAGTTTATAAGACACAAACTCAGAATTCCCTAAACATATTTTACCCTGAAGCTTTTAATTTTTTTCACTGAAAATCCATTAATAATATATACTCCAGCTATCTCTGGGCCAAAGCTACCACTGCCTTTAACCTATTTTCAACACACTAAGTCGGTATTACATCTTCATCTGTCCATCCATCTAACCATCTATTTATTTGTTCATTTTTATAGTTGGACTAGACACTGGGAACAAAATGATGAATGAATGTTTAGTCCTTAGCTCAAGGTCCTGCAGTCTAATGGGGGAGATAGTCACATAAAGAAATAACTCAAGTTCAGTGTGATGACTGCAATGACAGGTATATGCATGGACTATTACAGGATCTCAGAGAAGAGGGTACTTAACAATGCATACTATTATCTAAATGGCCAGACTCCCCATACATTCAAGTCATATAACCATGAGAGATTAAAAATATGTTCCAAAACAACAACAACAGAGTTTTCTCTGAAATTATATTAAACGTTCACCTTATTTAGAAAACTTTTAACCCTAGAAGAATTGAGTGTTAGTACTTTTTAGGACGTTACTTCTCATTAGTAATTCTACTCAAATTCAAAAGGAAAAAATATGGTGCCAGTGTACCCCTCTAGAAATTGCAAGATGAGATTCAGATGCAAATTAGAAACAGGAATTTCAATCATCACTGCCACGAGGAGGAACACAGCTGGCCCAGGAGGACACTCTAGGCTTCCCATGTGACTGGTTGTACTTCATGCTAATTCTAAGGGGGTGGCTTACTTCAGCATAGACCACCAACTGTGTCAGAGAATCCTCTCTCAACCATTTGCTCTGATTATTAAATGCTTAAATATCCGCCTTGTTGACATATGTTTCAGTTGATAAATGCAATGTCTTTCTTTGAATTCTGAATTTGACATCATAAATAAATGTGGAGGGGAAATGAAAATAAAAATGTAACAAATATTAAGTGGAATTTTGCTAAGAAGGCAGATTGCCTTTCTAATGTAAACTTAGTACATTTTTAGTCGTTGTGAGACTAAATGCGTGAATTGTCTCCCACCTTATAAAAGCATGGATCTACTGCATTCTGCTAGTGTTTGTTTTTTCCTCAAAATATCTTGGAAGAGAGGATTGTAACATAAATATAATATCTTTCCTCATCACATAAAAGGAAGTGAAGGTGATATTCTAGAGACAGCTATTGGGTAATTGTTATTTCTCAAAATAGTAAGTGTCCCAAGCTTTTCTGCCTAAATCGCAGTGTACACAGAGAAAGGTGAGGCCATTGGCATTTTGCATTGTCTTCCAACAGAGAACATTTATCCTTCGTGATTCACCGGAGCTTGAGTGCATACATGAAAACATTTACAGAACACTTGAAAATACTAATATTTCAGGCCAAAATCTATTAAGATAACCTACCTTCATTTTTGTTTAACTCTTCATGGTTTAAGACACAACTACAGAAGAGATTTTAGCACCCATATTTGAACAATTAAATTAAAAAATTAATTAGAGTAATATTTAATAATTGAGTAAAAATTATTTTAGAATGTTGGTTTGCCACAGCCAAAACAATTTATTCAATTATCCAATTCATTTTATAGTAGATTCATAGATGGCTGGAAGTAGATAACTTGAAAAGTAAACTTTTATAATCAATGATGAAATAAAAAGCTTATCTTAAAAAAAAACATCCCAGTCTTTAAAGCAGAAGTGCTCACCCTTTGTGCAACTGACATTTTGATCCAGATAATTACTTGTTTTTTGTTTGTCTGTGGGGGCTGCCCTGTGCATTGTAGGATATTTAGCAGCATCCCTGGCCTCTACCTATAGGTGCCAATAGGAAGCCAGCCCCCTCTTCCTAGTCGTGGCAACCAAAACATCTCCAGATGTTATTAAATGTCCCCCAGGCAGGAGACCACACTTGGTTGACAGCCACTGCTTTAAAATATAGGTTAACTGTTTGAACCCATGACGACAGAAAGGAGGAGCGTGCAGGAAACTGTTGGTAATTCTCCATATGAGGAATAAGGGAAAAATAGAACCCTCCCTTATGGTCTAGAGGCTGTGTGCTGCGGGCCTCCAGTGGGCGCCATTCACAGAGCTCAGAGGTGAACGTACCTCCTGGCACTGAGCAAAGCTCTGTCTCCGGAACCAGAATCCGTCTTCAAGACTAGAGCTGTGACCATGGTGAAGTGGAAAACAGAAACACTTTCCCTTTGAAGGCCAAGGACAATCATGCAAGGTTGCAGCAGTACGCATCACCTTCGGAGCTCATTCAGACAAGTGGTTGGTTGCGCACGCTGATGATTATTTTTAGAAACACTGGGATTCGTGCAAAAGCAAGGCTCTATCAAAGACAGATAACTGAATCTCTGAGAGCGTCATGGGTCGGGGCCCACTTCACATACCCTCATGAAGACTCTCATCCTTGCTGGCCAGGATTTCACCAACCTCTTGACTGATGGCATTTGTCCAGCCTTCCTCCACACAGCTGTCAGAATGTTCTTTCTAAAACACAGCTCTGAAATGATCTCTGCCCTGGTTGAAATGCTTTGATGTTGCCTTTGAGATAAAGTCCAAGCTCCTTAGGGGACTATATGCTGACTTCATCTTCTCACACCCTCTTTCACACACACCAAGCTCCAAATGTGAATATGTCCTTTCTAGTCTCTCTATTCCTGCTCACTCAGTGCTTCCCTGTCATTGCCACTTCAACATATGCATCCAGCCCGTATTTTTCTATGAAAAAGTCAACAAAGAAACTTTTTGTGTGTTTTCCCCTTCTCCTCCTTCTCCATCCCTTCTTTCCCCTCCTCCTCTTTCTCCTCTCTCTCTCTCCTTTCTCTCTTTCCACACAGGCATTTCCTTGTGTCACTACAACTCTGCTTTAACAATTTTATACCCTACCATCTCTCCTCTGCTATTTTCGATAACTGCCCTCCCTCTCCCCTACACTTTGTTCTCCCTCCATGTCTCTGCATATTCCTTCTTCAGGTGATTACTCTTCTTTTGTAAATGCACGCACTCGCAGTGTTCCAACATCGGTCCACCCTCTTCTCACTCTCCAGGTGTTCCCTGAGCGACGTGATGCTTTGGTGCTGGTGACTACCACATCGGTACCCCTGGCCTCAGGCCCTCTCCTGAGCACCAGCCCCCTACTACCCAATGTCTGCAAAGCAGTTTTCCTAAATATCTCACTCGCAACTCTAATTCAATATGCCCTCAGCCTCGCCCTTCTTTTCCCACAGGCTTCATCTTTCTGTTCTGTTCTCTTTCTCACTGAAACACCAACCACCCTCATCAGAAATCTGGGATTTCACCCAGAATGCTTTCTCATCATCCATGTTTAATTGGTAGCCAAATCCATTTGACCTTATCTACTCACACTTGGTAAAGTATATTATTGTCTAACAGTATGATATATACCTGAAACTAATGCAAAATATTGAATAGTATTAAATGTAAATTGTAAAAAAATTAAATGTAAAAAAAAGATCTCTCATCATTTTTTTGTTTGTTTTGTTTTTTGTCACTGACCTTATCTGGCCTCTGTTGAGGGCTGTGCTGGGATCTTTCAGGTCTTTACCCTCCGTACTCTGTGCTCTCAGGCTTGGTTGATCCAATCTATTCTTTACCTTACTGCTGACATAGCAATTCTGGCCATGTCCATCCTCTGTCTAAAGTCTTTCCAGGGCTCTTTATTAATTGCCCAGAAGGCATAGCTCAAACTTTTTGCCATGGTAGACCAGGAAAATGGAAACATCATTATATATAAACTATAATCTCTACCATAACAGCTCTTATTAAATGGATATATGTAGGGTAGGGCAAAGGACACCCATGTATATTCAGAGCAAACAACACCCACGTATCACATATCACCACTAACTTCTTTTTCAGCTTCATCCATTGCCATAAAGCCTCTTTTTTTGTGCACCTTACAGTCTAGCTCTGTGAACTCTTTGCAGATTCTGGACTGTGCAATACTACCTCATGCTCTTGTGGCTTTTCTATCCCTGTGATATTGTTTCCTCCTCCACCCTCCCAACCCTTTTGCCTTTCTTGGAAGACACACACTTTAATGCTTTGTTCACATACGACTTCTTTCACGAAGACTTGCCTAACTTGTTTCATCAAATGGGCTAGAGTTTTCTCTCTTTCTTTTCTATTTGCACTATACTCTCTAAAGGCGATGCCATTGCAGCTACAATTCTTATTTCAATTACATGACTTTACTTACTTCCTCATTTGCTACTTTGTTAGGGTAGTTTAATTTCAGGGAAAGCTATGTATTACCAATTTCTAATAGCCACTCTAGCACCCACAGAACAGAGACATTCAAAACTATTTTTTAAAAAAATTATGAAAAATCGGTTGATTTGATGAATTATAGGAATGTACCAAACATTTTAAAGTTTATTACAAATGTTCATTTGCTGGTTCTAAAACAATTTTCAAAGCTTATTTCTTGATATCTATAGATAAGAAACAAAATGCACGATGCATTATATTGACAACTGTAACAGCATAAACAATAAAACATCATAAAAATAAAAAAATAAACTGAGTGAAAAATGTTTAATTCCAGTCTGATATGGACATCATCTTAATATCAAGTTCTGGCAGCATTACAATGTATAATCAATGTGGCATCACTGAGAGACAAAGAGGAAATAAGTAGAAAACAAAGGAGTTCTCTAAAGAAAACCCAAGGTGATGGACTTTCCCACCACTTCAAAATGTTTACTAAGGGAGGGCTAACCATGGTTGTTTTCTACTTTCCCATCATGCCATAATTCTAGTCAAAGGAATAAAGAACCTGCACATCTTACCCAAACTTGTTCTCTAAAATAACTGAAACAAGCAGAAATAAGTCAAACTAACACTTTTTCTTAAGTTATACCCTTTGAGTCCTTCAAAAGAACAGAATCATACAATGAACAAAAATCGAGGCTAACAGCTGAGACAAGGCTGGTGCCACTTAACATTTATAAATTAAAGCTGCCATTCATTTTTCTATTGTAAGGACCATCATGAGGTTTGCTTCCAGAAAGTGTTATAGCTCTGAAAGTAACAGACACTATAATTAAGACAGAAGACTTGACTTTAAGAAAATCAATGTTTAGAGCCGATGATACATATTTTATCACACCCCCAAAATTCCATGCCTCAGGGTGATTGGCATCACAAGAGCCAACCACTTAGATAACTCACTTAATTTTTATATAACTCACTAATTACCTATCATGTAGACATGACTATCAGTTAGACATAAAAGAACATTCTCTGATAGATGACTAATCAGTGAAAATTACTGATGAAGAGGATTTTAGAATTTTCATCTTGGGAGAAATCTCGAGGCCGTCATGTGGCGGTGCCCTCAATGACTTCTGCTCTGGCTGAGGGGGCAGAATGTCATGGGGATTTCCATCACGCCCAAGTCAAAGTTTTCAGCTGTGGGCATGGGCCTGTATTGGCAGAGTTTGCATAGCAGCGTGGTGACTGAGACAGACATGGTCTCCACACAGAAGGTGGGGAAAGGAGAGAGAAACAGAAGGACATGGTCCAACTTTATTTGGGGCCAAATACTGCAAGACTTTGGCAGAGGAATGCCAGCTTTGCTTGGCGTTTTGAGAACACGGGCAGCAAGGTCTCCAACCCCTTCTGTACCACCATCTGCCTCAGTCGTGCTACGGGAGCCATATGTGACAGTAATCTCTGAAAAGCTGCACTATTTTGACTTTTGATATCTGCTATGTAATAGTATGGGGGAAATATTGCCCAAAATGTAACTGTTTGCATATTATTTTTTTAAAAACCAGCTGGGGAATGAGATTATAATGGAAATATCATTAATATCAATTGCAAGATTAAAAACAAAACACCATAAGAACCCCATATGAACTGGAAATCATTGAAATATGTGGCGTTAAGCAGGGGTGAGCAGTATATACAGGATCAACAGTATTTGTGTATCGGTCAATAGAAAATAGGTGTGTTAACCAATAGTTGCTGATTGCTCACCTCAAATATAGGCCATGGCCAGAAGCTGACAGATGATCGTTCTTTAACCACAGTTTCAAATAAAAGTTTTCACGGAATTCAGTTGGCCTTTCAGGTATTAGCTGCTATTATGAGTTTTCATGTATATGTTGTATCATTGTACTGCACTTGGTTTAACCCTTAGGCCCTTTAGCGTGACCACTGTGTCTGTGGTTACACAGAAAAAAAAATATGGCTCATATTAGTGCTCAGGGCCAGGAAATCCTGACTCCAGGGTTTGGAATAATAAGAACACTGCTATTACAAGGTTAGCATTTATAAGTGCTGAATATTCTAACCAAATGTTTGTAGCCTTCACATTCTGGCTGTCAGAGGGATGCACCTGCATTTCATTACCTGACCCCCAGAAACTCCACAGAAAGACTCAAAAATCAGGCACATGAAGAAGAGAGTCTTTTTGGTCTTTTGTGTAGAAATCTCAATGTCTTTGATGGGAGCGGGTACAAATAATAAGGAATTTCAGCTCAGTCTTACAAGGCTTCGGGGGTGACTGCCCCTGGACTCACATATTAAATAGTGATACATTCAGATTGGAAGACCCAGCCTCATAAGAAATGGTGACAGGGCATAGATCTTCCTATTACTACGTAAAGTTCTTCAGCAGTGTAAGCTCTTAGGTCCAGAAAAGAAAAAAGAATTTACCTTGTTCTTTTTGGAAAAGGCATATGGACAAAACAGCACATTTTTTTTAGAGTTTTGATTTAATTAAATGTGGTTGCAAATTCTATCCTTTCCACTTAAAAGTTATGTATTCTCCATTTCTCTGAATCTTTGAACCCCGATTTCAAATGGAAACAGTGATATTATACGGTTCACATTGGTACTATAGAAATTAGTGTTATGATATAAATTACAGGCATTTAATTATGGGCCCCAAAATATCTATCTGCCTATCTATCCATCTATCTATCTATCTATCTTAGAATAAATGCTAGTTTTCATCATCCTCCAGTTTACAGCGAGTAGCAGTCCAGACCCCAGTAATCTTAATGATGATCAAGAAGGAAATACCTTACCCTACCATGCCAGTAAGCAAACTGAATTCCCCCAGCAAGATGCCTAATACTTTGTTGGGTAAATGTTAGAATCAGTGTGCACCCCATCAGAACATGGTCCTTTCTGGCAGTAGACACATACAGGACATTCAGTCCATAAAGCAGAAGAGTTAAGGTCAGCTGATGAAGCCCACACTCCACCGTCAACACTCTCCATGCCCTTCGCCCACGAAATGAGCAGCTATACCCGATTCTTTTGTGTTATCCCAACATTTGTTTCCTGGTGAAGGTGGGAAGAGAGTAGAGGCAGAGACATAGGAGAGGGAGAGAGGGCACTAAAAGAGCTTATTTTAGTCACAAACACTGCTTACAAAAATTAGGCATAAGATGATCTTTTGAGCAACTTCGTTTAAACACCATTGGAAACGTTGGCAGAGACAGGAACAACAGCTCCGACCGTAGCTCCCCTCCCGGAGGCCAGGTACCTTTCCCAGACACTGAACCACTAATGGGAAATTAAAGGCAATAAAACAACAGCTGGAATGCCATAACTGACAAGGTTTATATTGTACTCGGAGCAATTCACACTTAAAGAATTTCCTTTCCAATCACAGGCATGTTTCTTTCTCTTCAGTGTTCAGGTTGATAGCCCCTCTCTTGGTGAAGTGGTTTTCTCTTTGTATAATGGAACAAAGCTGATCTCATCATAGTTCTGCCCCAGAAAATCTGAAGAGCTCTGCCCTCTCCTTTACCCTTGGCTGGCAGGTTTGACTAGAGGAAGGGAAGGAGCACCTGCGTGTCTACTGTATGAACACTGTGTATTTGATGCTCCCAACTAGTGCTATTTTTTCTATTTTGCCCAATGTCATGGGCGTTATTTTTCCAATTTCATGAGTAACTGAAGTTCAGAGTAGTCTCAGGGATAACTATTTCTGTCTTTTCACAAAAGTGCTGATGTAAAGTCAGATTCTGTAGTGGCAAAATAAGAGTGAGTTACTAGAATCCACTGAGGAGAAATCAATCAATTTACATCAAATGGTGGTAACAATGATAACAGTAATAGCTAAGATTTACTGGGAATACTTCATGTACCCACTACCATACTAAGTAAGCTACCTGAATTAATTCATTTGATTTTTTTATTTATGTAGGTCCTTTTTACTATTATAATTCTTATTTTACAAAGAAAGCAACTGGGGCTTATAGAGTTAGATAATTCATTTTGGACTTTGGGCAGTAAGCAAAAAAGCCAGGATTTAAATCTAGGCGGTCTGAACCCCAGAATCAGTATGAGACCTCTATATGGCTTTTCAAATATAAATAAATTCGTAAGTATGTGTGCATAGAGAGAGCCATGGTCATTCTTGTCTGTCACTCTCACTGTTATTGGACTATGCTTTCTTGACTGAGAGAAAAAAATGTCCAGTTATAGCCACCTCATTGGGAAAACTGGTGGAAATATGTTGCACTATTGAATGTCGTCTGTGAAATGTGTCACATCTGAAAAAATGTTAAGATCTCTGCCTAATGGGAAAAGCGGGTGGTAAACAGATGGTCACAATACCATCTGTCTGGTAAATACTGTGATAGGAGCATGTGCTCACGGGATCACGAGACAGCCAAGACAAGGTTGCCCACAAGAAAGTTTCCTTAAAGGGGGAAATGCTTGGGTTGTATCTTAGAGGGAGGGTTCGCCAGGCAGTGAGTGGGAGGAAAAGCAGCAACACAGAGGGCAAGAAATACAAGACAGGGAGTCTCTGGGCAGTCAGCGTGGGGAACAGCACGGTAACGTGTGTAGTCAGGGAGGCTCGGGGTCAATTAAAGGTGAACGATGGTTGTTGTTCTTGTTTTTGCACAGCTGAGTGATTTGGACCTCATTCTCTATGAAGTAACTGGGAACCTTTTAAGTACTTAAATTTGGGGGATGATGTGATCCTAACTGCATTTCTGCACAATTATTCTAGACAATATATCAAAGAAGAATGAACGAAGGGAGAGACAGAAGACAGGAAAGTCATAAAGGAGGAGATAATTCTAAGTCACCTATAAATACCAGTGCAGGTAAGAGAGACCACAGGCCTGAGCTAAAATCCTGTGGGGAGGTAAAAGGAAGAAAATCTATTTAAAAATGAATCTCAGAATGTGGCATTGATAGAGCTTGCTGACCAATTTGGTATGGTGGTTGATATAGAAGCAAGAATATAGAAGGGAGGGGGTTGATTTCAAAGACGAACACAAGTTGGCTTATCTGAGCGACTGTATGGACTATGAAGCTGTTTCTGATGAGAAATGAATGAGAAAGACAAGAAGCTGGGCTGGGGAAAAGGTTTTCACCTTAACAAGACAAGAAGATGCTCACGTAGAGAATCTGAGAAGTAGGCAGAAGACCGGGTCAGAGTAGAAGACAGGAAGGACGCAGGGGCAAAATGTAAAGCTGTGGGTGTCACTGCTGTGTAATTGATGGTTAAACCCTTGGGTGGTGAGGTTCTTAAAGAGCCTGCAGGGTGATAGAGAAAGGGAACTGATAAGGAGGCTAGGCTACATGAAACTATAACAGCTATTTCAGGCGAAAAGGCCAGGGAGAGAGTGGAAATCAGCAGCTTAAGAAAACCACTAAAGAAAACTAATGAAATAAGAAAACCACCAAGACCGACCTCCAATAATTCAAGAGAAGAGGAATTTTCAGTTGAAAATTGTCAGCTGTGTCAAATACCTTGGGTGGGTCACTTGATCAAAGGAACAAAAACAGTGCATTGGAGTTTGGCAGAGCGGAGACCCCTGGCGAACGTGAGGAAAATGACGTTCCTGGCTCTGCGGAGGTTAGAGGAAGGTGGTGGCAGTTTGAGCGCTGAAAAGGGGGAAGGAAATGGGGAAGGTGAATGGAGACTATGTGTTTCACTCAGAAAACCGAAACAAGTTCTATACACCTCCAGTTCAACAAGACTTGACATTTAAAATATTTCTTATGTGTTATAAGCAAGTAACTACATTATTTATATGTTATTTCAATAATTTCATCTTGTTAATATATTTTCATTGAAATCAATTTTTATTCATTTTTCAGTGCATAAGCTTTTAAATTACATCCTCAAGGAAATGATATATACAGGTGCAATTCCCAAATTCCTTCTTCAAATTCTATCACCTTTATTGATCTTTTGATATTTATTTTATCCTAACAGCCATTAGTCTGTATTTAGGACTCTATGAAAATGTTTATGATTCTCACTGGTTTGTGAAATTTCTTTGATACCATTATCAAATCCTGCTTGATGTCGCCCCAGTCCTGGTCCCAGTTTCAACACAATCCATAAAATGATTCACCCCAACCTTCTGAGCACTTCTTCCAAGCACTTCTTGTTCATGCACTCCATTTTCTTTTTACTCTCAATTGCATTATAATATGCTACTACTATGTATATAATCATCTGATTCTATTCAGTGAAGAAAGTAATACATCTTTGAAATAAAACGCCATTTATGCATTGTCATGTAGAAACACACAGAGCATTTTGCTAACATAATTTTTCATTCATTTTCAACCATGTACTCTATAGACCAAAAAAATGGGCCTATATTGGGACTGCTTGGTTGTGCTACCCAATCAAGTTGCCAGCAAAGCAAAACAATAGGATGTGTATCTATTTGGTTCAGGTATCACTCTGATAATACCTTAAAATTTATTCACTTGAGGCTTTATAAGAACAATGGAAAAATACTCATCCGTAAGAAAAGATGAAATACTGGCATTTGCAACAACATGAATGGATCTTGAGAATATCATGTGAAGCAAAATAAATCAGACAGACAGGGACAAGAACCATATGATTTCACTCATGTGTGATATAAAACAGAAAACAACAAATGAACAAACAAAACTAGCAAAAAAAACCCCTCATAGTCACAGACAACAGCATGGTGGTTAACCAGTGGGGGAAGGAAATGCGGGGGGACGATGCGGAGGGCAAAGGGGTCAAACACATGGCGACAGAAGGGGACTTGCCTTTGGATGGTGACGCTGTGCACATAAAACCTGTACAATTTTATTAACCAGTGTCACCCCATTAGATTTAATAATTTTTTAAAAGAGCAACCAAAATATTATTTGTAAAGAATAACTACATTATAGAGTAAATTCTGCATATTTCAACTAAGACAACTTAAACACAGATAGGTGTAGCAGCTTACAAAGAGTAGTCAACAGTGACCTTGCTCTGATCCTGCACTTCACTGTAGGGATGCAAGGGTACTGTTGGAACCCATAGATGGACTGCCCATAGATGGACTGCTCTGGGGGCCATCTCGGCCTGCTCCTACGTCTTCTCACCTGTTCACCCTCTAATGAGCCTGATCCTTAGTGCCCCGGGCCAGTCCAAGCCAGACTGACTGCATCTGGCATTTCATGTGATATTCTTATTGTAGAGATATCTCGAAGTCTTCACATGTAAGCTTCAGAGTTCAAACTTTGCTATAAAGGCTACATAGACAAAGTCATACATATAATTAAATAATTCGTTGCTTCTCATTCATTTCCAAATTGTTAGTTCATTAATCCATACAGAAGAACACTACAGTTTGACATCCTTTAAATCTCTGCAAATGTCCTCTGTTCTGTTTCTGCTACGAGAGAAGTTTTTATGTCTCTGTGACTTCGGGATAGAAAGGAAGTATTCTGAGCTTATCAGTGCAGAGGAGATTGCTTTCCATTACTCAAAAGTCCTTTTCTCCATGGTTATTTCCTGCCTCCTACTTCAAATGAACACTCTGACAAGTTAAACAATTTTCTCATTCATCTTTCAACAAACACTTACTGACCATGATTTTGGAGTATGGAGTCAAGTAAAACAACCTTTCCTTCTCTTAAGGAGCCTACCTTCTAGCTGGGGAGAGAGACAAGGAGATCAATAATTACAGAACAAGTGCAAATTCTACTAATCAGGGTTATACACCCTTTGAAATGCAGCCCAGAACAACATAATTATTTTAGAGAGGAGTCAGAAAAGGATTCTAAGAGCAGTTGATGTTCTACCTCATTACTGAAGGATGTGATGGAATTTTCTAGAAGAAATGAAAAGAAGACCCCCAGAGAAAGAGGAGACTGTGTGCAGAAGTTTTAAAAAACACGGCGTTGAGGAAAGAAGAACTTCGCATGTGAGGCTTTACAAAGTGTAGGATACTTGTATATTGCATAAGGAGACTGTGCTCACATATAAGTTATGTACGTGTTTTAAAAAAGGAAAGTAAAACACAGTCCCACAGACAGCATGGCACCTTCGAGTACTTCTGTTATTATTAAGTGACACATGCACGCCAGGGAGGGAGGGAGCTAAACCTGGAACGCTAAGCCATGGCCACCAGGTGTAAGGAGATCTTACCTGCCCATGAAAAACATCTCTAAATGTTTCTTGAAAGTTTCAACAAGACAATGAAAGACTTTAAAGAGAACATAGTATTGTTTAAGTTGAATTTTAATAAAATTATTTTTTTAAAAAGCATGGGAAGGGTAGTAGGTGGTTTATGTTGGAAAGAGAGAAGCCAAAAGATGATGCTACAGGAGAACAATGCTAAGGACCTGAGTTATTACAGTGAAAGGAGAGAAAGATAGGGATTAGATCAGACAGATAAAGAGGTGGAGGCCAAAGGACTGAATGATGGATTTAATATGCCACCCCTCAGTATGGTTGGGGTGGGTATAGGACAGAGGATTCTCTAGTTTGTACAAGTGACTACTGTCAGTCACCACAAAAGAACTAATAGAGATGGGGCAAATTTAGGGAAAAAAGGAGAAGCTTGTTGTTGAGGGGTTGGATTTTTATGTTTTATAGAACACCCAAGGGGAGAGGCCAATTAACATTCAGAGAAGACTCTGGTGTTCAGTAGGCAAAGCTGAATGCCCCCCTTAACCATTCATAAGATCCTCACAATTCATTGGATTGTATTTCTTAAATATCAGATTAGAGCCCCAAAATTAAAGGACAGGAGAAAGCGTAACCAAATTTAACAAATTTTCATTGTTCATCACCATAAATACTCCCTTTTGGCTATCCCGATGTGTAAAAATTAGTTGCATTCACTGTGAGTGCCCCTCAAAAACAAACAAAAACAAAAGCTGTCAACATTTCTGTAGGAGCAGAACCAGTTCCTTTGACAGTAGGTGGCCCACAGGACTGGCTGATTAAATTGTCTAATCAGTCAATAGTTGCTTTGGCGCTCAGTGGATGACCCAAAGCAGGGCCTCTCCCCAGAAGCTTCTAAGCAAAGATCACAGTAACAGTGTACTTCTAAAGGATATAATCACACATTGACTAACATTAAATCAATGCATATATTAGATAAATATTCCTAGTATTTACAGTGAATGAAAAGGGCTAAGTGTATTTGATGGAATGGAGATTAAAGTGGCCCTTACAGACAAACACGGGCGATAAAACATCTGCTCACACACAGGACTCAGCAGTGAGCCATGCTCCACAGGGCACAGAGCCTGGTCAAACACCCAGTCCTCCACTGGCAGAGTATCGCGTTAAGGAAACAATGACCAAGAAAACAGTAACATTTGGGCAATGTCCACATTGCAAATTTCAGCTAAAATAAACATAGGAGCCTTGAGAACAGGCATCTATGCTATGTGTATTTTAATTACTTATCCATGAGTCACATAATGGGTTGATATATCACTAAAAAGTCCACTAAGAAGGATTATTGTTTAGACAGGAAAGATTAAGGGTAAAATTACCAACTATTATTAATTGCCATTGACTGATTCAACACTTCGTGAGCATTTAATGAGTGCCAGGCTCAGGGGCTGCAAGAGTGAGCGCATCAGTCAGCTCCTGATACCTCACGAAGACACACATCCTCCTTACTAGGTCAGGCCTGACTTGGTTTTCAAGACTGGGTGGGTTCAGAGAGTTACCCCAGTTTTACAGAAAACATCACTAACACGGAGTTGTGAAATAAATTGCCCATGTTATAAAGCTAATAACTGTCAGAGACAGGGCTGGACTCCAAGTCCAAGGCTTTTTGCAATGTAACAGCCTTTTATAGTCAATGTAGGCCTCATGGAACAAGTTGAGGTATTAAAAGTGATGAAACTTGATTCATAATAGTCCCAAGTTGGAAATGACCCCAATATCCATCAACGGGATGGATTTACACTTTTGGATGTGTTCATCACACGGAATACTATGCATCGATGAAAATGGATGACAGTCACACACAACATAGAGGGCAGACACAAAGGAATGAGCACTGTGCAGTTCTATTTACATATAGTTAAAGAGCAGGCAAAACTAATCAATGGTGATAAAAATCAGAATTGCAGCTGTGTTTGGGAAGTGATATTGACTAGGAGGGAACACGAGGAGCCCTCTGTCTTAATCATGGTGACAGTTACAGCTGTATAAATATATTAAATTTATTGAATTATATTGTATATATTTAAAATTGGTGCCCTTTATGTACATTATATCACAATTTAAAAATAATAAATAATGAGCAGGAAATAACTCGAACTGGTGAAGTATATGTGTCAGACAGTGCCTTTAGAACAGTTTCATAAAAAAACTGTTCACGTGGTCTTGACGCTTTTACCTCCAGTGTTTCTTCTTGCTCATTGCTCCGTCTTGGCTCCGAGCTGTACTAATTCATGCCAGGGAGACTGCAATAAGCATCAACCGGTCTGTCTGTGCCCCTGTCTGCCAGTTTCCCCTGCTAAGTGCTGCCTTGCCCCATTAACTCCCTCGTGTACACACTTCCTATTGTTCTCCATTTCCTAGCAAGTAAAATTTTTTAAATTTAGAAAAAGTCTACATCATTAGCATAGATATGGGGTCTTTTGCAATTTTTTTCCACCTGACTATTCCAGTATCATCTCCTGCCTATCACCCCATTCATCTTTCTCCTTTCCTTAGTCAGCAAGTATTCATTGAATACCTATTTAGGTAAGCCACTCTGCCAGGTGGTGAAGAAAGAAAAATGAATGAGAAAAAAATCTTATTTTGTTGCAGACCAAAGAAAAAGCCAAAATATCCACATAGAATTACAAAGCTAATGAAGGGTGTAGAAGAGATAAACAAAACGCATTATGAAATCCAAAGGAGGAATGTTAGATTCAGCCTGGGAGAGTTTTTAGTATTTTTATGTTTTTAAAGACTTTATATATTTACTTTTAGAGAGAAGGGAAAGGAGGGAGAAATACAGGGAGAGAAACATCATTGTGTGGTTGCCTCTTGTGCACCCCCACCGGGGACCAGGACCACAACCCAGGCATGCACCCTGACTGGGAATCAAACTGGCAACCCTTTGGTTTGGAGACCGGCACTCAGTCTACTGAGCCACACCAGCCAGGGCCAGCCTGGGAGAATTTTTACAGAGCTGACAGAAGATGGTGAAAACAGAGGAGAGACATAGACCTGGTACACTGAGACAGGGGTGGTAGATGATGGCAGTCTAGGCTAAAGGAATTGCCTCAACAAAGCTATCTAGGCATGAAAGAGCATGGGATAGCTTGAAAATGAAAAAGAAAGAAAATTAAGTCAAATGGAATCTCATGACTTGAGGGCGGAAATGAGGTGTGGCTACACTGAGGTTGGGAAATGTAGGCAGGCAACCAGCCCGCCTACATGGGTCTCGTTAGCCATGCTAGGAAGTGTGGGTTCGATCCTGCAGGTAGCAGAGCTCCCAGACACACCCTGTGCTTCAGCCGTGCCAACTCTGCATGGTGCCACAGCCACTCCAGGCACTTTCACAACTTTCTGCTATTGTTCATCTTATTACTTCAGCTCCAAATGCCAGCCTCACCTGGTGAAATTGTATTCATTGTTCTCAGCTGTATACTTGACAACTTAGAATTGCTTTCACTCAGCTTGACATGGATGTTATGCCATTGACCCCCCCTTAATAAATGTTGTGAGAATAAACCCATGAACCCTGCTGTTCTGTTGACTGTAGGGATGGTGTTCAAAAGTATCATCTTGTTTCTCGAGGGCTCTATTTCTGTGGGCACCAAGGCAATGTCTCTCAGAACCTGGGAGAGTTGAGGTTTTCTGCGAGCTGGTTTGTGTTTATCTTAAGCAAACTCTGATTCATTTGAAAAGATGCTGCTTCCCTATGCTTAGCTCAACTCTGTGATCCACCTCTAATAAACATAAGTCCATACATTTATGGCCTAATTTCACCCTGCCTTCATTTTATTTTCTTCTAATTTTTTCAATATCCTGATTTTCTCACTTACTTTTAGATTGCCTATAATTTTGAGATCCATCTAAAATCATACAACTTGGAGTACAAATGACTAGATAAATAAGTAAACAAGTTATCATTCTTCAAGATTCTTAAATGACTCCCCTCTTGTGAAGCCTGGCCAGATGCTCCCAGGTAGAATTACTCGGTGTCTGCTTGGACTTCTCACAATTCTTGGTTCATACCTTTATTCGAGGCCTCCTGCATTACTTCATCCATATCTCCCAAAGGTTTGTTTATCCCACCCTTTCAGAAGATCCTTCAAATCAGGGAAAAAAGTTTTAATTTCCCTTTTATTTTCCAGAGTCTGGTGCTGTGCAATGAAAAGACACATGTAATGCTTGGTTTATGAATAAATGAGTAACAAATAATGATTAAAAATGAAAGAAATTTGAGTTAAACTTACCTCCAAAAATATCAGGGAGTGGGGTAAAAGAATACCAAGAAAATGGTGGTCAGGAACCCTCAAGACAAATGTCTGTAGAAACATCTAGATATCTACATACTCTCGAGTCTGAAGAGTGGTCTCAGGACTAAGGATTCATTTTGGATGTGTAGTTGAGAAACAGCAAGAAAAAAGCAGAAAGAGAGAAGTTGCTCTGTCTGGGCAAGAGATCAGACTAGAAATAGGGCACCTAGCTATGGGAATGGAGTCATGCAGGAAATGTTTGTCGAGCTACAGAATTACTGTACTGGAGGCTGTGCTTAGATTCTGTAAAAACAGAGAAAAACAACAACCTTCAAGGGACAGAAACTCTTAATCCTCTGACCAAGGGCTGCAACATGAGTGTGAAAAAAAAAAAAAAAAGAGTATTCAGAAACTCACTTGTAAAAAATTATGAAAATATTTATTGAGTGATTTCACATCACAGTTGAGGTGACTCATATTAATAAACAGTATGCGTATTGTTCAGCGTTTCGCTGTTTATGCAGGAAGACACACTGGCATGATCGCCTGCGGGACGCACAGGCGGATGGTTTTCCCTCCCTTTGCTAGAAGGGAGGACTGAGTCCCTCAGAGACCAAGGTACTTATACAAGTTCATTCACATGGTTAGTGGAACCAAAAGGGTGCTTTTCTGACTCACAGACTGTAGCACAATATTTAGTTTATCATGCTGCCTGAGCAAGCTTTAGACAACGTCTGATATCAGTTTACCAAGAAGAGCGAAACCATTCTGGGAGGTTCAGTTTGTTGGTTCACTCATAGCAACTTCCTGGAGCCTCAGGCATAAAGTTCAAAGTCATCGGCGCAGTGTTCAAGGCCCTTCCCAAGCTGGCTCCACCTGCCAGACAGTGCCATTCTCCCAGCCGTCTCCGGGGCTCCTGTGCCCGCTGTTTGCCTCCCGGATTTCCACCCACGCTGCCGATCCATCTTCAGAATCACAGAATGTCAGTCAGGGTTTCTCTCACCTCTTAAACATTTTTAAATACAAACAAATTTTGTCTCCACCCCATAAAATATCCATATGTAATCCATAAAAAGATGTCAGTGACCGGTAAATTAATTTTCCCATAGGTTAGCCTTAAAGTGAAACCGAAACTCTGGAAGGAGATGCCATGTTTATCTTCTGCCTTTGGGAATAGCCCCACATGAACCCCTGGGAGTGAACCCTAGATTGACAAAGGGGCATTTTGTTACACTGTGAGCTTCCTCGGGGTTGGGAATGGCTCATTCCTCCTCATAACCTGAGCCAATGCCTCAGGTGTACTCTATGTTCTTGAAACAAATGCTTGGGTGGATGGCTAGGCAGAAGGACAAACAGGTGGATAGAAGAAGGATGAGTGAATGAGTGAATTATATAAAAGCTATGGAAGATACAGAGCAAAGAAAAAAGCAGTGTTTGTCAATTATTTATTATTTCTAAAAAGAGATCCTAGAATTAACATTTTGGTCTCTTTGTCTTTTACACAATGTGTGACTCTTGTGGACATGAGTATGAAAATCCCATATATGATGTGAAAATAAAGGGTGCGTTCATATGACCCCCTTCTAAGACCCAATAGAAAGCTTCTAACTCTCATTTACCTCCTTCATCCTTTTCTCTGGGCATAAAAGGGGTCTTTTTGTTCTTTTAGCATGCATAATGTAGAAAATATTTTTGTTCTCAAATCTCTGTGGGCTGTACTATTTATTCATTGTACCTATAATAAACTAGGCCTTGCTAAAATTCAAATTCTTCCATTATCAAGTAGACAATAGATGAGTTCTAGCAAAAGTGACTATACATTACCATTGACCTCTATTTTAGAAGGAAAAAACAATGCACTAACCTATGATAAATTTAAAACCATTTCTTATCAGAGAGTAGAGAACATCTGGTGAAGAAGTAGTTGATGTGTTTCAGGGGAAGGCACCAAAGGAGGAATGGGGTGCAAAGGAGGGCGGTGGTCCTTGGGTGACCAAACAGAGCTACTCTGTTAGGGATCTCTGAAATCTCCAGAATTTTTTCAAGTAAATCTCTCTCCTCTCCCACGGATATTTTTAGTTAAATTACCCGTATGAGTGAAATCGCGAAGGTTTCCATATTAAACTGTTCAGATATATAGTATGTTTAAAAGAGAGCAGCGGAGGGCAGAACGTAACGACTGCGTTAGTCTAGGACGGCTCTCTGCAGGTTCCCATCACAGTTTAAACCTCAGGAGCCGAACACTCATCCTCTGATGTGAGTTCAGGCCAGATGATGGCAGAATATCCAAAACTGATATGAGGTGGGGAAAACAGAGATATAATATCAGAACTGGCGGGCATTTTGAAATCTTAGGATGTGTTTTTCTTTTTAGTGAAAATGTTGGTGAACCAAGGACATCCATAGCAATTACAAATCAAGTCACTTGGCTAGCCTATGCATATGAGAGTGCATCATGTATAATACAGTTTACCCATAGAAAGGAATATTAGTGAATATATATGTATTTTTAAATAAGTTATACTCGACATTTAGTTTTATCTTTTATTTATATTTAAATGACAAGAAAGAAACCAAATATTTGGGGGGACTATGAAATGCTGCACCTCCATTTTTCTTCCTCTTCTCTACTTTCCCCCCTTCCTTTCTGACCCCCCTTGCCTTACACTCTTCTCTCCCTTCTTTTCCTTCTCCCATTTCCCCTAAACAAGGATGCACTAGCCATCAAGATAAAATCCAGTGCTTTCAATTAATTTGCTATGTGAACTTAGGTGAATCACTTAGTCTTTCTATTATGTTAGGAGACTGACGTTCCTCCAGACCTCTCACTTTGGGATGTTTTCCTGTTTAACCAAAATAATCTATAATTGATAAGCATTGGCCTTTCTTTCTCTCCAGAGGCCCTCTGTGAGCCTCCTCTGGTGGACTGCGGTACATCACTTGTCACAAATCTAGATGGATGGAGGAACTAAGGAGCACTGACAGAGGCCATCATCTGCCCCCATTCACAATAAATATGTATATTTACAACTCTAGGCGAAAGAAGGCATCAGGAGCCCTAGCTCTAGAGCATAATACAGACCATATTCGCTGGTGTTTAAAGGAAAAGAGGTGTGGGTATATCTCTCCCTCTATCAGCTTCTATACTCAGCAATCATTTTCCCTCCCTACCTTCAACTATCACAATCAATTTTCTTTTGCTACCACTTTCCTTTCTAAAACCCTCTTCTTCTTTGTGTAACCCCAGTGGAATGTAAAGTCTTCCTCTTTGACTCATCCTTGGGTCAGGCCCAGACAAACTCTCTTATGCATCCATGGTTGTCTTCTACCCTCCAATCATCCTTCAGCCCCAGGTAATAATGCTGCATCTTTTTCTGTTGGCCACAGGTTGCACATTACAGTCATTTCAAATTATTCACTGTCCTACCCTGTGTTATCAATTCCCGAATCACTGACACATAAGGCATCTTAAGGTTAAATCATCTCTCATTTCACGTATATGGCAAATTAAGGATTGCTCTCTATAATTTTGCTTCCAATGTAAGAACTCTTATTAAATGGATTACTCTAGCAACTCCTGTTCAGAACTCCTTATTTCACTTCTTTTTCACACCCCAACATTGCCTGGTAACTTACCCCTCTCCTGCTGAGCAAGTTTAAGTCATCACATAGCTAAAGAGCAACGCAGTAATATGCAGAGAAGACTGAGTGTCTCAATTACTTTGCTATGCATTTAATGCCCCTCATGTAGGAAACCAATATTCTAATGAAAGGATGATTTTATCCCACACTATGCTCAGGTCATCTCATCTGTACTATTTGGTTTCAACAACATATAGGAAAATAATTGTCCTATATCTTCTTAGTGGTACAAAAACAAAATTCAGTAGCAATTCTCATATTTTAACCATCACTTGGTACCAAGTTAATACCAATGTGTTGCTGATTCTAAAGGGTGTCATATAAATCTGATGATCTGATGAAACAATTCTCTCTTGCTACTGAGAGCAAAAAAAAAAGGCATTATTGATTTAAATTCCAACAGGACTAGAATAGCATTCTATAAAATGACCCTGTGTGATGTCTCAAAACTTATTTTCCTTCCTATCTTTGTTCCTGGGAAATAATTTCCTCTACCTTTATTCGCCTCTCTAAAATTGCTCTTTCAAAGTTGGTTGGGAGAAATGCATCCATTTTCTTCATCAAAACCATTATAACAGGCTGAAGTACTTAGGGGAACAGTTCTGCAATTCACTTTGAAATGCATCACAAAAATAAGATGGATTGATGCACAGATAGAGAAATGGATGGAGGGATAATTATGTGTTATAGAAAATGTAGTAAAATGTTAATGGTGGAATCTGGGTGAGAGGTATTGAGATGTTCACTGAAAAATTCTTTCAAACTTTGCTGTGTGTTTGAAAATTTTCATAATAAAATGTTGGGGGAAAACATTAAAGGAAAAAGAGTCATTTACCCACTCTCCTAGTTGGTTTGACAGCACCAGCGCTCCAGTGTGCGCCCGAATCTGCTCTCCACTGATGTGCAAATGGACAAGCCTTCACATTGCAGGGGTGTAATTAGGGCGCCAGTGTAGAAATTTGGCAGTGTGTGTTAAAAGGGAACATTTTCTACTTTGTGCTGTGCCCATCAAAAGACAAGATGAAACACACACTTTTGTCATGATATTTTTGCATTGCAACCTGACGAAGTTTAAATTTAGCTAGTTCCAGCATGCTTCTGCAGGCTACATTTTACTCACAGTCACAGCAAAGTGTACCTTGGCAATGAGAAAAAAACTGAAAGGGAAAGAAATGCTTTTTAAAAAATATATAAATACCATATCCATTCTTGATAATGAAAGTGTAGATAGAAAAAAACAAATGACTGCAAATCCCATAAGAAACCATAATAACCAAGAATGAAAGGAGGATGCTAACAAACGAGATGAAACTGTGCGAATATGGTTGAATCCATGTGGAATCATATTACCTATAAAAATAGGTCATTATAAAAATTCACATGGTATCTAGTATGATAATCAGTTTGAAACTTATTCACATTGTCTCCAATATTGTATCACCTTCATTAAAAGCAGAATTTTTCTCCACTCCCTGAATTTCATTTATGAAAGAGCAGGTAGCATCTAGTTTGAGGCATGAGCCAGTTAGGAGAGGGAAAATTCTCGACTGCGAATCCTAGGCCCAATTATTGGTAATATAAGCACATATCCCCTATCTAGTTACCTTTCTGAAAAGGATACGCTTTCCCTGGGTATCTGAAAACACTCATTGTTATCAAAGACGGTGTCTAGACAAGCAATTGACCGTCCCCTTCTCATGACCTACGTTGTCATTGTCATTTTTCTAACTTTACCTTGAGCATAAGTGGTAAATATAAAAAAGCATGCTAAGTTAAAAAAAAACTGAGGTTAGTGTAGCCCATAATTCCTTCTTTGCTCTTTCCATCTTAAAATTTATTTGAGGTTGATTAATTTATATCCTTTAGCTATAGAATAGGTTCTACCTCCCTTTTTTCTAAATAAATACCATTTTAAAAAGAGAAAAACATGGATAAAGACTTCAGCAACATCCTGCAAGACAAGAAAAAAAATATGAAAAAAATCAGACTTGGCCAACTTCATGGACATATGTTAAAATGTCATAGGCTTTTTGTTTCACAGACAAAATTTTGGCCTAATTTTTTTTCTGATAAACTTTACTGATTAGTCAGCCACAAATGCTAGAATTGCTTTAGGATTTTGACTGTGCAGTTTAAAGAAGAATCTAAATTTCTCTGCATAATAGAAATTTCTTTGCATCATATCTTAATTTTAATACATTCTTGAAGGTGATTTTAATAAACCTATTTTATCAGAGATGTTTGTTCTAGGTATTAAATTTATTAAATATTAATTTTTAGATATTTATTCAATTTTATATTCTAATGAATTCTTGAATCTTAAATAGAATATTTGATCTTTATCAAAATACTTTAACCTTATTTAGGTCTGTCTCCCTCTTTATGAAATCCCTATGTGTTTTTTTGCCCATGTTAAGTTCCAAGAGAGACTAAGCTCCAATTGGTGAATGGCTTTGCTCGTGTTCTTTTTGTAATGAACAAAGCTTTCATAGGGAGTACATTTCGATAAGAACATCAAAAAAACATGAAGTCCAAGTATTATAGTTCCTTTGGTCATATTTCAAAGGGAAAAATGCCAACACATTTTTTCAATCTTTCTAACATGTTCCTGCATGTGTACCCTTCCTCCCTCCCTCTCTCTCTCCCTCTCTCTCTCCCTTCCTCTCACCTTATCTCTCTCTTAATCTCACCTTCTCACTTTCTCTCAGTAATTTTTAGAATCATTTAAGAGACTTTATAGTTACAATATAATCAAGGATTGTACTCTCATGATGGGATGATGCACCAAAAATCCATAATTATCCAGTATTATGCCATATTGCCTATGTATTTTCTCCAATTATCTGAAAAAATCAGAGGCTGAATCATCCGAGTAATTGCATAAGTCCTCCACTGTTCTGCTAATGTAGACACACAAAGAGTGAAACCTGCAATTTGGCAGAGGCCAACACTTTACTGCGCTTAATATCTAGACAGCCAGATGTCGTTTCTCTTTCCCTCTGAGATGTCAGATATTTCTGTGGAAGAAGGTTGCAAAGAGTAGTGTTCTTTGCTATTGTCTCCCCAAGACTTTTTTTTGAAGCTTTCTCTTTTTTTCTATTTTTTTTCTTTAATATTAATTGCATTTTTCCCATTACTATTTAGTCCCCGTATACACCTAACCCCTCAGTAATTGCCACACTGTTGTCCAGGTCCATGAGTCCTTTTTCCTTTTTGCTCAGTCCCTCCAAACCTTAAACTTCCCCCACCGACAGCTGTCATCCTGCTCTCCATCTATGAGTCAATTCCATTTTCATGTTAATTCAGTTTGTTCATTAGATTCCACATATGAGTGAAATCCTATGGTATTTGTCTTTCTCTGACTGGCTTATTTCACTTAGCATAATGTTCTCCAGGTTCATCTATATTGTCACAAAGGGTAAAGTTTTCTTCTTTTTTATGACCAAGTAGTATTCCATTGTGTAAGTGTCCCATACTTGTTTTGTCCAATCATCTACTGATGGACACTTGGAATGCTACCATATCTTTGTGATTATAAATAATGCATAGGAGTGTTTATTTTTTTTTCAAATTAGTGTTTTAAGTTTCTTCATATGTGTTCTCAGAAGTGAGATCTCTGGGTCAAAAGGCAGATCTATTTTTAATTTTTTGAGACATTTGTTTATTTTTTCTTTTACTTCCCTTGCCTGGGGAGATATAGCCAATAAAATATTGCTATGAGCAGCATCTGAGATTTTGCTGCCTATGTTTTCTTCTGTGATTTTTATTGTTTTGGATATAACATTTAACTCTTTGGTCCATTTTTAAATTATTCTCACTTATGTTGTAAGAAGGTGGTCAAGTTTCATTTTTCTGAATGTATCTGTCCTATTTTCCCAACACCATTTATTGAATAAACTATATTTAGTCTATTTTATGTGCCTGCTTCCTTCGTTGAATATTAATTGACTATAAAGGTATGGGTTTATTTCTGGGCTTTCAATTCTGTTCCCTTGATCTATGTTTCTGTTTATATGCCAGTACCATGCTGTTTTGATTACTATGGCCTTATAGTATAGCTTCATATTAAGTAGTGTGATTCCTCCAACTTTGTTTTTCTTTCTCAGGATTGCTGTTGCTATTTGGGTCTTTTGTGATTCCATACAAATTTTTGAAATATTTGTTTTAGTTCTGTTAAATCATCATTGTAATCTTAATAGGAACTGCATTAAATCTATAGATTGCTTTGGGTAGTATGGACATTTTAATGATGCTAATTCTTCCTATCCATGAACATGGTGTATGCTTCCACTTATTTGTATCTTCTATTTCTTTCTCCAGTGTCTTACAATTTTCCAAGTACAGGTAATGTACATCCTTGGTTAGGTTTATTCCTAGACACACAAGTCCAGGAAGTGCAGAGAGTCCCAAACAAGTTGGATGCAAAGAGGCCCACACCAAGACACACCATAATTAAAATGACAAGGCTTGAAGACAAGGAGAGAATCCTAAAAGCCATAAGAGAGAAGCAGGTAGTTACCTACAAGAGAGCATCAATTAGTCTGGTATCTGATTATTCAACAGAAATATTTCATGCCAGAAGGGAATGGCGTGAAATATTCAAGGTAATGAAAAGCAAGGACCTACAACTATCATTTAAAATTGAAGGATAAATAAGGTGTTCCCAGACAAGAAAGAGCTAAAGTAGTTTATTAACACCAAACTGATACTGCAACAAATGCTGAAGGACTTGCTTTAAGAAGAAGAAAAGATAAAGAAAAAAAAAGAGGGGAATAATCAAACAATAAAATAGCACTAAGTACGTATGTATCAATAATCATCTTAAATGTAAATGGCTTAAATGCGCCAACCAAAAGACACAGGGTAGCTGAATGGATGAGAAAACAAGACCCATATATATGTTACCTCCAAAAGACCAATGTCAAACCTAAAGACACACACAGACTAAAAGTAAAGGGATGGAAAAAGATATTTCATGTACATAGAAAGGAAATAGAAGCTGGGGTAGCAGTATTTATATTTAACAAAATAGACTTTAAAACAAAGGCTACAGTAAGAGACAAAGAAGGACACTACATAATGATAAAGGAAGCAATACAACACGAGTATATAACCCTCATAAACCTTTACACACCCAATATAGGAGCACCTAAACATGTGAAGCAAATCTGGATGAATATAAAGGGAAAGACTGATAGAAATACAGTCATAGTCAGGGATTTTAACTCCCCATTGACTTGAATGGATAGATCTTCCATACAGAAAATCAACAAGGAGACAGTGGCCTTAAATGATACAATAGATAAAAGGTATTTGATATCTTAAAAGCATTTCACCCCAAAGCAGCAGAATATACATACTTTTCAAGTACACATGGAACATTTTCTAGGATAGATCACATGTTAGGACACAAAACAAGTCTCAATAAACTTAAGAAGATTGAAATCATATCAAGCATCTTCTCTGACCACAATGCTATAAACTAGAAATCAATCACAAGAAGAACACTGAAAAACATGCAAACACATGGAAGCTAAATAACATGTTATTAAACAATGAATAGGTCAACAATGAGATCAAGGAAGAAATCAAAAGATACCTTGAAACAAATGAAAATGAGGACACAATAATCCAAAATCTGTGGGATACAGGCAAAGCAAACCCAAGAGGGAAATTCAGAGCATTACAGGTCTATCTCAAAAAAAAATAAGATAAAGCTCAAATAAACAATCTAACTTCACACTTATAGGAACTTGACAAAGAAAAACAAAGCCCAAAGTGAGCAGAAAGAAGGAAACAATAAAGATCAGAGCAGAAATAAATGAAAGAGTCTAAAAAATACAAAAAAATCAATGAATTCAAGAGCTGGTTCTTTGAAAAGATAAACAAGATTGACAAACTTTTAACCAGACTCATCAAGAGAAAGGACCCAAATAAATAACATCAGAAATAAAAGAGAAATAACAACTGACACCAAAGAAATACAAAGGATTGTAAGAAAACATTATGAACAACTATATGCCAACAAACTGGACAACCTGGAGAAAATGGATAAATACCTAGAAAAATACAATCTTCCAAAACTAAATCAGAAAAATCAGACAATCTGAATAGATAGATTACACCTAGTGAAATTGAAGCAATAATAAAAAAAAAAAACTCCCAACAAACAAAAGCCCTGGACCAGATGGTCTCACAAGTGAATTTTACCAAACTTTCCAAGAAGAGTTAACACCTCTTCTCAAGAAGAAGATGAAAAATATAAAGAGTAAAATGGCAACAAACTAATGGCTATCAACAACCGAACCTAAAAAACAAACACAAAAACCAAAACAAACTAAGCAAACAACTAGAACAGGAACAGATTCACAGAAATAGAGATCACATGAAGGGTTATTAGCGGGGAACAGGAGTGGGGAGAATGGGGGAAAAGGTACAGGGAATAAGAGGCATAAATGGTAGGTACAAAACAGACACAGGGAGGTTAAGAATGGTATGGGAAATAGAGAAGTCAAAGAACTTATATGTATGAGCCATGGACACAAACTAAGGTGGGGGAATGATGGTGGGAGGGGGGTACACAGCGAGAGGATTAAGGGGAGAAAAAAATCGGACAACTGTAATAATATAATCAATAAAATATATTTTAAAAAACTATTTCATAAAATTCTACAGAGAAGGTTCCCAAACTCATTTTATAAGACCAGCATTATTCTAATTCCAAAACCAGATAAAGATAATACAGGAAAGAAAATTAGGCCAATGGGACTTCCAGCCAAGATGAAGGCGTAGATAGACATGCTGTGCCTCCTCGCACAACTGAAAGGACAACAGCAATTTAAAAATAAAAAACAACCACAACTGACAGAAAATTGAACTGTATGGAAGTCCAACAACCAAGGAGTTAAAGAAGAAACACTCACCCAGACGGGTAGGAAGGGTGGAGACCAGCGTGCAGAGAGGACTTCCTGAAAGGCTGCAGCTGGTGGACCCAGTACTGGATTGTAGAGTGGGGCATGCAAGGCTGCAGCTAGACAGCAAGGCTAGAGGTGGCTGGTAGAGTTGGCAGTCCCACATTCATGCGCAGATAAACCAGGAGGAACAATTGGAGAGCAAAACAGATCGAGTAACCCAGAGCTCCAGCGTGGGGAATAAAGCCTCAAACCACTCATTGAAAACACCTGTGGGGGTTCTGGCGGCAGTGGGAGAAACCCTGAGCCTCACAGGAGAGTTTGTTGGAGAGACCCACAGGGTCCTAGAACGTACACAAGCCAACCCACCTGGGAATCAGCACCAGAAGGGCCCAATTTGCTTGTGGGAAGCAGGGGAAGTGACTGAAATCCGGTAGAGAATGGATCAAGTGCCATTGTTCCCTCTCAGACCCCTCCCCACATACACCATCACAATGCAACGACATGGTTTACCCCTCCCTGGTGAACACCTCAGGCTCCGCCCCTCATATGTAACAGGTGCATCGAGACAAAAAAAAATGGCCCAAATGAAAGAACAGATCAAAGCTCAAAAAAAATACAACTAAGTGATGAAGAGATGGCTAACCTATCAGATGCACAGTTCAAAACACTGGTAATCAGGATGCTCACAGAATTGGTTAAATTTGGTCACAAAATAGATGAAAAAATGAAGGCTACCCTAAGTGAAATAAAGGAAAATGTACAGGGATCCAATAGTGATGGGAAGGAAACTGGGACTCAAATCAATGGAGTGGACCAGAAGGAAGAAAGAAACAACCAAATAGAAAAGAAGAAAGAAATAAGAAATCAAAAAAAATGAGGAGAGGCTTAGGAACCTCCAGGACATCTTTAAACATTCCAACATCTGAATTATAGGGGTACCAGAAGGAGAAGAGGAAGAACAACAAGTGGAAAAGTTATTTGAACATATAATAAAGGAGAACTTCCCCAATCTGGCAAAGGAAATAGACTTCCAGGAAGTCCAGGAAACTCAGAGAGTCCCCAAGAAGTTGGACCCAAGGAGGAACACACCAAGGCACATCATAATTACATTACCCAAAATTAAAAATAAGGAGAGAATCTTGGAAGCAGCAAGAGAAAAGAAGACAGTTACCTACAAAGGAGTGCCCATAAGACTGTCAGCTGATTTCTCAAAAGAGACCTTGTAGGCAAGAAGGGGCTGAAAAGAAATATTCCAAGTCATGAAAGGCAAGGACCTACATCCCAGATGGCTCTATCCAGCAAAGCTTTCATTTAGAATGGAAGGGCAGATCAAGTGCTTCTCAGATAAGGTCAAGTTAAAGGAGTTCATCATCACCAAGCCCTTATTATATGAAATGTTAGAAGGATTTATCTAAGAAAAAGAAGATAAAAAATATGAACAGTAAAATGAAAGAAAACTCACAATTATTAACAATGACACCTAAAACAAAAACAAACTTAGCAAACAACTAGAACAGGAACAAAACCACAGAAATGGAGATCACATGGAGGGTTATCAACAGGGGAGTAGGAGGGGGAGAGAGGGGAAAAAGGTACAGAGAATAAGTAGCATAGATGGTAGGTAGAAAATAGACAGGAGGAGGGTAAGAATAGTATAGGAAATGTAGAAGCCAAAGAACTAACATGTATGAGCCATGGACATGAACCAAAGAGGCAGAAAGTGGGTGGGAGGGGATGTGCAGGGTGGAGGGCAGTGAAGGGGAGAAAATGGGATAACTGTAATAGCATAATCAATAAAATATATTTAAAAAGAAAAAAGAAAAAAGAAAATTTTAGGCCAATGTCCCTGATAAACATAAATGCTAATATCCTCAACAAAATATTACATAACTGCATATAGCAATGCTTCAAAAAGATCATACACGATGATCAAGTAGGATTTATTCCAGAAATTTAAGGTTGCTACAACATTTTTAAATCAGTAAATGTGATTCACCACATAAACAAAATGAAGGAGAAGCACCATATAGTCATATTAATAGACACAGAAAAAGCATTTGATAAAATACAGCCACCATTTATGATCAAAACTCTTAGCAAAGTGAGAATAGAGGAACACACCCCAACATAATAAAGGCCATATATGACAAACCCACTGCCAGCACTCACTCAATGGACAAAACCTACAAGCATTCCCCTTTACATCAGGAACAAGGAGAAGAAATAAAAGTCATCCAATTGGAAAGGAAGAAGTAAACTTGTCATTTTTCGCAGATGACATGATACTGTACATAGGAAACACCAAAGATTCCATGAAGAAGCAACTAGAACTGATAAATTAATTCAGCAAAGTAGCAGGAAACAAAATTAATATTTGGAAATCAGTTGCATTTTTATATGCCAATAATGAACTAACATAAAGAGAAATTAAGAAAACAATCCCATTCACAATTGCTGCAAAAAGAATAAAATACTTAGGAATAAACCCACGACTCTTCTAAAAGATATCCCTATTGTCTCAAGAAGGAGAAGGAAGTGCAGGAGGAGGAAGAGAACAATGATGATTGTTAATTTCATGAAGTGTGTTTGAACAACTCTTCATTATAGTTAAAGGGCTTTCAAATGGAGTACCCCATAGACTCCCCCCCCAAGAATTTTCTGAGATTTAAATGTTGTATAAAGGAGTAAAGAAACAGTAAGGAAAGATTAATTCATTCATAGCACATAAGGAGAAAAACAGGAACCCAGAAACATTAACAGTCACTTTCAGACATTTCAACTGAGTTCAGCTTTCATGCCATCTTAACAGGGGTTTTCTTTCCCCTATAGTGTTAAGCTAGCCTATAAATCAATAATTATTGCAGCCTTGAATATTTCATAAGCCGCTATTTGTTGTAATCAGCTTAACAATTTTTTTTTTTTTTACCACAAAGAGCTACACTCTCCACAATACATCCTGAATAAAAATTTGGAGATGGGGTTGGCGTTATCAGCAGTCGCTCACCCCCTTGTACCGTTGTAACCACGACAATAGAACACTGGCTGCTGAATGTGAGAGAACTGTGAACAGAAAAGCCTCCTGGTTCCCTCTTTGCTCCTAAACGAGCTGTTAAAGATCCTGACAAAGACCACTGACAGAGCAAACTAGGACTGAGGGACTGACTGTAGGTGGCACCATCTGCAGCCATCAAAACCACCCTTTAACAAGCTGCTAGGCAATTCTGGAGCTGGATGGGGTACGCTTGCAAGGGTTCAAGTCATGAAAAGCAGAGTAAAGGAAAATAATATCACGGTTATTTAATCTGTTTGGAAGTGGCTTAAGTTCATCTTTACTTCAAATAATTTTACTGCTATCAGTGAGTCATCTTTTAGAGCCTAAAATGCACTGGTATCACTTAGGCCAACTTAAGCTAATGTAAACTGAACTTTTGCATTTTATCACACAGCTACAAAAGAAATGCCAAGGCATTCCCAACACTGGGGTCACTGTGGAACTAAGAAGCCAATATCCCTCCAGATCTATCCACTCTTTCTTCCCCTACTTAAGTTTGACTTCCTTCTTTTGGTGAGGGGAGGCTGGGGTCTTAGAACCACTTAAGAATTTGTAACTCTGAGGATGAATCATAAGACGCATGCTTGTTGCACCCTGCGGAGGGAAAATTTCTCATGTACTTCTTTGACATACTTATATGCAATCTTGTCACCTAAGAGCTCTGATGGAGATATACAAGGAGATTCATGTTTTCATGTCTGCTAATACAACATGTTTTCTAAAGCCCACATATCAACCAGTAATGTTGACTTTCAAGTCTTATTATGTAAGAAATGCATTTTATAAGGCTATAGCTGCTATAGGTAGTGATTCTCCTGATGGATCTAGCCAAAACTGAAAGCCTTCAGGAAAGGATTGACTATTATAGACGGCATTAAGAACATTCAGGATTCTTAAGAAGAGTTCAAAATGTCGACATTAACAGGAGGAGTTTGGAAGAAGTTGATTCCAACCCTCATAGATGACTTTAAGGGGTTCAAGACTTCAGGGGAGGAAGTTAACTGCAAATGTAGTGCAAATAGCAAAAAAATATATAGAATTATAAGTAGAGTCTGAAGATGTGACTGAATTGCTGCAATCTCATGATCAAACTTGAACATACAAGGAGTTACTTCTATTTCTTGAGATGGAATCTACTGCTCCTTAAGTTGCTATGAAGTTTGTTGAAATGACAACAAAGGATTTAGAATATTACATAAACTTGGCAGCAACAGGTTTGGGGAGGGTTAACTCTAATTTTGAAAGAAGTTCTACTTAGGTAAAATGCTATCAAACTACACTGTGTGATACAGAGAAATCATTCATTAAACGAGGAGTCAATTCATGCAGCAAGCTCCATTGTTGTCTTACGTGGAGAAATCGCCACAGCCACCCCAGCCTTCAGGAGCCACCACCCGGATCCGTCAGCAGCCGTCAACACACAGGCAAGACTCTCCTCCAGAAAAAAGATTAGGACTCACTGGAGACTCGGATGACAGTCAACATTTTTTTAGCATTAAAGTATTTTTAATTAAAGTGTGTATATTTTGTAGACATAATGCAATTGCACACACAACAGACTACAGTGTAGCATAAACGTAACTTACATATGCATTGGGAAACCAAACAACTTGTGTGACTCTCTTTATTGTGATATTTGCTTCATTGTGGTGGTAGTGGCTTCACCCATCTGCATTCCCACCAACAGTGCACTAGGGTCCCCTTTTCTCCACATCCTCTCCAACACTTGTTGTTTGTTGCTTTGTTTATGATGGCCATTCTCACCAGTGTGAAGTGGTATCTCATTGTGGTTTTAATGTGCATCTCTCTGATGGCTAGTGATGCTCCATTCTTTATATCTGCATAACTTTGCATGGCCTACTTAACTTCTCTGGGTTTTGATTCCTCATTTATTCGAAGATGTTAATGCACTTCCCTAAAAAATTGTTTTACAGTTGGAATAAATTAATAATCTTAAATTAAGCCCTTGGAAAATAATAAGGTCTAGATAAACAGCAACCATAGTTGTTGTTTTTATTGTTGTTATATTTATTTTTGGAAACACTGGCCATTTTGTGGGTAGGTACTAAAGGATGCGACCAGCAAGGAGGGACTTAGAGCAGGTTTGGGAGCTTCCCCCAAGGGGACAGAAGGAAACTTCTATGACTTGAGTTCTTACTATGTGTCAGACGTGGTACTCAGCACAGTCATGCTCTGCTTAACGATAGGACATGTCCTGACAAATGAGTCATTAGGCACTTTTGTTGTGCAAACATCATACAGTGAGTGCACTTACATGAATTTAGATAGTATAGCCTACTACACAGCTAAGCTATATGGTATATAATATTATTCCCAGGTTATAAGCTTATACAGCATGTATACCACATGTACTGAATATTGTAGGTAATTGCAACACAATGTTAAGTATTTGTGTATCTAAGCATATCTAAACATAGAAAAAGTACAGTAAAAGTGTGGTATAAGAGATAAAAATGGTACACCTGTGCAAGGCCCTCAGAGGATGGGACGTTGCTCTGGGTGAGTCAGTGAGTGAGTGGTGTGTGACCACAAAGGCCTAGGACATCGCTGCCCACTGTCCACTCGGGCTACACTACATTTATAAAAGAACACCAGATGAAGTCGAGCACAAGAGAAAATGACGCAGTCAAGTGGTGAGGTGAACCTGAGATACACGAGGCCGCTGCGAGGTAACACGACATACTGTTTTATAGCAAACCTCCCTGTTGTAAGCAGAATGAGTACACTTTAAAATAATGATAAAAGTATAAGGTAGTAAATACATAAACCAGTAACAGTCAGTCTTTATGCTTCTTAAGCATTGTGTACTGTACATAATTGTACGCGTGAACTTTTGTATGGCAGTGCAGGAGGTTCGTTTACACCAGCATCACCACAAGCACACAATGTGTTGCAATAGGACGTTAGGACCGCTACAACATCACTAGGTGATAGAAAATTTTTGGCACCTTTATAATCTAATGGGACTGACGTGGCATATTACAGTTCATCAATGACCAAAATGTCATTAGGTAGCACATGACTGTACTGTATGCTTTGGACTTTAACTAGTTTTCCATTTATTCCTCACAATAACCCTGCAATGGAGCAACCAGAGCTAATGCCCAAGGCTCTTTCCTCTGAAACACGTGGCTTCTGCTGTAGGGGGTGGGGTACCGCTGAGAGGACGGCCCCCACAGCAGTGGTGTTGTGTGCAGGGGGAGCAGCCAGGATGCGGTCCTCAGGAACCAGGCTAGCCAGTAGGGAGTCCAGCTCCAGGAAGTCCTTCAGGGAGGCCCAGAGCTCAGATGCAGAGCTGGAGCTCAGGAAGGCTCAGGAGAGGAATGCCAAAGCAACAGAACAGGACCCTCATCCCAAGATTAGAGGCTTAGGAAGAACATGAAAGTAGACACTCAGACTGAGGAAATTAGAGAGAAATCCAAGGATGACAAGATACAAGGGCAAGGGACAATGTGTCTTCTGCTCAGCACAGATGTCAGAATTGAGAGCCTAGAACATTAGCAAGGACATTACCAACCTAACTGGATATCATTGAGTAGGGTTTTCATTAAATTTTACTTTCAACCACAGGGTGCCTTTGTGAGTTATCGATTGTCTCTCATCTCTGTACCCTTCAATATATGCTCTGAGAAAAACAATGGAACGCCTTTAAATATTTCCATTTAAAGTGAGCCTAATACCCTCTGGGTCCATCCCTATTGTTGCGAATGGCAATGTTTTATTCATTGTTATGGCTGAGTAATAATCCATAGAACGTATGTGCCTTACCCTCTTTATCCAGTTGTCTATTGATGGACACTTGGGCTGCTTCCATAGTTTGGCTGTTGTAAATAATGCTTCCATAAACACAAGGCTGCATATATTTTTTGAATTAGTGCTTTGGATTTCTTTGTACAAATACTCAGAAGTGAAATTGCTGGTCATATGGTAATTCTATTTTCAATTTTTGAGGAAGCTCCCTACTGTTTCCACAGTAATTGCAACCTCACCAACAGCACGTGAGAGCTCTCTTTCCTCCACATCCTCGCCAACACTTACTGCTCTGAAGCTTATTTAAATATCTAGTCACCATATACCTGAAACTAATATAATATCGTACGTCAACTGCAGTTAAGTAAAAAATAAAGTAAAAGTGAGCATGATGTTGAGCTCTCTCAGTAAAAGGTGCTGCAGGAATTCATAGGAGGAAGAGGTTTCTTGCAATTCGTGGTGCTGGCTGGCAGGCACGGCAGGTAGGAAGAAGGAGGACATCCATCAGATGCCCTGGACCAGCTGCAGTTCCTCTGTAAGTGTACAGTTACTTCTTTATCATAGTTAATAAGTCTATATATTAAACTTTCCCATTCAACCTACTGTGGGGTTTCTGTCTCCTGATCGCACCCAATCTGCTACAGTCCTGTGTCCATACAAAGTTGTCAGAATAACATCCAAACCTGGATCTACCAGATGCACGTGACCTGGATCTTTCCTTCCCTTCTGACACACTCTGACCTCCCCTTGGTTCCCGGATACATCAACTTTTCTTCCTGGCTTAGCCCTGCACAGTGGTCAGACCATCTACCTGGAAAACCCTCTTCCTCTTCTTCCTGGCAGAGTCACTATTGCTCCCCAGTGCAGCACCCAGCTAATGCAGCCCTTCGAGTCTCCCTTCTATACATGTTTTATCGATATCCTCATAGAATTATCACTTACTGGAATTATCTTGCCGTTTCCTCTCGCCCTCACTCTTCACCTGCATTCCCCTATCCTTGTCCAAGAGGTTAGGGAATGTCTGTCACCTCCAGCGCCTCCAGCATTCAGCACAGTCCTGGCACATGGAGGGGCTCCGTAAACATTTGTCAGATGAATGAATGATCGACGCAGAGCTCTGCTGGAAGCTTCCATGCCCAAAGCTCAGCCCTCTTCCGTCTCTCCACACGGTGCTCTTCTCTGACCACTAAGAATTTTAAGTGGGGCCCCAGGACTCCCAGGAACTGTCCTCGGGTATATGGTGAGAGCTCCTAGAAATCCCACTCCCCTCTTGAAATCCTGATTGTCCTTTGAGGCAGGGCTCCCAGGCAGCAGCCAGCTCTGGGTAGAAGAGGATGCAGAGCCTGGGACCACGTGAAAGGACTAGAGCCTCACTTCCTCCTCCTCCCCCTGGCAGGCAGCCTGCTTGCTGCAATAAACGAGAGATAATGTGTGCATGTCTTTTATTATTATTTTTTTAACTTTTCTTGTCAATAGGTGATTTTAAAATAAAATGTCCCTAAACCTAGATTTGTAAGATTCTAGAGCAGAAAGAGACCTTGGCATTGCCCAGTGAAGCCTCCTGCTCAATTTTGGCTGTTTGCTTTTGGGGGCTATAATAATTCCATTTTTCAAACACTAGTGTGATGGAGACCTCCTCCTGGTCTCTGGCCTGGTGAGGAGGAGGTGCTGATGGCTGTTCTGGGAGATGGGGTAAAGGGGTCACTTCACTCGCAGAGGTAGCTCTGACCACAAAGAAAGTGAAAACATGAACTGACTCTCAGGTTGTCAGAAAGAAGAGAAGAAGTGGGAGGAAGCAGCACAGCCCTTTGGGCAAGCCCTGGAGGGAGGGTTTGAAGAATTTGGAAAATCAGGGGGCCTCTTGGTCATCCTCACTGCTCTCTAGGCAGGCTTTGGGTCTGAAGCCAGAGGCAAAATAAAAATAACAGCAAAGGCTAGCCAGGGTGAAAAAAGCAGAACGTGGAACCAGCAGGAAGTTTCCAGACTAAAGCTGCAATTGCACCTGTGCCTCTCAGAAGATGCTCTCTGTGAAACCCACCTTATGGGCCCAGGAACTTGCTAATGATTCTTTCTTTTGCAAAAGAAAGTCCTAAACAGTGAGCCTCAGAAGGTTGTGATTTATTAACACAATAATAATATCTAGCAATCAATATTTTCTTGATGACTGTAATTTCTCAGCACTATCCATGCACATCCCTAGAAAATGAATTATGTTATACATATAATTATACAGATATGACTTACAAATTAGATGATTATTTAAGGCATTGTGGAGAAAAGGCATAGTTTTTTTCTTCTTTTTGCCATCGCTATCAAGTATAGCTTTAGGCAGTATATGTGAGATACAACATGATATACTTAATAGCTTTGATTTCCTTTGATGGTCAAGACATAATGATTCTAATTATTAGCATTGATAATAGCCAGCATTCATTGATCACCATGAACCAGACACTATGCTTCACTCTACACATAAACCTCACATGAATTTAATGAGGCAGACAGTGTTACCAATACTACGTACAGATGAGAAAACTGAGACTTGGAGAAACTAAATAATTTGGCCTAAGTCCCACAGTTAGTTAATAGCTGAGAGGGCTGGAATATAGACCTTATATTGCCACCTATACTTTAAAACCCATTAATCTTTCTGACATGCGCCGCCAGCCATGCAGAGAGGACATGGGAATTGTAAGCGCAATCCTTGTACAAGTTCAGAAGTCTGTGAGAGCTCAGTGCAACGGGAAGGCATTCCACATGGCTCGGGAGTAACACACGAGGAAGAGGCGGTGGGAAGTAGGAGATGGAGGAGGCAGTCAGGTGCTAGATTGTGCAGGTGTGATCTACAGCATGAAGGGTGTTTAATTTTTACCCTAAAAGCAATGGGGTGTTTCGACTCTTACAGTTCGAGCGAGGCAGTGCGACACTGAAATCTTAAGTTTGGAAATGTCGCTACATTGAAAAATTGAATAGGGGGCAGGAAGGAAAGTAATAAGGATGCTGAAATGCTAAGAGATGGCAGGAGCCTGGATGAAGCGGCGGCTATCCGAATTGAGAAGCAACAGACCCGATAGCTGGCAGAGCGACATCAAACTTCACGATGGATTGGCCATGGGACAGTGGGGAGGAAAAGAATCAAGTATAACGTCCAGGTTTTCAAGTGGGACGGAAAGGGCAATGACAAAAGCACTTAAAGCGATGCGATGCTTTGCAGCAAAGTGAAGTGATAAGCTGATGGGTTCAGTTTGGGACATCTGAGTTTTGAATGCGTGTTTCCTCCAGAACAGTGAAGGCAAGAACATGATCTCTAATATTAATACAGAAAAGGTGGGGAGCCCTTTATGTTAACATGAACAATCATGATATCAATAGGTATCATTTGCAGTCTATTTTTAGAAAATGCCCATGTCTCCAAAAGTGCATGTACTTTTTAAAAAATTAGATGAGAATGTAAACCTATGAAAAGCAAAGTACCCTTGTAATATAAGTGAACAACTTGTTCTAACTTAAATAAGAACAAGAGAAAAGTTAAACATAATCACGCTGCGCACCCCTCAACGAGCCCCAGCAAGCAAAATGCATTTTTGTCATAGTGGGGTGGCAGTGAAGTGTTCAAAAGCACCATAAAAGTGGAATTCTCCGAAAAAGTAATGCAGGTGTCTAGGTCAAATGCAAATAAAGGAGTATGCAAATTGAGCTGTACTTGACTACAAAATCAGATGCTTAAAAACATTTCAGGAGAGTGAAGTTTTAGACTCACGAAATTCAGCCAGTCCTCATTATAATACGTTTCCCATTTGTGCCATTCATCCAGCGCACTAAATGCATGATGGGGCTTCAGTTAAGTAGATTTAGAAGCTGATTATGTTGCATTAAATGTATTCACTTCAATTTCAGCAAGACTTTTTTTCCTTTTAAAGGATTACTAAACCAAGAAAAGCAGAAAGTAAGACAGAAAATAAACTACCCTTTGATGATGCCATAACAAGATTAGAAAATAGAATGGCTTTATGATATCATGTAAGAACATACATCCTCACTTATCTGATTTAAATAACTAAAGTATACATTTCAGTTTTGTTAATTGCTTTTCTCTGTACTTGACACCTTCTGTACACATTAGCTCACCTGCTGAGACTGTAGGTCTCTTGAAATACCTATGTTTTTGTTATAAATTTATAGGGTTCTTTTCCTCTTAAAACATACAGAACATTCCATTTAAAAATTATCAGAAAGAACATTCTGGCAAGTGTTTAGAAGAGTTGACTCTGCCATTAAGAATGAATATCATCAATCTGGGCCTTAATTACTAAAATGATGTTCAAATACATTATATAATCTCTAAGTCCCTTCTAGTTAAAAAAAATACATGCTTTGGGTTAAAGCTAGTTGGATGCTATTATTTGAACCTGCCCTCAAAGTTGCTAAAGGTGGAAAAAATAAAATGTCATGGTTAGCATTATCAAATTATCCATGTGAATTTATTGTGAATTTATCATCATAAGTGAATTATATTGTAAACTAGTTAAAGCTACCTAAAATTTAGTGGTTTGTAATATAGTAAATTCCATGCATTTCTTAATGAGCTCAGAAGAGAAATAGCAGAAGAACAGAATGATAAGAGGAGAATTTCAGCCATATATAAAATAATTTTAGTGGCATGAGTTTTAATAATTAATACTAATTATTACAGCAACGAAAATGCTTCATAGTGTCTTATGTCCTATTTTGTAACAATCCTTGAATTTAAAAGGTCAGTTTTAACAAATGCAAAATAATTTTTGAAATACAGACAGAGCAAGCATCTTGCCCGACCTCACCTATAGCTCATAAACAGCCAAGATTCTGCTGATTTTCTTCTTTTTCAAATATTAACCAAGCACTTCCAGGCACGTTGGTTGTCTCTTCCCTTCATTCACTTATTCTGGAACTAGCCAACTGATCTTCAATTTATGTCTCACTTTACCTCTCACATTTTCTGACTCACCTTTTTATTCTACATTTCGGGATTTTTACTTGTTGGATTTTCAACATTTTCTTCCAACCTTTCTGTTGAGTTCTCTCCTTTTTGACAGACATTTAGTACATGTCTGGGAGCTCCTTGTCATTTTCTGCTGACTCTTTTATAATAGCATCCTTATTTTATCTTACAGGTAAAACTTCCTTACATTTTTATAAATATTGACTAGACATTGTTAACTTCTTTATTACTGAATTACCTTATTTCCCTTTTGGTCAGTTTTTCTATTTGTGCGAATTATTTTCTTAACTGCCTGCTGATTCTTGGTTACCTTTTTACATTTAGACACAAAGCAGTAGGAAGGTTATGAGGACTCTGCAGGCTGAGGTGAGGTTTATTTACTGGGAGCTTTTATTTAGCATAAGGGGGCATGTTACACTGGAGATACCCTCCCTCAAATGCTACAGTTTGGAGGGTTGTCCTCTAAGGAACCAGCATTCACAGTATTGACACTATTTTCTAATGGCACTACTTCTAGTTCTACAGGAAAATAGCTATTGCATTTCATTACTTTTGTTTTAACTGGGGTATGAACAAACAGAGCAGTCAGGCATCTTTCAAACAGGAATAGGAAGGAGGACTGTCAGCTGTTAGGTATACAGACCAGGCGACACTTCTCATTGCTGTCCTCCACCTCACTCGTGTCCACAATAATCGTGGATCTGTGTCAGGTGGGTCAGTTTCCTCTCCCACCACAGCGGTCTCGGTGTTGACCTCTGAGCGGATGGTCAACACTGAGATGTGTGTGGGGAGCCCCCCAACCCCCACACATGTAAGTTTGCAGTTTGCCAAGTGCAGTGAAAGAAGACTTCCTGATTCAAGTCTTGTATTTTCTTCTGAAGTTTTAACTAATTCCTGTAACAGTCCTCAGATCAGCTTCTTCTTCTCAGGTTATTTGCAGGAAAAAGATGATTGACATACCCTGAAGTCAGTGTAAGACTGAGCTCTTCCAAATGCTTTTCTATTCTTTCCTCAAAATTAACTCTTCTGTTCTTAAAGGGATGGATTGCCTGTGTCTAATCTGCAATTCTGACATTAAAGTAAAACATGTATTAGTACACCTTTCTTTATGATTCTATTTTATCTCCTTTGTTACCTTGTTAGCCATAAATAACTCTTTAACTTAGAGGTTGCTTTAGAGTGTATACTACGCATTTTCACTTGTCACAGCCTTCCTTCAAGGGATAGTACTCCACTCCGCATCTTGTACAGAAACCTCACCGCACCGTAATTTTTCACTTCTCCCTGCCAGCCCTGGGATTCTGTTGTCATATATTTCACTTTCACATATGTTATGAAACTGATAATACCTTATTTTTTATTAAATAGGTAATTATCTTTAAAGAGATTTACATAAGAGGAAGCTTGTATTATGTTTATTCCTGTGTACTTACTGTCTTTGGTGCTTCTCATTTCTTGGCATAGGTGTGTTTTTTGCCCTCTCATTTCTTCTGACAGTCCAGTTCCATACACATACATACACACACACGTGCATGTGCACAAACATGTATGTGTACATATACACACATATGCATAAATGTGTGTACATCTACACGTGAGTGTCATAAACATATATACATAAGTGATTGTGTGTAAACATATATGTGTGTAACACAGGCAGCCATATATGAACATGCATATACATACGTGTACACAAACATATATAAACACGAGTATATATACATGTGCGCATACATAAACATATGCATGTGCATATACATATTAAGCCACTGAAAGTTGCCCCATTGCACACTGGGGTTCTTTCCCTTTTTTCCTTTTATTCTTTTTTTCTGTTTCATTTTGTTCAGTTTTTATTTTTGTGACTTCAGTTTCATTAATCCATTTTTTAAAGTGTCTCATCTTCCATTAGCCCCTCCAGTATATTTTTTATCTTAAACATTATCATTTGCAGCTATAAAAGCTTTATTTGGATTTTTCCTTTACTTTTAATGTGTTAACTTTTGGAATATGTGAAAGAAAGACACAATAACTCATTTTATGTCCTAATATGCTAATTTTCACATCTGTGCCAGTGCTGCGTTGGTTTGGTTGATGGATATCCCTACTTCTTCTATGATCAGTAATTTTTGATTGGGTGCCAAATATTTTGAACATTATTTTGTTGGACTTAGATGATTTATATTATTTTATATATACATATATAATATTCTAAATACTATAAATATTCTGGAGCTTTGTTTCAGAATTCAATTAAGTTATTTGGCAAAAGTTTGATCGTTTTGGCTCTGGCTTTTAACATTTTGTATATGGGATCAGAGCAATGCTCTGTCTAGGACTGATTTTTCCCACTGCTGAGGAAAAATCTCCCTAAGTGCTCTACCCAATCCCCAAGAATCCTGAGCTTTCCTAGTATGGCTGATGGGGTCAGGCACTGGTCCCAGCCCTGTTCAGCTGCCGAGCAGTAATACTGCCGCTAATCCTTTCCCCCCCAGTTTGGGGCAGTTTCCTCGCGTGCACGTGCGTATCAGAGTTCGGTAACCCACCAGACCCGTCTGTAAGCACCTGCAGGTCTCTCTCTCCGCAGCCTCTCCTCTCCTCTATTGTGTCCTGTGAATTCTAACCGTTTTGGGTTTCTCAGACTCGCGGACCCACATCCACCGCTCAGGGAGCACACCAGGCTCTGCCTGCATCCCCATTCCTGCACTGCGGACTGGAAACTCCTGACACCGGGCTGGAGCAGTCATAAGTCATAGGACTCACCACTTCCTGCCTCTCAGGGACCAGTCAACTTCATTGCCTGATGTCCAGGGTCTCGCAAAGCACTGTTTCTATATATTGTATCCATTTTGTTGTTGTTGTTACCAGGAGGGTAGATTTGACCTGTGACTTTATCTCGGACTGTTATATTAGTTTTTTATTGTTCCTGGAGGGCACAGAAGTCCCCAGAGGGAATGCCAGTGCGGTACATAGCAAAAGAGCAGCAGCAGTTGAGGACATAAAGGAATCAGAAGGACTGTGATGAAGGGTGGCTTTGAATTTAACTCATATAGATGTATGACGAATGGCATGTTGATGTAGGCAGTAGGAAAAGCTTCACAAAATCTGATGACAGCACTTTCAAAGTATGAAACCCGGTAGATAAGTGATAGAGATAGATAGATAGATAGATAGATGATAGATAATAGATAGATAGATAGATAGATAGATGTAGTTAAGACCTATAAAGTACTTAGCTAGGCATTATTAGTGTTTAACAAGTATTGACTCATTTAATCTTTTCAATGACAATATAAGGACTAATATTATTACTACTGTACAGATGAGAATTCTGATCCACAGACAAGATTAAAATCTTGCCAGAGTTCACATGACCATTAAATAAAGAACCTGAATTTGAACTTAGGTGTTACAGCTCTAGAGCCTGAATTCTCAGCTCCCTGCACTCCACTCACTCCATAGCTAGATGAATAGAGAAAATAAAAACACGCAGCTTTCGTATGCTGAAGAAAAACCTAATTTTCCACATCACAGCCTACACAGTCTGCAGGAAGATAATATTATTCTGCTTTTGGTCACTCAACCTCTACTTCCTACCCCTTTGTGGAATTTTACTTTTCAGAAATGGACATACTGATCAGGTTTGAAGTGAGAAAAAGACTCAGAAAACCCAGAGATGATGATTCAAAATGTAGCAGTTAGTGGACATATAAGGAGCGTATTTTCCAAAAGACAAGGTCAAGAGTGCCTGAAAATGTCTTTATAACGTGTGCTCAGGAAGTCTATGCCACGGTGACTCCTACTATTTTAGAGTTCTAAGACGCTACCATTTTATTTGAATTTTGCAAGGGCTCATTTCAGAGTACTGCGTAGCATTAAAAAATTAGAGCAATATAAAATTTAAAATTTTACTAAAAATGGGGGTACCCTTTGAGATAATTGATGGCACATTATGGTATTGGAATAACTGAAATTTCAAATCATTTATTAAAATTCAAAGATCTGTAAGACTTCATTTAATACAATTTATTTAAAGAATGACGCATATCTATATATGAAAAAATACACTTTATGACACTTCTTAATACTGATACTTACCATAAGCCTACGTTTTATTGCAACTACCGAGCCCAGAAGAAACAGACTTTTAAAACTTACCATTGTAGTTCTCCTTTTGAATACGTCTACACCCGTGCGCACCACGCTGGGAATGCCAGAGAGGGCGCTGCAGTGTAGCTGCAGCGGTGAGTCCACTCACCAATTCTCTGAGAGGCCCCAGGTTCCCTCCTCCAGGACTTCTCCATACCTACTCACTCCCTCGGTGATGCTGCTCAATCTCCTGGCCCTGATGCCAGTTTCATATTGAAGACCCTACAAAATGTATCTTCTGCCAAGACCTCTGCCTGACTTTTATGCCAAACTGCCTCCTTAAACTTCCACTTGGATGCCCAGTGAGCATCTCAGACTTGACATGTACAAGGCTCAATGCCTGAGCTTCTGCTCCAATCTACCCTCCACCACCTCCTCCATCCCAGTGAAACATGACTGAATCCTCATGGACAAGTCTCCTCAAGACAAACACTCCAAGGAATAATTCTCAGTTCCTCTCTTTCTCTCAAATTCTATTTTGAATGTATTAGAAAATCCTCTGGTTTCTGACCACTTCTCATCATCCATGCTGCTAACCAAGCCAGAGTCATCTCTAGCCTGGATTATTCCAATGCTCCTCAAAAAATCTTCTTGATTGCATCCTTCTACAGCCTATAAAAGAGTAGCCAGAGTGATTCTATGATAAAAATAGCAGATTATGTTCATTTTCTGCTCAAAACTTTCCCCTGGCTCTCCTCTCACTTAGAACAAAGGAAAACGGTCTTACAATGTCCCAGAAAGCATTAAAAAGAAGGACTTCTATCATCTTCACGTCTCATCTGCTACAGTAACACTTGCAGCAGAATATAACATGAGCCACACGGAAACCACAAGTGCAATTTAAAATTTTCTAGAGGCCACATTAAAAAGTTAAAAGAAGCAGATGAAATTAATTTTAATAATCTATTTTATTTGACACAATATATCCGAGATATTATCATTTCAATGTGCAATAAAAATTTATGTTTAAGATATTTTACACTTTTCTTTTCATGTAGGCTTTTAAAACCTAGTGTGTATTTTATGCTCACAATTCACCTCAATTCAGACGAGCCACATTTCAAGTGTTTTATAGTCACGAGTGGCCAGCGGCTGCAATATTAGATGGTGAAGTTCTACAACTTTTCTTGCTCTTTCACTGTTCTCCCTTTACACATGGCACTTTCCTTTCTCACTTCGCCTTAATATAAGTGATCTTAATTTTTAGGAAACAAAACCCTGAATGCTTGCAGTTCAAGGGTTGGGCAGAGGGGGTCATGGTGGGTGGGGGTGGAACAGGATTATGGGCAAGTTTTCGAACAGAAACTCATGAGCCAAAAGCCTGACTGGGTGAAAAGAGATGGCAGTGAAAGTACAGTGATAACAAGATTGGTTATTGCAATGAAGTGTCGACACAACCATAATGAGAATTTTGGGAGATTCCAGAATATTTTCAACATGTTTTATGGCTCATGTTAAGGAAACCCTTTCATTAAAAAACTAAAAATGGAACTGCCTTTTAACCCAGCAATTCCACTGCTGGGAATATACACTAAGAGTCCCGAATCACCAATTCAAAAAAGCTTATGCACCCCAATGTTCACAGCAGCATTATTTACAATAGCTAAGTGCTGGAAACAGCCTAAGTGCCCATCAGTAAATGAATGGATCAAAAAACTGTGGAACTTTACACAATGGATTACTACACAGCAGAAAGAAAGAGGGAACTCCTATCTTTTGTAACAGCATGGATGGAACTGGAGAGTATTACGGTAAGTGAAATAAGCCATTTGATGAAAGACAAATACTATATGACCTCACCTGTAAGAGGAATCTAATGAACAAAATAGAACCACAAGCATAGAAACATGGAACAGACTGAGAGTGACCAGAGGGGAGAGAAGTGGGGGGTAATGGTGGAAAGAAGGGGAAGGGGCCAGACAAAGAACGTGAATGAATGGCCCGCAGAGGGCAAAGGGGGGCAAACTGGGATGACTGTAATAGAATGCCAATAAAAATGATTTCAAAAATAAAAAATAATAACACATTTGACTGTTTCTATTTTGGGGGGCGAAAAATAGGAAACTTGGAAATGCTCTCTACAACAGGTCCTGAGAGTAATGGAACCTTTAAGAAACAGAGTAAGAGAAAGCTCTGGAAGGGAAAGGGAAGCAAATAGATTCTTGAGTGAAAAGGAAGCCTAGAGCACCAAGAAAACAGAAACCTGAGACAAGAATAGCGAAACAGCCCAAATTCTGGGTTGGCAGTGGGGACAAGAAGGACAGCATACCGCACGAGATGTCATTTCAAGGCCACAAAGTTTCAAGGAGGATGTATGTGTCTTGAAATGAACGACTACTGTCAGAGAATAACTGAGTTATTTGAGATCTTACAGCTAAATAACAGAGGGGCAAATCCAATTTTAATTGACTATCTCCTCTGTGTAGGCAATTCTGCATGTAATATTCCCTTTATTTTCACAAGAGCACAACAAAAATAGGTGGTTTTAATCTTGTTTTCCAGGTGAGGAACCAGACTCAGAAAAAAATTCAACACCTTGCCTAGTCTCTTAGTCCATTCGGGCTGCTGTAACAAAACGCCATAAACTGGGGGGCATAAGCAGCACAGATGTATTTCTCACAGCTCCGGAGGCTGGGAAGTCCAAGATCAAGGCACCGGCAGATTCAGTGTCTGGTAAATTCCCGTATCCTGGCTCATAGATGGGTTTCCTGTGTCTTCTTATGACAAAAGGGCTGTGGGCACCCTGGGGTTTCTTTTACAAAAGCACTACTCTCACTCCTGGGGGCTCTGTCTTTGTGACCTAGTCACCTCCCAAAGACCCCACCTCCAAATATCATTATTCCGGGGATTCAGTTTTAACATATAAATTTTAAAAGGGAATCTTTAGTCTATAGCTCCCAGGATCATGTCCCAGTCAAGTGATGGACCTTGGAAAAGAATAAGACATGCTTCTCACTCCAGGTCCCACAGTTAGCTTCAGCTGCATCCCTGGCTTCTTGCCTTTTGTGGGAATCCTTGGCTTTTCTGGACAGATTCCCACAATACATCTGCTCCGAACACTGAAAATGTGTCCTCATTTCTTAAGTCTTATTTTTTTACTTTCTTTATATTTAACACTATAATTGAGGTAGGTAATCATTAAGCATTTAATAAATAATTGAGAAAGAAACCCTCATATACAGGATATGTTCATTCTATATCTTCTTTTGTCTCAACAGCAAACTTTGACTATAACGGTCTATAAACATAAACAATATTCATAACAAAAAGTGTGAACAGCAATTCAGGAATCATGACTTCTTGAAGGCAGTGTCCTCTCCCAGGGCATTATGTGCTCATCAGCAAAATAAAACCTGCAGATTCTGAAAAAAATGAACGTATGCATGAAAAACGTTTCTAATTTTTGTATTATTAAGATTTTATAAGATATGTAATGATTCTTTGGTGGCCTTTGTTGCAACGCTCATTATAAAATCTGCAAAAAAGAGATTAGAATAAATCTCAGATGTCAACACAATCTCCTGGGTGATTCTTCACTGGACAAAACGACACCATCCTCGACGGCATAATCTATGAAGCTGTGAATGGCTAATGAGGCCCATCCATTGTGACGGAACCTCAGCTACGCTACAGATGTTTTCTCTCCCCAGCCGAGGCCTGGACTCACCAAGCCTGTGCAGAGAACTCGGCTTCTCTAGTTAAGGTAACAGTGACAATGGCCAGTGCGGTTAGGACCTGAAGATTTCAAATTTCAAAGTCCTCCTGTTGTGTGGACAAACCTCATGGGCCAAATGTCAGCTTCATGAGGGCAGGCAAGTTGTCTTTTGCTTTTCTGTGTTTCCCAGGAGAGTATCTGTGACACAGTAAGGGCTCAAAATATATAAACACATAAATAGACCTATAGACATACATATACACCATCACATAAGCATAAATATGCTAATATCATTAAAATAAATATTCAAATTTTATTTATGGCATCAAAACCATCACGTGTACCAGTGATCACCCCATGGCCTGAGCATTCTGCATGTCACTCTTTGGGAAACACAGAACAGTGAAATTTTTAATGCTATTTTCAGTTCCTGTATTCAGTGACTTGTTTATTCTGCTACACTCAGGCTCCTGCTCTGGTTTCAGATGTCTCTAAGTAGCATTCTACAATAGTTATTTGTGTTTTTGTCTATAATTATTTTCTCAACAAGCATTTTTAAGCCCTATGTAGTTTTTAAAGAAAAAACAGTTAAGATGTAATTTATCTTTTCTTATCTGAAAACTTCTGTAACGTATCCTAGAAACAAGTGAAGATAAAAATATCACCCTTGCACTACGGTGGCAGAGTGATCCAGACTCAGCAGAAAGAAATATCAATCCCAGTGCTGCCACTAAGCCTCTGACTAACTCCAGGCGATGCATTTTGTGGGTCAGAGTGGTACATTTGTGTGTTTGGCTCCCTGGTCCTCAGTCTCTCATACGTAACATTTCGGGAATTGGGTCCTCAGTGCCTCCTAGCATTTTTTCAAACTCTGAATCTCTAGGCTGCTAAGAAACTTACTCCAACCAAATGAAAGTTGGCAGGAATGGTTTTAAAAAGGCACAGCTAGAGATGGGCAATCCATCTGATGCAAGGAACACTGGCGGAGTGTGCCAGACTCCATGTCTCCCTCGATGAGTGAATACACCCATATGATTAAAAGAAATCCTTAAGAAGTACACCTGCAGGATGAAGAGTACAGGTAGGTAAATCCTGCCTCTACTACATGCCAGCAATGGGGTCTAAAGGTCACTTTACTTTATAGAATGGAGACACAAGACCCACCCTCACAATCCTGAGATCGTTAGATAAAACATAAAACCTAAATGTAAAGTATTTGCAAACATACCCAGTGCATTGTAGAATGCAATGCTAGCTTTTACTAGTGCCCCCATGAGAAAGCATCTGAGGTCAAATGACAGCCTAGAACAAGGAATCCACATCATGGGAATAGAGGCTTCCCCAAAGGAAAGGAGTGGTCCAAACTAAACAAATCCATCCCCTTTTCAGACCAAATTGCTGTTGACATTTGCTAAGACTTACATCACCATTCACAAGATCTGAACCCCAAGTAGTTGTTTTCACTCCAGTTCAGGTGGTAGATAAATGGAGAACTTCAAAATGAGTAGATTAACAGATAACCCTATTGTCTTCACCGTCCATGTCATTCTTTTCTATAAAGAAGAGCGTTTGGGAACAAAGGGCACACTTGGTTCCATGTTAAGACAACAGTACATATTGCAGTGTGTTCCCTAAATAAAGGACATGGTTGCTTTTGTTCAGTGATGGTGTCAAAGACAAATCCTTTGTTTCAGAGGTTGAATGGGCTATTTCCCTACATGCCTGATTACACGCCAAGCACCTCTAAGCATATTGACCATTTCATTATACTGAGTGCAATAATCCATATCAACAGCTTATCCCTGTTTTGAATTATAAAATGCAGTTATTTAAAAAGGTAGGTATAAGCAAACTTATCTGCTTCTAGTCGTTCAGACACCAGACAAGTTCCAAAATTAGACGGGATGCAGAACAGCTTCTTAAATTTAAGGATACCTAAGAGATTAAAAGCTCTCTTTATTTTTTTCCTAAAAAAAAAAAGAAGGAAACTAAAAACACACAATTACATTCTAATTTAAGACTCTAATTGAGCACTTTTGTATTTGCAAGATATTCCACTTTCCTTTAAGGACAATATTCTTAGTGGTCATGCAAGCTATCTCATCACGCAAGGGTGAGGTTTCTTCACACCAAACACCTTTGTTGAAAAGCAAATGAGAAAGTGCATCTCCATTATGTACTTATAAAAGAAACAATCAAATACTCAGGCTGAAAAATGATACCTTCTCGACTAGAGCCTGTCTAGACACAACTTAAGTCAGGCCCGTCTGTGTTTTATAAGGTGGTACCACTCCCAATCTAAATCCAAAGGTTGGTGAAAACAAAAACGAAAAACAACCCAAAGCATCCAAGGGCACTCATGATTAAAGAGCAAATAAAATTGGTTAGGGAAGCAGAAGGTGAATGATTGAACACATTTCTCTGGAACCTGAGCGACCCATGTTTGATCTCAGGTGAGAGACCCAATCTCTGAGCTTCACTCTCAATGCAAATGGGGAAATAAGTGTGTCTCTCAGAAAGGGCCGCAGTGAAGGTTACATGAGATAATACGTGGAAGTGCTTTGAACTATTCAGACAATGTAATCAGTAGATATTTAATATAGTCATCATTGGTATACTCAGGACATAATTTTGCAAGCATGAAATATACTACATTTAATCTCCTGTTCTCTCTTCCTCTCTCTACTCAAAGGCACTAAGGGGGGTGAAGGACACTGGTATTCTCAGAGAATATGTCTCTTCCAGGTGCTTCACATAGATTATCTCAACAAGTCATCATAACACCCACTTGGGGTAGGAGGTATTCTGTCCATTTTAATGATAAGGAAACTGAGGCTGAGAGAGAAAGAGAATGAGAGTTGGAATCCTGCTGAAAGTCACCAGACCAGGAAAAGGTAGAGATAGCCTGGAGCCAGATCTCCAATTTCTGAGCCCGTCCTTTACTGCTAAAAGGTCAGGTGCACATACATGCACACATGCATATACACAACTGTTTGAGACAATTTGGGAATTTGATTGGGGGGACCTCACAAGCTTACACAACATAAGCATGGCAGCTTCTTCGTGTAATCCTCAAGAGTCCTGTGAGGTACTACCATTATCTCTATTTCATAAATGAAGTACGCGAAGGCCATTGTGTAAGTAATGTAAGAAGTCACAAGCTAGTATACTGTGGGTTAGAGACTAAAATTGAAACCTGACAGCAAAATCCATATTATTTCTCCTATACTGGGGCACTTGCTAGTGAAAGCAATGATTGTTTTAAAAGGAAATCTTCATTAAAATGCATGAAAAATTTACTTTTTAGTCCCTTAAGTTATATAAGATTTTACTTCCTCTTGGAAAAATGAGCTGCCTTGCAGTGGAATTTTTCTTGATGAATAAAAGTGATGAGCACTGGTTCTCTTTGAGCTTGGTGAAAAGAATAAGTAACCCAACCCGGGCATCCTGCAGGCTTCTATCTCATGTATTAAGGCATCCAACAAAGGGGAAACGTTCTATTTGATTTTAGCAGAATGTGGGATCCATGCTGCTTATTTGTAAGCTTCTTCTTGAAGCAGGTCTCTTCCGTACAGAGAGGTCAGAGTGTTGGCGGTCGGAATGCTCACGACCTGAAAGGTGAACTTTAATATACCACGTATTTCAACTAGCGAATTTTAAATCAATCCTGCTCTGGGCTTTGTGTTCCCAAGCAGCTCACAGCTCTTTGTCTGAAAGCATTGGGTATAGCAACGAGCTCACAATGGTATCTCAATAAGTGCCTCAGAACCAAAGAGTAAAGCAAGGGGTTCTCTGACGGACGTTCTGACAAAGTGAGCAACGCTGCCTAAAACACTGCCCTTTGGAACACCTTTAAGGATTCTATTGCATAAAAACAGTACAGTCCTAAGTATCAATTTTCGTAAGTTCTTCAACTGGAATCATGGTGGCCAAGTAAGTTGGCTAAAGTCACCCTACAGAGATTTCCACAAGCCACAAAATTTTAAAAACAGGATTTTGAGAAGATAACTTAAGATGAAAATATGCAAATTAGTATAAACTCATAAAACTATTCTTTTGTATCAGAGTAAGCGACCAATTAGGGGTACAAAGAGGAAAAGAGCCAAAATGAGCAAAATAACCCAACCTTAATTGGCTTTTTAAAGTTCTAATCTCAATATATAACTCTTACTCCTTTGCAACTCTAAAGACTTTAAACGGCAAATTATCACTTTGATTTTTAAAATGCTATGCCTAAAGGTCTTAACTAAAAAGCATTATCTTGGTTCTAAATTTAAAGCTTGTCAGAAGAAACAAAGCTAATTATACACAGTCTGCTTAAAAGTATGTGTTAACTACGAATCTGTTGTTTAAATGGAAGAAATACAAGTTTTCAATGTGTCACTTTTCCAATTCTAAATTTCTTTTAGAATTCCTAGCAATTCTGTATCCTCCTTCCAAAAACACCACTAACACTGCTTACACACACGGACAGACACACACCACATGGAGGTATACTCAGAGAGCACAAATGTTCTTAAGTGTGTAAATAAGAAACCCAGTAGTACACAAAATACAAAGATCTATAGAAAAGCAATGGTGCTTCTGAAGTACCACCATTCATTCTCCAAATGGCTGGGCTTCAGTTTAATAGCATCTGGCTCAGTTGATGTAATAGGTTACTCCCCGGGTCTGGTGCTCATCACCTGTTGCCTGGACAATAGCAATGTTCTGGTCTCTCTTTGCTCCAGCTGCTCCAGCAGCCCACGGCAAAAGATAATTTCTTAATATGCAAGTTGTTTATAGTGGTCATCTCCTTAGAAGCCCCACATGGGTCTCCTCATTGGCAGAATTATGTCCCATTACTATTCTGTGGCATTTATGGAGCTTGAAAAGACTAATAATGTATATCTTAGTCTCTTTCAAATCACACATTGCTGAGAAAATACAGGCAGTACTTTCTGATGAACAGTTGTGTTGTATCAAATGCAGAGATACCTCCAGCAGCCCCATCGCTGCCCTGGAGACATAGATTACGATTGGGTTGTTAAATGTGGGAGCCAAAGCTTACAATTCATGGCTGGAAGTATTCCATCTGTGTTTCATTAATTTACAGGAATCATCTATGGAGCTATTAAAAATTTGGATTCCCAGGTTCTAACTCCTCTCCCAAAGGTTCTTATTTGTTAAGTCTTGGAGAAGAGCCAGGAACCTGCAATTTAATCAGTCCCTGGTCATTCCGCTGCAACCCAAGCAGCAAGCCCACATTTAGAATCACCCAGAATTTGCTCTCCTTGTTTTACAGTTGTGAAAACTGAGGCCCAGAGCAGTAAAATATTTTGCCAATGCTCATGTGGAAGTTGCTGGAAGCCAGGACTGGAACCCAGGTCTCCAGACTCCTAGCTCTTCCTTCCCTGTGGGGCCGTCTGTACTAGAGCAAAATGGGGTCTCATGCAGCCAACTCTTCTCAGCTTCTTACAACTCTTCGCTGATTCCACAAAGACCCTGTCATTGCAAATCCCCCTTTTCATGAGAACAAAATTTCACAGAAAAGCTTATCACAGGTCAATGCAAGACGGTCATTTCACAAAAGGCATTTTTCTGGCTCATCAATGTGCGTTGCCTCATTTACCTGTCTGTACAGTGGGAATTGAACCAGCTTTCATTGAATGGTTGCTTAGCATTATCAGAAGCATGGACCACGATAAGAAATTCATCCTCACCACCTGAGCTACTCTATGACAGATTTCCCGCAAACAGCAATATGTGGGTGGGTGCATTTCTGTCACAGCATTAGCAACAAAGACAAAATGGAAAAATCAGATTGTCAGTTCATAATTTAGCATCCTCATGAGAAAAGTTTATACATGTTATATAAATGCCTCACAAGTTGACATTTATGTTTTGGGCCAGCTGAGATACTGTTACCTTAGCTTGAGCTGAAATGTATACTTGGAAATGAATTTGATCCACCTGGTATGAGATTTTTTTCTCTGCTGACCTTCTTGAAAACTAAAATAAAAACTTGACATCTTTGATAGATTCATTAATTCATCCTGGATGAAACTAGTCTTATGTGCTCAAACAGAAACTTCTTAAATACTCCTCTGCTTGACTTAACTAATTTTATGTAGCTCCATTTCTTCCATGGAATAGTGTAAGTACCAGGGGAATTAGATTCATGGTCTGTTTCACAATAAGAAAATGTGCTTAGTAGGGAAAAAAATCTTTAAAGACCTTGCCAGCACTGGATTATAAAGTCATTGCTTCTTCTCACAAATAGGCCAACTTATTCAAGTAAGACTTAATTATTCATTCATCCATTCAACAAATATATATTGAACACTTACTATGGCCTAAAAACTGCTGGGCACTTGGACAAAACAAAGAGCAAAAACATATTTTCCTTGCTCAATAGATACATAGGGGCTTCCGAGGGAATAGAAATGTTAACCGTATCATCACACAGAAGAGGAGTTCATCACACCAGAGGAGCGTAAATTGGGGTGGTACCAGTGAAGTCAGGGAAAGATTATGAGAGCCACCGATACCCATGCTGGGACCAGAGGGTCTAGCAGTTTCCAGCTACAGCAAGGAGGGAAACAAAGTGCAAACTCGATGAGCAAGGAACATCACAACCAAGGAGCATCATGACCAAGGAACACACACCTGGTTCTAAACAAACACCCGGAGCTTCTCAGTCTATGTAAAAGGTCATTTGGGATCCAGCCTTGAGGCTTGCACCAACTGTGTGGGACCTTGATCACATGGTAGTTGTGGTCCAGTGGACAAAGTACTTGATGAGAAGAAGCCCTGGGGAAGTTGTTTTAGTCTGCATGGTGCTGCACCCCCACATCTGCAAAGTGAGGCGAACAGAGCCTACTGCCTAGGGGTATAGGAGGACTAAATGAGATCAAGTGTGTGCTGAGATTTATAAACTGAGAAGTGATGTCGAAAAGTGAAGGATTATAAAAATTATAGTGACTGATTCTTTTAGAATATAGACTATGCTCTGGTGAAATAAAATTAGGTATCGTTAAGGTAACTCTGTGATCTGCCACCTTCCCAACAGACCACACCAGTTCTTTGAGCCCTAATATCTGTTGGGGACTTCAGTGAAGGATGAGAGCCTCACTCAAAAACCAGGCTTCAACACCACTCGGCAGGGTCACAACTGCCCAGCCCTAATAGTTCATCACCTAAAGATCAGAGAGCTCTAGAGAACATGTATTTTGCCTAATGCCACAGGGGACCACAAGTATTTTTTTAAATTCCTCACCCATAAGTCTTTGAACCAACTGGCAAAATTCTGCTGTTATCCTCACTCAGAACCTCTTCATTCCAGGGTCTTCCCTAAGCCACTGTAGAACCCAAAGGAACTTATATTATACAAGAAAGTTTTAACAACATTATAGTGTGGTTATAAAATGAACGTCAAGGAAATTCTTGACCAATGGATGTAATTAGGGATTGAAATTTTCAAGAACAGTGTAGACAGAAGGTAGAAAAATAGCAAGTTGATACGTCCAAAGAGCAACATGTGGCTTGAGGATTTTCAGTGAAGGAGGATGGTCATTCTGATCAAGAATTCAATAAAAGGAAATTAGTAAATTAATGACTTTAGTTGTATCAACTCAATCTAGATAGGGGAAATGAATTGCTAGGTGAAAACAGATGCTTAAATCGGTACAGAGAATTAGAAATTCTTCTTTCTAGAAAAAACACATTTCTGCCCTTGCTTATTTTCTCTAGGGGCCACATTACTGCCCTCAGAACGTGGGGGTTTTTTTTCAAATAAAGTGTCAAAGCTTAACTTCTATAAACAAGAGGAGCAGCACTTTCCCTTGTGTTTCCAGAGACCATGCCTCTAGGAGAAACCAGAAAGCAGCTGTTGATTAGACAGTCAAGGCAGCACTTCTATTAATTGATATTCAACTTCTGCTTGAATGGGAGGGGCAATGTCCAGTGACCCAGAGGAGTCAGAACAGTGGACATTACTAAAGCATCCAAAGAAATTGGGTAGGTATTTCTGTTTGTGAATAAATGGAAGAAAGAAGCTTGGACTCCCTTTTCTTAGCACAAACTGAAGTCGCATAATCAGACACAGTTTTATCCCAGAATGATTTTAAAGCAGTGGTTGACTCCCAGGCAAAGCCAATTTCATGTCTTTTGGTCCGACGTCGAAGACCACCAAGACTCTTAATGATTCAGTTTTTCCACAATACATGGCTGTGTGTGTGTGCATTAACACCTTATCTTCAGGTTTCACCATCTTTGTTGGAGAGCCACGGCTTCCGACTGCATTCCATTACTCAGTTGTTTATAATATGGTTTCTCATTATAGCCTAGGTCAGTCTCCCAGCTCTTCTCCATTGAATTCTAGACCTTCTTAGGTATAACACCAGCATAATGAAGCAAGAACACTGCTGCACATGGAAAATTTTTTGACTATTCCAAATAATAGGGTTGATATTTCTTCCTGTGAGCAGAGAAGCTTTGAGTGGTACTTCCTGACATTGTGTTTCCCACAAACACCCTATAACCTTTCCCATATTATCTTCTGTTCACTTTTTGTGTTATTTCCAGGAAATAACTCTGCAGCCCTATCCAAGTTACTCAAGCTAAAAAATTTGATGCACCCCTTATTTCAGCATTGTTCTCCATCCTTATCTCTAATCAATTTATGACTTCTATCAAGTATATATTCAAAGTGACTCTCCTATCTTTCCCTTTGTTTTTTTCAATTATTTTATCTGATGCCTTAATTTGGACTTTTGATCTCTTTCTACACTCTTGCAATGGCTTTTTTACAGGCACCCTTCCTATGATCTCTTTCTTTGTCAGTCCACCCTCTATCCTTTCCCTAGGTTTATCTTTGTAAAGCAGAGTTTTGATCATGGTTCTATTTAAAAACTATTTGACAAGTCTAGGTGTCCATGTCCATGGTTATAGACAAAAACCATTTAAGGCTTTTATTGCCTGACTCCCTTTCACCTTTGGAACACACCTTTTATTCCATGCATCTTAGAGAAAGACAAAGAAGGTTATTTGCCATTTTTGTGTATCCCACTTTTTTTCCACACTTTTCTTTTTTGTCCCTTGTGTCTTTAGCCCAGGATAGCACACAAGACCACCATCATTCTCTGTTAGTAGCATGGGAAATACAATCTCATCCTTCAAATTCCAACTCTAATGGCAACAAGCTCTGTGGAACTTTCCATATATTCTCAATTCTAATTAATTGTTGCTTATTCTTAACCCATTTTTCTTACATACATTTTGTACTTTATTATACTTTGTTGTTTAAATAGATTCCAATTATGTTAATAGCATCACAATAGTCCAAGATGTCTTCTAGTTATTTATAAACTCTCTAAGAAATATCTAAAGAATACTAAATGGTGAATTGGTTTGAGGAATGAAGAAAATGGGGAATAAAATCTAATAACTTGGTACTTCACATTAGTAGGACATATAGTAAAACAATTAGATATTCCAAAAATTTTTCTGAAGATGTTGACATTTCTAATTTTAAAAATTTTAGAAAATAGAAATAAAAGAATACATCTTAAATATTCTGTCTTAACTAACAATTAAAATGATAGTCTCATTCAATATGATTTATTGCCTTACTTCCTAAGACCATATTGAAATAAAACCAATTTTTAAAATAAAGTTTAAAAACACAAAGAAACTTTGGTAGAAATTAGTGAATTTCTGGAAGAATGAAATCATGGGTATAGAAATGTGTCATCTTGAAGCAAGGCTAAGAGCTGTAAAGCTGAAAATATTTAACTACAAAAATACAATAAGGAAGTGCCATTCTACTTTTCAGCATCTCAGAAAGATGTGTCTCAGAAACACCAGGTGCAGTGTCAAAAATGCACAAGATCTGAGACAGGCAATAAGACAGCACCTGAAACTTTGTATAGTTAATTCCACATACACACTACATGCAAAGCTCCTGGAAGACTGGATGATGCTTCTAAATAATGGAATACAAAAGATTAGAAAACTGGATACATTAAGTGGTCCTAATTTCTGACATTCAAAGATCCCACAGCATCATGAAAATTTCCCATCTGAATCATGATACAATAAAGTCTGCCAGTCAAAAGCCCCATCCATGGGCAGAGTTGCCAGGGAGCTTTTCATTTTCACCTTCTTAAAAATCAATAACTAAGGTTCACCTGGTAATGGAAAAATGTGAAATATATATAAAAAAGGGCCATGTTAATGAGAAAAGCTGTCTCTAAAGAAAACAAAGGTAACTTAGGAGAAAAAGAAAATGATAACAATTTGAGAAGGGGTCTGCTTTACTTTTGAGAATAAGACCAAGATGCCTCTCCTCATTAATATTATGTAAATTTATTTTGGAGGATCTAACCAAAGCAATAAGTAAAGAAATAAAAATAACTCATTTTTTGAAAACATGAGTGAAGTGTAAAATTATTTATAGATTATAGCTTTTATAAAGATAAAAGATTTAACAAAAACTAGTTTTAAAACTAGAACACAAGTATTAAGTTGCATAAGCACAAAATAAATGTACATATCAATGGCCCTGGCTGGGTATCTAAGTTGGTTAGAGCATTGTCCCCATACTCCAAGGTTGTGGATTAGATCTCCAGTCAGGGCACATATAAAAAGCAACCAACAAAAAGCATAAATAATGGAACAACAAAAGTTGTGTGTGTGTGTGTGTGTGTGTGTGTGTCTCTCTCTCTTTCTCTCTCTCTCAAATCAATAAATAAAAAAGTAATGTTTAAAAAAATAAAATAAATGTGCATATCAAAAACATTCATTAAGCACTTTCCATGTGCCAGCACTCTGCTACTAGTGTTATATACATTACTTATGCCAGAATGTCCTACTTAAAAAACATATTGTAAGAAAGCAATCCTAATTGATAAAAGCAAACAGTAATATAAATAATAATAAGTGAACTTTAAACATATGCAGATTCCTGGAGAATGCGATAGGTAGGGTATAGTGATACAACCCTCCTCATCAGTGAGGAAAGAGTCTGTGATGAGGGCCAGAGCAACACCAGGGCCTGAGGCCTTGCAAGGAGGGTTGCTCCAGGTCTAGATCCAGCTACCCGCAGGTTGGTCCTATGAAATATAGGAATGTAGATTTAACTGTATTATTAAAGATACCAATATATTAACATCAGATCTCCCCAACCTATTGCTACCTCTCATAAAAACAAGTGAGGTGTTTCTAGATCAGAAAAGTCATTCTCTAGCAATGATAGTAAGTATATGAAAACCAGACTCAAATGAGACAGGTGAGTAGCTCCAAGGGGCCACCACAGAGAGATAACAGCAAGAAGCATCTTGGGTTATGGGTCTTCTGGGTGTGACTGCTGTGTGCGGGTAACAGTGGAGAGGTAGGGTCAAGTCTGTGCATAGCTTGAAGTGACTCAGCATTGGTGCAACTAGGGAGAGGACAGGAGTCTGCAGTTAGTTAAGGAAGAAGCCCAGAAAGTCCTTCTCTCTATATTACGAGGAAAGAGGAAGCAGAAGGCCCAAGTCTTTGAACTTGAAAATCAATCCTCATTCAGTTCACTTAGTGATGATATTAGTAACTTCTTCATTAGGCTCCACAAAACTTTAGGGTCCAGAGGACTTTTGAGTTGCGAACACGAAAAGTAAGGAGGAAGGATGAGATAAAGCAGGAACCTCTTAGAAGATTGCCATTAGGCAGAGCTGTAAGCAAAGAACAGGAATGATTAACAAACTTTGTTTGGTGGTGGTTGTTTTTCCTCCCTCAGTGAATCCAAGACCTGGTTCAGTCATACATATCATTTGCTTGACTCAAGTCAGTAGACTTGTGCAGTAGGGTCTCGTGTAACCATTACCAGCCTGCTCTGGACAGCTTGGCAGGCTTCTCCGTGTCAGAGCACTGCAATGGGGAACGAGTCGTGTAGACTCTTTGGAAGACCAAAAACTCAAGGAAGTGCCTGCATTTTTAGGCTAATGTCCAACATGGTCTTGTCTGCAGAAAAAGTGTTCTCTTAGTTTTATCCCAACTGTTTGTTTTTATCCTTTCTGCCTCAGCTTTTATGCAAGCACAAAAAGAAAAAAAATGAACTATAGAGGAAAGTATTCTTCAGTTTTAAAAACCAACATTTTCCAGTCAGGACACATGGCCGGATTATGGGCCTGGTCCCCAGTAGGGATGTGAGAGACACAACCACACATTAATGTTTCTCTCCCTCTCTCCTTTCTTTCCCTTTTCTATAAAAATAAAAATAAATTAAATTAAAAAAAACATTTTATGTTCACAGGAATAATGAAGAAGGAGCCATCATGACAGAGTGCTCAGTAAGGCCTACCTGCTGTACTTGTTGTTTAGTTTGGTTTTTGTTTGTTTGTTTGTCTTTTGAGATTCTTCCACAGACAATCTGTTTTAAATCAAATCCAAACTTAACAGCTAGCAAACTGTTTTATTTCAATACGTTTCCTTTTTATAATAACTTAATGAGTATTATTGAAACATATTGAGAATTACTCACCATTTTTTTCTATCACCAATTGCCTATGCTATTTTCAGGTTCTGTTGACAACTTATATCCATTTAGTTTCATAAGATATATGCTGAGCTATTATAATGTTGTTCTTTAGTTTTCCCATATTTTTGTCTTGAGTAACATAATAAAAATTTTAACTTCAAGTCTATAAGATGGAACACTGTAAAGCTAACCAGAATGGTTTATACATAGTCTCTTAAGTAATCAGTCTGGATCGTATGATCTATCTGCCAAGGCAGAAAAAGCTTTATCAAGATGAAGGGCTGGCGCAGACCACACTGCTCCACCTTGGACTCGAGAGATGTGCTTATTAAGCACAAACTCGTGGACTCACAGAATATAGGGCGAGGCCAGTTCTTAGAGACTCTACACCCTTCATTTTACAAAAGATGAACCTACAACCTAGAAAGAAAAAGTGATTTTTCCAAAACTCATGGTAAAGTTAGAAAAAGGGCCAGAACAAAAAACCCAGTCCTTGGAAGAAGATATTTGTGGAAAATATAACTGACAAAGTATTTGTACCTATCATATATAAAAAACACTAAGAAGTCAGTAAGAAAATGAAACAAGTGAGTTAAAAATGAGAACAAGACATTTTAATAGGCTGGAGTGTTGCTACTTACAGAAATTTAGTTAGGGATGCTTAAGCCAATATGGTCTGGTTGTCCTGATAAAACCAGCGGTAAGAGAGGAGACCATCCAGGTGGGCACAGCCACCTGAGAAAATCACCAAGGATTTGGGTTCTTTCCTGTTCAATAGTCTTTCTCCTTACATGTCACAGAATCCTTCTTTTACTACAGGTGTCTAGTCTGTGTTCCAGGAAAACAAAAAAAAGGAGACTTCAGGGACAAAAAAATAAAAGACACACCTTTTATAGAGTTTATCTGAAAGTCCTAGTGATCTCCACTCATTTCCCATTGGCCACACTTGGCTCACGCAACCACCTCTATCCTCATGGGAAAATAGGAAGTAAGTTTAACTGTATACATTGAGATCACAAATAAAATCAGAATTTTCTGGTAAAGAGGTGAATAATAGATAGGAAGGAGAAATTATTAACAGTGCCCACCAAAGAAAAATTGAGGCAATACACAAAAGAGGAAACTTAATGGTCAATACACATTAGAAAATTCTCCTGGTCTCCCTAGTAATCAGCAAATTAATTAATTAATTAAAATAAGAAGACAACATTTCATACTCAATCAGAATGATAATGCTACTTGTCCCCCAAATGACAGTAAAAGTTAACTTTCTTTTACTGAAAATCAAGGCATATATTTATACTGTTTGGGAACTTACTGTACACTGTTGCTTTGGAGTACAATTTAAAAATATCTCATATGTCCCTCATTAACAAAAAAAAATGGCACTTCTAGGTACATTCTCAGAGAAGTTTTCTGTGCTCAAAGAGACATATATAGGTATTCTCAGTACTGACTGCGTTAGATAAATACTGGCGAGAACTAAGTTCCCTTCAAAGGTGCATAAATAACTAAACTGATAGATATATTAAGGCAGTGAATAGTTTCAATGTACAATATGTGTCAACCTGGGCTGAATCTTGGGCTTGTACTCATAGCTCTCCTAACTCTGGCTTTTGCATGTCTAGGCACTATTCAATTGTACCCCAAGTCTACTGAGGTTCATAAAAATCTCTTTGGCCTCTCTATCAATTTCCACAAACATTTTTCTCTTACTAGGACTCTTAAGAGCATACAGCATTTGCTGAAGGTTTGGGGGAGACACAAAGCAGTCCAATTAGAAGCCTTTGGCCTAATCCCATTTTATATACACTTCTCAGCATCTGTCTCTGTTTCTCCACTGTCTCCAGAATTGCCCTCCTTCAAGCTCCAAATTGTTTGTCTGTATGCAAGTCTTCATTGCCCCTTCCTTTAGCCATCCCCCTACACACAAGGGACCCAGTGCCTTTTAGACCCATGTAAACTGGATTGTTTAACAGCAACTCTGAGTCTTCAACAAAGTAATTTACCATGCAAAACAGCTCAGTAAAAGTCTGATGTCAGGAGTCATAATTGAAGAATGTGTTTGCCATCTCACTACTAATCAACATTACTTTTATTGAAATCGATCCCTCGTCAACCTTCATAAAGGTTATTATTAAACTAATAGTGTATCAAACAATCAATGACATCTTAGCACCCAGAGTATAAAACAAATTAAAAATTCAGTCAAATAACTTTTCCGAGAGTGGAAAAGAGAAGTGGAAACAAAAAAATTTTTTGATATTTTTATAGTAAAGGATAGCTGTGGTCTGAAATTATTCTTATGAAGGCCCATACTTAGCTACTTTTATAAGTAGGAATAATAAAACTATGGAAAAAAGTGTTCAAGACAAATAACACAACCCAGCTAGAAGCGTTTACCTTTGCTATAGAAGAGATATTTAAAACATCTAAGTAATACTGAATCATCTCTCTTATAGTCATAGATATGTTTACTTAAAACACATATTTTGTAAGCAGAATGGCATGTAACAGCCATATGGCCAATAATTTACACAATCTGTAAATCATAGCTGAACTGGACGTTTATTTTCTTATAAAGAAATATGGCAATTTATGGAATGATTGAGATGAATTATGCGTTACAGAAAAGGGAGCTTTACACTTTGATTATGTAGGTAAGGAAAGAAAGTAAAGTGGCCCATACTGATTTATCGCTAAGCATCCTACGACTGCATAGACAGCCCCGGGCAATCTATGTTTGCTTATTTATACACAAGGGTTTAGAAAATGCCATCACCAGCCCTAAGACACATAGAAGATCGACTTGTTTATTTCTAGTCCATCTCAAATCAGTGGAAATCATAAGTATGAGTATTTTTAAATTTTAAAATATGAACCTTGCTCTCAGATTTTCAGGCTGAGTTTAAATGTCCATGTTATCCAGTGGATAATGACACAGCTTTTTTCCTGAAGCTCTCTCTGGTGTTCACCTGCCTGTAGTTATTCCTACTAGTAGTGACCATGACACAGGTAGCGTGACAGGAGGAGAAGCACAGAATCATTGCACCTGCATAATTTCCAGCCCTCCCTTAATGATCTTGAGTAAAGCCTGTACTTAGTCACACTGATGACAAATGGTATAAAAAATAGGAACGGATGAGGGGAGGTGAGGATGGGAGGATCACCATAATAGGCAGGGCCTATTCAAATGTGACCAAGTAAATCTAAGTAACCTGGGTATAATAAAACTTGTAAATCTCTTTTGTAAGCCTGATGACCTATCCAGTCATCTCCTAATGGTCGGGTGTCAACATTATAAGAACTTATAATGAAGATGAAAATATCCTATTATGATAGGATAGATTTATTTACATATTTTCTGTTTGTATATTACCTAATTCTAAAAGTAATAGAAGGTACAATGCAATGATAAGTAACTAATCATATAGCTGGCTTAAGTTAATGTAACATATAAAGATGTACGGAATGCAAGGAATTTATAATTTGACACGTAATCTAGGGCAATGCTGTCCAATAGAACTTTCTGCAATGATGGAAATATTCCATGTCTGTGGTTTCTAGTATGACAGACAATGGAGACATGTGGCTATTGAGCAATTGAAATGTAGCTGGTATGACTGAAGAACTGAATTTTCAATTTTATTTAATCTTAACTTAAATCAAGAGTCACATGTGGCTGGTGGCTACCATACTTGACAGTGAAGACCCAGGCTACAAATATTTTCTACAGTTGCCCACTAAACTTAGGTCTGCCTAGGGGAAAATAAAGATGCTCAGAGCAAAATGAGTTGTTGAAATAAAGTACCCTTGTTATCCAGGAGAAGTAGTCTCTCATTAATTCCCAACGTCTAACAGAAATATATTTCATAGACCTTATCCACACAGTGAATAATTTCTTGTTGTGATGGTTTTATTGAGGACACAGCAATGTTATTCATGTTGCTATTTTTTATGTAGACTGGTACTAATCATTGCTATAGGAAGAACACTAAACCATGATTCAGAAATGATGACACCTTCATGGGAAATGAAAATGCTTGGTTTGGTAACCTTACTTGTTACAGGAACGAAAGCAAGAAAATCTAGAGGAATAGGTAGAGAATATGTCCCTTTGTCTAACTCTCTCTCACACACACACACACGTATATCAGCCTCTCTGAACTAATAAAAAAAAGCTGTATTTAGTACTGCATATCCATAAATATAAGAACATACAGCTATTAAAATTATATTTTTATTAAAAATCTCAAACTGAATCTTAACAAAGGAAAGGAGAGCAAAACTGTACCTATGGTAAAATCTATATTTTGTGAAAACTAAGATACACATAACACCAATGCTATATATTATACATAAAATTATACTAGAAGCAAATACCTCAATAGGTGAAAATCAGCTCTTTCTTACTGTGAAAGAGAGCGGTGGGGTCATAACTGAGACTGCTTCTTTATTGTATTTTTAATATTTGTAAATCTTCTAAATTAAGTATTTAAAGTGTTGTCAATAAAAATAAATTAATACAATAATTAAACAAAAATATTTGTTTCTTCCTAGCTACAGTTTTATACAACTAGCATGGAACTTATACATGATGATGTAATTTGAGTTATGTCAGAACTCCTTGATTAATTAAGGACAAGATTTAGTTGCAATGGCACAAGCCTTGTGTCCTGTTTAGCAGCCACCAGATGCATCGTCCCTCTTCTTAAATATAAGATGGGCTCCCTGTGTCTTGCTATTTCTCAAGGCTCTGTAATATACTTATTCCTTCAATGAGACAGGAAAGATAAATGAGGATAATCTGTATCTCATGGGTTGTTGAGACAGAGATTAAATGAGATGAATCAAGTAAAGCACAAAGTATGGTGATTAGCACATATGGGGAATGGTTTCCATAGAAATGTGTGGAACATATTTGCAAACATTGGATTTGCTGTGGACAGCCATTTTCCTAAGAACATTATGAAGAATTACCTTGCTTTACACATTTAAAGACAACATTTTATGACAACTCTTTCATTATGGTCTATCGCTCCAAGTCTTAGTTAGGATAAAGATAGCTCTGGGAACCACTGACTATCACCCATAGAAATAGGCCACATCCAACAGTGTGACCCAAAACAATAGTTTAGCTGTTTCTTGGAACCATGTGGCAGCTGGTCACTCAGAGACAACCACCTCTGATGAAGCAGAGAAATATCGAAGGACGCTCCTTCCAAGAAAATCTTTGTTCTCTTGGACCCAAAGGCTTGTATGAACTCTAAAATAAGTAAACTATTTTCTAAATTTAAAAAAGATAGAAAATAAAGATCTCAAATAGGCAAACGTTCAGTGCAGATTTAATTCTTTTATTTTGCAAAATATCCAGAAATTATAATGAAACTTATCTGAATGTCTTGCATACACCCAGAGTGTTCACACAGAACCTGATGAACAGGTAATTGGAAGTTAGGAAGAAACAGGCAGGGGAGAAAAGTGAAGAGCAAGAGAGAATAGATTAAAAGGCAACCTACACGTTGCTGTTTCCATGTGCAATATATCACAGCTCCCTAATGAAAGCTTGAAATCAAGCATTGCTGACTTAATTGTGGGGGAGAGTCAGAGACGCTGGCCTTGTTTGAGAAGAGTTTGAGAAACACATTCTATTAAAGATGTCTAGACCGTCTGTTCTCAGCGATTGTGACCAGCTGCAAAATGCAAACTTGTTCTTCACAGCAGGAATAATTCCATTATGGAACCATATGTATGCAGGAGAATAACCCACTTGATTTTCTGTCATTTTATTTTAAATGTATCAGCGGATATGTCAGGAACAATCACATTTAAAAGGGATACAAAGTTATTACCAATTTTAAAAATGTAAAATTCTTTTCTAAATAAAATGGATACCTAGTATTATGCTTTTAATGAGATCTAGCTCTGTTACAAACATGTTGTATAAGACAAATGACCACTCACAAATGATACGTTAATTTGTATTGTATCACAACTTAAGATCTTTATGCTAAATAAAATATCCTATAAATATAATATCTTATATAACCTGTAAAACGTGGAGAGAAACAATCTGTCCAGTAGATGCAACTGGAACTGTTCACCACATGTTTCTCGTCTGCCAACAAAGCACCCCTTTTAAAATGAGGCACAGTCTTATGACCAATAAAATTTGAGCAAAGCCTATGCATGTTACTTCCAGGTCGATATTTGAAGAACCGGCTAGTGCTTCGATGCCTTCCCTCTTTCCCTGTGCTGTGGTTCCCAGTGTTGCTCCAGACAGGGAAGAATCTGTCAATCAGCATCCCAGAATAATAACAACACAGGATCGAGCCCTCAGCTAATCCTCAACAGTGATGTAGTGCGAATGAGAAGTCATGTTTTAAACCAGAGACTTATTGCAGCTTAACCCAGCCTATCCTGATTAATGCTGACAATATAATTTATGTTTAGCTTTCCATATGGTTGTCTTTCTATCACAAGGAGCCAACAAATATCTACTGACTCAATCACTTGTTAACCAAATACCATCGAGCACTACTCTCTGGTAGATCCTGGGGAAACCGCCATAGGCAAGACACATTCTCATGTCTTGCGGAGTTTGTATTCTAGAAGGAAGAGGTGAACAATACACAGGCAAATGCCTTTAGAAGGCCATTTCAGATTATAAAATGGCCTGTAAGAAAACAGGATAAGTGAAGGAAAATGACTGGGAATGAGGCGGAAGGTCTAGGAGCAGAAGTGGTTTTTACGCTCAGGTTTGAATGACTAGAAGGAGCCCATCGCAGAACTGATCACAGAAAGCATAATCCAAGCAAAGGAAAGAACATGTACAAAGGAAGCAAGTTTGATCTGCTTGTGGGACAGGAAGAAAACCTGTGCAACTGAGTTTAGTGGAGGAGGGAGTTGAGAATGGAAAAGTAAGAAAAGATTGGTGCCACCCCTAATATTTGCCAGTCTAGGGAAAGACCACAACTGGAGGTCCTTGGCCCCAGCCAGCTCTCCCTTTTTTTTTTGGTCTCACTGCACGAGGTAACTTATCATATGTGTGCAGATACCCCAGAGCATGGGTGCAGATCCCTCTCCCAAATATTTGACCCTTGACACCTGTCAGGGTATATTCACAGTGACTATCCCCCTGGGAGTATTCACAGTGGTGGCTTACTCTTCGCTCAGATCACAATCTAGAGAATGAACCTGTTTAGGCCCAGGAAGTAGGCCCTGGATCACTGGGGCAATCAATTCTAGGAGCATGATCTAGGTTAGGGGAGACAGGAGGAGGCCTGGGTTCTGGGTAGCCATGTCCCCTTGACCCTGAAGACCTCTTTCCCAGTGGCAGAACCTGTGACTAGAGAAAGGCTAGAATGGGCACTTAGTGTCAGATCCATGGTGACACTCACACGGACCCCACCAGATCCAGTATGCTATGCCTTGGTGAAAACGTCCAAGAACTTATTACATACAAATAACAAAGAATGTGCTTGGCTCTGAGAAGAAACTGACACATACCAGGAAAACGGTTCAGAGAAAAAGTTTGTCTTCAAATGTGGCAAATCTTATCACTAAGATATCAAGGGCTTTTGAATTCAAATGGTTATTGGGTCTGGGTGGATAGCGTATATGGGAGAAATAGAAGTATTGGGACGATGATGAACAGGGGGTGCGTGCCATTTAAAAGCATAACCGCCACTCAGTTCTAGATGCTTGAGCCTGTGGTATGGCCAGATAGTCTACATTTTTTCAAGAGTGGGGGAGAAAATGAAAGGGATTTTAAACCTGGGTCTGGATACCATGGCTATAGACCATGTTGTAACTGCAGGTAACTGACTTGTAACTTCTTCAAAAGATTAAAATCTAGATGAGGGAATAGTCAGGCATGTGTTGAGTAACTGAACTAGATTTTAGTGTTTCTCTCAAGAGTGAGATTCCAAAAAGTCTACATTTGTGTGCCCTCTCATTCTTTTTTGCTTAACTTTTTAATGTGTTTTCTGACTACACCTTTCTACTAATCAGGGCCCCTGTAAACCTGGGTCTTCTTTCTCAGCCATCACTTCCTGCACTGGAAGTTTCTGCTCCGCGGACTATATGTATCCACAGGCAAAATACATTTATATGAACTTAGACATTTTCCTGTCCCCAAAACCCATCACCAGATGACAAAAGTTTGTAATTTGGATTAAGAAATCATCTTGAAAGAGAAAAATATGGACTTAGATCCATACTAAGGTATAAGGGCTTTGCCCAAGAGTATTCAACCAGCAAGAAAAATAAAAGAGAGCTTAGGAGACCTGAATGTTAATGCATATAATGATTAATACTGCATGTTTCTATCATGCTTCCCAAATTTCAAAGCATGTTCACATATTTCTATCTCACCTACTTGGTCCTCAAATCGTTATCACATGGTCATGAGACTTTAATGTTCTCTCTGCAAAAATATCTTCAATCTTGTTTACACAGCATAAGAGCAGAAATTGTATAGCTTGTTATTTTTCTTATTATTAATGCATACTTATATATAAATATACTGTAACATGAAGACTTTCACAGATTGTATTATGCCCCCCCAAAGTGCATATGTACAAGTCCCCACCCCCATGTGACTAAATTATAAGACAGAGCCTTTAAGGGGGTAATTGCGACTAACTAGGATCATAAGTATGGGGCCTTAATCCAAAATGACTTGTGTCCTTATAAGAGAGAGACCAGGGATATGCATGCATAGAGGAAAGGTCATGTGAGGACATAGCCAGAAGGCTTCGAGCCAAGGAAAGAGGCCTCAGGAGAAATCAAATGTGCTGAAACCTTGATCTTGGACTTTCAGCTTCCAGAACTATGAGAAGCAACATTATGTTGTCTAACACACTAAGTCTGTGGTATATTATCATGGCAGCCCTAGAAGACTAACATACAGAGAGTGAGTGTCACTGTGATTTCCTTGTTTGCTCATGTTTCTGAGTTCAGCCTGTTTATAGGCTATGGGTTCAATCCATGTTTACTGAGCACCCATCATTCGATGGAATTAACTACACAGTGACTTCAATGAACTATTGGGGTGGCCCGAAACACTAGAGCAGTTATTTCTCAATTTAGTGATCTCTGAATCGTGATGATACCTACATGTAACCAACCTTAACTTCTGATTCTGAAACATGGTCAAATTGTTTTAAACTCTATTAATAGTTAAATCAGGCAGATCCTGCATACATTCAACTAAAGGACAGGAAATGAACAAAGTCTACCTCAAATAATTATTAGGTCTGCGCAGACTAGAATTAGTCATATTCCATAGAACTTAGCAGTAAATCCTATTATAGCTTCATAAAATTGGGAACTGTAAAATATACTGTATTAGCTACTTTTTCTGAAAGTTTTTATCATCGTAGTTCTGTGGAAGCACTAAAATCATGAGTTCTCCACATAGTCCCTAATGTGCTCATCATAATACAATGAATGACTGAGGTCTCAAAAACCTGAATGCATAAGACACAGCAAGTTCATAGAGAAATTCATTGTGTAAAGAAGTAGTTTGTAAAAGCATTATAGCATATATGGAAGATTTAAAATAAAAAAGAGAACAAAAAATTCACAGATGTCACTTGAAGTCAGGATAGTGTTGAAAAAGGATCCTAAAGTTATACCAGAATGAGTAATAAAGAAACTATAAGAAATTTTTACATTTTGTTTCCACTCAGAAAACCATTAAAATTATCTTTCCTTAAAAAAAAAAAAAGCATGTATCGGTATTTCTGGCTCTTGCTTTGACAAAGGAAAGGGTATCACATTTGACATCCCACTATAAATACTTACAAAACTGGACAAAAAATATATGAAGCAATTGCTTTTATGCATTAAAAAAAAACAGAGAGTGCAGGTCTGTAACCTTTGAGGGAAAATATCCACAGAGAGTGAGTGTGCCGTTCATCAGAACTTCCTGACTTGGACCACACTCCAAACCTGGCTATCAGGAAGTGAAGCTAAACAGGCGGCAGCAGTCTACCTGCTCGGAGAAAGCTGAAACTAGGGTTTCAAGATTATCAAAGAAGTCAGAATGCATGGAGTAGAATATCACAGAGAAAAGTGCTATACTGAGAGAAAGCTGTAGTTATCCTAGGCTTTCCCTTCTACCTTCAGCCAAATACTAAGTTGTATTAACAATGCAAGAAAATCTGTGAGAGCGACTGAGCACTGTGAGCAGAAAGGGTATTAGTGCACATGTGGTACAGGGAAATATTTGAGTTCCACCTAGCCAGAGTAGAGCAACCTTATTAAGACAATGGTCGTTGAGGTGAACACTAGAAAAAGCGTGCTTCAGGAGTAAAATCCATGTCCTAGCCTAAGGGCTCCGTTAGTCCCAACTTAACAAAACCTAAACCCAAGTCTTCTGGACCAAGGTGATTAAACAGTAAGTAAATTAACTGCCTCTCAAAATAAAACTTAATACTCTCTAAAGAAAACAAAGCTCAGAATTGCCA
>CM052541.1:11361969-11416775 GCA_028533065.1 Trachops cirrhosus
TCTCCCTCGTCAGTGAGCATGCTTAGTAAATGGGATTTCATATACTTGTCCAATGTTAGCACAGCTGTTTGGGAAGACACAGTAACAACATCTTGGGTCAGATCTGGCCCCAGCGTACCCTGTCTGCCTGTGCACTACGCCAAAGTGAAAGTTCCACTCACTTGTTTGCTCAGCTTAGAACATCCTCTCCTTCACTGCCATGTTTGCTGGTCACTAAAAGCCCAGTACTAATGTCACTGGGCTTTGTGAGTGGATAAGGAGTGGCCAATGAGTGGATCAGGGAAGAGGCAGCATTTGTTCGGGAAATATTCCCTTCACCTCCTGGATTTTCTAGCCTTGATTAGAATCTCTCTTACTGCACATCTAACTTTTTACTTGCCTAGTTCTTATCTTATCTCTTATCTCTTCTACTAGACTATGTAGAATTAAAGGATCTAAAATATGGGCACTGTCTGAAAAACCTGTTGCTGAAGCATAAAATTCTGAGTACAGATGGGGTGATTAGTTTGACTGGGATGGATCAAGGTTTTGAGGGCTGGCTCAGCATGTGAACTTCTCATAAGCCCCATGTGCTATCTCTAAGTCAAAAATCATCAGGCCTCAGGAATACAAAATTTATCTGAGCTCTCAGTGGAGTCTTCCTTTTTTTAATCTCTGTGGCTGTTGGTTTTTAAACTGAGATTATGACTGCCCAGAACAAGGACTACATATCCCAGCTTCCCTTGCAGAACAAACACCATGTGACTACATTTTAAACAGGGCACGTGAGCACAAATGAGATATGAGACTACTGGTCATGGACTTAAAAACGAGGTTTGTGCTCTTTCAGTGCTCTTTTCTCTTTATAACGGCTGGAATCCAGATGTGCACTGACCAAGGATGAGGAGCACTATGAAGGCACTTGGACTTCTGAGGACTGTGTCCTACAACAGAGCTTCCATATCAGTATGGCTTCTCAGGATAACAATAAATTAATTTTTCCTACTTAAGTCACTCTTAATTTGGTCTTTCTTACAGTACCCAGTCTTACACTGTAGTCGTATCACTCAGCCCTCGGAGGCTGAGCTACAGTTTACTTTTTCTGAAACACTTCCAGGGAGTATATGCAGGGGACTGCTCTTGGGGCACTTACTTACTGCAGTGTCTTTCATGTGATATTGTCACCCCGGAGCTTTGAAGAAAGTGGCCTCTTTATGCCCAACTAATTTCAGAGGGAATAATTTTTTTATCATAGATATTTGATATTACATTACAAAAAGCCATTTAGAAAATAAACAGTGACCTTTGTGCTATAATTCTTTTGGTTTGAAGCTATTAAGAATTCATTTATGATTAGAACAGATCCACTAACCGAGGGAGAGCCGCTAATGAATAGAAAGTCAAATTCACAAACTGTGAAGATTGCATTCGGGTGGATAACCACAGCTGTGATACTGGGGTTTTATTTTGTAATTACATCTGACTTCTTCAAGATGAAAGTAATTTTAAAGCCTCATTCTGTTCCCTCTCTTAAGTCTTTTTTCTCGTCTTGCATACCTACTTTAGTGGCAAGCACACACATGATTTCAATCCATTCAGTCTTCCTGTCACATCTAATGGGAGCTGGGCATGTCCCTCCTGAGATGCTTAAAGAAGAAGGGATGCAACCAGGTGTTTCAGTGTCGCCCTACAGTGACTTAGGATGGAAAGAGGACACTTTTCCCTCTCCTCATGACACTACTCTTTAAGCCAAGCAGTCTTTGAACATAAGCCGGGAAAGCTTCAGATCTTGTCCCATGTCCATACCACCCCTGGGACGTAGTGCTCATGGATGTGATGAGTCATATCTTCAGTAAGTTGGGAATATGGGGTGGTTCTCCCACAGGCCTGTAAACAAGCTTTGCCCCTCACATCTACTTAACATAGAACTTCCATTACCTTGGGTTAGCCATCGACCTCATCCTTGACCTAAATATTATCCCAAATATAAAAAAGCCTTGAGCAACTGACCTTATGCTAGGAGTGTAGTGATAATAAAACCTCATATTTGCTGAGCAGTTTCAATGTGCCAAGCAGTTGACATACATCATTCCCACAAATCCTCAGAATGACCCTCTGAGATGGACGTTATTTTTCTAGTTAACAAGGGAGGACCTGAGGCTCAGATAATTTAAGTAACTTTCCTAAAGGCATGCAGCTAACAAATGGCAGAGTGTGTATTTGACCTAGATAGTCTGGCACCAGTGAATAAACTCTTAAACACTGCATTGTCCAGTGCAGTACATTCATTTATTATTATTTAACCAATTTTTATAGTGGACCTATACAGGGTGGGGCAAAAGTAAGTTTACAGTTGTTTGTATGGAAAATAATATAATAATTAATAAATAACAAACCAAGAATACACTGCTTTGCATACTCACAACTGCAAACCTGCTTTTGCCCCACCTTGTATGTGCTTAGCACCATACTAATTTTTACATATTAATTCATTTAATTATGGTAGTAGCCCTATCTATGAGTTTCCCTATTTACAGATGAAGAAACTGAAGCACAGAAAAGCTAAGTCACTTTCCCAATGTAGCAAGTAAAGAGTGGCTGAGTTTTGAGCCCACGTTAAGACCTGAAAGAGAGAGAAATACATGCCTGAGTCAAGAGTGTCCGTCAGCATGGCTCACGATGCAATGATGGGCCACCATGTAGGGTGGAAACACACAGGCATGAGAATAATGTGGATTCCCCAGATAAAGAGGACCAGGAGGATGCTGAATGGATGTAGGTATAGTTTCTAGCATTTGGGGACCTGATCACTTATAATGGTGTTTGTTTTTTTAAGGGAATAAAACAACAGTACTTAAGTATTTACTGTTTGCCAGGCCCTTTCTTGGTGTTTTCCTCACTTGTGAGATAAAAATTAGGAACCATCTTCATTTCACAGAAGCTTAGCGAGGTCCAAGAAACCTCACTCAAAGTCATTCACCTTCTTGGTGGTGGTGTGGAGCTGGAAGCCACCTGTTGAATTTGATAGGTTCGCTTATACCATCGTACCATACTGTCTTATGAAATGGGAGGAAATCTTTCTCTGGGAAAGGGATGGTGACTAGAGCAAGACTGTCCCTAGTTGGAATGACCTTATTCAAGTTAACTTTTTGCTAAGTAACTGACAGGAAATTCGCATAGACCCTGGCCATTCCATCGTCCTGCTCACTCCTCCTGCCTAGATCCTTGATTATCACCCTGTGTATGATGGGTCTGACATCTTAGTTCCGGATCTCCTTGGGCAAACAGTGCAACCAGCCTGGGTCCTGCACAGCCAGCAACCAATTCTCACCTCTATCTCCCCATCTGATCTTGAGGAACGTCCAGCTGTCTGGTCAAGGACAACCATACCCTCCTCCACCATGTCATGCCACCTTCTGATTTAACTCACCATCCTTTCTCTACTTTGTCTTGTAGAGAGAGCATAAAATGATTTTTCTGGTTTTTTTACTACCAACCTGGGAATTAAAATACAGGTAGTTTGGCAGAATGGAAAAAGCTGTTTCAAAACTCCAGAAGGAAAGAAAAAAGACCAAGACTAACCAAGGCGATTTCAAAAAAGAATAAAGAGGTCAAATAACTGGTCTATAAGATATCAAAAATTACAAGATTGTGAACAACGGCTTAAACAAAGAAAGCAATGGCAGAGAAGAGCACCCAGGCCCAGGCCCACACTGTATATATGGGGATACATGATAACTTCATTATACACAGTCAGGGGGTGGCCAGTAAAAACTAATAATAGTCAGATCAGATACCTGTGTCATATCACACACAAAAATAAAAAATCCAAATTGTCCAAGATCCTGAAGGTAAAAATAAAGCTCTAAAAATTTTATAAGGAAATGGATTATTTTATGGTGGTGAAATAAGAAAAATATATCTTAAGTAATACGCTAAGAGTGAACGCCCTGAAAAAGGAAATTAAAAATCTGACTACCCTGAAGTTCTTTGGGTGGTGAGCACACAATGCAATATACAGATGTTGTATTCTAGAACTGTACACTTGAAACCTACATGATGTTATTAACCAATGTCACCCCAATAAACTTAATATAAAAAACAACCTTCTTTCAACAGAGTGAAGAGACAAAAAAAAGACAACCTGGAAAATTATTTGCAATCCACATAGAGAAAAAAGGATTACTAATCAGAATGTATCAAGAGCTCTCACAAATCAAAATAAAAAATAATAATCAAAGGGAAATTTGGGCAGTAGTTATGGATATGGCTACTACATTTAAGGAAATAGGTTCAACTTCATCGTGACCAAGGAAATAAAAATTGAAACAAAAATGAAATACTACTATTTCATACTCATCAGAATGGCAGAAATTAAAAAGTATGAATCTCTAAGTACTGCAGGAATGTGTGAAAATGGGAAATTTCAAGTACTGACAATGGAAATATAAATTGAAATTGCCATTTTGAGAAAAATGTACTGCTCTCCAATAACATATGGATGCGTATAAAACAAACACCCTGCAATTCCCTTCCAAGATATATATCTTAGAGAAATGTTTGCAATATGCTCAAGGAAACATACATGTAGGTCTTCTCTATAGCACTGTGTAAAGGTTTGGGGAAAAAATTAGGAACAACATAAATGTCTACCAGTAGGAGAATGGATAACCTCTACTAAATCCACATAATAAAATAAAAATATGGAACAGTGGAGATAAATAAATCACAGATACATACATCAACTGGATTTAAGTTTGAAAAAAAAGTATTAAATGAAAACATAAATTGCAGAACACTACATTTCTGTTTCTAAAATTAAGACGTTCAGAACAAAACTATATACTGTTTTTAGATACATGTATTCATTAAAAATACTAAGAACTGAATGGAAAGGTACATGTTAGCTTCAGGATGGGAGTTATCTTTTTCAAGGGAAGAAAAATGAATGGGATCTGTTACCTATGGCTTTAAATCTCTAGGTCTTTATTTTATAAATAAAATAAGATAATAAAATATTTCTTAAATATTTCTAAAATATAGAAAATGATAACATTTCTTAGCTCTGAATTGCTGATGTTGACAAACTATATATATATTTATATATGAAATATGGAATATTCGGTGGACAGGTTTTGGGTTGTAACATTGATTCTATCTCTTTCTGGCTATATATCACAAGTAGGTTTTTCACCAGAATGACTTCAGTTTCTTCTTCTTTAATAATACATATTTCCAAGGGTTGTTCTAAAGATTAAATTAAAAATATATATAGCATAAAATATACATAGCGTGTTAGCATAATGTCTGGCACAGAGTAGACATCAATAAAGTGCTACTATTTTTATTTCTTCAATAAATATTTGCATGTTGTGTATTGCCAAGCTTATAAAAATAAATTACCTAGAGTCAAATTATAACATTTTATCAATACCAGTAGAACTGAATGGTGCCTTTTTGAAAATTTATAGATATGATTTTAAAGTGACCTAAAGCAGTTCTTGTCTGGAAATTTCTTTAAAAAATATTCAAACGCAGTGATGGCCAATAGAACTTCCTGTGATGGTAGAAATGTTTTCTTTGTTGCCCAATAGAGTAGCCACTAGCCCCATACGGGCTACTGAACACTTGAAATGTGACTAACTATATTAATAAACTGAATTTCTAATCTTTTAAAAAATTTAATTAACTACAATTTAAATACACACATTTGGCTAGTGACTATCATATACTATAATGCAGGTCTAAAAATAATAAGATGCATTTTTCAACAAGACTGTATATGCAGAGCATTGTATGGGGCCACATAGGAGAAACACAAGGCAGGTTTTGTCCTCAAAATTATAATCTGTGAAAGGAAACCAGACATACATGAGACATTTAAAAGACAAGAGGCAGCAGTGACTGAACCACAATGAGTGGAAACCAAAGGTATATGGCAAAACTTGTTCAATCACCCTCGACAGCTATAATGAAGGAGGGCTGCTTGACTATGACAGCCTGTAATCAGGACTTAAGAGATGAATACATTTTGCAGGAGTGGACAGTAGTGGGAGGATCCTCCTGACACCCAGGAGAGCTTAAGTAGAGCAGACGCTGGAGTGACTGAGCTCCCGGAGATGTGCCTGGAAAGGAAGATGTGCCTGTGAATGAAGCTGAACTTAATATGACTTTCCCTGATCTGCTCACATCTCTAGCCGATTTCTTTCCATTGCCTGTCCTGTACCTTCCTCTCAGCAGTTACGAGCTAGCTACCTTTAGTTCCCCTGTGTGTTCCCACCTGCATGCCTTAACTGATGCTGCCCTTTCTGCTAAGATGGCCCTCTTTCCTGCATTGCTCGGGTAACTTTTACTAATCTTTAAGACCCAACTCAGACATTGCTTTCTCTAAGAAGCTTCCCCTGACCTCCCACATCCATCCAGGGCATATTAGATGCCCTGTGTTTCCAAAAGACCCCATGCACATTTCTGGCACTGATCTTCTTACAGGCTCTTATAATTAAGTCCATCTGTCCTAATTGATCACGAGCCCCTTGAAAGCAAGAACTACATCACATTCCTGTTTTATCCCCAGTTCTTATGGTATTTTGTATGAATAAATGGATGACTTTGTTATATAAGTAATAAAAATCCCTCCAATGATTTTGGAACATGGATGTAGCATCTTTGTGGTGGCATAATTTGTTAATAATATTCAACCTGGATATATCTGCCTAAAACAAAACATCACCTTTTGGAATCAGTGATGATAAGGGATATTTTTAAAAATATTAACATGCATTTCTGTTTCTATTTCTAGTTTCTTACATGACCTTCTCAAGCATAACATTCTCCCAGATAATCCATATGGCTTGCTCTTTAGCTTATGTCAGATACTGTTCAAATGTCACTTTTAAAACGAAGCCTAGCCTCCACCTCACACTTACTATTATCTTTTCTTGCTTTATTTTATTTTTCTTCATACCACATATCATCACTTCGTATATTTATTTTATTTATTCGTTTGGTTTATTATCTGTCACCTCCTGCTAGAATGACAGCTCCTTGGAAGCAGGAATTTCATCTGTTTCCTTAGCACCTAAAACAGCGTTTCATATACGGTCTGTGTACATGTGTATGTGTGTATGTTTTGGGGGTGGTATATTTGAATTGTTACATTTGAGTCTGGCATTCAAAATAAGATTTTTAAGTAACCTAATAGTCTTTGAAGCCAGACTTTGTTGGGAAATATTTATCTACAAAGTGAAAGCAATTTTTCATATCAAGAACCAAATCTAGAGGACTCAGACCTTGAAATGTCCTTCATAGTGTATTGAAGATGCCCCTTTCACCATGACAACCAGGCCACGGGCTTGTTTCCCAGATATGGGAGGATGTGCTACAAAGGAAAGTCCAAGCAGCCTTTATGTAGCTCCTGGGGACTGAGGCAGCTGAGAAGCAAGAAGGTCCAATCTCTCTCCAGACTTAGACTCAAAGATAAGGAAGTATTTTAGGTAAGTAAATGAAAAATCCAATAACAAAGAACTCTAGAACTCAACAGCCTGGTAAGAAGAAAAAGGGAGGTGGTAATGTCAAAAATAATTAATAATCTTAACACTGTAATCAGAGGAATGGCCAGCGTGAAGTTTTATTGGGTCTTTCTTGGTTCTAGTATAGTGTCAACAAGACCTACAATTTCCTGCTGATTCATGAAGTATGACTACAAGGCAGTTGAGTTATGAAACAATAGGCCTCTCTAAGGATGTGGGGAGAGGGGCCATATATCAAGGCTAAGCCAGGGGTGAATGGGAAAAATAGCTGATACCGAAAGAGAACCACAAAGAACCAGGAGAGGCCAAATTGCAATGGCGGCTACTAAACCTCATAGGGCAAGGGCAAACACATCACAAGTTATGCCAGCCATGAATGCTAGGAGGGACCAGGTAGAGAAGGACATTGCTCAGAGAGCCGAGGAGCCAGAGGATTCAGGATGTGCCTTAGAATCCCATCAATCTGCTTCATTAAGGTCACATAAGCCATTTTTGATGGGTATTAGGGAGCAACTTATGGAAATTGGGAGGCTTAGCATTTTATCTATAAGCTGAGAAACCTAAAAGGATCATTTCAATTACTGTATCAGAATCAAGTTACCAAACTGATCTATTCCCACAACTTCGCAGGAGGGTGGGCATAAAGACAAACAGGTCTTTTGACAACACAAGACACACATGTGATGGAGAAAATGCATCTTTTAGGCACATCTGAGTGGGTACTGATCCAACAAAATAGCCCATGCCTATGGCCAGAGCTCCTTGTAGGATAAATGGATGTTAGTGGGCAAGAGCCAGAGAATATTCACAAAGTAGGGTTCTTTTGGCCCCTGACACAATCCCTAGGTATACATCAAGTTGGGAAGCAACTGTTTTGCTTCATGCTAATAATGCATGAAAGTATCTCGAGACAGTTTCCTTGGGGAATTTAGAAAAACACACTATAATTCATATTTATATTCCATTATCAAGTTCACCAAGGGCTTCACCAAATATGATTTTAGTTCACCCTCAAAGAACAGCCCGTAGCTGTCACTGGCCTCATCCCATAGATACCAAAGCTGAGTGACATGCTCTTAACTCCCAGAGCACAGTGTCTGGATTCCGAACTGCACGGACTCCCCAGACTATCCCGCACTGTGTACGTTACCGGGTGTCCTCATTTCAGAAATTGCAAAGTCTCTCCCAATCCCTTACAAAGAGTCTTTCTCCAGTCACTGATCTGGGACTGTCTCTTTCGATCCTGCAGAGCCCTGTCAAATGGGCAGGTACCAGCGCGGTCCTCGGCGAGCAGGTGCAGTCAAATGAATGGCAGCGGCTCACTGCCGCTTAATGAGTAGCCCCACGCTGCCGCCGTTACACATTCTGGTTTGAATTTTTAATTCCATCTCATAAAACAGGGTCATAAATCATCCCATGCTCCATTTGGAGTTGCATTTTCCAAAACTATCTCTGCAGTAATTAAGGAGAAACTACACAGGCCTCTAAATCAGGCCTCCAAGAAATGTAGGAACAATGGAGAGTCTGAAGCTCACTTTTCTACTATCTCACATCAATTCATTCCCACTACGACCAGCTCTCATCCCCGTACCTTCATTCACAAAATATTTATGAGCCATTTGTGCACCTCTAGCCACTGAGAAATATGATGCTGCATGACAAAAATGAGTTATATGAAAATGTACAAAGTCTTACTTTAATATAATGCATCCGGCCCCAGGTCCACAGATTAATAACCCAAGCCTGACCCCAATATGAGATCCAGACCAAATGTGACATTCTGAAATCTCATGGCTGTGCCCAGAGACTTTGCAACCTAACCTAATTCACCTATTGCCTACATTTTCAAAATCAAATAAATACATAAATAACAAGTAAGCCTAAAAGAGATTTCCCCAGCTCCAGGGAGCACTTTTATAGCATATACAAAGCAAACACATTTGAATGTTTCCCAAACATGCAGGTGCTAAATACTCATGCTTGCAGGAATAATTATTTGCTGTATTCCCTGGATCTTCTGTTTTGCTGAATTTAATTTGCTTTCAATACTTTGAGGGAGTAGAAATATAAAAGTGTACTGAAACAGTAGAAAAACTGTGACAGTAAAGGAGAGATTTACCACAGAGCTTGTTATGAATATTGTTTAAGCATCATAAAACTGAAAACTAGCAAGAGAATATCCTTCCTGATTCTCTCCTTCCCACTCTGCAGCTGATAGAAAAATGTGAACCTGCAATAATGGAGCGGGGAATGAGGCTGGACGCAGAGTTGCCTGAACTACACTAGAGTCAACGTCAATGGCATTCTCAAGAAAGGAAGTGATTTCCGACTTCTTCATAGTCTCTAGTCACCAACAAAGACTTCAGAATGATGACAAAGGTAAGCATGGCTGGAAGAAGGCTTCACGTAGCCCTGGGGAACCCAGGAGTCACGGGAGAGGGTGGCATCCATCGTGGGGATGGAAATGTTACCTCCACACAGCAGTTGTTAAGCCTAGTTGCACATTAGAATTAGAATTAAGTGGAATTTTAAAAACTACTAATACCAGACACCAACCCAAACTGATGGAATCAGAATCTTGGCAGGTGGAGTCCAGGCCCTGTTGGGCCCTGTTGTTGTAAATCGTTCTCCAAATGAGCCTCACGCTTTGGCTGCATTGAGGACCATTGTGCTGAAGTTGACTCTCTTGGTCAATTGGGATTAGTGATTGACTGCCCATGGACCTTTGGTAGAGATGAGAAGGTGCAAACTTAAAGCCCCAAGACCTTACTTAACATGAAGACATGTTAGTTTGGCATGTATTATTTTTAAAATCAAAACAGTATTTCTTTAAAAACAGGATATTTTACATAAAAACATAGTGTCTAATTCCCTAGAAAAAGAAGTTCCAGACATCCTACATGGGACATTCAGCTGGACCTCAATGATGTCTGCATTCTTGGACAAAGAAGGTCTTCTCTACTTTGCCACAGTTCCCATCACTCCCTTCTACAGAGCATACCAGACCCCCCTCTCTCACCAATATTACCTGAGTGGCTTTTATAGCTCTTTTTCTCTATATTCACTGGCATAAACTTATAGAACTCTTAGGAATCATACACTTTAGATTCATTTTTTTATATAAATAAGAAGAAGAAGGCCTAAAAAATGCAGTCCCTTCTTGGTTCTATTATTTCTTAAGCTCTGTCATACTTTTTCAAATTCTCATTTACCTAAGCCAAACTTGCAGGGAAATTTGTTTTTGCAGATTGGCCTGTTAATATTTAATGATGTTTCTCTTTGAATTTTAAAGTAGTAATTAAATTGAACTGTTCAGAAAGAGCATATTAATTCCAATTTTTTTAAATATGAAATAGAATAAATCTTACTCAAAACAAAAGCACAGTAAAAAGTGAACATTAATTCTACAGGGTGAGCCTAGGTGTCTTTTAGTAAATATTCATATCAATAATGAGAAATAAGTTGTGATAACAGCTACTATAGAAACATAAAATATATAGTAATAAGAAATGTTTCCACTCTTACTTTCTTAGCATCTTGACTTGCATTTCTCAATTTTGGGCTTCATTTATATATGTTTATACTCCTCTAAGATACTATAAATTCATCCAGGATAAGGTCCTTGTTTTTGTTTTTTTTTTTTTTGTTTGTTTGTTTTTAAAGATTTTTATTTATTTATCTTTAGAGGGAAAGGGAAGGAGAGAGGGAGAGAAATATCAAATGTATGGTTGCTTTCTGTGCATTCCCTACTGGGAACTGGCCTGCAACCCAGGCATGTGCCCTGACTGGGAATCGAACCGTGATCTCTTGGTTCACAGGCCCGCGCTTAATCCACTAAGCTACACCAGCCAGGGCTGTTTTTGTTTTTTTATCTTCTGAGTCTACAATAGCATCAAGCACAGAGCTTTACATATAATTAGTATCCAATAAATATTGTTAAATATCCAATAAAATATACAAAGTGGACCCTAGAAAGTAAACAAAAGCAATATTCAGAGTAAAGAAGTTACAGGTAGCATAGGCAAACCATGTGGTACTGATCATATTCTCCTCTTATAGTTCACTAGGAGCTTAACAGAAATGAGCTTAAAAGCCCAAGACCATCAACACAATTGTGAGTACAATACTGTAGCAGCATCTACAGAATTAAACACAGACCCATTCTGCTCAGTGCTACTTATGCATGGCTTCCATGTTGAAAGAAGTCAAAATCATTGAGTTTCTACCCTACCCCAGGCACTGCAGCCAGCAGGAAGGATCTCTTCAGTTGTTGCAACACCCCTAAGTATCACTCTCCCTACTTTACAGATTGGGTGTTTTGGTGTAGAAGTTAAATAACTTCCCTCAATTCATGTGACTGGTTTGTAGCACAGCTCATGAGTGTCTCAAGCTTCTCACATCACTTGGGAATCACATTAAAGTGCAGATTTGATTCAGTAGACCTGAGTGTGTCCTGAGATTCTAAAAGAGCCCCTGTGACGTTGAACTGCCCAGCCCATTGAACTATGAGGGCCCTGCAAGTCCAAGTTGGAGGCTAGCTGGGTTCTTTGAAGTGTCCCCAGTACAGTGAGTTGTGTAATAGTTGGTCCAAACTGCTATGTAATTTAAATGATCTCTCCCATTTTGACTTAGAGTTTGCAAGATCCTATCACACTATGCAACAACACCAACTCCTTCCTTTTATTTTACTCAGCATTCCTGATTCATGTTCCCAGCTGAAAGACATGTGGGATTATAAGTCTTCAGTGGACCATTGTTCATTTGCACATTTGGAAAAAAATGTGGAGCACTTCTTCTGCTCCAGAAATTATGCCAGGCTATAGGATGCAGTCATAGCAGAAAAACCCCAAGCAATAGCTACTCCCTAAACCAACATAAAACTGCAACCCAGAGGTGTAAAATAATTATAGGAAAAAAGAATTTGCTCCATGAGTACATTGGACAAAGAGTTAATCATGACCACAGGCGCTTGGAGTTTGTCTCCCAGAAGGGGCATCCTGATTCCTAAGAGTAAAAGTTAGCTAGGTAAAGAGGAAGCTAACATTGAGTGTGGTAGTTAATTTTTATGTGTCAACCTAACTGGACCACAGAGTTCCCTACTATTTGGTCAAACATTATTCTGGGTTCATTTGTGTGGGTGTCTTTGGATGAGATTAATATCTGAATCAGTAGACTGAGCAAAGCCGATTGCCCTCCCTGTGTGACTGGCCTCATTCAATCCACTGAAGGTCTATGAGTAAATAGAACTAAGAGGCTGTTCCTACTGCAAGTAACAAGGAATTTCTCCTCCCTTGGCTGTTTGAGCTGGGTCATCAATCTTTTCATGCTTTAGGATTCGTCTTGGGGCTGGATTTCAGACTGGAATTTACAGTATCAGCCCTCCTGGGTCCCCAGCTTGCCAACTGCAGATCTTGGAATTTCTCAACACCCGTAATCACATGAGCCAATTCCTTATAATAGATTTCTTTTTACTTACACATACACATATTGTGTCTCTGGAGGACCCTGAGTAATACACTGAGTAAAGGGCAGGGGTCAGGGAGAGCTCAGTGCCCTGCAGGAATTTCAGGTATAATCCAGTCCTGCTGGGGTCCAGATAAGTGGGTAAAGGGAAACAGTGAGGCTGAAGATCTAAGCAGGGCAGACCAGGTAGAGTGAGACAGAGTTTTGCTCATGTCTCGGTAGCTCACGCTTTCCATGTGCTTCGACTTCCCATGCAGAGGAAATGAGAAAAAAAATACTCATCAAAAATGACAAACTAAATGTCAGAAATAGAAAACAAGGAGGAAATGTCTAGTTTTTATTTATTATTTTATAAATTATTCATCCTGGTCAGGATCAGAAGCATAGATTTTGCCTTTGTTCATTTATTTAACAAATATTTATCAAGTGCCTACCTTGGGCCAGGCTGGCATCATTGTAGTTGTAGAGGAGATACCAGTGAACAAAATCCCTACCTTCAAGAATGGCAATGGGGGGGAGAAAGGCAGATAATAAACAAGTATGCAGTGCTATATGTTCTATGTTCGATGTTCTATTTTTCTTTTCTATGAAGAAAAATAGAGCATGGAGTGAAGATAGGGAATACTGGGTTAGGGTACAAGTACTGTTTCACAGAGGGTGTCAGGGACCACCTAGCCTGTTTCACCCTCCTCCTCTCTCTAGTCTCCTGCCAGATCTACACTGGCCAAACCCAATCAGAAACAAGAGATGCTGGATTAGTTTGCTAAGGCTGCTATAACAAAGTACCACAAACTGAGCAGCTTAAATAACAGAACAGTAGCGTATCACAGTTTTAGAAAATAGAAGTCCAAGATCAAGGTATCAGCAGGATTGGTTCCTTCTAAGGGCTGAGGGAGAGACTCCTCTCCATGCCCTTCTCCCAACTTTCGGTGATTTACTGACAATTTTGGTGTCCCTTGGCTTGTAGGTGCATCATCCTGATCTCTGCCTTCATGTTTACATAGCATTCGTTCTGTGTGCATGTCTGTGTCTAAAAATCCCTTTTTTAAATAAGGATATCAGTCACTTTGGATTAGGGGACCGCTTTATCCTAATATGAATTCATTTTAACTCTGTATACCTGCAGTGACCCTATTTCCAAGAAAGGTCACATTCTGAGATACTGGGGGTTAAAACTTCTACATATGATTTTGGAAGGGGGCACAATTTAAGTCATAACAGACACTGAAGTCCATGATGTGATCTACAAAAGTCAACCTCCCACGACACAGAGCCGCTTGGAGAAAGGGTGAGTGGGGTAGTAGAGTGAGAACCTGAAGGGCAAATGGAAGATTTCCCCCAGCACAGAGATAAGGGGCATTCCAGAATTTAGCAGTCTCGAAGATGAGGAGGAACCACAAAAAGGCAGAAAGGAAGAAGCTTGTGCGGTAGGAGAATTAAGAGTGAGATGCCCCCAAGAGTGAAGGAGGAATGTTCACTGGGACCACTATACCAAACACTGCTGATGAGCAAAGGAAGATTGTTTTAACCTTGTCACTCCTTTGGGCAACTCTGGAGTTGAAGACTACTCACAGACACCTGCAAACTATCAAGTTGCTTACACCTCACTGTAGCTACCACTTACCTCTCAGAAAAGCCTTTACCTTGGAGTCATTTTCCAGGATCCAAAGCACATTTTAAAGCACATTGGATCGCCTGAGCAGGACTGTAAGCACCTATTGGTGAGTGAGCACAGCTGACTCTGCTCCAGCACAATATAAGCACAGTAGAAGCATGGGCAGATTGACTATTAATCTTTCCACGGCAATTTGGATCACTGCCACAATACCTACCAAATGAAAAATAAATGGTTTGGTATTAAGGATTGTCAACTAATATATAATCTCAAAGGGTTAATTCTGCACTAAGCCTACTTGATTTTTTTTAAAGAATATAATCAAACCATAAAGAACAAAGAAGCATGTTCATGGAGAACTCTTGCTGACCCCAGAGGAAGGAATGCCCAACCATTCTGCCTTTCCACAGGCGAGGAAAAGGGAGGAGGACTCCTTGGAGGGAGAACTCTCTCCAGTGTCGTTCACTAAAGCACAGTGACTGATGCTGTCGATGTTTAGACTGAATGAATCACGTGCTTGGGCACCACCCATATTAAGGCAGGAGAAGCTTCCACTAGACGGTCCTGTCTCCTTATGAGAGCATGGCCAGGCTGGGTAGATAAATGGACTACATTTTGCCAATATGTCGTGGAGCATTGGTGGACAGGCCTCAGGCGGCTTAGGGTCACTGTTCTGGGAAAACGGCCAAAACTGGAGGGTGCTCAATTGATGCAAAGGGCTACAAACAGAGTCAGCAGGCAGCCCGAGGGCAAATACAGACGTCATGGCGTCAGGTCAGAGAAAGTGTAGAGACAAGAAGGCCACAGGGCACACACGCTATGAGGTCTGGCCCTCTGGAGGTCAATAAGCGGGTGCACGGGCAGGCCAGAGGGCAGGCAGCGACAGCAGGAAGCCAGCTCAACAGACCCAGGTGTGGAGGTCAACCACAAGGCCCTCAGGAAATTTCCAAGCGTCATGAGGGACTGGGATTCTAGAGGAACAAGACTGTAGTAAATGGAAACACATGCCCTTGTCAAGGAGATGGCCGCTGTGGCAGTCCCCTGACCTCTCTTTCTGGTCTCTTCAGTGCTGTGAGTGGTGTCAAATGCCAGTTCCAGATGGTCCCTTCTGAGGCCTGCAGGTGGGGGCCGGCAACTGGTGGCCAGCTGAGATGGGTGTGCACAGCTGAGGACAGGCGGCAGCGCTCCTGCCTGCGTGCACAGCAGGGAGGTGCCAATCCAACCCCCGATGCCTCTCCCCCTTCTTGCTTGAGGTGTTATTATTAATGTCATTATCACTGTTATTCCTTTTTGAATATTGACTTCACAATACAATGTGTTTTGTTCTTTGAACTCATTGTCTCATTTAACATTCTAAAAACAAGGTCAATACTTTTATTATCATTTACAGGTAAAGAATTTTGAGTCAAAGAGTACAAGAACCTTGCCCCAAGTTACAGTTGTTGAAAAGAAGAGACAGGATTACAGTGCATTTCTGTGCTACTCCAGACCAGGGATAGCTCCATGCATGTGTAGCCTGGGCATGCCTGGTTTTGTATTCTACTGTCACCATCTCAATTTTTTAAATAATTTTTGACAATGACCCCCCCATTTCCATTTTGCATGAAGCATGGCAATTTATGTGACCAGTGCTGCTCAGATCCCGGGCTGTTTACTCCACCTCGGTGCTCTGCCGCCACCACCTGCTCCCAGAGATTTACAAAACTGTGGAAAGTTGACTTTTCCAGGTGATTTAAAAGCATTTAATCTATTGTTGTTTTTTCCCGGAGGAAAATGGGAGAAGATACTGGCTGGAGCAAGAGGGTAACTGCAGTTTTGCAAAAGCAGTTTGAAAAGTTGAAGGCACTGAATAGGTATGAGAAATGATGAATGAAATCATTGTTTAGGTTTATTGAGATATAACTGACAGTTAAAATTGTTTCTATTTAAGATGCACAACTTGATCATTTGATATATGTATATATTGTGAAATCACCACAGTCAAGTTAATAACATACACATTAATCACCTCGCATATTTCCCAACTCCTTTTTTGTGTGCGGTGATACTATTGAAGATCCACCCTTGTGTCAAGGTTCAAATACACAACACAGTATTGTTAACTGTATACACCATGCTTGGCATTAAATCTCCACACTTATAATAAAAAAAAAGTTTGTTCCCTTTGACCAATACCTCCCTATTTTCCCACCCACCACCATTCTACTCTCTGCTTCTATGAGTTTGTATCTTTTTAGATTCCACATTTAAGTGAGATTATGCTGTGCTATCATTCCCAAGTCTGGCTCATTTGTGAATGAAATCTTAATCAATGGTCCTCACACTTCAGCCTATGTTTACCTGAAATCTCTACAGATGTTTGAAAATTAAAGGCATTCGCCCAATTGCCTGTATGCTTTGTCTACATGACTGGAAAAGAGTCTCAGGGTTTAAACAGGGGGCTGAATTCACCCAATAACTCTATCAAAATTGCTATGGCTTCCTCTTTTTATCCCCCCTCCATGTTGGACCACCTTTGCAGGCCTCCAGGGTAAAACCCTCAAGGTCAAAGCCAATCCTTCTCCTGACCGGCTCTGGCCCCAAAGAGGAACATTAATTTTCTGCCCTGGGCCACCCTGTCATGCACACATCCTCTGCCTTTCTCCCACACCACTGTTTATCAAAAGGACTTAGACGTAGCTCTCTCTCAGCCAGGGCACAGAACCATGGACATAAAATACCGTATTTTTCGGACTATAAGACGTATTCCTCCCCACTCCAAATTTGGGAGGAATAATGGTTAATGCTGCTGTTGAGTTCTGTTTACATTTACATTGGTGAATTATTATGCTATTTATGTTATTAAATATTTTACCACATTTTTTGCTTCAAAATTTGTTTTCCTATTTTCCTCCTCTAAAACTTAGGTGTGTCTTATGGTCTAAAAAATACGGTGAGTATGAGTTTAGGAATAGAGTTATTTGAGAAGAGCAAACTAACTTTTTAGTGGGTTTTTTTGTCAAGTTGGTTAAGTGCACACACTTCAGCAATTTCTGCTTGAACAACAACATTTTTTGTCCAGGAAATAAGTCACTGGCTGTGGGTATAGCAACAGAGCAAAATAGAGCTTCTCATATGGGATGCTATGCATCTATGTTCTTTTCTTGTTGGCCCAAGTCTAACAAAATGACTCGCTCTGTGTAAACTCACTGGAAGTTGGTTTGGACTCAGCCTTCTCCCACCTACTTACTGTTTCCAAAATTCCATAGGAGCCATTCCAATTCTTTCAACACTTCTGATCAAGAGTATCTGATCAAGAGTATCTGATAAGTGCTGAGTCAGCACTTACAGAAAACCGGGGTACTCATCTCTCATGACCAGACCAGGATGCCAGCCTGGACTAAACAAGGAGTAGAGTGAACGTGTCTTTAAGTCACAAAGCTACTGATTTTAAAAGAAAATGTAACTGTTGCTGAAACATATTATTGCAGGAAAAATGCCATGTGAAGTATTTTCATCCATTCCTGTTCACATACACATCATTAAACAGCAAGTGGAGGCAACCGTTGAGTTGATTTGTGACATAAACCCATTCTCCTGAATTATCCAGCTATGGCAGGACAAGGGGTATCTGTGTTAAGAAAGAGGTAGTCTTTCTTCTATTATATTTCATTAATACTAACTTTATTTCTCTCATTTGTTTTTTTAATTTAGCATTTTAATAGACTATTTTAGGAGCAGGTTGAACCCTAAAACTTTAAATGGTAGTTCAGAGAGGTCCCATATATCCCTGTTATTAATATTTTACATTAGCATAGTACATTTGTCATAATTAATGAATTAATACTGACACACTATTAACTAAAGTCCATACTTTATTCGGATTCCCTTAGTTTTTAGCTAATGCCCTTGTTCTATTCCAGGATCTCACCCAGGATATCACATGTTTAACCTTCATGCAGTGTTAGGCTCCTCATGGCTATTTTCTTAGATGTTTCCTGGACCACTTTGGATAACACTGGTCAGATATTTCATAAGATGCTCTTCTGTTAGAACCTGTCTAATGTTTTTCTCGTGATTAGACTTGGGTTCTGAGTTTTGGAAAGGAAGGTCTCAGAGTAAAAGTGCCATTTTCATCATAGCATATGAAGGGTACACTTATCAAGGCTACACATTATCATATCAAGTGATAAGTGTTGATCATGAACCTGACTAAAGTAGTATTTGGTAGGTCTCTCCACTGTAGTTACGCCATTCCCCCCCACCTTCCCACACTCTACTCTTTGAAAGGAAGTCTCTATACACACCCTGCACTTAAAAATGTTGAGTTACACCAACTTACTCCTTTAGAGTGGAGGTTCTGTATGAAGTCTTGGACTCAGGAGATTTGCTTCTTCTCCCTAATTATTTATCCAATTATTTATTTATATCAGTATAAATTTATGGATGTTTATTTTATACTTTGAGTTACAGTCTAATTCTACCTTAGTAAATTTTCCATCAAATTATTTCATCTTCTGGCCATTGAGAGTTCTTTCAGTTGGTTCTTATGGCCCAACACACTCCCGCTGTGTGTGTGTTTACAGGTGTGTTAGATGTACAAGAGGCTTTTCATGGTCAGATGAGTTGCTTCAAGCTCATCTTGTATATTTCCTGCCCCAATTCTAGAATCAGTTTCCATCAATTTCTACAAGTGGCCCTGATCCCTTCTATTAAGAATGATATTAGAAATGAACATCTGGGTACTAGGTGAGCTAATGGGTGGACCTTTCCTTATGCCTCCCTGCCTGACAAAACAAAGACATATGTGTGGGTATATAAACTTGTAAATATTTCTATATAGAACCACCTGTAACTATACTAGTCGGTTGCTTTTATTGTAGTCTTATTCACAAAGAAAATGATGTTTATAACTCCTCCCATTATAATACTAAGCTTAAAATACCTTTAAAATCATATTTGGAGCAAGCGCCTCATTGTGTCAGGCACTAGTATGACAATTCCTGCCCCTGAGGAGCTTCCAATCTAATGAGGAAGATGGATTTATATGTCCATAATTTCAAAAAATGTAGCAATTTGATAATCTCATGGAAACAGCACAAGCTACTGAGAAAGTTCATAGGAAGCCAGGCTCGGGAGAAAGGTGCTACGTATGTGTGTGTGAGGCTGAGGAGACTGGACTTCATTCTGCGGGCAAATGGATATAATGACAAGACTTAATGCAAGACTAATTCAAGGATACCATTTCCCGCTTCCTTGGTACTCAGAATCTAATGGAAAAGAGACATCAAGGTAAAAATTAGGATGTCTCCTTTCCAGTTCGTATTGATGTGCACGCTGTGGGAACGAAGAGGATGATGCTGATGTGTGATAGCAGGTATTTATTTAGCACTTACTATGTGACAAATGTAATCTCATTCAAATCTAGGAGATAGACATTATGATTAATGCCATTTAGCAGATGAAGAACCGAGTCTCAGGAGGTGAATGATGGGTGTGGATGCATGCAGCTGGAAAGTGGCTGGTACAACTTGAGACCACATCTGCCCAATTCCTCACATTACTCATTTGAATCATCACTTGGTGTCAGGAAAGACGGAACTTTCAAAATCCAGGTGACTCCTAAAGAAAGCAGGCCTTAGCATGGGGCCTGGGTTTTACTTTTTATTTCTAAGAAGAAAAGTAAAATCTATTGATGGAGGCCTGGTGGCTCTATCCAGATTAGAGCAAAAACTTTGGAGAACAATAAACAGGATGAAGACAAGAGTATCTTCCCCCGGAAATAGGCCCACCCTCACCAAATGTCTCTGTAAAATGTTTGAGCTAAACCATTCCCATCTTTCCAAATGAGGAGAAATGGGCAGATAAATCAGTTGGGAGTCTGTAGCCCAGTCCTCAGAGGTAATATGTCTGTCTGGTCTCTCCTCCTCGATTTGCTAAGATTTATGACAGGCAAGCAAGTCTCATCATTCACCATGTGTCCCTGCAGTGGAGTTTCGGGTAAGATCAAGCAAAGCAGCCCCTCCCCGCCCCCCGCCCCGGGGTTCAGAACTACTGTTCTGTTCCTTCGTCTAAAACAAACCAAGGAAACCTACAACAGAGGAGTGAAAAATCCAAGGAACCATACCGATGCTCAGTGGTATAAAGTGATCAGACCCTCAGAAATATTTGCTATTCAGTTTTTGCTTTTACCTAGAAGTGTGTGACATCCTACAAATTCATTCACAAAGACTAGCATTACTCTCCTCTTCAGTTAATTGGGTTATTTGGTGAATTCACAAGGATTAGTTTTGAGCTCAATCATTCAGAACAGTCATAAGTAGAAGAAAGAATATAAAACACTTTTAGAATGCAGACTATAAACCTAGGCACAAGGAATGTATATTCACTAATAAAGGCGGTTTTGGCTGGCTAAGCATGTGCCTCCTTTGTGATTAATAAAAGCAGAAATACAATCCCTCTGCCTGCCTGGTATAGCACTCCCTATGTAGAAGGAAGGCTTACGTGTTTCAAACTTGCTTCATATTTATTTACATATAATTTTAAGCCCTATCACATTGCTCCTTACAGAAAAGACTTTCAGGTGGATAGAACCCCTATAATTCCCGTCTGAGGCCACCGCAATAAAGCAGGCCTGATCACCTCACACGCTAATTCTTACCACACAGGGTGTCTGCGTGAAAAATATGTGTGTAGGGCTTTGTGCGCTAATCATATACAAATGTTACGTAATTTAAATTACCACTTATTTTAAATTAGCATGTTCTTGACCTCAGTATATTATGAGAAGAAGGACTCTAAAAATTATGGGAAAGTTATGTTCTCCTGATAAGTAAGAAATGGGGGACTGAAAAAAGTGACCTAATTGAATGCTTCACCATTTGAACATGAACCAAATCAGGGAAACCCAGTAAAGTTCCCAAACACTTCTTTGTAAGCTATTTAAAAGTTTTTATTTTCTTTTTAAAACAATTTTTATACAGTCATAATTAATGCAATGGACCGTAAAGCAAGTTCAGGGTCAGGAATCCGGAAAAACAAGTTCAGAGTCAGAAACGTAGACGTAAGTTATGCCACAGCTTCTAACCTGACTGGCCCTGACTTAATAAGGCCTCATCATCACACCCTCCCATGCACTCGGCTTGCAACTGCCTGCTTGAGAGACAAGGCAATTAACAATAGAGAAGAGTGAGAGAATTACGACGTTCCACAACATCTGGGGAAGAGGGAAGGCCTTCTCCCCCACCAGGATGTAGTCAAATAGAAGGGTGCCCACCAGAGAGAAGAGTGAAAAGTAGTGTTGATTTATAGACTTGTAGTAAACTAATTTGGAGAGTTAAGGCATGTCATCTGAAAAAGCTTTGTATTGCCTCATTTCTCAAGGTAAGATAGGAATTTTAGGAGAGAGGTTTCTGGCAGTTTCCAGGGAACTAAATCATAAGGTGTTTCATAATTCTGTGACAGTACATTGTGCAACTGGGCAGCTTTTATTTTCCTCACACACATAAAGCAACTAACTCGGCCCTGTGATACATTTATCTGCTTTGCAGCCAGCATCAAAAACTGAGTGTCCAGCTGGATCTTAGAACCCTACAATTACTGGTATTTGAACCTCTCAGAAAAGAACTCAGGCCAAGAGTCTACTTCAGAGTATATGGTTTTAATATTCTGGCCTGGGATGTTCTTGTCCAAATTCTCTCTTTCATGTAAACATATTCTGAAATACGAGTGTTCTAAGGGAATGCCAATTGCATCACTAAAATGGCATAGAGCTTTCCTTGGCTCTCTTACAGTTATGTATTTGCTAATGTTCAGAGCCATATGGATCTACTGATAGTGCATGATGCTGATTCATTCCCCAGGTATGACAGGAGAAAGGACCTGTTGCTCTGTCCTATCATTCCCCAAACCATAACCTACATTTAACTTCCCATTCTTGCCCTTTTGCACACTTCTATAACAAAGGTCCCGCATTGGAATCAGTCCTTAGCTCAGGATTTCTACATTCTCTTCCCACCCCTGGGTGAATTCACAGGCATTAGAGAATAGACCCCTCCTTCCTACACAGGGGACTCTTTCCTGGTGTCTGCCTTCTGATTAACATATCCCGATGGCCAGCCATTCCAGACCTTTTGTTTCAGGTCAGGCCTTTGCTTTTGTTCTGCCTCTTTCGAGCCTAAGTACTGCCACAAGTTGTCATTTGCCCCATAGCCAAGGCACTAGGCCAGTGCTTCCCCACTCATGTAGCTAACTCTAGCTTCCGGACTCCTAGGATTTAGTCACAGATGGCAGACACCCCTTGATCACATTTAAGTAGAAAGGGGAATATATTGACTAGTACAACCCAAAGTTAGATAGGATTCGGTGGCAAGGCAAAGATGTAACTGGACCCAAGATCAACTGTGACCTGGCATTTTGATGCATCTCTTTTCACCTCTTGTTTCTGATTGCTCTGGGTATCATGTTTATTGTCTCTCACAATTTTTCTCCATTGTATGGGGAATATAGCAGCACAGTGCATCTGAGTTTTATATGCCATGGTTTCTGCCACTAAATGGGATCAGTTTTAACTCTACAGACACAAGTTCAGAAATCCTAGTGAAATAATTCATTGGTGTAACCAGATTCTACACCAGTCATGAGGTTGGTGGTGTAGAAGGGACTAGTACCCAAAATAGAAAAGAAATGTTAAGAGATAATTATACTGTAGATATCTTTTTGCCCCCACAGTGGAGGTAAAAGATGAAAGACTAGTATTTTATTCCTGGGGGAAAAAATTGGGGGCATCTGATGCAATCAGCCAAGCTTGGAACAGCATAGCCATTTGAAAAATTCCTCCTATTCTCCAGAGAAAAAGTCTTCACCTTCTAATGTTTTGGTTTATAGCATAACAATTTTTACCATATAGCTAAGATACATCCAGTCTTTGAAGTCTATGACAAGTTGGAAATTATTACTCTAGGAAAAATTTCATTTTGGATTTTTTAAATGTTATATAAAAGCTCTCTAAATCTCAGCATAGTCATATATAAGGAAGAAAGCTATGGTAAATTATCTTTCTTCCAACTTTGGGTAGATAAAAACCAAAAGACAATGGAAAAAAATACCAAATGAAAAAGGGAGAAGTTTTGTTTTTGTTTTTTTAATAATGGAATGTTTCACGGAACTCAAGGTCAGGAATGTGTATGTGACCTTGAAACATGGAGTCTCTCATTGTAGCCATGTGGATGGGTAAGAGGGGAAGTAATGTGTACACAATCTCATGGGTGGTCACTATACCAATTTAATTTAGCCAATACTCATTAAGCACCCTTTTTATGTGCAAGGCATTTCACCACTCATCTCTTCATGCTTATCAATCCACACGGTCTTTCGTAACACTTAAATGAATTAACTCTTTTACAGTGAAATTTGGTGTACCACTAAAACAATACTGATATGTATTAAGTTTGATTTGCAGCTCATTCTGCTATCATGAAACAAAATGGCAAGTAATAAATATGTTGAATGAACACATATCATCTCACAGTTTTTAGTAACTATCAATTATATTCGGTAAAGGGAGAGGTCTGTAGTTCACAAAAAAATATGTAGTATTAAATAACACAGTTGTCCCCACATATGATAGAGGAAATGAGTCTCTCACTTTCATCAGCTTAGACTGTGTTGAAGAGAGTGACCCATCCCAGGAGAACAGACCGTAGAGTCCTCCCATCATAAGACTTAGCAAAGTTCATGGATAACACGCCCAATGAGACTGCTCTAAACACTGTTTCCAGAGCATGGTGCTGCATCACCTGCCTCCAGGTCTTGGCCCAAATTGTTGGCTCAGTCTGAAGTGCCTTTGTTTCTAATCTGCTTATGTATGCTCTCTTATCTTCAAAGTTCAATTAAAATTCCACCTCCTTTAAGAAGCCCCACTTCCCTCAAATTCTCTAGTGAGTCTAAAGTATTCCTTTGATTACACTTGCTTAATAAAATGTTTATACATATTTTTGCGTTTCCAAAATCAACCTTGCATCATAGTTTTCATGTATATGTATAGATTATTGATAGACAGATGATAAATAGATGATGGATGGATGGGTAGATAGATGACAGATAAGTAGATAGAGAGATAGAGAGATAGATAGACTCCACTAGATGCTGAGGCTCCTGGAGGTTAGCTGCCACAATTCTTTTGTATTTTCCATCTGTGTCTTTAATAGTTAAATAAGTATTTTTGAGTTTTCATATTTACTGGTATATATTATGAAGATATTCGGATAAATCAGACTATATTTTATTCTCTAAAATTTACAATGTAGGAAATAAAAGACAGTAAGAACATAAATAGAATACAAGATACACATAAGTGACATAAGAAAGGTAAAGATGAAATGTTATGAGATTTCCAAGAAAATGAAGCTCAATAGTGAGGGCGGAAGTGGGCAGAGAGGGAGAGAAGGGGAGAACCAGAAAAGCCTTCATGGAACAGGACAGGTTTTGAAATTGGCCACTGAGGATGGGTAAGGTGTGGATGTGTGGATACATACATTTCCCCACGTAAGGGAAGCAGTGTGAGTAAAGGCAAGAGCAGGAAAAGCAGGAAGGGAGATTCAAAGGGATCATGTGGCACATAACGAGAACAGTAAGAAACCGTTGGAATAGTAGGTGGGAAACTAATCTCATTCTGAGGAATCTGAACAGTATCTTCTCATCAGTCTGGACCCACAGAAGAGGTGCATAGAAGAGGAGGCTGAGTGTGTGTTGGGGGTGTCCATCAAGCTTCATTAAGAGTGTAAGCAAAGGCGGATGGGGCCCAAGACTGAGACAGTGGCAGAGGGGAGAAGGCCTCACACAGAGGTTTGACAAGGCTTGGCTGTTGGTTACACATAGAGGCCAAGGGCAAAGGCAAGGAAGGAGGGGTTTCAAGAACCAGGCGGATGGTGGTTCCATTGACTAAAGCAAGGAACATATGAGGATTTAACAGACTGGATGAGGGCAAACATGATTCCAACTAGAAATGTCAAGTAAATGGTCTTTGCTCTTTACACTGGCCTTCCAGGTCAGCCCCTGATAGAGTCACACAAAAATTAGTTCATAAATTTTTACTAAATTGATATACATCTATAATAAACTTTAGAACTATATGGTGACCGTGGGAGAAATAAAATGTTCCAGAGACATCACTAAAACTTGAATTCGCTGTCACAGAAGACAAGAATGCCATTTTATAGAATATCTCCTGGTCGCATGTCTAGCTATCACCTTGGAAAATTCTCATCAGTTAAAAAGCAGCTGTCATGCAGTGGGTGGCTATTGCAGTAAAGAATTTAGGTATTTCATGAACTGTATCTCACTATGTTGTCTCAACTCCATTTCTCTAAAGAGGTAACAGTGTTTGGTTATCTAAGAACTTTCAAATAGCAGGTAACAGCGAATCTTTTACACATACTTAAACTTGTATTTCTCATAACTGCATGGGCAATATTATCATTCTCCATTTGAGGCGTGAGGAAACCCTGGCATAGAAAGTTAAGTAGTTAGAGCAATGTCCCACAGCAAGCAAGAGTCATATCTAAGACTTGAACCCAAGCAGGCCAGTGCTGGAGTCTGTGAGCTTAACTGTCGCCTTCCCCAGCCCTGCCGCTTCAGTGGCATAGTGTGGTAGGGACTTTAGTCAAGCTGGTGCCAGAGCTCATGTTTTCTTTCCACTTTTCACAGAGAAAACTATGCTGGAGCTTTCCTCTGAGAAGAAAAAAAAAATGATTATTGAATGATTGGCCCGGGATCAAATGGAAATTAATAGTGATGTCTGTAACTCATGATTCCTAACGCCCAATTTAGGTTCCTGCTGCCCTTCTACCAAAGGGTGAGCAGTGAACAGACTATAATCATTACAGAGTCCTTATTTCAGCCATGTCTTTCAAAAAATGTAGTGTGTATTTCAGTTATTTACAATAAAGAAAACATTACCCTAAAACACCTTCAGGGCAGAGGTGAATATTTGATAAATATAATTAGTGATTTTCCATAGCTTTACAAATTAAAATTTATGGATACATTTCTCAAAAACAAAAGACAGTTTGACTCATCCACATTCAGATTTATAGTACAGCATATTATCGTGGATCCCCCAATCATCCCTTAAAAGCACTGCAGTACAGGGTTTATTGTAGCCATCGTTTGAGGTTGCAAATTGTTAACATCTGTCTCTTAGTATTTTTTTACAATACTCTAAATACTCTAATCTCTGGTTATCCTGCTAATAACTGTAATTTTCTAGTCAGCTGCTATCTCTCAAGGTAGTTTAAAGGTCATTTTTTTCAATACATGAAGAAGCTGGTGGAGAAAGTGGACATGATGTACTTTTTTAGCCAGTCGAAGTCGTTTGGATTTAGTTTCGTACACAGGAACAAAGAGTCTCTGCCTAACTATTTTGCTTCAATCTGCTTGGTCTCAGAAAGATTAATTTTGGTGTCTTTCATTACATTTTACTTCTGCTACCTGATGTTATTCCTAATAGATAGGGAGAACAGCGATTACTTGCAGAAGCATAATTAAAAGATACATTTATATTGTAGTTTTTATATTCAAAGTACTAGTTAATCCTCACGTTAGCCCTGCAAGATGAAAGCATGCTGCAATTTTCCCTAGAGAGGCGTGTTTCTGAAAACTCTCTTAATCAAGATTTGGAGAATCCCATCCACTTTGTTTTCTGTAGAAAATCATGAAATACAAATATATTTGTGTAAATGCACATATTTTTATTTATTTAAAATGCCAATCCAAATGTAACAGAAGTATAAACATAAGCTGTAGTGAAAAACATATGGTGCCCATTATTGTTTTTTGTTTGTTTGTTTTGCCTTCTCTGCATCTTTTATTTCTGTGGGGAAAAAATAAAAAATTAAAAAACCTGGGTTTCCTTTAGGTTACATTCATCTTCACTCAACACTTTGCCTATAGTTCCAGAGCATGGCCGATTAGATAGTTACAGTGATTGTCAGGGATGGACATGTGATCCAGCCTTGGCCAATGGGATGCAAAATCAGGAGCCTGCAAGAGCTCTTTTGGAAAAAGATATGTATCTTTTTTCCAGTTGGATTGCTTAGCAGGTAGGATATCAATATGGACCTGGCCATGTCAAAAATCATTACCAGAGGGAAAATTTAGTTTGAAAATATAACCAAAGCAGGGAGAATTCTGATGCAAAAAAAAACAGAGAGAGACAATACCCTGATGCCATCACCTGCAGCCCTGGACCCAGCCCCACCTCTGATTATGAGAAATGAGCTCATTTCACTTGAAAATGAGCGGCGCCCAATTAGTACATAAGCACAATTGATGGCTATACACATGAGTAAGGATCCCATTTCACCATAACAGATAGTAAGTGTGATGAAAATTTTAATAGAATATTTTAAATGAAAATAACTGGGTAGGATTCAGTTAAAAAGGGCTTCAGGCAAGACATTATAAATGATGCTTTGACTAGATAAAATAATTATAAAGAGCTCAGAACCTAGCACACAGAAGTTTATATAAGGATTTGTTATGAATTTACTAGTGCCCTCTATGAAAGAATTTATGTCCTGAAGCCCTAACATCCAGTACCTCACAATGTGACTGGGTTTGGAAATAGGGTTGTTGCATATTTAATCACTTAAGATGAGGTCATATTGGAGTAGAGTGGACCACTAATTGATATGGCTTGTGTCCTTATTTTTTTTAAAGGAGAAATTTGGACACAGGCACACATAGGGAGAACACCGTGTGAAGATGAAGGCAAAGATGAGGTGATGCTTCTACAAGCCAAGAACCACCAAGGATTGCCAGCAAAGCAATACACGCTAGACGAGAAGTATAGAACACATTGTCTCTCAGAGCCCTCAGAAGGAACCAACCCTACTGACATCTTGATCTTGGACTTCTAACCTCTTGAACAGTAAGACAATAAAATCCCGCTCATTAAGCTCTCCCAGTTGTTAGTAACTTGGTTCGGCAGCCCTAGTAAACTAATACAAGGTCTAAGGATGTTTACAGATTATGACTAAAAGTTCTATGGGATGGAAAAGAGTCAAAATGGGAAAGGAAAGCGCTGATCAAAGTGGACTAACATTCATTCCAAGAGTTCATAGAACAAAATTTTAAAGACCAAACTAGGATGATGGTTGCACAGTGAAGATAAAGGAATATATCTGAGCGGCATAAAGGAAGAAACCTGAAAGTTGGCAAGAGAATGGATTATTAATGTGTAGGAGTGAAGGGAAATATTTTTTGTTTCTTCATGACTTCAAAACTATCAGACATTGCTAAGGACGTTGTCAATGAGAGAGTTCGGAAAGAATTGTGGTGTGAAGCACGAAAGTGTAAGATAGGTTGAGTCATAGCACACTCTCCTAGTGTCAGTTCTGGTAGACATCTAACCAAGTGAAAAATTTAATACCACCCACAGCAGAACAGCTGGCATCGTCTGCCTTCTGAGAGACTACTCTTAAAAAACAAAATCTACTTGTGTATTTTCAAAATTATTTCACCTGCATCAAGTTAGGAGGAAACAATCAGACAAATACAAGCTCTTGGACTTTCTATAAAACCTGGGCTTTTCAAGAATATTGATTTCATACAAGTCAAAATGAGTTGGTAGAACTAAACTAGATTAGAGGACTCTAAAGAGATAGGTTAACTACATGGAATGTGTGATCCTGGAGTAGATCCTAAAGCAAGAGAAAAAGAGTTTTAAAAGATATTGGGATAATTTAAATATGGACTCTGTATTACAGAGCAACATGAGATCAGTGTTAAATTTCTTGAGTGTGGTAACGGTATCAGTTATATAGGCTGTTTAGGAGATAAATTCTGATGTATCTATCAGTAAATGTCAAAAATGCCGGCAACTTTCAAATGATGAAACAAAAGTGTGTGTGCAGGAGTACTTTTGTGTGTGTACCACACATGCACACACACCCAGTTTGTGACATTGTTCGTACTCTGTCCTAATCCCCCTGGAGCTATTTTACTATTTTACTCTGTCCATCTACCAACTTTCATGTGCTTTTTCTTCCAAAAGCTCACACCTAAGGTTTTGTGATGTCAAGAATTCCAGGTAGAATTAGAGTGAGGCTTGGATTTAATCTGAAATCACACCCTCACTCAACTTCTCCCTGTTCCCTCAATTTTCTTTCCCTACTCCCCATGTGAGCATATTTTTAATAAATTATTTCCCCTAAATTCTCATCCTGCAGACTATTTTGGGGTAGCCTAATTCTAGACATGTAGATGCACATATGAGAGAGAGAATGTAAAATGTGATCCATAGTGAATCTAGGTGGGTTTAGACTGCTCTTCTCTCAACATTTTGGCAGGTATGATATTGGACAGGAAGGGCTTAAAGCAACTAATCTACACTTCATTTGTCCCTCCATATGGAGGTACAGTTCTGGAGAAAGAGAAAAGACAGGGCACCTGGTCTTATCTCTTAATATACACACTGATAACTGGACCTCCTGGTAAATAGACTACTGATATTTCCTAGGAAGAGAGTCTGTATCTGGGAATCTTCTTAGGAGGATGTCTCTGGTTTAGGTTTAACATAAACACACCTGGAACCTTTGGATTTATGGGCCAGACGCCCCCAAGAAAATATCACAAAAGTTAGGTGACCGTCTGGGGTACAAAACTGAGATATTTCATAACCAAAATGCTCTCTGCTGTGTGAGGTACCCGTGTGCCTCAGTTAGAGACCTCATCTGATTAGGGTCTGAGTGTACCTGTGAGAGGGCAGGAAGGGCCTGGGGGCCAGCCTCACACTCCTGACTCCCCTGTGCTGCACCTGGGCCTTTTGGTGCCTTAACTATGAAATTAACAGTGAAGACTGGTTCTGAAAAAGATTCCTAGTTGTGAAAAAATCAGGTTTGACAATATGACCCTTTGTGTTAACCCCGCTATTTTTTCAAGCGAAAAATTTCTTCGGACAACACATGATGTCAGTTTCTTAATTTCTCACCTATAGGATGTGGACTAGATCTCTAAGTTTGTCCTCTAAGTTTGTATAACAGAGTATGCAAATGCCAGAGGTTGGTCTTCCTTTACACAAAAATAGAGTAATTTTTAGAGAAGTTTTAAGTTCACAGCAAAATTAGGCAGAAGGTACAGAGATTTCCTCTACTTCCCCAGCCGCCACACATGGACAGCCTCCCCCATCACCAACATCTCACACCAGAGTGGTACATTTGTCACAGCTGCTCTACCCACATGGGCACATCATTGTCACCCAGAGGCCACAGTTTACACTAATGCTCAAGCTTGGTTTCACACATCCGATGGGTGTAGGCAAATGTAGAATGACTGACACATATCTCCCACTGTAGTGACACACAGAGTCATTGCTCTGCCCTAAAACCCTCTGTGCTCCTCCTGGTCCGCCCACCCTTTCTCCCCTAACTCCTGCCAACCAACCCCTCATCTCTTCACTGTGTCCGTAATTTTGCCTTTCCAGAATGGCATGTAGTGGACTCATACAGCATGTAGCCTTTTCAGATTGGCTTCTTGCACATAGCAATATGCATTTCAGTTTCCCCCATATCTCTTCATGGATAAATTGTTTATTTCTTTTTAGTGCTGAATAATATTCCACTGTCAGGACGGACCACAGTTTGTTTAGCCTTTCACCTACTGAAACACGACTTGGTTAGGATGGACTTTGATGCGTGTATGGCGTTGACTGTATAGCTAAGGCTCTACTGCTACTGCCCTTTCTCCTGGGAAGAGAGGTCATGGAGATGAGAGTGACAGGGGCCACATTCCCATGTCGACTCACCAGCATCTGAGTGTCAGAAGTAGGTGGTGCAGCAGCAGCAGCGTCACTGTGGTGTCACGGTCACTGGGCTGGCTCCTCTGTAGGTCCCGTGGGGGCCCTTGATGTCCACTTCACCAGTCTAACCAAGAGTCGTCCAGGCCCTTAATTTTAGTCATCAAACCCCTTCATGCTTAAAATATCTAAAGTGGTTTCTGTTTCCTGTACTGAATTCTGAATGATATAGTTTATTATTAAACCAAATAATTGCTCCATTTTAGTGTGGAGATGTTTTTCTCAGCTTCTTCATTTGTGTGCACCAATGCTTTGTCTACCTTTAAGATTTTTTTAAATGTAAAATAAAAATAATAGGTAATAATAGACATATCTCTTGGCCAGGCAGAAAATAAAAAGAGAATGATCTGCCCTATTTTACAGCCTATCCTTTACTTCACATATACATCTTTTTAGATAACTGTTTATGCAATTGCAGGGTTTTTGTCTGCATGCAAGTTTAAATATCTAAATTCTTATTTTGAAATGCAACAAATGCACTGTGATTTTTCCCGTACCAAAAAGATCTGAAGATTATTTGAATCTATTTTTTTTGTTTGATGAGCCGATATCACTGCAAACTAATCCAGAATCTAAAATTGTTAATGCCATATGTGCCATTGATTTCCATCTTGCCAATTAAATAAAGGTTACCGCCTGGGTGCTTCAAAGATTGCCTCTCTCCCTAGGCACCGTCGCAGTAATTCAGCTCAGCCAGGGCACCCCTGCTGGCAGCCCCCAAATTCCCTCGGCAGGGAAGAGCAGAATGCCTTCTGGGAAAACTTCGCTTAGGGGGTGGGAAAACTGCTGACAGCTACAATTCCAATTTGCTGACCTTTCCTTGTTCATGAGAAGGGCTCATCATTTCTGTTTGCCCAAAGGGCCAAGAATGAATTCAACAAGCATTCATTGAGCACCTACGATGTGCCAAGCGCTGGGCCAGGCACTAAACTAGGAAGAAAATGAAGAAGTGAAGCCACATTTCTGTTTCCACAAGGTTTGACTTTGAGTAGATGGCTACATAGCTCGTTCCAACACCACGTGATCAATTCTATGAATTGAGCTCCATCGCATAGCACAGAGGCAGGAAGAGTTCAATCTCACTGTGAGGGAGGAAAGAACTGAGTTGCCAAGTAGAGAAATAGGTGATAATGACCTTAGTTCTGAAGAATAGCTAGGGCTTGTCCAGGCTGGAGTGAACAGAGGATGGACATAAATCTAAGAAGAAGGAAAAAAGGCGGTGTTAGCCAAGGCAGGAACACAAGAGATGACCAGGCTTGTTCAGGAAACTACCAAGAGGGTAGTTAGGAAAATCTGATGGTTAATTTTATGTTTCAACTTAACTGGGCAATGGGGAGCCCCAATATTTTGGCAAAATTTATTCTGGGTGTTTCTATGAGGGTGTTTTTGGATGAGATTAATGTTTAAATTGGTAGACTTAAGTAATTCAGATTCCCCTCCCTAAGGTAGGTGGGTCCCATCCAATGAGTGGAAGGCCCCAAAAGCACGCCCCTGACTCAGAGAGGACACCTTCAGCATACTGCCTGTGAGCTGGGACATTGGTTCATTCCTGCCTTTGGACTTAAACTAAAACATCTGCTGTCTGGGTCTGGAGCCTGCCAGCATTCAGACTGGAGCTACACCATCAGCTCTCCCGGGGGCTCCGGGGCTTGGCAACTGCAGATCTGGGGACTAGTCGGCCTCCACAATCACATGAGCCAATTCCTTATAATAAATTATATATATACACACAAACACACAGTCTATCAGTTCTGCTCTCCAGAGAAGCCTGACTAATACAGAAAGGGCAGCGTAAGACGAGGTTGTAACATTAGACATAACTAGAATGTAAAGAATCTGTAGATCGTTCTACGCATGTTAAAAGCAGCTAATATTTCTTTTCAATATTATCATTGTTATTGTTGACAAGCTGTAAAGTTGCTGCTTACTTCTTGGGTGGCCAAGACACTCTTCTGAATGCTTTACAGGTACCGACTCATTTATTTCTGACAGCCCCTTTATGAGGCAGGCACTATTATTGCCCTCAATTTACAGAGTCAGAAATGATGCACCAGGAAGTAATTTCCTAAAGTCGCAGAGCTAGCAAGTGAAGGAGCCCCGAATGGAACCCAGGTAGTCACATCTCCAGAGTCTGCGCTTTATTACTGCTTTTTTATTACAGCTTTAGTGATGCTCTGATATTGAACTTAATTCTATAGGTATTCTTGTGTACAGTGGTATACATCACATTTGCCATTTTAGAAAGATGACTCTGTTGGTAGAATAGGGAGCAAATTAAAGAACAAAAAGTACAAAAATTGTAGGAATTAAGATGAGACTTGGTGGTAAGTATCTGGCCTAGACTAGTAGGGCTAGGAATGGGGAGTAGGTACTGATCCGAGAAAAATATTTTCAAGATAGTATCACCAGGATGTGGTAACTGAGCAAATGTTGGGAATAAGAGAAAAGAGGTAAAAATCAGTGTGATTAGGAATTGGTGAATGATTACCTGAGCTAGGAAGCATGTTAAGGGGAGGGGAGAGGACAGCTAGTGGGGATTTAGAAATGAAAATTGAGACACCCACAAATGGAAATTGGAATCTCAATTTAGATGAGAAGGCAGGACTAGAGCAATAAATTTGGGCGTTATGTTAATTTTCCATGGCTGCCATAACAATGCACCACAAATGTAGTGGCTAAAACAATACACATGCGTTCTCTCCCAGGCTGGAGGCCAAGAGACCAACATCAAGGTGTGGGCAGAGCCACCGTCCTCTGAAAGATTATTCACTGAGTGACTCTTTCAAACCCTGGGGACTACTGGCATCCTTTGACTTGTGGCCAAATCACTGCAAACCAATGCTTCTATCTTCAGAAGTGTGAGTTGATTCTCCCTCTATCTCTTTTTATAAGAACTTGTGTGATGGTATTCAGGGTCCATCCAAATAATGTAAGATTCTCTTCTTACCTCAATGTTCTTAATTTAATCACATCTGCAAAGACCCTTTTGCCAAATTAAATAACATTTATAGATTGTAGGGATTAGGACCTGCAAATCTGGGTGGCCATTATGCCTCCTACGACAGGAGTCAGTCATCAGAATATGAAAGATCAGGGAGGGAGGAGACAAAACGTCAAGGGTGAGAGATGGCAGGAAGCCACCCTGGGGAAGCAGAGGAAACCCTGTGAGTGCAAATCCCACCTTGCTGCCCTTATGTGGACCTAACCACGTGGTCTAACACTTTGGATTTCGTTTTCTCCTCTGTCAGATGACAAGCTCAACTACACGATGTTTCTCTCGAGCAGAAAACGTGAAGCGGGCATTTCATCTAAATAAGTGTGCAGAGTCATTTGAAGACTGTAGCCATTGCAAAATATTATTTTACTTAAATAATATTAAAATTAGAAGATAAACCCAAAATTGTCCACAATCCTTTCATTTAACCAAATCAGTGCTTTCATTTGTATGACATGTTCTAGTCCTTGAGTAAGTACACATTCAATTTTTACATACTGGCCGCACTTTTATAGGTGGATGCTCATAGTCTGCATTGTAATGTAAAATGTCACCACCATTATTTTTCCACTGTGCTACACCGTCCTTTCCTCTAATGTCCCTCACTCCCGACCCTGTCCAAGGTTCCACACAGTGCAGTTAGAGGAAGCACATTCTAGGTGAGCGGTGCCCCCTGGAGTTGTGCAGTGGCAGCCACGAGGACCACAGTGGGAATGCGCATCCTGGGGCAATGCACACCGGTACCCCACAGGGCCACCTGCGGCAGTGCCAGGGCTAAGCGGGTTCATTTAAGGTTCTTTCCTGCTCTAAACTTTGATTCTAATTCCTACCAAGGTAAAAACATAGTAGTATACAAATGCTTATAATAACTTTTCATAAAGCTTTTATTGTAAACATAGCTGGAAATAGTATGTTAGAGAGTTCAAATATGTCCCATGTTGAACTTGTTCAGCTTTTCACTTGGGTAATAGCTCAACTATTGCTGCTTGAAAGATTACTTTTCATTCACACATACCTGCCTCAAGCTGTACTGACATAATTTTCCATGACACACAATAACTGTTACAATTAAGGCTTGATAGCTGGCATCTCCACTCTACATAGAAGTGCTGAACATATTGCAAGAATGTCCCACTTTTCTGCAATAAATAGCAATATGAATATAACTGCAAAACTTCTGAGACATTCCTGGAAATCTATTCTACTTGGTTTGTGCATCTTTTTTTTTCTCAAGTGGGCTCTTCCCTTAAATAACCTCCTAGTTCCAGGCACATGCTACAATTTCCTTCTCTCTCTCTCTCTCTCTCTCTCTCTCTCTCTCTCTCTCTCTCTCTCTTTCACACACACACACACACACACACACACACGGGAGAAATGGGTTGAACTATCAAAGTGTGCTATAATCAATTTTCATTCAGTATGTATTAAATCTTGAAATGGTACCAAAGAGCACAAAACTAAAAGAATCAATCATCCTTTAGCATGTTTCTTCAGGATGAAATTAACTTGAAATGGTCATTCTTGTTTCTTTCTTGTGTAAGAGAAAAAACAGCTTATGGGTGCCAGCTGAGGCCCAGGACGTTGACTACCTGCTATGGAGGAACAAGGTGTCCTCTGTGTGGGGATTTAACGGTGTTAAAGGGTTCCGGTTCACACGAGTATGCAGACAGTAGTGAAAACACTAGGTAGAATTCATCACCCTCTAACACTGGGCACATTAAACTTGAGCTTTGGTTCATGTCTGCACTTAGATGCTATGCTGCCTCTTCGTTCACTGTGGAGAAACCTGCCTGGACATGTGTGGCCGTGGGCAAGTTATTGACCCACTCCATGCTTCAGTCCCTCCATGTGTGGATGGGGACTGGCCGAATGGTACCTGCCTTGAGTAGATGTTGAGAAGATCAAATCAAATGATGCATGTGAAACACAGGACAGTGCTTGATGCACAGTAAGTGCTCAGTAAATCTTAGCTATACTGACCAGCCCCTTGTTTTTAGCCACCCATCCTAATTATGCCATTTTTCCAGGGATTCCTTGAGGACAATTTACAGTGAACCCCCATTGGTCTGTGAGAGCATTCATATCTCCTTCCAACTGGCCTGCTTCACCGTGGAACAGCAATGTGAAAATTCTGCAGTCACCCTGTGGGACCATTTCGTAACGCACAAGCCTTCGGGAGTGGAAGTCCAGTTACAGCCCAGAGCTGACGCACCATCTCAGGGTGAAGCAGGAAGCCCTGGACGACTCAAAGCAGGCAGTTTAGGGAGCTGTTGTGGGGTAGCTACCCTCCTCCCAATGAATTAGATGAAACCAAAGCATTTAAACCTCCAGATTGGCCTGAAAACTGGTTGGCACTGTGCTGATTTCCAGCTTCCCAAATTAAACTCTGACCTTTTGGTTTTTATTTTCTACTCATCTGTTACTGAGTATCTTCAGATGTTGTGATGCCAACACCACAGATCTCAGCGGCATATTTTTGTTCCAGTGCACAAAGGATCAAATGACAGAAATTAAAGCTGTGAAAAATGTCTTACTTTAAAATGATTTCAACAATAACCTTTTTAAAAAAATAGTTTCTATCATCATAGATTTCAGTGCTGGAAAAGTCCTTACATTTTCCAGTGCAATGACTTCTCCTCTCAAATGAGGAAGCTGAGATCTAGAAATGTAAAATGTAGACTCTGAATTACTCACTTCAGGGTAATAGTTTGAAGATTTGACTGTATGACTAGCTATTCACATTGATTCAATTAGCTAGATAATTGATCAAGTGAAATATGTAATCTATGCAACTGGCCAGTCTTTGCCAAATTACAATCAGGCCTTGCATTATATAACGCTATCTAGTGTTGCTAGGTTGTCTAAATTATTCATCACTGCAGTTCTCTGGTAAAAGTATTATACTGCATCTCTATTAAGATGAGAAATTCAGACTGAGAAAGTGTAGTTTATTTACTAGTGTTTCCATAGCTGGCAAGTGGCAGAGTTAAACCTTGAACCTAAGCCTGCTGATTCCCTATTCCACGTTTCTCCTAAGCAAAGAATAGTTTGTCATAGGAAGTTGTTCTAATCACCTAAGGACTAGACCAATTAGAAATGGAAGACATATAGGGAACGTGGGGTACAGGCAACAACACTAGGGATAAAGGGAAGATTTAGGCACACTTTGTCATAATGTATGCTTTAACTGAATACCAATGTTATTGTGACCTAGGACTGCATGTACAGAAGTTTGGTAGGAAAAATAAAGTTATTTTATTTGGGGCTTTTTATTCAACCCTATTACCCCAAACTACCTCAAATACATAAAGAAACATCTGAAGCCTAACTCAACAATAAAATCCACCCTCTCCCAAAAAAATATATTATGAGTAGTTTCAAGAATTTCATCCTTATTTGCCCAGAAGCATTACTATTTTTTTTTTTTGCAGAAGCCCAAAATACAAGTTATAAACAAGGAAGACCTTTTTATGAGGAAAGTTAAGCAGTGATAGACTCATTTCCTCAAATGATACTTAACTTTTAATAATAATGCCATAAAAAGTAGATTTAACACAGGTGTTTGTTGGGGGTATTAAGTTTCAGCGCAGAATTAAATTTACTGTGTCTAGAAAATTGACTGGACCCCTCCCCCCCGGGCATTAACAATTCTTTTTAGACATAGCTTTAAAAAGATGAATAACCAGGAATAGTTGCAACCTTGCAATCTATATAATAATCTTGCCTACATCATAGCACTTTTTAAAAAAATCTAGAGCGATGTTTGCGTTTTGTATTTTAATTAAGTTGGTTACTCTAACTACCTGCATGTGAAAAAGTTCATTGCCAAGTACTTCGCACTGACACCAACTCTGTTCTGCAGCAACTAATGGGAGTAATTGGCCACAAGGGAAGAGGTGATAAAGTGAGGGTGGGGGAGGGTCCCCCCACCAAACACCTTTGTTAGAACAACTTCAAGTTCATATCCACAGAGCAACTCCCAGAGACTTGTCCTTACTGGATTTTGCACTTAGTCCCTAGAAAATATTCTTGGAAAATCCTTACGGCTTCCCAGAAGCAAGAAAATGTGGGAAAGGATGGAAAGAAGAGATGAGGAGGGCAAGCCTCTTTTATCACCGAGCTGACTTGGCCACGAAGGCAGGAAACAGAGCCGGGCAGGAGTAGCCAGGTGTGTGCGTGCGTGTGGACGGGCCTGTTTCTAGGCCAAGGTTTGTGCATTTGCTAATCACTTTAGTTTTAAAAGAAGAACCCAATGCAAAAACTACCTGGTAGTTTACAAACCCATTGGTCAACGCTACCTCATGTGTATGTGTGGGGAGGAGGGAGTATTACTCTCAAAATCCAATGTACTTCTTGAGCAGATAGGTACTCTACCCCAAACCTCAGGAGAGGAATTCAAAATCCTCAACTAATTTCTTCACTGTCCCAGGGCTTGGCTTTTTATCACAGGGCTCCAATCTCAAGGTATCACTGCATGTGCAGCACCCCAGACAATATCAGTGTCCTAACTGACAGGTTCCCAGTCTGGGCACATGGGAATGACGAAAAGTTCACATCTGGTTTCAGACTGAAAAGGGATAGTCCCGCAATAACAGTACCAATAAATAACAATTTGCTGAGAGTCCGCCATGGGCTGGTAGCACGTTGGGACCTGTACACACATTACCTCTAGCCCTTAAAGGGGTCCTGCACGTCAGGCGTTACACCAGCGGTGAAGGGGTTAGTCCGGGTCACACGGAAGGACGGGGGCTCTGCGGGTCCCAAACCCACGCAGGTTCCCTGAGGCAGGACTGCCCTCTCTCACAAGCACCTCCGAGGGCTGCTTTTTATTCGTTCGTTATTGTTTGCTTTTAACTTCACAAGGGGCACATGGCGGAAAAGTTAGAAGATACAGATGAACAAAGACAAACAAAGAGAAAGGAAAATAATTACCCACATTCCCAGTAAATTACCACCATGAACATATGGGAATACACTTCTTCAGATCTTTCTTACTTCTGTACCCATATGGAGGTACACAGATACTGCTGTAATACCTTCACTAGAAATACTATACAGTGGCTAGACTTTAGATTTAGAGTCACCTGATCTCATTTAAATCTCACTCTGTAAGTATTTTAAAACCCCAAAATGAAAAGATATTATAAATGCTGCTTTGTGGACTTTTTTTGGTTTTTCTCTCTCAATAAATTCTGAGCAGAGTGTGTTCTTTTGGTAGCTAGACATCACCTTTTTTAAAGTAATTTGGTGAATAACTACCAACTTATACCACCTCTGTGCGTTGTCATAATGTGCAAGGTCCGCTCGGTCAGGCACCACGTCAGCACTGACCAGGGCTTCCCAGGACAGCCTAGCCTGGATGCAATGGTACGTACTTTAACAGTTCTCTGTGGTTGGGCATTTAAGCAGCTCCTATTTTTCCCTGTACTTTTAGTGTGATGAACAGCACTGTATACATAATCTTGTGCATTTGTAAAATTAATATTAGAATAGAATTTTAAAGAGGTGATTAATAACTCAGCCAAATACTCTTCAACATATATTAAAATATTTGGCAACTGTGTCACCAAATTGCAACATAATTGCAATCCTGTAATAAGTTTAGCCCCTTACAGGTCAATGTGAATGAAACTGTTTCCTAAGCTAGCGACAGTGACCAGTGGAATAACTGGGCTATAGAACTACATACTCACCATGTTCACGCCAGTGCAAGGAACATAATTTGTCTTATTTCTCGGAAGTTCATGAAAGCAACAACAAAAATCCATGTTGTTTAAATATGTATCTCTTTGATTATTAGAGAGGCTGACCATTTTTCGTGTACATACACGTATTTTCATATACATAAATGTATTTTTATATACACATTTTAATGCATGCATGTGAATTGTCCAATACCTATTTTAAGTAGGAAAGTTTTAAAAATCAATTCAAAGCTTTGTATTCATCCCTTATGTGGCAACAGTACCCCTTATTAAGTCATTCAATCAACATTCATCGGGTTCTTATCAAAACTGGTATTCACACCAGCACACTGGCTGTTTAACATCTTCTGATTGGTTGCCACCCATGCTGAACTCGCAGTTAAATATTGTAAGTATCACCCTGATAGTTATCATATGCTAAGTTCCATTCTGACACTGGAATCTAGCAGTGAAAAAACTTCAAATTCTTGTATGTATAGTACTTTTATTCTGGCCAACAAGTGCATGTATAAAAGATATTGTATCCATGGTGAATATATACCAAAGGTTAAATAAGGCTTAATGCCTTTACAGCTCAAGAGACACAGCACTTAAACATGAGCGACAATTAGAAGCAAGGATTATACTCAGCTTTGGGACATATTAGTCTTAGCACAAGAATATGGATACGTAGATCGCTCTGGGCAGAGTCATGCCCCAGATCTGCCACACTGGCGTTTGTTTCTCCCATTCTTTACCTGTGATGCTGAAATGCCACAGTTTCTTCCTATGGAAACAAGTCTTTCCTGATGAGCTTTTGGGTGGCATATTATGCCACCCTCGGTCCTGCTGGCAGTGGAGGAGGACAAGTCTTCTCCAATCTGCTCTTTTCTGTCAGGCGTCCTAATTGGAAGTCCTGCCCAAAGCACATGGCCAGAGCAGGAGCCAAGAGTAGAACAAAGGACTGCCGCTCACACGCGTTCCTTCCCAATCTGGCCCAGGCCTTCCGGCTCGGCAGGGCGTGCAAGCTACTGAACGGTGAAGGGTCAGCAGGCGGTGAGTGGCCGCCCCCCTCGCCAGCCCTGGGCACGCAATCAGCAAACTCGGTTGGACTGATTTTTAAAAGGAACTGAAATGGAGGTTGGGAAATAAGATAAAATGGGAAAGAGAAAATTATGCAACAGGAAAACCCTCATTTCTGGGTCTTTTTACCTGATGCCTTTCTGGAATTAGAAATGCTGAGATAAGCTAAGGTTTTCCTTTCCTTAAAATTTTAAAAAATCTTTGAGGACACATTACACTGACGTGATGGAAAGAACATTGAAGTAGAAATGACTAAACTTGGATTTTCAGCCAGGCTCTCACATAAGCGTATCGTGTGGTCTCAACTCATCCACTCGTTTATGTGGTATGAATCCTACCAGCATTCGGGATGTGTCACTTACTAACTCTTCCAAGAGCAGAACCACGGGAGTTGATGAGATAATGTAAGATTCGATGTGGGAATATTTTTACCCTATTGTCTGAGAATGAACGTGGTCAAACATCTCTCCTACAGATAGCCACGTGTGAAAGACTGAGAGGGTAGGAGGAGAAATAGAGTTCTACTGTATTTTTCGGACTATAAGACACACTTTTTCCTCAAATTTGGGGGGAAAGGGGGTGCATCTTATAGTCCGAATGTAGCTTACCTGGCTTGCTGTGGGGGGGGGGGGGCAGTGGTAGAGCGGGGTCACGGGCTATTAAATATTTTACCACATTTTTTGCTTCAAAATATTTTTTCCTATTTTCCTCCTCTAAAACCTAGATGTGTCTTATGGTCCGTTGTGTCTTATAGTCCTAAAAACATGGTAGTTGCAAATGTGTTAGGAAGATCTGTGCTTTCTCCAATGTAATTCATCCTCAAATATTTTATTCCACATTGTCTTCTAGTTAGGGCTCAAAACCTTCACGGTCCTCACCAAAGATCTCCCTCTTCACCAAGCACAGGTGCGTGGGTATGCACATACAAGCCACACATCATTTTTTTAAAAAACATTAAAAAGGCAGGGGGACCAATAGTACATATCTGAAACTTCTTGAACCAGATTTTGTTTGAATGCACAGTTTTGCAGATTTCAAAAGGATAAAGTAATACAAGCTCATGTATTATATAACCTCACAAGCACCTTAACACTCAAACACATTTACATCTTTGCAGTAACACATATAAATGTCCATTCTAAATGTGATAAATAAAGATCATAAGTACCCTCACACCAGCACAGGTCAAGTATTACCAAACAAGTTTCAGTGACTGAGTTACCAAAAAAAAAAATTGTTTTTAGTTTTCAGATTTGTGGCTAATAAACTGTGCACCCTTAGGCACTCCCCCTTTCTACTAGTGATTCAGATCTTACCCAAATTATGACATAATTACTATCCCTATAGATATATACTGATGACCACTTTCAGAAGATGGGGTATTCACTTAAAATGACAAAGCTTTTTTCACGAGCTGTTTATAGACAATGTAAAAATGTGAATGATGTATGACTAGAACATGAGAAAAGAGCATGTCTTTACTGTACATGATATAAAATTATAGTGTTTTTGTTTTAGTGTGAGATTTTCGGGAAGGGGAAGGGTTAATTTGGTGCCTATCCAGTTTCTATCCTTTCATCCCTTTTTCTCCTCCTCCTCCTCTTTCTCCTTCTCTTCCTCCTCCTTCTCCATTTCTAAGCTCTGTCATCATTTGCTTTTTTGCCGGTCCTAACTAGTTTAATTTGCCCTATTAAAAATTCTCATGATATCATGTACATCTCCACGGAAAATATACAATTATTTGTGTGATTTTTTAAATTATCGTCTTACTTCTCAATAGACTATAAGTTCTTTGGGGCAGAGACTATGTCTAAGTTTTGTTCCCACCATTATTTCTCCAGCAACAGGCCACATAAGTGTTAGGCATAGAGTGGGTACCTAGTAATACATGGCAGGTGGATAGGTGGGTGGATAGGTGGGTGGATGAGTGGATGGAAGGATTCATGGGGAACTGAATTAGTATAGGGGATAATTAGGGACAGGCTAAAGTGAGGGGGGAAATGATGCTTTGTGTCTTTTTACATAATATAGAAATTGAAGAGCAACTACATAGGGAAGGGAAGAATCCAAGACATTATTTACAGCAAGTAGTAACATCTAGCACCACTGTCCAGGTATCCAGACGTCCTTAGATTAAGAAGAATAATTTGGAAATCTTGGCCTATGGTTTGGGACAAACCAGTTTAAGAACTCTGAAAAGGAAGAGGATCCAAAAATTCATCTAACCTTAAAATAAAAATCAGATTAATGCAGAAAGATCCTTTTTAATTTAGGGCATATTTTAATTTGGTAATTGTAGGAAAACTGAAGTCATAAAGGATTTATTTGCAAGTGATTATGGGTGAAGGTATAGCTCAAATGGATTTATCCAACAGCTCTAAAGGGTGGTTATTAAGTAGAAGAAGAAGGAGGAGGAGGAGGAGGAGGTGGAGGAAGTAAAGGAGAAGAACAACAACAACAACAACAAAAATCATCTCTGCAAGAAGGTTTTTTTTCTCCTGGTCCATATCTCAAAAATAATCAAATGAATGCAAATACGAAAATCAAACTAATGAACTTCCAACTAATAGGAGTATGGAAAACATCCTGCGGGTACGAACAGAAAGAAACAGAGAAGAGGAGGGGACAGAATCCATGAAACTCTCCAAGCGTCTGAAACCTGCCAGCAATAGCAAAAGTGAAAATGAAACCTTACCTTGTTGAAGTTCTTCCATTACTAATTGAAAGGGAAGAAGGCTGGTTCTGTTTGCCTTAGGAAATAGACTTAACAGATGTCTTTACTGAAGACCCTGCTGCTCTAAAGGGAAGGAAGATGGATAGGTCTTCCTAAGCCCTTTTGCAATGTCATATCCAAGGTCTGTCACCTAAACCTGATACACAATTAAACAATTGGCGAGGGTGTCGTCTTGACAGATTATTCGCCAAGCTGGAAATGAAGAGATATTTGCTGCGCCATTCACCTCTCTTGCTGGAAATGTTCCTAATAAGCAACATTACCAGCAGGAATTATTCTTGTGTTTGGGAAAGCCTCTCTAAATGGGAAAAGGAAAGTTAAGTTTAAAAATAAACTATACAAATTAAAGAAATAAAAATGTAGGCTAAAATAAAATAATGGCAATAAAAAGATATTAGATGGTTTTGTTCTTCATTTGAAAACCACTTCAAATTAAGCAGATCACGATAAAGTCAATTAGTGAGTAATATTTTTACTAATAATACTGGAACTTCTTTGTTCATGTAGATATTTTAAGCAATTTAACTTTGTTCCTATACTTTAAGCCTTTTATTCAAAGAAACCACCTCTGAAAGATGGCACTACTTTGATGTGATGAAGGATTTCATCAACACATATTAATGAGGCTTCAAGCCTAGAATAAACAGCATTTGCTTCCCCTACCTCCAACTTCAGGAGAGGTGAGTGTCTGAACTTCTACCTCATTCTATGTCAAAGTGTGTGCATGGAATGAAGCAGTAGTTATTCTCAAATGGTCATTTGGATCTTTATCACTGTAGTGAGGAGCTGCTAAACAAGATTTTGTCTATGTACTAGCACATGGGTTTGCACTGATGAGTCCATATTTATACATGCTCACACATGTAAAAATAAATGTGCACATATATCAATATGCACATGCATTTTGTACCTGGATGGATGTTAGGAAAACATGAATGTGAAGATGTAAATCCAAATATGTTTACATGTGTGGTTTTGTCTCAGTCTTTAGAACCAAGATGCTGTCTGCCACTCAACTTTTCTCACAAGCAGAGAGAGGAAGTCAGAGAAAGGACCCATTAAAGTCTACGTAGATATTTTTTAAATTTTATTGTACATACGATTGATTTGGAGTACTGGTGACATATACTGATGTCTAAGGCCCAGGATTCTGCATTGTCACAATGTCCCTAGTGATTCTAGTGTTTCGTGAGCCACCACAACCACACTGGCCTAGTGGCCAAGCCAGCTTTAGGCAAACTTAGCAAGCAAAGATGTTTGCCTCTAGAAAGAGGTGGCAAACTTCAATGACTGCCTGTTTTAGTCCAGCCTAAAGTACCTCCTCCTGAGTAAAATACATAGACAAATAAGCAATTTAAGCAAAGGAGCTGGGATACTCGGTTACGGGGACTGAGGCTCTTTGCTCACCCGTTGTGTTAACCGACGGGAGCGCCTCTCCAAGTGGGCCCTGGGACACCTCTGGTGGCAGAAGAAAGTGAATGTCCTTCTGCAGGGACTTCCGGCTACAAGTATGACAAACTATCTGCTGTCTTATTTTACCTCGAAAAATGTGACTTTTGTCTTCTGTAAAAGGGTCATATTTGTTTTGATGTAAAAAAATAAATTACTTCTGATTGAAATCGGTTAACTCTTCCCCTTAGATCCTTAAGCATAATTGATGTTCTAAAAAGATTTACCTCACCACTTGGCACCTCTGTGATGATGATGAATAATCAACCCTACTGAACACTTGTGTGTATCGGATACTACACTAAAAATTTCAATGGATTACCTAAGTTCACCTTTATAACATCTTCATTTTATTAAATGGAAATTAGGAAACTCAGGCTCAGAGCTGTTAGGCTGCTCTCCCGAGATCAAAAGACTGGGGTCACAAGCGACACAAGTGATCGCAAGGCCAGGGGGTCTGAAGAGTCTACATGCATCATCACTACTCAACATTGTCCCCCTGCAAGCATCCAGCGCTTTCAGAAGCCCGGCAAAGAGATCCAGCTAAGATGGAATCTGTTACTGATACATGAAAGAATGCAGATCCACAAATAATTACTTTTAAAACATACACAGGGCAAGCTTGACACATTCAAGCGTAGTAAATTGGTAGCTGCACTCTAACACATTATGAAAATGGCAGGTGAGCAAGTGAAAAATGAAATGAAAGACATGAATGCTGAGAGGAAGGGAAAGAGAAAGAGAGAAATGAGAGAATTTCACTATGGATTTAGAACAAATGCATTAAATTAATATGCCTGTGTGCCTTTCCTGAGTTGCAAAATACAGGTCTAGATGACACGCAATTGCATCAGACTCCAGATATTCTGATTATGTATTGATGGAGAAGAAGCAACCACTCCTATCTACCCAGGAGATAAAAACCACAGAGATCACAACACTAGCTTTCCAATGTCAAAGGCAAGATTAAGGTGAGAAGGCAAATGAGCCTCCCAGAACATAATACCCTCAACATGTAAAGAAGCCTCCTCTTAGAAGCCTTCTCAGATCCAGGATCCAGAACCCATGAATCCTGATTTCCCCGCTGTCATAGCACTACTACGTCAGCTTCCTTCCGCATAATTCATGCAATGACTCATCACCCTCCCAATGCACAAATTTCGCAGCCCTGGAAGGCTAGGATAGTATTTTGAAAGTGAAATAAGTTGTTGAAATCCTCATAATATTTAGCACATTATTTTGCATGTTCAATAAGCATGTGTTAATCACCAGATGATTACATTTCTCACTGGGAACAATTGAGGAAGGCAGAAGTTACTGCAAACCAAAAGTATGCTTAAAAACATTTCAAATTTAATGAATAAAAGGGAGGTTAAAAGCCATTACATTATGAGAAAACATGTTTTTAGTGTAAAAGACAGTTTGCCAAGTATTCAAGTTTTATTTTAATTCAAAAATGGGGTTAGACATTTAAAAACATGATTTTCTTTCTTCACCATTCTGATCATTCCCAGAGGCTAGAATTTGTTCTGGGATCATCTTCCTGTCTCTGTTCTGTATGTCTCATCACTATGACTCAGAGAATGCCCCCCCTTAGAGATGGAATTACTTGGGTCTAAAAATAGAAAATCTGCAAGGCTCTGTGATGTTTCTAGCTGACTTAGGTTTGCTTTTCTTTTTTTTTTTGTAATTTTTTAAATTGTCAATGATACTATGTTATTTATTGTTTATTTATTTTTAATGTACTTTTTACCAGTGAAATGCTGGTTATGGTGAAGCCAACCACACGTCGTGATTCTGTTGTCTGTCGCGACACCCTCTGGTCCATAGATTTTGGTATAATTACCCACCATGCTTCTTGATGCTGTGATATTCAGTGATGATACTGTTTGTAGAGATTGATCCCCACAGGGAAAGTTAAGTAGGAATAAATACTATAGGTACTCTAATAGACTCCGTTGTACTAATTTTTTCCTACATTAAAAAACAAAAACCTTTTGCCACATTGATCAGCTGTAGACACGCAGAGCAGATTGAGGTTTCCACAGTTTGTGATCCGAATACTACTCAGAAGCATTTCTTCTCTACACACTGCTGACTCGAGCTTGAATGTCCTGATTCTGTCTCCCAGTGTTCAAATGTCGCTGATTTCCATGAAGTCTTCCCAGACACCTCACTCACCAGACCTGAGCATTATTAATACTATTTATTACCTACATGTACCTCTGGTTTGGTTGCCCTGAAGCAGAATTCTAAGATATTAACTTAGGTACTTGGGACCTCCCCACTTTCTCCCCATTTGTTCCCATTGTGCCACCTCTTGCCCCTCACATTTGGGGACCACTCTGAGACCTGCAGTGCCAAATGGGAAGACAAATATAAGGTGCCCTGGTGTCACTGCCCAGGACTATACCAGTGACTCTTTGCTGATTCAACATGATTCAACATGATTCACATGTTGATCTCCATGTGAATTTAATGCCCAGAGTAGAGATTTAGCAACAAGTAAAACGTCTTTAAGGTCATTCCTCTCCACCTGTTCAGCATCAACATGGTGATTACCAGAGAGGGATAAATGGTGATGGAAGGAGACTTGACTTGGGGTGGTAAACACACAATCCATTGTACAGATGATGTGTTCTAGAACTGTCCACCTGAAAGCTACATAATTGTATTAACCAATGCCACCCCCAATAAGTTCAGTAAACATTAAAAAGTTTTAGAAAGCTAAAAGTACAAACTATGAGATGGGGCAATGTCTTACACTCGTTATGTGTGCCCAACACTGCGCTATGTGTGAAAGGTGCTCAAAAATACATACTGTACGATGGAAGAAACATAAAGCCTTACAGCACATTATGTCACGTACATGTGAGCTAAGATAAAGGTAACTATATGGGATTAATCATCTACATTATTTCTGAAACAATTTGGTGCTTTCATTTTAATCTTTAGCAAAGCTCTATATGTAATGCCAAACTGGTGTTTTGCTTGCAGTGCAGCTCAAAAGTGTGGTGCTCACTGGCAGGTAAATACAGCATGGGAGGGACTCTGTATATTGGAAACTAATGTCCCTTAAAAAATAATACAGCAATGTATTAATCCAGGTATTCTGTCAGCTGGCTCAAGCCCCCTTAAACTGAACACTCAAACAAGAAAAGCCCGACTGAACAGTCCAGCGGAGGCTGTGAATTCTGTCCCCTGGCTCCGGTTGTAAAGGCATTTCTCTGTACATGTCTTCAGACGGTCACCTCCAATGAGAGAGAGGGAAAGGAAGAGGGGGCGGCAGAGGGAGAGGGAGAGTGATAACACAGTATCTTGCTTTGGCAAGAAGCATTCCTTCCTGCTAACGGTGGAGGTAGCAAATTCTCCCTGTGTAACAGGCACTGTTACGTAACATTCCTGAAACAGGTGAACCATGAATTCCAATGTAAGCTTCGTTCCTTCAGAATGCCATAAGTACTAGAAGTTAATTTATGGACTCGCTTGAAGTGCAGATGCTCAATCTGAGTCCTCTGACAGACTTGCTATTTTAAAAGCAAGTTGGATCCCAGCGCTCTTGAAGACGGAGAGGCAGCCAAGAGCCACCTTCCCTGATTGTCTGATCAAAATTCCACTTGAGAGGAGACACTAGCTCACTGGTTATTGTGTCTAATGAGTGATTTTGCAAGCCTCCCGCTCTAAATGAGTTGTGTGCATTTATTTTCTACAAACAGAGAAATCTGGTAAAAGATTTTCTAATTCAGCTTCATTTTTTACACATTTTTAGACAATGTTGGAAAAAGCAACTTTTTAAATTCAATCTATTGGGATGACATTGGTTGAAAAACCACTTTTAAAAACTGGTTAGTGGAGTCTAATTTTTTTTCTGTTTTTTTTGCAGGGATGTAAGGAGAACACTGCCGGGGGTTCTTTGTAAGGTTTTTCCACCCATTAACACTTATTTAATAAAGATCCTCCAATCTGCATGTTATATCTTTATGCTATTGACATCTATATTCCTAGGAGCTGCCCAGCCATTTGAGGCTGGCTTTTATCTTTTCTGAGTATTTGGAGTCCAAAATGGACAATGACAGCAGTGCCAGCCTTAGGGAAGCTCATCAAACTGTCATTCAAAGTGATGACTGAGCTGGATTAAACCCAAGGACTCGGCTACCGGAGGTCTTAACCCATTAGAAGTTGCAGCCCCTCGGCCGCTTTCATCATTAGGGTGGGATTAATAGGCATGCTCTGCCACCGCCTTGATGCCTAGGAAATCGCGCCACGAGAATTCGGATGCTTCAAAGGGTCGAGCTTTAATCACACCAGGTAAAACATGACAGTCTGGAAATGAACTCAGGAGGATAAACTTGGAAAGGAGATTAAAATAGCCTGGGCATTTATCAACAGATTGTACAATATTAGCTACCAGATTTCCCCAGCTCCTAGCAAGCACCCCTTGGTTGCTACCCTCTGTGTTCTTTCTTTGAAAATAAACAATAGTTTACACAGGCACATCCAAAGTAAGGCAGTTAAGTAGCTAATAGGGTTGTAGGTAACACCACACACATTTCGAGGAAGACAAAACATTCAGATCAAGGGAGCACTGGCGGGTTCTCCCACTTTCTGCTCCAAGTCTGTGCATGTCCAGATAAATCATGACGCACTTGAGCTCTGCCGGGCTACTTTTATTTTGTTTGTTTTTGTTTTGTTTTCTTCCTGGTCATAAAATCTTGCTTGATTGTCAAGCACTGCTGTTCTTAGGACCAATTCAAAAATATGATATTAACTTCTCACAAAGATGCAGACACCAAAGCAACAGAAGAATGCAAATAAATCAGTCCTGCCTGTTTAAGTCCATCTCCCTTTCACACAAGCCTGGAGCTCGAGACAGACTCTTTTCCCCCCAACTCAGCCTTATCGTTTCGAGGTATGAAAAATAGATTATGTCACAGTAATGAAGCACAGGAAAAGGGAGCTTGTTATAAGCTGATTACAGTGTAGATTGAAGGACTAGTTTTCATTAGCTCTTTTAGATTGGACTGCATCCTTGAGCTGTAGTAATTACTGGAAGTAATTTTTTGAAATGCAGGGTGGGGCAGCTGGTACAAGCAGAGGCTCCGACAGTTGCGCGGGGATTGGAAAAAGGGGCGGGAGGGGTGACCTGCCACCTGCCAGGTTGTCATTACCCCCAGTTCTGTGGCAGAATGAATGAAGCAGCTGCGCCTGGCTACTTTCTTGTTAGGCTCTCCAGCAATGAGGAGAAAGCACTTTGCATGAAGGAACAAATACGGCATAAGCGGTAAGAGGCCTGTTTAAAGTTCAAGTGGGCAGGGTGACTCCCTGGGGCTATGCCATCAACATGCAGAAGCTCGGTTTTCATCCCATAATAAATGTGATAAAGCCAGGTTTCATTGCTGGTTACAGAAGCAGACTTGAAAAGCAGACGCTACATGATGGTCAAGGTAAAAGGACCTATTTTCTTGCTTCATTAAGTGGATTCGAGAGCTTGACTTTTTCCCCGGTCCAAATAAGATGAAATATGCAACCTCACCAGTCTTGGAGGTATTCTGAGCAAATCTCTATGTGCTTTCTTCCAAATGCAAGTTTTTGATACAGCATTTTCTTCAATATCGGATAGAAATTTCAGGGGAGAAAATATGCTGCCTGTTTTGAGACTAGGGAAGACTGGGAGTTCAAAGGCCTGGTTTCTCCCTCCAGACCTGCCACCATCCAGACCTCTAGTGACCCTGAATGAATCATTTAACCTCCGGGAAATAAAAGAAGCAAATCCAATGTTTTCTAAGGCCCCTTATACTTACTGACTTCTCGGATTCCAATGATTGTCTCTCTGAACTAATTTATTGAGAATGAGACTAAAAGTACAAAATAAAAGTCTTCCCTCTAAGTCAGTGGACACATTCTGCACAAGATTAAGATGAGAACGTCTTACTCGTAAGCACATGAGATCTAGGTTGCACGCTGATGGGAAACTGCAGGAGCATTCACTGAGACTCTAATACGTGAAAGGCTTCTCATGCACTGATTCCCCAGGAACCCTGCAGCAGAGAAATGAAGAGTGTGGGCCTTCAGAACACCATGTCACATGCCCATGGTGACATGGCTCATAAGTAGGAGAGACACTACACAGCGCGTGAGGCTGCCCACTTGCAAGAGCAAAATGGCCATGAAACGGTGAGCTGCGTCAATGAACACGACCGGGTGGCCACTTTTGTACATGATCTGACCGGCATCCAAGAGCTTCCCTTATTCTAAGCACCCCCTAAACTATCAGGATGTTGCATTCCCTCCACTAAGGTCCTTCCTCGGGGTTAACGAACACACCATCTCTGGAAAGCCCTGATTAAAAGACAAATGTGTTACCTGGGAGGAATAAACTCATTAAGCCATTAGTGAAAATTAACAGGCTTTATAAAATTAACAGCCCGAATTTATCTGATTAGCCAGCTGTCATTCAGTAGAAAGTAGATTCCAAGGGGAGAACATGAGTGGAAGTTCTTCTTCGGGGAGATCCAGAATGGTCTGGATCTGGGGACACAGCTGCCAGGGACAGAGCCAAGTGTGTACCCCCATTCAGGCACCCGGGCAGTGCTCCCTCAGGGGCACAGCAGCCTCGGACTGACCTTCAGGGGTGGTGAGGAACCCTGGAGAACAGAAGACGAGAACAAATCCAGGAAGGGATTTCGGGGCTGGGTGAGGGGAGGAACTCGGTCGTGGGACCCACCAAGATACATTTTATCACTTGACTATTTTGCTGAAGATGTCAAGTATTTTAGCTCCCAGGGTCCAATATGTTTACATGCATCATTATTGTTATTAAAATGCTTTAGTCCAACGACATTCAATTTAAAGTAACCAAAAACCACTCCCATATCCACACCTTTGAAACAGAGGAAGCCTGCTTTTATCTGTGTTCTGTACTGGCTTTTTATGTAGTAAATAGTTTGGAGAAAGGATTCAGATGTTAAGAAAAAAAGAAAAATGGAGGCAGGGAGAGAGGAAGGATGAAAGGGAGGGAGGGAGGGAGGGAGGGAAAGGGGAGAAGGAAAAGGAAGCTTGGGAACTAATGTTCTTAATCTGGTGGCAGACTTTTTCACTAAAGAGCCAGATATTAATATAATTTACAGTCCATTGGTCTCTGTGGACAAATGGATAGGGCTGTTTTAATAAAACTTTATTTATAAACCAGACAGTGTTTGACTCTGATTCTAGGCCACATTCCCCACAGCCTTAACTCTAGAAAAGGAGGCCCTGAATAGTTCAGTCATTTCCCGGAGCTGCTCAGGCTTCTTCACCAGTGTCCGTGGTTTTCCCACAGACTCTCAGCACCGACCTCCTTGAGTTCAAAGCATTCACTACACATCGGACACTCGAAAATTCCGGTCAGAGTTCAGGCCCTCATTCCAAACCATGCCTGTTTGGAAATAACTGTGAGGTCATTCATCGAAAAGGCACAAGGGAAGTGGTGGGCCCAGGCTGAGTCGCCAAGGAAGAGCAGAGAAGAGAGCCGACACTGAGAAGGGTCTGAGGAATGCTTCCTTTGTGAGGGCCCAGGAGAAAGGGGAGGCGGGTGCAGACTCACACACATGCACGCATTATGTGCATCACCTCACCTCACTCAACCCTCATGGAATACTTTTAGCACCAGTTAACAGCAATGTAGAAACTGAGGCTCAGAGCTGTGAGAAACAGCTCTAACCTACGTGGGTGGAAAGTGGCAGAGCCAGGATTTGAACCAGCTAAATTCCATTTTCTAGTTGTGTTGTTCTTGTATAAAACATGGTAGAAAAGTTGATAAGCAATTTTATCTGAAGCAGATGGTGTTTCTCTTTGTAGTTGGTTAAATTAACCACTGCACTATTAAGAAGGGAGGATACATTTTAAAATTTATATTATTGTGATCTCAGAATTGCATCATTTGCTCTAACTTTAAAACCCAACCCCATCAAGCTTTTACCTCAGTTTTCTCTCACACACACACGCACACACGCCAACAGTATTTCGCTCTCTCTCTTTTAGTTACACTCTTTCCTTCTCCTCACGTGTATGGTGCCCAGCGCGTCCTAAGAAAAATTTCTCGCCTAGACAAACGCATCTCCCCAGCCCGTCTCATCTCCCTGTTTGCTCTGCAGCCAGAACGGCCTTGCTTAAATGCTTCACTGGTTTCCCTTTGCCTTGAGCAACAACAGCACAGCCTGGCAGACCTACCTCTTCTGCCCCTCCTTACACCTCTGGCCTCCCCTCTTCCCAAATGCCCTTTCTGTCTGCCCTCAGGTGACAGGGGCATTCCGTTGCCCAAGAGAGGAAGCTTCTTCCACAAGGCCATTGACGGTGCTGTCCCTTTCAAGCGAAGCTCTTCCCCTCTGCAGGCTTGTCTACCTCCTCTGACCCACTTAAATCCTATTCCCTCTTCACATCTCAAAACAAAAGACATGTCCTGCGGGGGGGGGTGCACTCCCTAAACCCACAGGCGAGGTCGCCCCTGAGTGTGGTATATCACTTAGCAACCGACAGCATTTCCGGGATTTAAAATTACATATGCATTAGCATGATTATTTATTTTTGAGCCTCCCCTGAGACTGAATGTTCCAGAAAGGCAAAGTCCATGTTTGTTTTCCCTAATCCTGAATTCAATACAGAGTCTGACATAAAGGAGGCAAACAAACAAACAAAAATCAGTTAATTAAATACGTAAAACTCCATCTCAACCTCTACATGCTCACCTCGCTCTTCATCAAATTCTGAGCTAATTATAAAAGACATTTTTAATGTGTCTTTCCTTCTTAATATCAGGGTGGTCAATATATAATATAAACAAAAACAGGATGATAAGCTTCTGGTAAAATCGCCTTATGGGTTTCTTTTGCATTTTTCATACAGTAACAACAAAAACAAAAAGATAAAATTTAGCTGCTTGACTTATTCCCAAGCTACTAGAAAAAAATACATTGCCCCAGAGAGTTCATCTTTTTTATGCTTTTCCTTACTTAGTCCCTAGATGTTTCCTGAGGGAATTCAAACCACTGTGCACAGAAGCACTTGTTCGTGGTGGAAGAGAATGCACAAAGCCAAAGTCAGAGACCGATCACAGGACCTCAGAGGAGAACTTTCTCCACCAACAGCCCCTAGACCCGTGGGCCCCATCAGCCCCTCTCCACCCTTTGGTCCAGTGGCGAGGCAGCCCCTATTTAAGCCTCTGTCTTAAATATCTGTGCTGGGGGAACTTCCTGCAGAGATCCCTGGTTGGAATTATTGCTCAGCATTGCCTAAGCATACAGCTTAAGTTCATAAATTTACGTATCATGTCTCAATATGATTTATTTTAGAAACTGCCTGTTCTAAACACTTACACCTGAAATTGAAATACTAAAGAGAAGGCATACTCAAGTCATTTCCCAACAAGCAGATGGCAGATGGGCCCCATCGTACCCAGCCCTGGAC
>CM052541.1:11417275-11445726 GCA_028533065.1 Trachops cirrhosus
GACATGAATCAACATGAAAAAAAAAATCCCCAAAACAAGTCATTGAGCAAAAACACAACTACCAGAGCAGCATATATAATATGATACCAGTTGGGTTAAAAAAAAAAAAAACACGTTCACACATATGAAAACCATTTTATTTTCTGAGTATGCAAATATACATGTGTAAACAATGAAAAAGTGGTTTTTATGCACATCAATTTGAATTCCTTTAAGAAACATTTAGGGCTATTCTAAAGGAAAAATGAATAAATATTTTAGGAAATATATATATTTTTAAAGATTTTGTTTACTTATTTATTTACTCATTTTATTTTTAGAGAGAGGGAGAGAAACATTGATGCAAGAGAAAAATACCAATATATTGATTGCTTGCTTCTCGTACGCATCCCGACTGGGACTGAACCTGCCACCCAGGCATGCATCTGACCGACCAGGAATCGAGCAAGCAGCATTTCCCCTTGCGGGACAGTGCCCAACCAGCTGAGCCACACCGGTCAGGGGAGGAAAGCTATTGTTTTAACAGAGTTTAGAAATAAGTCAACTGGTTAAATGTTAGCTTTTGTTTCGTGCATATATACCCAAATATATATAAAAATATATAAATCTATATTATATATACATATGATACAGCATTTTATATCTATATGTAATCGTTTGATGAACTAAAAGGATATATACAATATTCATCAGAGATGGTGAACTCGAGGGAAGGATTAAAGCCAATTGTCCAAAAAGCAATCCATATAATCAATGATTAATAAAATTATAAAAAGAAAAAAATATAGAATGGCATAAAGTAAAAACAGTAGCTAACACGTATGGAGTCCTTTCGCAAGCCAGGCACTCTTCTAAATGTTTTGCATGCTTTAATTAATTTTATTGTCATACCACCCCACGAGGTAGGCACTATCGTTGCACCCATTTTGTAGAAGAGGTGAGAGGTGAGCACTGCCCAGGGGTTAAGTCTTCTGCCCAAGTGAACAGACAGGCAAGAAGTGGAGGGGCCAGGACTGAGGCCCAGGCAGACTATGTTTACCCACTGTGACTTGAATGGCCCCTGAAACCCTGACTTACCCTTTTGGTCTGCTCTCTTGGGAGATGGACTGTCCCATCATCTGAGTGCCTCTCGCATGCCCCCAACTGGGGACCTGGCCCATAACCCAGGCATGTGCCCAGACTGGGAATCGAACTGGCTATCTTTCGGTTCATAGGCCAGCACTCAACCCACTGATCCACAGTAGCCAGGAAGAGAGCAAAGTACTGTTAACTAGGTAGATAAAGGCTAGTCTTCCTAACATTCAGGGTGACTAGCTTCTCCTAAAATAACTCATCAAAGTTCATAAATTCTTGAATGTTTTCAAGACAAAAATATTAAATTACTAATTTCTTTTTCCATTCACTGCATTTCAAAACTAACTCTAAAGATACTGACTTGGTTTAAATATGATTTTTTTCCTCAAAGGGAAGGTTGAAATTTATAAGATGCAGAGGCATAAATTTGAGTCTAACTCAAAATGCAGTTGTCTGACTCAAAGTTGTAGACAAAACAGGATTTCCCCGGCCCCTCTTTTGGGAAGGCAGGCTTTAGATCAAAGGTCAAGAAACTCCATGGCAAACATGAATCTATTCCTGGCTTGCCCCAAACTTCGAAACAACTGGCAAAAATAAACTTAAAAATATCAAATATAAAAAGGCAAAGAGAACAGGCAAGATGACAACAGTGGATGAGAGACTGTAGTAAAAGTTTGGAAGAGCAGAGGCAGAGAGAGAACACTGCTCAGGACGTGGGGTTTCAGCCGGGGGCTTGCAACACAGGGACTAGATGCTAGATAAAAATCCGCACATGCATTTGGACCTCGGGGACCCTCTCTGGCCCTCAAAGCCAGCCTCGCCACCAGAGCCCAGCGATCTAACGGTGGAAGAAAAAGAACCCGAGAGGCTGGGATCCAGGTGCACCAAGCACAGTGAGGTAGGATGAAGTGGAGAGTAGGACACAGATCGAAACAGGAGACAAAAATTGAAAGCTGTGCTGGAGGGTGGGTAACCGGCCTATTCTCCAGTCCAGTGTTCTCAGGGAAGAATTTTTCTCTGGAGAAATGGAAGCGCCCCTGGACAAAGATTTCCAAGAACTGGCAAGTGTGGGACAGCGGTTGTGCCTTCGCGCAAAGCTCACCTGCTGCCCGATGACCCCGCAGAGGTGGAGGAGATCCACGCAGGCACGGAGGGTTCTCCACACCCTCTTAACCGCATGCTTGGATGTGAACAGAAAGCCAGGGGTCATCAGACACTGGTGGCAAGCCTGCAAACAGACATGGAGAAACTAACTCAAATAAACACGTATATGCACAAAGCACAGGCCACTTCTGAAAGAAGTGATTCAGGAAGCCAAAGAAAATGCAGAAATAAATGAACATCCCCAGAGAGATAAGACAACGTATTTTAACAACAAAACATAAACAAATTGCTAAGAAAAGAAGCCAAGCAGAGAAGTAACACTTCTGAAAAGTTAAAAACAGCCAGAGAAAAACGGTTGGTAGAGAAGTTAGAAGTTAAAAAATGTTCCAGAAATGAGAGCAAAAGATAGAACATAAAATAAAAATGATAAAATTATATCAATCCAAGAAATCCAAGAATAGGTGTTCCGGTGCAAGAAAAAAAAAAAAAAGAACACATTCTGAGGAAGAAATTATGAAAGAAGCAATACAGAACTTCCCAGAACTGAAAGACACAAGTCTTCAAATTGTGCAGACACAGCAGAAGGACTAAACTGCCTCACACCGAGGAACATCTCGTGAAATTTTAGAAAACAAGGGACAAGAAGTTAAGGGGGGAAAAGCAGGTCATGTACCGAATATTAATGATGAATGTTCATTTCTGGACAGCAGCACTGGAATCTGGGCTCTGACAGTGGGAAAATATCTTTGAAATTCACAGAAATACGTATTTTTTCAGCATAAGTTTCTAGGACCAGTTTTCTCCTCTGTAAAACTGTTAGGATGATAAAGTGAGTTAACATTCACAACCTCCCTGCAACAGAGCCTGGCACATAAAGATGCTTCTTATATTAAGTACATTTAAAAAATGGAGTACCCTGGTAGGGAAATCTCCAGCAGAAGATGAGTGATGTGTTTGAGTACTTTAAACCGATTTTGATGGGCACGTGACAGAGACATTGAAGAATCTGAAGGTCTGTACATAGCACAGCCTGTCCCCGCTCCCCACACTCTTCTTTCTCCCTGACATCCCCTCCCCCATGTCCAAAAACAAGGCGGCCACATGTCAGCCAAACAGGGATGCGTGTGGAGTGAAAGGAAGCTGGTAAGAACTATGTCGTGACGGCAGGATAAGCTAAAACCGCCCAAAGCAACTAACGTGCAGATTGAGCTCTTGCTCCTGTCTCTTCAATTTGCTTTATCTAAAATCTTACCCCATTTTGCTAGTAGAAATCTCATCCTTCCAGTTAGGTAAGGACCAAAAGTAATCCTCAACTCTTCTTTTTCAAGCACCCCATATCTAATCCATCAGCTAATCCTACCAACTTCTACCTTCAAATATGCCCCAAATGGCACCATTTCTTTCCCTGGAGGCCACATCACTGCAGTGGCATCTTGCCACCTCCTTTCAGCCCTGCCCACTTCCGTCTATTCTCATTCCAGCAGCCAGAGGGGCTCCTTGGAAATTGATGTCTGATCTTGAATCTTGTCACTCCCTGGCTCATTACCCTCCCAAAGCTCCCATCCCTCGGGGTGCTGGAGGCCCTGATGGGCATGCAGTCCTCCACCATCTGTCCCCATGCAAAACCATGTCCCTCCAGACACATGGTCAGCCACTCACCCTGTTCACCCTGCTTCCTCACTATTCTTGCTTCTAGAACACATCCAGCTCTCCAACTTACAGAGCTCTGCATTTTGTGTTTTCTCTACCTGCAATCTCCACCTTCTGATATCCATATGAGTCCCTCCCTTGCCTACCTCTATTTTTTGCGTGTTTTTTTAATTTAAACAGCATGTTCTTATTTTGGCCATTCTTCCTACTCTTGAAAATTGCTTCCCTCACTTTGATGGTCCCTATCCCTCTGGCCTGCTTTGTTTTTTCACCTAAACACTATCACATCTTCTGCAATTTATTGTATATGTTGTTCATTGTGTTCTTCCCCCAGAAATGTCAGTTCTATAGGGGCAGTGAAATTTTACTAGTTTGTTCACTGCCGGGTACCTATAACTAGAACTGCACCTCATTAATTATTTATTGAATGAATAAAATAAGAACATAAGCATGTTATTTAAAATATGAAGTTAATAGTAGAGAACAGAGCTAGAGGATTTGAAGGTGGTTGCCGAGGGGCAGCAGGGGGAACTGGGGTTGGGCAGGGGATGGCTGTTTCCATCACAAGCATTCTAGTATTAGCTTACTCCTAAAAACCAACTGTTAGCTCGTAAATTAACCTTATGCACTAAGGCAGATTCATCCTTGGCACCTAAATTTCTGGACTTTGTATTAGCAATGCCAGGATGCCTTTCAATTTCTCACTCTGCCCTGAATGCACTGAGATGCCCGGCCGCCACCCTCTCACGTCTGTAGAGGCAACGTGATGTATATCTTCCTGGACTTGCCCATCACTCTGGTGTTGCCATCTCCCATGAAGCTCTCTGCACCCAAACTACCAGTGTTGCTGCCTAGAGTGTATCAGTTTGCTGGGGCTGCCATAAAAAAGTACCATAGATAGGGTAGTTTAAAGAACAGAAATTATTTTCTTTACAGTCCTAGATCAAAGTTTCAGGGTTGATTTCTCCTGAGACCTCCCTCCTTGGCCTATAGATGGTTGTCTTCCTCCTGTGTCTTCACCTGGTCTTTCCTCTGTTTGTGTCCTAATCTAGTCTTAAAAGGGCACCGGCCATATTGGATTATGGCCCACACATATGGGCCCACGTTTTACCTTAATTACCTCTCTAAAGACTCTGTCTCCAAATACAACCACAATCTGAGGTATTGGGGCTTAGAACTTCAACATATAAATTTCATCCCCATAATACACAGCAACCCACTGAATGCCTTTCAGATTCACACTAAAGAGACATGACGAGGAGAAAGAGTGGGAGATCAAGATTTTGTAGGGATTTCTCTTTCACAAAATGCCCTCAACTCATCATAACCCCTTAAAGAGAGAGAAAATTCATTGTATTTTTTCAGAAAAGTCTTCCCCAACAACCTAGAAACACCCTCTTGTTGAGACTTCTGATCTGGAAAATAAAGGAAATGTTCTGGGTACAGGAATTCCAACAATATAATAAAGTTAATTGAATGTTAAAGTGATCACCTCTTGTGGTGACCAGGCAAGAAAGAACTGGGACTAAACTGGAGGTAAATCTGCAGTCAATCACTGGTAACTGTCTGGGTGCAGTGCTTTTATTTTATTTTTCTTTGCAAAGAACCACTCACATAACGAACAACAGGTCTTCAAAATAAAATTTCACCAGGGCCTAGGCATTTAATCCCCCCACACCCTTTTAATTCTGAATTTCCCCCTCAGACCATTTGGTTAGGTATAGAATTAGGGAAAACCAGTGAGGAGACATCACTTGCAGAACACACGGACAGACCTAAGGTTGGGGAATAATGAAAATCAAACTTGGCAAAAAATAAATGGCTTTTCAGTATATTGAAAAGAGGATTGAATCCACCACAGACCGAGAAATCCCCTCATCAAATCCAATCTTGATTTTTACCTATGAACTGATTAAAGGCCTACCTGCCACTCAGCCGCTTTATCTCCCAGGTTCAGTGGATGAGCAATTTCGCTGTGGTCTGTCAATTTGGTGTCAGTCCACCGAGACCAGGATATTATTCAAGGTGGTAAGAATAAAAAAGAGAGCCATTTACAAATGCATTTTATATTGCTATTAGAAAACATTTAAATCATGTTTTAAAAGCTTAAAGATTTTGAAGAAATTACAGATTAAAGTAGGAATGCAAAGTTAATTATGATATCTCCACATTGGCACTTAACAAATCAATTTTATTTTTACAGACCTCAAACAAGGTAAAGCTTGATTTGAAAATATAGGTTAACTTTAAGAGTTCAGAGACAAAATATGAATATATCTTTGTAATCCTTAAGTATCGTGAGAGTGAAACCAATTTGGAAAGATTCTGCATGAGCATATAAATCACTTACGAAAAAAATAATGGTTTTATGTTTTTCATTAGTACCGTATCTTTGAAAATATTCTTTCACATATCTCTTATGCTTTATCATAATATTTATCTTTTGTTTGTTCTGCTGATACTGATTATCTTGATTTATGAACACAGCTAGAAAAGCTGGACAAGCCAAATACCTTTCCATATTAAAGACACTAAGTACGTAAAACCATTGGGTGAAGAAAATAGATTTTCCCCCACCCAAATGCTGATCATAGTGTTGGTTTCATAGAACAGTGAGGAATATAACGACCTCCCAGTTGTCCCCTGTCGATGAGATATAATCAACATTTTCTTTCTTTCTTTTTGTCTCCAATAGAGTGTTTATAAATGGTCACCTTATTTTTTAAAAGTTATTATAAAATGAGAAATATTTATAGAACATTCCATTAGGAAAGAAATTTATACCCATAACATTAACATTTGTTTGCTTTACATTGCAGAGGGCTCTCTCAAGTCCAATGTCTTCCTTATGTTTTCAAGATCTGGGGCAGAATTCCCACACGGGCTGCTACACAACGCTCACAAATTCTATTGGTCAATGCAATAGAAAGTAGTCACCCCAAAATAGTATTCCTTGGCATTCTCTAATGTAACTGAATGTCCAAGCTTGAACTTAGAAAAGCATATTCCATTTAAATGAATTCTTCTCCTTGGGATTTTCATTTTGGAGGAAGAAATGTGTCTTATTTTCAATTTGAGGACTAGTAAAGTGATTCAGTATTAATCATCAACATTTAAGTGGTCACTATATGCCAACCGTCCTGTATTTGTTATACATACAAAACCTCACTGGAGACCCATTTTACAGATGAGAAATGGAGTGTAAACATCAGGGATGTTTTGGCTAAACCTGAAGAAAACTTAACTACTATGGCTAACATAGACATATTTTATTGTTCTTCACGTGCAAAGCAGTGAAAATGTAACACAGCATAGAACTGGCGCAGTGGCTCAACACTGTGGTCAAGAGCAGCTAACGTTCCTCCTCAGCCCCTCAGCACGTTGGAAGAGTACTGCAGTGTTGTTCCTGGGTGGCGGTCGCAGGGCCTGGCATCGCCTTTTCTGTTTGGGGAATCAAGTCTGCATAGGTGTGTTAAACAGTAAAGAGATTTAAGCACAAGGACTTTAGTACACGGAGTTGCTGGGAGGGTGGTCTGGAAGAGCACAGCACAGGTCATTGCTGATTCTGGGTTCGTCGCTGGCTTTGGGGATTGGGAAGCCACAGGAACCACAGAAAACACTAACTGGGATTGTACTGCTCAGCATCGGTGCAAGTAATTCTTAAAAATATATATACAGGGTCTGGCACAAATAATGCCCCTTTTATTACAGTATCTTTTATTAAAAAATCCTAAGCATATAATTCTGAAACATAACAATATCATGCTCAAGCACACTGTATGACATTTTAGGTGCATTGTTCAAATTAAAACTATAAATTATTACACCCTCATTATTACCCTACCAACCACACTCAAGTCGGCCTCACTTCTGCCAGACACTGTATATGACCAGAAACCACCGCAAAAATTTCTTCTCTGCTGAAGTTCATGTATCTGCTCACTGTTAAAGGGTCGACACAATGGCTTCTGTTTCTCATCTCCTTTCCAAATCTCCTGTGAGCACTGACCCTAACTGAAACCCTGGTGGCAGGAATTCTGAGAAAGGCAGTTTCCAGGCTGCCAGTGCCTATAGTGCAAGAAGGACAGGGAAGGGAGAACAGGGTACTGAGTTGACAACAGACGACTCAGCACAGGGCTCCAAGGAGAAGGAAGGGCAAACAGGACCCAGCACCGACTTTCACCCCCTGTATCAGGGAAAGCGTTTGCTTATATTTCATTGTCTAGAATTGGGTCACCTTGTGCACTGTGTCTGCAAGGAAAGCAGGGAGAATATGCATTTCACTTTTCCTGCAGTTTGGTGGATGCTAGAGAGGATCTCCCGAACAACCTCAAAGGATAGATAGCAGATTGAGATGGTACAGATATGATTTTTTTTAATGAACAGAGAACTTTTACAAATATAGACAAGTGAAAAGCAAAAATCAGGAGTCACGAGTAAGAAATGGACAAATATAGATGACCAGTGAGAGGAGAGGATGTCCATAAAGGGCACCGAAGCAGGTATAAGAAATCCTCAATATCATAAATAATCAGAAAATTGTGAATTTTAAGATAAGTTATGTTGCAGTGGGAGGACAGACTTGTGTAGCTATTCTAGATAGCAATCTGACAGTACTTGGTTACATTAAGTATAGAGTTACCCTTTGACTCAGAAATTCTACTCTCAAGTGGATTTTTCAAGGAAATTACCAAGCAGGTCCACAGATGAGCAGGTAGGAATATGATTATGACGACTCTGTTAATGGTGTTGGACACTGGAGGCGATGAAGAGGTAGAACGTGGTGCATAGACACCATGGCGGACCAAGATGCAGTCAGAAGTAAGACGGATGAACCCAGCCAACATAGTGTGAAGTGAAAAACTGGTGAAAAAGAGAATGAGATCTCTAATCCAAAGCTGCTTGTAAAAATTAAAAATGCATGCAAACAAAATACAATAATAACACATTAGAATGGATGGCTATGGTAAGGAACATAGGAAAGAAAATGGAGATGAAGAATGAATAAATAAAAGAGGAAAACGGTCTTGCTTGGACCAGTGATGATAATGTGCCATGAACTGAGGGTGATGTGACTGACTGAACCCTGGGAAAATTAGGTTAATGAAAAGTACCAAATAGTCGATTGATTTGAGAAAACAAATTGTATCTGTGTTTGTGTGTATTACAAACACTAACACCCATCCATGCCCTCCCCTAGAAATGTGTCACCTCAGGTATTCTGATGCACAGGTCCCGAGAGTTGTCTATACCATTAGTCTCCAACCTTTTGGGCCCCAGAGACTGGTTTCATAGAAGACAATTTTTCCACGGGCCAGGGTGGAGGGATGGTTTCAGGATGATTCAAGCACATTACACTCAAGCTCACCTCCTGCCCTTGGGACCACACAGCAGGAGGGGCTCCAGACTGGCACCACTTCCTAATAGTCCTGGACCGGTACCAGCCTGTGGCCAGGAGGTTGGGGACGACCGGTCTATACACAAACCTATGTTGGTTAACATGACTCCTTTCCTACAGAGCTCCCTCCACAAGGGCATACCAGTAAACATGGACATCTGTTGCAATCCCTCCTGGGGGACATCTCCAAGGGTTCGCAGGAGACAGATCAGCACAATGAAAGATCAATGGACCAGGAGTTAGACACTTTGTGGGTAACATTCCCTTTTTTGTAAGAAATAATTAGGTGGCTCTTCTTATCAGATCATGAGTGAAATATTCTAAACTCTTATCAGTCACAAGGATTTGTCTACAAAGTCTTTTTGATTTTCCAAGAGTGTGTTAAGAAATAATTAGATATTATCTCTTTAGATTGCTCAGCCCTCTGCTTGTGAGGTTTCTTTCTTATTGTTTCAAAAGCCTAGACAGGGACCCTTTCTCTTGCTCACAATTAGGAGGGGCAGAAAGAGAAATCTGTCAAGCCTGTGGACTACCCCATTGATTGCTTCCCTGGAGAGTAAACGGAAACGGACTCCCTCTTTTATTTCAGGGGTGACTGGCAGTGATGACATCCAAGAGCGACTATTCTTTTTTCAATTCGAACGCTAAGAGGCGAGTGTCGTCCCTTCAAAAACAGAAATATTCAATGTGGCCAGCATGCATAATTTATCATGACATAGAACAAGACAGAAATGTTTTGCTGAACATGCCTTGACTTTATCCCCTCCCCTTCCCGGTACACACAGGGAATCCCCAGAGAATCCGAGGCCAATCCTGGTGGCAGGCACTCTCCTGGTAGCAATTTATCAAGCTCCTCTTTTTCACGGATAGAAGGAGTGATTGTCACCTAATAGAAGGACAGCGGGAACAAGATTTTCTAAAGACTTCCTAGCAACTCCCTGAAACTTAGTGGCTGTGTGGCTTTGAACAAGCTATTTAACATCTTTCAATGTCTATTTACACTAAACAAATCTGATACATTTCTAAGCACACACAGTTGCTGTGAGAGTAAACCAAGGCACTGAGGAGATGAAGCCAAGAAGACTAAGGTATCTGTACCCCCCAGAGCCCTTGCCCCTAAGCCACACCCAGGCTGTATGCCCCCAGGTTACACCATCACTGGACTAGTGTGGGAGGTGCATTTCCTTGGTAAAAGGGGGTGAAAATCCATTCAAATGCCATGATTCTAACCTCTGTACAATGTAACCTCCTTTCAAACAGCAAAATCCACATTCTGTATCATCATCTTCATGGTACACTGAAGTCATGTGATAGACCAACAATACATATGCAAGTGCGGCTAAATGTTTGCTCTTTTTGTACCTTAAAAATTAATCTAAAACTGCACCTTGCTATTGCCCTTTTATTGAGAGTGATTTCGACTCTTCCTGATGTTTTCTCCGTATACTGAACTCAGAACCTAATTTCTAATTATGTAAGTCTCCACTAAACTAGTAGCAGTCACGAGAGTGGGCTCTGAGTCCCAGGGCCTGAGTTGGAATCCTAACTCCAGGCCACACTGTGTAATATCAGGCAAGTTGTTTAACCTTTCTGAGCCTCAGGTCCATCATGTATGAAAGCGATTAACACAATGCCTGGCAACCTGTAAACACTCAATAAATATTAGCTGCTGTTGCTATCACTGCTACTATTATTGTTGTCATCATCACTGTTGCTCACTAATCTCCCTCCAGTAATACTTATATCACTCCAAATTTCTTGGAATCTCTAATCGTGTTTCTCCTTAAGCATGCTGCTTTTCTCTCCCAACTCATTGTCAGTAGCTACTTTTCCCAAGTTCTCCAATGATGAGACATATTAAAATTAAAAGAATTGTTCTTTAAGTATGCCTGCCTGGGCACTGAATTGGAAGACTTAAGAAGAGAGTGACAAAAAGCAAAACCCTCCCTGTGTCCTCATTTTCACTTTGATGTGCCACAAATAAAAAATGAGCTGACAGTCCTAAAATATGAAGACACCATATTGTTGTCACTCTGCATCCTGGCACATCTGATCCCCCTCATGCTGCTCGAGCTGTTGAAGCCTTTGAAGTTAGAAAATACCACCGCCTGATCTTCCAGCACCGATAATTAAGACACAGTGTGGCAAATCAAAAGAGACAGGCCACCTAGTATCTACATTCCCTTCCCAAGCAGCAGAGGGAGGGAAAAAGAAGGAGGAGGAAGAGGAGGAAGAGAGCAAGCTCCGAGCTGTGACTCATAAATCAATTGGTTCTGCCTTTCGGTAGGAAAAGACCAGCGACTTCTATGTTACAACTCAATCCCATATTGCAACCCCCAATTTTTCTTTCTTTTTTTATGGTTTATGATCTTTGAGTTTCTTTTTCTTAAGACTAATTTGTCTTCTAAGAAGAGAGAGGAATGCCATCTCTTAAAAAATCTTATCATTTGTCTTCCTGTGGGAGAAAATGGATGCACTTTTATGGCATTCTTCTTTGTCATAAGCAATTGCTGTTGTGTCATAAATTTAAAACAGGCTGTGCTTCTGAAGCCCCATTCAAATCCAAGCAGGGGACATGTGGGACATAAAGGTTTATTAGTATAAATGGATAAATAATGAATGTTGAGTCTCGGGGACCTTGTGTTCCAGCTAGTTGGCTCCAATAACATGTCATAATATATTTTTTAAATTCCACTAGGCAATATCTCCACAAAGATAAATTGATCTAAACTCTAATTGGAAAGGCATAGAAAGCATATTGCCATGTCATTTCTTTACAATAAATAATTTGGGTCTATGAATTCAACTGTGATTTATTTGTAAGTATATCATAATCATCAAAATGGGTGACAGACTTTTAAAAAAACTCACTGTTGAATATATTCAGAATTAAAACCTGTTAAATCCATAGAAGATCTGTCTGAACATTATCTCAAGTGATATTTGCCTGTTGTTCTCCTTCTGGTCTCTGACCTTTCTCTTTCTACTGCAATATCACTTAAATGCAGAGATTCTGCACAAATTGCATAGTGCTGCAAAAAGAGTTGGAGTGTTCTTTAGAATCAAAGGAAAATCTAACTTGACAAATAAAATTAAATTCCACCTCCTGTTTACAGAGAAAAAAATGTCAAGAATGTCAAGACAACAATTTTCAAATTTCAGATTATTCAGATTATGAAACTATTAACCAACTGTTAAAATCATAAGAAGTACATTCTAAAAATACATACAAGATATGAATTGGGTAGGATTAAAAATTACCCAGTTGTTTTTATAATTTCCTTGTGGCAGGTATAGGATTAGCAAGAGGGAAAGTGAACTCCTACACTGTAAAACAATGTGGAGTTATTTAGAGTTCTGAGATGTAGTTGAGCAAAACAGAGGGTGGGTAGGTGTGAGTGGGACAGAAGGAAGAGGCAAGCAATGTAGGAATCAATAAGCTCCCAGGAGCCAACGTGTATGCAGACAAAAGCCGTGATTCAACATGTGGTCTTACTAGCTAGTGTGTCATGTAATGCTTGGATGTATTCAATCATGAAAGGGAGATGATTGAAGAATTCCAGACCTTAAATGGATTCCAGACCTTCGTTGTCTATACTTCTTCATATTTGGTAAAGGAGAGAATGTCAGATGTGGCTCTAGGGACACTTTAACCCAAAAGAGTCAGACGGTGGTGGTTATAGCCCTCCTATGGAGGTTACTAGAGAGTAACTTACACATTGGGCCAGGTACAGAAGCTACATTTGCTAGTATTGCAATCACTATTGTTCACTTAACATTGCTATAGCCTCTTACAGCTTATAATTTATATGTATGTATGTATGTATATGTAATCTGATTACACCTTCCCACAAGTCTCCAGAGATAGTAATATTATCAAACCTTTATGAGTAATCTGAGGACCAAAGGGGTTAATGGTGTGCCAAAGATGACACAGGCACCAGTGACAGACCCTCAGACAGATCCCAGTCCCTCTGGTGTCCAATCCCATATTTTCAGACAAACTGCACAACCTTTTTTTTGGGGGGGGGGATCACTCATGAGAGAAGCTGTGAAAAGAGATACTTGGTTTGGTGGAAGCAAGGTGTGAAGGGAGGATGGACAAATTCTGAAGGCAAAATGCTATCATGTCTTTAACAATCCCTTGCATAGCACTTGGTATATTCCAGGCAGTCTTAGGTACATTGTAAATATTGACTCACTGTTGCTCATAAAAATCATGTAAATAAGGCAGGTACTGTTAATAATAATAATCCCATTTTAAAGATACGAACACTGAGGCCCAAAGAGGTTATATAACCTGCCCAAGGATCTGGCAACCTGGCGAGAGTCCATGGTTCTAACCAGAGATGCTCGCTGCCTCTGTGGGCAATGGCTTGCTTCTTAGAAGGATTAAATGAGGTAATATAAGTCCAGTGTGTAGTACAGCCTTTGGAAAATGGTGTTTGGAAGAACCTCAGTAGATAATCAACCACATGGAAAAGACAGCTGGCAGACTTTTCTGCCTCAAGTAAAGATCACAGACTAGAATGTTACACTATAAGAGGGAAGTTATGAAAAGTGAAAAGTGTGTTGAGAGATTTTAAAGACCATCCTCCACACAGGAGGTTTCTTGGATGTATCAGCCCGTGTCTGCATCTTCTACCCAGACTCCGGCCTTCTGCTGAGCTTGGCACACTTCATATCAAGATCAGATTGCCTGGGCATTCTTTCTCCTCTCAATTTCCAGTTCATCATTACTTTAATTCAAATCTAGAAGTAGTTTGCCCAGTGTCCTGAAATAATTCCACAGCTCAAACTTTACCAGGTTGCCAGACTTTGAAGATACAAAGATGAAGAGTCTACAAGCAGGGTGGTCTCACCCATGGCCCACAGGCTGCATGCAGCCTGGGATGGCTATAAATGCATTCCAACACGAAATTGTAAATTAGGCACGGACCTTTTTCTTGCTCATCAGTTTTTGTTAATGTTTGTGTGCTTAATGTGTGGCCCGAGACAACTCTTCTTCTTCCAGTGTTGCCCAGAGACACCAAAAGGTTGGACACCCCTGGTACAGCTTCATCTGTCAAGCAATGGATTTCCTAGAAAATGATTACAGACATATAGATCAGTAATAATATAAGGGCAAAAAAAATCAAAGTTTGCCCAAAGAACAGAGGGAGCACATAAAAGGATGGTGCTTTTGTCTTGGGGCAGATCTCCTTTCAGAGGCAAACTTAACAAAGCTTGCAAGGAAAGAGAAAATGGGTGTGGAAGGTCATGTAGATAGGAGACCGTCCACGCAAATTGCATGGGCTTGTTGAAGTGGGGTGTGCTGGAGGACACGGGCATGATTTGTTATCACTCAAAAAATAAGTTTGAGGAGGAGGCTGAGGAAACAGGAAGAGCGAGGAGGCCTGAGGAGGGTGGGCAGGTGTCCCGTCATGAAGGCCGTCTGCATCGCGGGAAGCCTCGTGGGAGAGGGAATAGAAAAGGGTAAGCAGATCAGGTCTGTACTTTAGATCATAACTGTCCTGAAAGCATGGTTGAAAAATCTGAGGAGGGATAAATTAGAGGCAGAAGTCTATTTCCAGGTGAGAAATGTCGAGAGCTTGACCTAAGACAGGGTTAGAAGGAGATGAGGAAAACAGAAGATAAGTTTGCAAGTTAAAAATGAAGACACATTGAAAGAAATATTGTAGCTGGGACTGACTCTTAGACTCCTGGCATAATGACTCTGTTTGTGGGGTCACTGTTGCAGACAGCAAATGCAGGGGGGAGAAGAGGTTTGGGGATGAAGGGGAGGTAATAGATAATAAGACTTTCAGACAGGTTGACTTTAAATGGCCTGTGAGGCATTCAACTAGAGGGGCCTAGTAGGCAGTGAGTGAAAAATACGAGCGGATCATAGGCAATTGAAATGAATTTCCCTTGATGCATTTATGTCCCCTGAGGTGCCAGTTGTTTGGGATGTATTCGTCCTACTGAAATACACGGGACTCCAGTGATTCTTTTCTGTGTTTACCACATACGCTCCCCGCAAAGGGTCTCTCCTGATTGGCTTCTGGATCAGTCTGGCCAATGGCCAGTGGAAGATGACAGACAATAGAAGTTGGATTTTCAGTTTCTTCATTACTGCCTGCAGTGTTGCTATGGACTGGTATCCTTCAACCCAACGTCACAATTTTTGTTAGGCGACCCCCCAGTGCTTGTCTCGCTCTCTCTCACTCTTGTTGTCAGTCTTGCTCCCTCTTTCTCTTCTTGGCCCTTCAGGCCTAGCTGTGGTAACCCCATTTCCATTCCCTGTGTGTCTCAACCATGTCCTCGGACCTTCTCTCTGCCGTGATCATACTGTCATAAAAAGTCCCTTTATTAAGCTCTCCTCGAGTACACCGCTTGAGTGCATCACCTTTTTCTTGCCAAAACAGATTGCTAAACTTGGTTTTAAGATGTCACACTCTCCTAGTTTTCCTCCTATTTCAGTGTCCATCCACCTTACTATCCTCCACGGACTTCTCATCTTCCTAACATTTAAACCCTCGGGGGCCCTGTGACTCACCTCTCAGACCTGCTCTTCTCCCTGTCTGCATGAGCTCACCCAGATGACTTCAAACACCATCTGCCTGGTAACCATCTCTAACCTTTCCCACTGAGTTCCAAACTCAGCTAGTCACTTAAAAGGTTAAGAGTCAAATCAAACTTAATTTGTTCAAATCATGTCCCTGCCCCCCAAATCCCTTCCACCTTGACCATTTCCATTGAATCAGCAACACTCCATTCACATAGTTTCTCAAACCAAAATCCTGGGAGTTACCTTGGACCCCTCTTGGCTGCCTACCCTTCAAATAATCCAGTCACAAATACTGTCAACTCCTCCATCAGGGCACACCCTGAAACCATCGGCTTCTCATTCCTGCACCACGAGTGTCCTAGGGCACCCCCCTTTCATGCCTCTCCTAACTACCCAATGGTCTCCTACCAGATCTCCACGATTTTACTCTCTTCCCCACTTAAGCTAGAGTGGACTTCTTTCAAGCCCAAATCAGAGCATGTCACTCACCCATTCACAGGCTTTCAAAAATTTCCTATCACAAACTGAATGAAATTTGAACATTTTCTCATGACTTTAAGCTCTCTGTCTTCTGGCCTCTGTCCAGCTCTCCAATTACTTTCTTCTCCTCCAGCCACTTTCAGTTCCTTGCTGTCCAACGCAGCAGCCACTCACTAGCTGCATGGGCCAATCAACGCTGCAATGGTGGCCACTCAAGCTGAGGAACCAAATTTCCCATTTTATTTACTTTTCACTGATTTAAATTTTAATTTTAAAACAGGTAGTAACTTAATTATCAGAAAACTCTTAAGTATGTTTGGACAACATGGATATATTAATCTTCCTTATAATGATAGATTTTATAAAGTCAAAATGCAAATCAATTATTTCTGATGAAAATTTAGCTTCTAAGCTGAGACACAATTTATGTACAAAATATGCATCAGATTTTGAAAAAAATCGAGTGAAAAGAATGTAAAATATTATATTCATAATTTTTATTTCATTATATGTTTAAATGATAAAACATATTAAGATCCATTTTACTTTCCCTGACCACACTATCCAAACAAGCCTCCAGCCTCTCTCTCTTCTCCTGCTTTAATTCTTCTACATAGCTCACATCAGTACATCTATTTGCTTCTTCTGTAACTCCCATACTAGAGAGTAAGCCTCATAAGAACAGGCCTTTCTTTCTTCTTCAATGCTTTATTCCCAAGGCCTATAAAGAAAATAAGATATATAGGCACCTACTCAATATTTCTTGAAGAATGAATGAATGAATCAATCAATCAATCAATCAAATAAGCCACCAATACTCAACTGTGGAATATCATGGACAATTTCTGTTTGTACTCCTATGACTCTCGTAATCCAACGTTTAAACACCTCTGCCACATTAAAACTTAAGTGAACATGAAACATTTCTCTCGCTGGAACCCAGGACCTTGAGATTTCAAAGGTGTACGGGGGTCTTTGAAAGAGAAATAATATATGCAAGATAGAAACGTGAAGTCTTCTAAAGTGCCTTTTGCTTAGGATGCCTTAAAATTGTATCTGAACTGTTTTGCAATTAAGCACCCATGATTTCTTCAATTTTCAAAAGTCAGTAGCAGGTAATTCTAAGAAGGAAGGAAATTAGGGTAGTATAAACATATTCTAGGCTATCTCCAATGTGAAATATATAGAAAGCTTATAATTTGTATATTGCTGGGAATCACTGAATTTTTGACTTACATTTTAAACAGAAATATCACTTCAGGTACTAAGACAATCCTATTTTTCTAATATGAAGTTATATATATTTATATACTTAAATATATATATTTAGCGTGAAAGTCAGGGAATTTTAAGTTTTTCTCTCAAATAGAATCAATTTGCACTTGCTAAACAATAAAGACTGAGCTAACAACAGCTCGGCCACAAATGTCAAAGAACATGCTTCTACTCACTGCTTAGGAATTTCAAAATTGAAGGTAAGGTAAACGCATCAACATAGCAGAGTGGAAATAAGATTCATTTTTATCTTGCCTTCCAGAAATTGCATAACTTTCTGTAATTGTAAGCCTATCATCATGGATAACTGCAGAAGATTTTAGCAAACTCAGGCAATAAATCTTCAGTGGCGGAAGGAAGGGTGGGGAAGGAGAAGGGCTCCGTCCAGAAGGCCACAACAGTGAGAATGTTTGTGAAGTCAGCTGCGAGCCTAGCTCACGGCCAGAGTCTGAAATTGTCTCTGAATGACTGACTATTAGCTTCGTGTTTGTGGACATGGGGTCATGAGTCCAGGAGGGTTTGGGGGTGGGGAATCACATTAACCATCATTTCTTGTCCCCATACGGCCTGGCATGGTGTTGCTGGGATATTTTGCTCATCTACTTCCTAATTGGCTATGAGCTAGTGAAGGTTCCACTTGTGTGACTAAGGAGATACCTGTGTATTTCCTGTCAGGTTTGGGGGTATAGATTTTCTGCACATTGCTAGTCATTAAAGACTCATATTTGTGACCTTTGTCTAAAGGCCTGAGTCATATTCAGGCTCGCTACCATATTAGAGACAGAATTGGTGGGCTTGGTGACTATTATGTAGGTGAGGCTATCATTTTACCACTTACCCTAACTTTTGGGCCTGTGGAGTTAGAAGAATCACAGAAGATGAGCTTCAGGAAACAGACCTACTGAGACGTGCCTTGGTGGTTAGCAATGGTTACACTGATTCTGGGGTCGGATCATGTCGGGCAGAGGCTGCCGATCTGTAAAGGACCCCTCGATCGTCTCATATCCTCTTAACAATTTACATGCCAGGACCTGCTGTCAGCTGACACAAGCACTGAGGAACATGAAGTACATTTAATGTCAAACCACCGAGATATGCATGAATTTGAGGCATCTGGCACACCTTGAATGATAATCCCTTCTCGATATTTCAAATCCAAAGGTTGTTTATTTGGAAGTGAAAGAAAAGAAAAAATATATTCAAAGTGTTTTTTGATCCCTCAAGGTTCATTTTCATTTTCTTCATTCTTTTCTACATGGAAATTGCTTTGTAACCCATTTTTCACAATTACTCTGTTCTTGTCCTGTGAAATCCTAAACTGGGATATGTACCTTATACATAAATTGATATGACAGTGGTTAAATCTGACAATACTTTCTCTCCCTGAGAAAATATGCATAACTGTTTCCTATGCCAATGATTCATCTCAATCCTGATATCAAATAGCTTTTGCTTTACACCTCTGGCTGTCAAATGCGTGTGCTGGTCTCCCTCTAAATTTAAAATCCAGTCAGGGGAATGAAGGAGATAACACCTCTTTTATTACAGTGTGGGAAAACAATAAAAATCATTTTGGATATTGAAATGTTTCACGAAGCACCTGGGTATATTTCACTCTGTACTAAGAAAATTGCAGACAATATATTCAAAGAAATCGATGTCTCCTAAATACAGCAAAGCGATGATCCTTCCATAGCCACCAACAAGTCTGCTGCTATTAAATTGAATCGGCAAACTACAAGTAAGTAAGCACAGAGAAAACTCATTGCCTAGAAAAGAATGTCCCACTTCCTTTGTCATTAGCTACTTGAAACTCTCTACGGGTGCACTTATCTGAACTCAAATTCCAGAATAGAAATCAGACAGGTACTGAAACCAAGGCCAAGGCTTCTGTCTCTCATATACTTCAATCAGGCCAGGCAGGACACAGAGAAACTTACAGATGCCAAGTAAACTTAAGAACATTATTAACATATCAGCGTTGTCTGAGAGCTGTCCTTCAATACAGAGAGATCTAGTTCAAGGCTGCTCAAACTTAAATGCGTGTATAAATCATCTGGGACCTTGATAAAAGGCAGATGCTGACTCAGAAGGTCTGGGGCAGAGCCTGGGAACCTGCACTTCTAACCATTCCCAAACGAGGGCAATGCTGCTGACCCAGGGCCACGTATTAATAATAGTGGCAGTTCACTTGGCTCATATCGTCTCTTGGAAATCGAAAAACCTGAGTTACAATTCTCATTCTCCCAGTCATCCACTGCATAGTCATAAAAAACTGTCAGACTGATTAGTGCCTCAGTTTCTCATCTGTGAAGAGGAGGTACAAAGGTTAAGGAGGCCACATTGCCATGAAACCTTAAAGAGAATTAAAGATGTCCCGTGAACATGCTTGCCCGAGCAAACATGTTCCAGGACATGCAAAGCATTAGAAAACTGAAGAAATGAGTCCTAAAGTCTGAGACGCAAAAGCACAACAAACAAATGGGCCCTGCTGGAAGGCAGAACCACAAGCAAAGCAAGAAGAAAGTATGAATGAAAGACAAAAAGAGCAAAGAACCAGGATGAGAGTCATTTGAAGTAAAGTCAGACTTCAGAACAGAGAAATAGAGGATAATGAGAAAGCGCTATATTCTTTAACAGTTAAAGAATTATGACCACGGAGATTTACAAAGAACAGATCCTTGGAGACAGGTGAAAAAAAGATGCTGCAGCATATAGTTCTAAAGAATGAGAAAAATTTTGGATGAAATACAACAAATTATTAAAAGTAGACAATAAAAGAAACAAATCACTTCTTTCTTCAAAATGCTGGATAAATTTTGAATGAATTTTTTTCTGTTGGTCTTTTGGCATTTTTGAAGTACTTAGGCCACACACAAGTAACACACCTTTCAGTCATCATTCTGCCACGTACTGCTACCAACAGGAGATGAATCAACGTGCCAGGAAAATTCTAAATGCACTAGAGGTTAAAGCTGAGACTCTCCCTATTGGGCCCTTCTAGGACAGTCTGCCTTCTTATCCTCAAACCCTCCTTGTGACAGGGAACACCTAGCAGAACTAGGGGTGAGGGAGGGGGACCAGAAAGAAAGGATGGAGAACAAACAACATTTTTTATTTATTTTCTTTATAAGTCACTACTTAATTAAACTCCCATATCAGCAAAGCTGGAAAAATCCTGCTTATCAGGATTAACTGTCATCTATATTGGTAACATTCTTGAATTTTCCGAGGTTGAAACTACTGATGATTAACTTCTGGGAATACCCGTGGTAACTATTTCAGACCTGTGAATTATCACACCTTCTCAGTGTCAACAGACACCCACATCAAGTGAATACCTCTTCAAAAGGCTGTAAGATTGCATTTCATTTTTGGAAGTGACCATTCTAGCCATCAAATGGTGATGTTCTCTCTGAGCTTGCCAAGGACTGTGGCTGACTTCCTTCCAGATAAGGCTACTATCTGACTGAGACTAACATTCCCTATAAATCAGCTCTTCCTGCACCAGAGGCTGACTCTGAAATCTAACTGGCAATTTTGACACATCTACAGATGGGAACAAAGGGGCACATTTAAAAGGTTTCCAACCCAAGGAGCTCCAGTACTAGAGCATTTGCCACATGGTCAGCTATACAAAAGGGTAGGGGAGACATAATATTGCTCACAGATAAAGATAGCAGGCTCAGAACAGTAACCTGGCCCTCTACATTTACCAAGATTCACTCAAGATTCTATTGCTGTACTCACAGGCTTTTATCTCTTTGACAACCGAACCCAAGAGGTTTGCCAAAATAGAATTCCAGTGTAGGGGGAAAGAAGCTAAAGAATTATGCATTAATAACACCTTTACCCACAGGCAGAACATATTTTCATCTGCACACATCAGGAACCAGAGATCTTAGGTTATTAAGGGTGAGGGAGGCTAATAGTCCTCAGGATGGCTCTCTTGGGACGCCTATTTGCATAATGAAGCTAATACATAGCAACGCAACTCAGCAGTTCTTTGGGATCAGCTACTTGTAGTCACACATGGTATTTTTAATTCACTAACTAAATTACTTTGTGGAAGAGTTGTTGGTTGCTAATGTCAAAACTATGCCTACAAATAATTCATAACTATATTTACCAATGGTGAAGAAACCTAATTGGTAAAGATGTATGGTTTAATTAATCTATCTTTTGGAGAATCCCAAATTAATGCAGAGATAAAAATCACCATTGATAAAGATTTAAACTCTGCTGAGGTTATCTGCATAATCCAAACTCGAGTCAGGGCCTCTGCCTTGCCCTGGATGCCCCAAGCGGGGACACCAAGATCAGGTAGCAACTTCTGCCTAGGGTTATCCTATAACAAGGGAAAGCAAGCCAAAACTTTTGGTCATGATCTTATTTTCATATTTAGTTGTGATAGAGACATTTATTTATATTTTTAATGATGGCTACATGTCAGTATACATATGTCCAAACCTGTAGAATATATACTACCAGGACTGAACACTTCAGTAAACTATGGACTTTGGGTAACTATGATGTGTTAATGTAGATTCATCAGTGGTAACTGGTGATAATTGAATTATCACATCTGCTGGGAGGTCCTGATACGAAACAAGTGCTTTGGTTTTCCTAGTGCTTTGCTTTTTCTATGCGTGTTTGGTATATAGAAATTGGTATGTGTATTTATCAACCTACCTTGACATATCTCTACAAACAACAAAAATGCACTGGGTATGTATGTGGTGCCACTCAATGTGTTAGGGGATAAATGTAAGAAGATCAGCAAAAAGGCAGCCTCCTTCCCCAAGGACCTCTGTATCTCAGTGATGCTCACGTCGTGACCGAGTAGCTATCCCATCAGTTGTTAACTAGTGATGAGTTGTTTTAACTCTTTATCTATTAAGCTTAAATTTAGCTTCTTTCGCTTTCATGAATAGCTTGCTGAGCCAACACACCTTATCTTTCAACTCAAAATTTGGGAAACCAGGGTAAGAGAAAAGTAGCCATCATAGGCCATGCTGAGTTTCAGATGAAGACAATTAAAATCATACTGATGCTGCAGAAGAGAGAAAAAGGATATAGGAAAATTGGGAAGTTTTGGAGAGCTGGTCCCAAGATGAGAGACCGAGGAGAGAGTTTAGAAGAGGAGTTGGAATCTATTAGAATGAACGTGGCCCACCCAGTGGTGGAGCCACTTAGGGTCCAACATGAAGAGACTTCACAGGCAGAGATGAACTATGTTAAAATATTATAATTCTCCCTCCCTTCGAATGTAGGATGAACTTTGTGACTTGCCTCCAACAAATAGAGTGTGGAAAGGGGAAAACAGTAAGTTTACAGTGGGAAAGCCTGACAAACGTTAAGCAAGTGATTAAGCTTAACATCACCAGTGATAGGTCGAGTTGATATCATGCAGCCCTGATATGACACGAGGAGAAGGGCATTTCCCCTCTGGGACATTTTCCCATAAACCCACAACTCAGTCCAATCATGAGAAAAATATCAGGTAAAGCCAAATTGAGGGCCATTGTACAAAATAACTTGATGAGTGCTCTTCAGAACTGTCAAGAACATGACAAATAAGGGAAGATGTTGAAACTGTCACAGATAAGAGACTAAGAAGTGATGACTAAATGCAATGTGGAAACACGGATTACATCTTTGCATGGAAAAAAAAAGACATCATTGGAAAAACTGATGAAATCCAAAGTCTGAAGTTTAGTTGATAGTAATGTAATCACAATTACTATTAGTTAATAATAATGAGACAATGTCAATTTTTAGTTTTAACATATGCAACACAGGTATACAAGATGTTCCTATTAGGGGAAAATGGGATGAAGAGTATTGGGCACACTCTGTGCTATCTTTGAAACATTTTTAAAAATGTATGCATATTCAAAAAAAGTTAATTTAAAAACAACGTGGGTTACTCTTTTACCTTATTAAAAGGATTATAGCATAAGTGTTTCTCCCCAGTGGATGTTTTAAAGAAGATATGTGATTTTCTATGGTATAAAGAAAATGAAAAAAAATTACAGACTCAGAGTGGTTGAGCTTTAAGCATATAGTGTTCAAAACAAACTAGTGATTATTCATTTATAGAGGCGTTATGAGAAACAGAGATAAAAGGGTATATGGCCAGAGATAAAGGTAAAAGCCACAGATAAAGGTAAAGGCATTTCAAAGTGATGGCTCCCACATCAGCCACCTCCTGCTTTGCATTGGCCAATTAGGCAAATTGCACTCTAGACAGTCATTAAACCTAGATAAGGTGGGAGTTTCATAAATGAATCATTTGTGCTCAAGGGAATGGAGAGAGGAAAAAAATAAGGCATAGATTACGAGCCAACTCTGGACAATAACGAGCAAGAACAAAAACGTGAAAGTAAGCGACCCCAACCTTGGTCACTGATAGGACACTCAGGCCTCAAGGTGGCCAAGGAGGAGAAAGGTGGAAGGAGATACTTTACGAAGCTGTTCCAAGCCAGCTGCCTCCAGAGATGCCACAGGGAGGCTAGCTCACGGACAGCTCACAGCTCTCATCGTGTTTGTTTCCTGCCCTCTCCATCGACAGTCGGGAGTGGGAAATGAGACCTTGAGGGATGGAAATCCCGACTCTGCCACTAACAGAAGTTTCGACATTCACAGATTCCCTCAATCTCATCGGATCTCAGTGTTCACTAGTGAAAGATGAGGAAGTTACATCTGACCACTTCAAACGTCTTTTTTCCATTATAAACATTATGTGAAAAGATGACCTAATGGACTCCTTTTGGCACAGAAACCCCCAATCTGCCGACATTGATTATTATAGCCAGTGGCATGTAAGTAAGAATAGATAGAGTCAACACTTACAAAACTGGGCCCTGTATGAACCTTGGTTCTGTTGACCCAATGAAGGGTCCACCACTTTTTTAGCTGCTTCGGCATCAAAATCATACTGCCACTTCTAGGAAATCCTGGTGTCCTGGTTATTTCAGGCCTTCAAAAGAATGGACTCAAACTTATATTCTTCTCTTATTGCTTCAATTTACAATTCAAATCACAAAAATATGTGATGTTGGCTTGGAGATACCATGAATTTTCTACAAAAATAGAGATGCAAATTATCTACAGGTATTAATGATCTTTCATGGTCACTAAACACTGAAATGAGAATATTAAAGCTGAACTCTGTGCCCTGGATGCTCTCTCATGGGAGAAGAAAATAAGGAAAGGGGGCAGAGAAGAGAGAGAGAGAGAGAGAGAGAGAGAAGGGAGAACAGTTGTAAGAAAGAATGTGTAGTCTGTAGACTAGCCAGAAACAGTATCTGAAATTCATAAAAAATAAATTTGGCCAAAGAAAAACTGGTCATATAAGAATTGGAAAATAGTCAACCATTTTAGGTTTAAAAGGAGGGGAATGAAAGGGTCGTCTGTGGAGAATTAGGAGACATATAAGATGGCCAAATTATCTCAGTTTATCAAGAACGTTCCCATTTTAGGCACTGAAAGTTCTGCATCTTGGGAAATCCCCCAGTCTCCCCAAAGTGGGGATGGGTGGTCAACCCTAGTAAAGAGACTATACTCAAGTATCATATTGTTTTATTTTAAGATGACCGTTACATAAAAATGGTAGAATTTTTTCTCATATACACATATATATTTCTTATTCTTAAGAAAATGTACTTTCAATCCTTTTCTAGTTCATAAGTGTGATGATTGGGTGTTCACGCTCTTATGTGACATGTGCCTCCCACAAACCTCATTACAACATCAGCACATTACCCATCTGACATGAACTCTGAAAAAAAAATGTACTTTTATCTACCTTACTCATCACCACCTTATATGGAATTACCCAGGCATTAATTTAGACTTATGATCCATCTAATCTCATGATTGGGTCTAGTTTTTAACAATGAGGAAGACTTAAATCTACGAACTAAGATAATTAACATATTACCAAATATTGCAAAAACAAAGTCCTTGACTCTTATTTAAGATCATCTTCTACATCAAGTAGAATGACTTTCAAATTGGAAAGTGTAGGTAACAACATAGTCCTCCAGGAAATTTAGTTAAAGAGGCTAACAGATGCTAATAGTAAAAAAAAAAAAAAAAGTCTTAGTTTAAAATGAGTAGAAATTATCAGATTCAAATTTTATACACTAGGGTAGTTAAAACAACAATGATAACACTTAATTTACCATAAAAGCAAGTTGTTTTAATAGATGAGATTTGGGCAAACAGTCCAATATTTCAAAATAGAAAAATGAAGTTATAAATGAGAAGCTACATCGAGCTGACCTTGATATTGACTCTGGCCATATTCTGGAACAAAGTTGAACCAAAGGAACGAACACAGACAATCAACATGTCATGACAAGCTAACTTATATTTTAAAAAAAGAATCATAGGCAGGAAGGTCAAAAACACCATACAAAGAATATATATTGATTTCAGAAGTTTAAAATACAATATTTCATCTGTGGTTTATTTTTCAAAGTTTCCCTCTACATCCTTAGCAACAGGAACACACACACACACACACACACACACACGATGAGCCTGAAGCAGGTTGATTAATGAGTCAATAACAGTCTAGGGTGTGGCAGGGCTCTACGACAGTCACCATCTAGTCTGTTTCTTCATTACTGCAAGCCAAGAGAGATCCTTATCGAGTCTGTATAAGATACACATCCCGTGATAAAATCAGTTATCAAAAAGAACTTGCCAAGTTAGAATTAATGGTTGTGCTGATTTTTATTCAAGTCCTGCACTTGGGCCTCAGAAAACAACTGCCCCAGTGAATTGACGAGATGCCAGATAGGACCATGAAATTGTTTATAAAATTGCTTTGGCATTTTGGTTGGTATTCATTTAAGAGCCGACAGTGTGCTGTAGTTGCCAAGAAAAGCTAATGCCTACCTATCATGCACAAGCTGGAAGTATCCTCTATAAATGAAGGCAGTATTCTTGCACTGACAGTCCTTGGTTTAATCCTTTTTTTTTAATTTTTTTATTTTAGTTTATTCAGTACAGTTTCTATCTTTTATTCCCATTCCAGCCCGCCCACCCACCCATTCCTCCCCTCTTCCCTCCCCTTTCCAACCCCCCTAGTTTTGTCCATGTGTCCTCTATATTTGTTCCTGTAAACCCTTCCCTTCTCCCCTGAAATTCCCTCCCCTCTCCCCTCTGGTCACTGACTACCTGTCCTCTATTTCAGTGTCTTTTGTTATATTGTTCTTGTTTCTTTGTTTTGTTGTTTAGGTTCCTGTTAAAGGCGAGATCATAGGTACATTTACACAATGGAATTCTATGCAGCTGAAAGAAAGAAGGAACTCATACCCTTTGCAACAGCATGGATGGAGTTGGAAAGCATTATGCTAAGCAAAACAAGCCAGGCAGTGAAAGACAAAATACCACATGATCTCGCCTTTAACAGTCCTTGGTTTAATCCTCGCCACCATATTCTAAGAAAAGGACTTGGCTTGATGGAGGCTTATCTAGAACAGTGAGACCAGAACCGTGGTCTGGTCTCTAGGAAGAGAGTCTCTAGGAGTCTCTAGGAAGTGGGTTATAGGAGTAATTACTGGAGAAAAGAAAGATAACTGGGGACAGAGACCAGTGGAGACATAATAATTATTTTCAAATATTTGAAATTCCATTTTAACCAAGAGGGATTGAATTTACCCCGCACAGCTCCAAAAGACAAAAGTCAGATCAATAGGTTGAAAATCTGAATAGACAAAACTGAGCTCAGTGCAAGGGAGAATTTTCTAGTAATTATGGCTTTTTAATAAAAAGAATGAAATACCAGTATCACCAAGGGTATGAAAGCATGAATATTTTTATACAGCTGAAATGGGAGTGGAAATTGGATCATTCTTTCCAGAGAGGCAATTTGGCAATGTATTCAGATAGACTTAAAAGCACATATCTTTTATTTCAGAAATTCCTCTTATAGACATTTACCTGCATAATTACAAATACTGGAAAAAGTTTATAAAAAGATTAACCACAGCATTTTTGTACTATGCATTTTGAGATAACCTAAATCACCACTCTATATGACATTACATCTATATGAAACATGTAAAATAGAGTACTAAGCTGTTATTTAAAACGCCCATGGTAGGAAAAAATTGTGGAAACAAATATTTATAATACACTATTACTTGAAAAGAGGTATCAAGCTTTCTATCTTAAAAACAGAAAAATACACGGAGGGAGAGAGAAAATGAAATGAAATAGGCCAAGATATTAGCATTGCTGCCTGTAAGATAAACAGCAAGTTTTTCCTTATGAATGTCGTTACCTCTGTGTTCTCATCTGTCTAAAGTAAAAATATATCCATTTTACAATCATAACTAAACAAAAAACAGAGAAGGATTACAACATGTGTTTTTGCATCCCTAGGACCTAACACAGTAGGAAGGCTACACAGTTTTTTGTTGAATAAATTAACAAGATAATTAAGTGTTGTATTTTATGGCGTGAACTCTCTAAAAGAGTTCATGGCCTCCCATATTGGGGATGTTCGAGCAGAGGCTGAAGGACTTTCGGCATATTTGGAGGGCATTCTTACTGTGATTTAGTTGAGCGGTTCCCAAAAAGAAACACGTGGGAAATCTAAAATGCTCTCCCAGTTCATGACATTTCCAGAGACTACCCCAAATTTACTGGGTCAAAGCCTGCAGGAGTTGTTAGAATTTGCCCAGGTTTGGGGGTTAGAATTTGGAGCTGACTTGCATGCATCTGGAAAACCAAGCTGTAGTCCTGGATCATGCAGAGGTTACTCAGGGCCTTCACACTGCTGTTCACTGGCCTGAAACCCTCAGCCAGTGTCTGAGAACTGCTTGGTGGTGCAGGGTGGGACCCACACATAGGAATTAGGGTGCGAATGCCAGCCAGCCTCACACGTCTCTGCTGGGGACT
>CM052541.1:11445826-11620855 GCA_028533065.1 Trachops cirrhosus
ACCTTTGTTTCCCAGCCGTTATTCGCAATCAAATACTGCACAGACCTTGAGCAAACAGGGGACCATTGCTAACTATCGAGTTCACATAATCAAATATGTCTTCTGTCTTATATGTATTCTTGTCCTTGCTCTTATACTGAATTATTAATTAATAAATGTCAGAATAGATATTAACTTGTCTATGGCTACATCCATACACTTACTTGTCCCCCGAGATTGTTGCATCAAAATCTCAGGTTAATTTCTAAAGAGACTATATACAGGGTCCAGCAGAAGTAAGGCTTGCTTGAGTGTGGTTGGTACGGTAATAAAATAGGTGTGATAATTTATAGTTTTAATTTGAACATTTCACCTAAAATGCCATATGATGTGCTTGAGTGTGATACTGTTGTTACAGAATCACATGCTTATGGTTTTGTGATAAAAGATTCTGCAATAAAAAAGGGGGTATTATTTGTGCTGGACACTGTACATTTCTGTGGTGATAAATTGGAATATATTCCTCAAATTCACTTCCCGTTCTGTTTTTCTTTTTCAGTTAAGACTGATGTATAAAGAAAGCCTCTTATTCCCTACTATATCACACCATTCAATCCATTCACGTGTAGGTGAACTGAAAGTATCTCCAAATACACACGCACACACGTTGCAGCCACTCAGGATGGAACACGTGTGAGGGCTACCGTTGACACCAGAAACTCCAGTTACCACAGGAATTGAGCGCTGACTGGGTCCTGATTTATTTTAGGCAAATTAGGTGGTATAATGAGTAAACCAAATACTTCAAGGATCAGATTTAAGTGAACAAATGTAAAGGAATTCAGGTATATGCCTGATGTTCACGATTATTTCTTCAATTGTGGCAAAGTCTTGGCAGCTGCGAACATCAGTGAATGATCTGGCATTCCAAAACTAACACGGTCCTGCTCTGAACACATTTACAGGAACTATGGCCAATCTGATCCACAGCTACCAAACTGGCAAACTTACTAGAAGTAGATGGAGTTAATTGCACTTCACAAGACAAAGATGATAAAAACTCTGCCGTACAGAAAATGATTGTTTTCAGGGGGGTTAGAAAAGAAAAGTCACTTTATCAGCCATTCATCTCCAACCGGATGTGATCATCTGCAGGCGATCCCTCCCCCGTGTTTGAAAAGTGCCTTCAGGCGACCTTTCCTGTACTTAAAGGTGCCCCAGGCCGCAGCCCTGAGACAATAACTGGTGATGAGACCATCTGTGCTGCGCTCGTGACTAACTCCAGGTAAGTCCTGTACATGTACTTTTAAGATTTGGTGGGCAGGTACAGAAAATTACTCCTCTTGTGGCCACCGAGATAGGCATGGTAAGTTCCCTTGCTCTTCAGACCTGCCACCAGTATGGAGAGGTCTGCCTCCTTTGTTCTCTCGCTGCCCTCCATTTACAAAGACTGGTTTCAGATTTTCCCCCCGAAAGCTTCCGTAGAGATTGCAAACCAACATGGCCATTGTGTTTAACAGTTTAAAATGTTTCCACAAACATCCTGCAAAATGCTCACAACAACCCTGTAAAGCTGATGTGCTTACTTTGGCAGATAAAGGACTGGGAGTTCTGAACAATTAAATAGCTTCCTTAAATGCGCACACAAAAATGTGACTGTACAAGCAGCTGAAAGTACAAAATAAATACATAAAAATGGCCATTCGTTGAAAATGGCCAGGTTGTGGCACAGCCTCTTTCTTTGTGACCCAAATAGACAACCTCATTTACTGGCAGTGTTTTCCTAATCAATGAGGACCAATTGGTGGCCTGAGGGACACAGCAAACCACCAGGTGATGGAGGACACTCCAAGGACTAGACACTCCTGGATAACAAATGCTGACACGTACTTCCTCATAGCCCGCTGGTCCTGAATTCACCCGCAGCCAGCTCTGAAACACATATAATACTTTCCTTCTCAGGTTTCCAGGAACTCAAGGAAGGGCTTTCAACAAAACAAAACAACCTTACACATAAATTATTGGCAGTGTTAAATTCTGTGTCTTGCTCCCTTTCTCATCTCTCTCCATTTCTAGACACATATGTCTAGGCATAAGAACCAGACTAAGTCTGAAAAATATCTGAACAATAGTTTACAGTTAAAAGACACAATTTGGAATTTGAATTAGAAGGATCCAATGTATCGGTGATCCTCGAAACACCAAATCATTCAAAGACCTAATCGGTGCTTCCCTGCAGGTCACAGCACTTCAAAGGTGGACTTTTGGAGCCACAGATGTTCAAGTTGGAAGGAAATATAGATCCTCTAATTGGAACCTCTCACTTTTCCCAAAGAAGAAGGCCCAGGGATAAGAAGTGACGTTTTATAGGTCATGCAATGAATTAACGTCTGAGCAAAACCTAAAAACAGAAGTCCCCTGACCTGATTAGGTCCTCCCTGCTGTGATTGCAGAGGAAGAAAGTGCCTGCTCACGTAAGCAACAATTCCCGGGATCAGTCAGTTTGAAGCTACATCGACATTTTTTCCCTTCCTATGAACAGGGGCCCAGGAACATCTTTTCACATCTTATTTCTGAACTTTCTCAAAGGCAAGTAAAGTGGTATTATCTTGAGGCCAAGACATTAAAATCTTCAAGAACTTGAGACATAAGGACATAAACTGCCTAAGTAGCCCCTACAATATATTGGGGACCAAATAAAAAATGGTAAATGTTAAAGCAGTGGCCTGCAGGCACAGAAGGGAGTCTCACTTGGAAAGTTGGTGTGATGGCATATGACTTCAATGGACGTGAGTCCATTCCTGATCATACATCACCTCTCCCAATGGTTTGAAGGGTCTGAGAGAGTACAGAGTTTTTCCATTTCTTTTATAACCCATCAGAGACCCAGAGTAAGTGCTCAATAAATTCTTCTCGCATGAAAGTATAATATACTAGATTCTTCTTTTAGCTTTTAGAAATTCTCTTTAGATTAGCAGAAACTCAAGAAATATAAATTGCTGGAACTCACTAAAAAGATAAACAAAACTTTTGATAGAATAATACATAGAAACAATCTTCAGAATTATTGATTTTAATTTCCTTGTATAAGCAAATAGAAGTCTAGTTGGAGAAACGCTCTTACTGAAGTTGTACACACCAAAGACAGAGCTTGGAACAGGTCCTAGTTCACATGAACCTTCAACACTCCAAGAAGTCTCAGAGTGAGCCAGTTCTGTGAGCCACTGCATCACAGAGAGAAACGTTGAGACCATGGTGGTAATTGGTCCAGTTGTCCAGGCGCATAGCAGAGACCATCAATTCCAGCACACTATGCCTGACACCACCCTTCTCTTGAGTACCATTCAAAATCCACCCCCTCGCCTGGCACCATCTACATCCTGCTCTGTGCACTTAATCTGACTCACTCCCTCTCCTTGCCCCTCCCTCTGAAACTCTTCCACTTGGTCAATTTCAGACTCCTCTCTAGACTCCATTCTTTCTCAGAATATTCTCCTCACCTCTTGTCTTAACTAAAACTCAGTTGTCCTCTACTTCTTTGAAGACTGCTCAATTGAAAGAAACCTTAATATTTCTCACTCATGTGTCAGAGCATCCTCTATAATTCTTGTTGCTTCTTCTAGTCCAGCACTACTGCCCCCCATACTTTGTGCCAAAACCCCTGACCTCTTGAGGCTCAAATCATGCAAATATATCACAATGTTCTCTAATTGTTGTGGTCACCTACCAACCTCCTGGTTTCTCGCCCCCTCATTCAATGAGGCCTTTAGCCCCTAGTCCCAGTCTTCCTCCACACCTTACTCCTTTTCATGACTTAGGAACATGGACGAATTATCAAAAGCCATGACCTCTTAGATCCTAGATCTACTCTTACCTAGGGATATGATGTCAAAGAAGAGACACTTTAGCACAGGAAACAATAAACTCTTCCATCTCACTAGCTATAATATGGTAAGTTCTACAATATAAGAAGTATAAAATACTAAAGAAACAAAGCTAGGGATTTTATTAATTCTCTCTCATGAAGTTGAGAAAGTATACATGGGAGAGGCTAACATTTGTGATAGAACCTGGAAAGATGAGTATCAGTGGCAAGATGGATGATGGCAGGAAAGCATGCCAAGCAGAGGAAACACCGCAAGTGAAGCCATAATATGATGTCAAGGTCAGAAACAGCGAATAACTCAATATGGCTAAGAAATCAAATGCATGGGGGTAGGTGAACAGAGATAGTAAAAGTGCATGGCTAGGCCAGATTAGGAAGTGTGTTTAAATAATAAGCCAAGAAATATGGAATAAAGTGTGTTAAATAACAAGCCAAGAAATATTGAAGGTTTGAAGAAGAATTACATGGTCAGATTAGTATCTCTAAATTAATGACTGCACAGTGTAATGAGCAGTTTAAAAGTGGTAGAAATAAAGTACCCTTGGATCATGGGCCAGGGAGAGGTGAATGCCACTTCAGTAGCAAATTCTTGGCAGAAGCCGAAGTCCACAATGTTGTTTAAAAAAAGAAAACTGTTTTTATTGCTAGTAATAACATTCTAATTTGGTCAACTTTCAATGCTGAAAGTAGAGGGCAGGTTGCTTAGGTTCACATGGGTGAAAAGCAGAACTTGGGTTTGGGGGGCACGTCCCAGTAGCACGGGGCTGTAAGTCCCCATGGCTCTCACCCAGTCACCAGAGGGGCCTTAAACGCTCAGAAAGCTCACGTCTAGGATAGACCGGGAGTTTCTTCAGCACCACCGAAGACCGCTGAAGTCCTCAGGAAGACCTGAATCTGAATCAACTGACCGACCTTATCCTCCACTGCAGTGGGAGGTCTGCCTCCTCCCTGGAGACCCGAGTGGACCCTCAGGGTCACTATCAAAGCTCCAAATAGCCCTGGCTGGTGTAGCTTAGTGGATTAAGCGCGGGCCTGTGAACCAAGAGATCACGGTTCGATTCCCAGTCAGGGCACATGCCTGGGTTGCAGGCCAGTTCCCAGCAGGGAATGCACAGGAAGCAACCATACATTGATACTTCTCTCCCTCTCTCCTTCCCTCTGAAGATAAATAAATAAAATCTAAAAAAAAAAAAAAAAAACTCCAAATAATCTGCAAACTGAGTGGTTTGAACAAAGTGAGTATTTGCTGGTCTAAATTACCGACCTGCGATGAAACTAGTTTATTTACACAGGTCTCCACGGTGTGACAAAGGGAGGTTTGTGCGACTGGCTGAAATTAAAGTCAAAGTCTTGGTCTGACATAGTTTTGTTCTTACCTTTTGCACCTGAACCCCTACGTACAAAACATAACATTTTTATGGTTTGTGTGTGAAAATACACGCGAATGAGATTGATAATTCTGACTGAATTGAAATTCTGTTCAAACGTTTATGTTTTTTTTATTTCACTGATGTGTTCAGTTTGACTAATAAACAAAATAAGCATTTTCATTGAATTCGGGATCCACCTTCACCTTTAATTTTTAGAGTGTTTAATATGGTTTTCTCACATAGATATCCTTCAGTGACTGGAAAATAATGAAGTGTAATTTTGTTGCAGTTCATTTTTATGATCAGATTGAAATTTCCTGTGTCAATTTTTTTTAAATATAGATGTGCCTGTTCTCATGGCTTCAGATGTTAATACTTATTTCCCTGTGAGTAAGCGTATGATGATGCCCCTCAGGGATCTCGTACATGTGCCTGACATGACCTCATGGATCATTGCAACTAACATATGACTGCACAATACAAACACTTCTAGTTCAGGATTTTTTAAAAAATCACTTATTCTGTCTTATGAAGCCAAACATGAAGTGAAATTGTCTATAGAAATTACAAAAGGGCTACTGAAGTGATATTCCCACTCTCAGGTAACAGCGTCACTGACGTGACTCGTATCGATCTGAGAAGCGGATCCAGATGCGCGCTGCTACAGGTGGCAACGGTGCATTTTGTTTTGGATCAACCAATCACTGCAGGATATATGCACGTGGATTTATTTAAGTTAACTTCACTTCAAGGAAACCGGTAAAGAAATATGCACAACATCTCATTTTGAAGCTCTCAGAAAAGAATCTCTTCAGGATGAGTTGCAATTATGTACATCTTGAATTACATTGAATTGCAACTTGACATTGATTCTAGGGAAAGCTACAGCACAGGGGGATGGAAGTTTCCATAAGGACTCCCCTGTACACTTACAGACTTCGGGTCTGTCAGTTTGAAAATTCGAACAATTCAGATTTGAAGGCCTCTGGACCTTTACGGTCTTTGTCTTTGGACAAAATTTATCACAATCCCGCTCATACCTGTCTGTGGAAAATACGGGAGTGTGTTCTCCCATCAGGCCACGAGGCAGTTCTCCAGCTGTCACAGTGTGGCATGTCTGACCATCAATGTCTGCCTGAAATGCCAACTTGTGTCTGCTTTATCTCCAATCCATCTGAGTATAAATGGATGTTTGCAAGGCCTTGAGACTCCACGAGTCACCTCAGGCGGAATAATAATTGTTCTTGTAGCAGCAGCAAGGCTATTTCATGGACATATTGGGTTGGCAAAAAAAGTGAATCAATTTTAGAAAGAGTGTGTAGCATTAGATAAAGCCCAAGTCCCCATGGTCTTATCTGATGCTTTAGTTTGTTTTCGAAAAATGAGATGCCCAGAGGTATTGGTGCTCTATTTTAAGCAGACCAAGAGTTTAATAGGAAGGTGCTGACAAGCAGAAGAAAGGTCATCAGTAGACACTACTGTGCATCTAACGGAATTGTAAGTTTGCACCCTGCAAGTGCATCAGGCACAAATACGTTTACTGTTTCAGATAATTCCAGAACAGAACACCTGCTCTGTTTTGCATCTATTGTAATCAAGAGGTTGATAGTTATCTAAATCTCTCTTGTTCTATATTTTTTCTCTTTTGAATATAAATACAGCAGTTTCTCTGAATAACATCATTTTCACTCAGTCATTTCATTATAATGTTGATGATGTAAAAACTTAACTGTTGTTTATATCCATTAGCCTGAATTGGTATTGTTATACGTTGTTTTGCTTAAAGACATTACGTGAGGACTTGCTGTATAGCACTCACCCCTGGGATTGGGCAGTAAGATGAGAAAACAAAGCCCAGACTAGGAGCAAAAAGAGGCAGGGTTATCTGGAGCGATGTTACAGTAGTGGTATTACAACAGTGGTCAACAGCTATGGGAGTTGAGGCTTATAAATAAAACATAAAATATATGAACTATTTTGTTTCTGAATACATTCGTTGAGGGTCCAGGAAACCAAACAGGCTTAGTGAGAGAGAGAAAACGTAAAAAGTCCAAGGAGAGTCTCATCATGGATTACCGATGAAAGTTGCCTTTAAAACTTATTCCTATCATGTAAAAAGGAACTGAACCGGGGGGAATGGAAACAAAAAAAAAATGAATAGCAGAACTTAATCTCTTAATTGGTCTCTCTGCTTCAATTGTGTCTCTGCTCCATTTCCTCCCCTCACTATTCTCAGAGTTGGCTCCTGAAACACGGAGCCGAACGTATTACTATTTTGTTTAAAATGTTCAGTGACTCCCCGTTGCCCATAAAATTCTAAACTCTGGAATTCAAAACCCTCCATTATTTGTGTCCAATCTATTATGCCCACCACATCTCTCACTGCCCCCAGGAGAAGCAGCCGTTCCAACTCTCCTTTACAGACCTGCAGTCCCTGCTCAAACCATCCTCCTTCAGAAAGCCCCCGCTGCTTCTGCCCCGGATGGAGAGGCTCCAGAAGACAGAGAATGTGTCTTAACTCCAGACAATGTCAGTGAGTCTTGCTGGATGCAAAGCACCATGCTAAAGGATATACTTTTCTTGTCTTATTTAATATTGACAACAGCCCCCCAGAGTAGCCCATTTTATACCTGGGAAACTGCAGCAGAGAAAGTATAACGAACTTGCTCCAGGTCACACAGTTAGTAAACGATGGAACTAAGGCCATGTTATCAATTCAAGAGCCTTCAGAGCACTTCAGTGAACTACATTACCTCTCCTCATGCAGGCAGCTCTCCACCAACAGGCACAATTTTTAGGTCGGTGGATCCACTAATGGTCAATAAAATATGGTTAAACCAAAGCCTCACTAGGTAATATAAAAAAAAAGAATAAAATGGTATAAAGAGAGAGAAAAGTACATTACCAAGAAACAGAATGAAACATTGACTTCAGAGAGAAGAAATGAAATAAAAAAGGAAATGTGGTTTTCCTCAGCAAATCCAGGCAGTTGTACAGTATGTATTGTCCTGTGGGTGAGAGAGGACACCAGAAGGAAGAATAGCTTACTGTAATGAACTAGAGAATAACAACACTGACTCTGGAAGAACTTGGAGAGGGCGATGGCCGAGGCTTCACCCTTACCTACAGGGCAAGCCAAGCTCCAATTCAAGGCTCCGACGGTTTACTGAATGAACCCACACTATTAGGTCTTGAGGGAACACACTACAGCCAAAGCAGGGTTTCCAAGCTGAAGACGTACTATGTAAAATAAAATCAAAGAAGACAGTTAAATGTAGCAAGAAATCTATCAAAACGGTGATGACACCAAGACAAAAAGTCCAAGTGACAATACAGTGCAAGTAACATGGATCAAATGAAACAAGGGACAGAAACCGAGTACTGGCCGGGGACATCTGGTCGGCTCTTGGAGAGGGGACTGGAGTTGAGCAGAACAGAACACACAGAGTTTGAGTAAGCAGAAAGCAGTGAGAGAGATTTTTTTATCGAATGTTAAAAGTATATGAGCCAAGATCTCTTGGGGATATGTCTGTCACAATATTTTCTAGGGCGTATGCCAGAAAACATGAATCCAGCCAGATGTTCTGTGGAAAAAAAGAGTTAGTGGTTAAGTAAGTCTTGGACAGGCTGAACTACTCAGGCCTCTTCTACAAACTCATAGCTCTCTCGAGCACCTTGAAGGCTGTGAGAAGCCCCACAGTAGTAGCAGTGCTGCGACTGATAGTATAATCACATCAGCAATTTACATGTATTGAGTTCTCTCTATGCGCCAGCCACGGTGCTAACACTGTGTATGGAACCCTATATATAACATCCCTTATGTGCTTTGTGTATTACTATCCCAGCTGATACCTAAGAAAACCAAGGTTTGGATAATAAACTAATCACCAATGTCAGGCAGCTAGAAAGTGATAGGATTTAGATTTTAAATCAAGTACTATGACCTCAGAGTATATGTCCATACATGCCACATTATTTCTGCAACCCACTAAATGTTTTTATTTAACATTTTTATGCACACCTTTTGAACAATGCATAACATATCTACCTTGTTCCTCGTTGTTACCAGTATCTTCCCTTTGACCTAATAAAACCGTCCATTGAATTCAGCCTTCTGCATGAACCCTGTGTACCGAGAGGTATCCTGTCTGGCTGCTGTGTTTGGCTGTGACTTTGGTCTAGTTCTCTTCTTCGAGGAAAAGGCTGCCATCCTGATTTAGTTACTAGACAACACCCTGCAAATTGGGGAAATATCATGCTTAAGAAGGACTTGATTTTGACTCACAGAGTAGATCAGTAGTCAAAATTACATCATCTTCTGACTCCTTTCCACCAACTTCCTCCTTCACTGACTAAGACAAAATTCAAAACAGCCGAGATTGGTGTATTTATTATGACTCTATTTCATCTTCCAGAATTAACTAAGAAAATATCTATGACATTGTCTTACCTGTTTGTAGTAGGTATGTTATATTTTACAAAATTAAGCCATTTATAAAATATATCTATAGTATAAAAATAACCTTTGTGCTGACAGAGTAGGTGTGCTTTCAGAATTCCTTCCAGGAAAATGCTGACTCTTGGGCAACCTAACACCAGGCTCATAATATTGGGGTCTTACAGACAAATGCCTCATGAATTTCAAATCTGGTTAGAAAAAATATCAGCACCATCCTATGGAATACGCATTTGGCATTTGCTTTGCATATCCGCCATTAGTAGTATTTCGGAAAAGGTATTTTTCTGAGAGAGGCTAGAAGTTCGAGGGCAGGGCAAAGGAGAGAGGGAGTTTCCATGACGGTTTCGCCTGTGACCCTGCCAGATGACTCCCAGGAAGACTCAGTGGCATCCACCAGAAGATGAATGTCTTCAGGAAGGCAGGTCAGGAGGGGACACTGTTCAACTTACAGTCTGAGAGGAGGTAGCCCAGGTGTCCCCAGCCCTCCATACCTGCCCCAAACTCCCCTTTCCTCTATTCCTACTGCATGAGCTCCTTTAGTGAGGACCCAAGGTTGCTGCCATTCCCCGAATCTCAATCTATTTGGGTAATTTAAAAAACAAACACCCCACTCAAGCTTCGTAATTGATTCCCAATTGATGGAAGGTGCCACCTTTCTGCATTTGGCCAACATGTTACTAAAAATTTTTTTAAAATATCATTCAGTGAGTTTCTCAGGCCCTGCCAAAAGCATGATTAACTTGGTGAGCCTTCGGAGTATCTCTTTCCTGCTGACAGCTGGTTTTCTTAAACAAGTTAGTACCTGCTGATACGGGTTGGATTTTATCCGATCTACCAGAGCTGATGTCTTTAAAAACACCCCAAACCTCCCCACACATTGATTATTTGTGAACCACCGCCATGTCGTTAAATAGGCACTCCATGAATAAAGAGAAAAATTGCAGCTCTGTACTGGGAGGCTGAAATACAACTTGCTAAGTAAGCTACACTCGATTTTTCCCAGGCAAGACACGTGGTGTAATTTTTTCCTTTTGATTACATGATGTCAGCGCACACTCCATCGCCTCCTGTATAAACTGACACTTGACAGGCCTATTTCAATATATTCAGAGCCTGCACCAGCACAGTTATTGTTTCCAAGCTTCTAAGAGCAGTCAGAAGAAAGGGGGTGAGTTTGGTTTGATTACCAGGCTGGAAAGCTTTGAGGGAGCCAGAGCTGCTCCCTTTCCGTAAGCTTTCCCGCCCAAGGCCTCCGTATAATTGCCTTTAGAAATACCCCTCCTTCAGGGAAAGTAACGATGGTTCTTACTGGTTTCAAAAAAGAAATATGTGTTCAACCACTGTAGATCCAGAACATAATGGACACCTTCTAGCCTCCATAGATCTCATGTCTAAATACGAAATTGGGAGACATTCATCTGTGAGAAAGAGAATTCAATTCTTGCCCAAAGGTTTGAGGAGGCTTTTAAGAAACATAACCATCCCAGTATGACTGGATTCTCATTAACCATTTTATTCCCATCCACAGGGAGTGTGTGTGCGTGTGTGTGTGTGTGCGTGTGCATGTGCGTGTGTGTGATAGAAAGGAGTTGAGGGTAGAAGAGAAGGTACAGCAGCTGTGAAAAAGGAGGATTGCTTTGTGAACAAATCCTATGCCGAGTTAAAATGTTTTGTCTCTCTTCTTAGCCATACTGCTTCATAATGCAGCAGAGGAGAAGACGTGCCCATATCTCGTGAGGCCCAGAACTTGTGATTATTACTCAGAGATTCTGGCCTGTTTGGAAATCCACAAAATGACCTCTTTGTAACCAGAATCAAAATGAGGATACACTCTACAATATGTCTCTACAAGAAAGTGAATGTACCCACTTTACGGTTATTTACTACCCCAAGGGACACAGAATTAGGTCTTGTTAAGTTGGCATCTTTTTAGGTCAGGACTTTGCTAAGGCCAAAGCAAACTGTTTGCTTATTCCAGGAATTGGCTGTCAAACCGGAAGGGAGAGCACAACCCTCCACGGTGGAAGTGGGTCTGGTTCATCTTCCCAAGGCGGGGGGTGTGTCACTTTGGCTCGCTGAACAGCTTGCCGGCGCAGCCACTCAGAGAGCTCAGACCACCTCCAGAACTGCCCCCCGCAGCAGCCCCTACGCACTCTTCAGTGCTAACTTCAGGGCTAGGCACGTCTGAGCTTACTGCCACATTCCCTCATTGACTGTGATGCTGACCAGGTCAACTTCTACAAAACAAGGTGGAAGACACTCCTAGCACGGCTGTGAAAACTGCGTGATGCAGCCTGTGACACTCTGAAACACCAAAGGTCAAACATATAACTGCTTCCACCTCGGGGGTTTGCACCTCGGAGTGATCATGGTTATAAAAGAGAGGTCGCTTTATCAGTGGAGGCTCACCATGGACAACACCTTGGAGTTCCTGTTAACAGCCTTCAGTTGTCAGCAGACAGTGACCTCCTGTTTCTGTCATCTTAGGTTCTAGTGAAGACATTACCACCTGCGTCTGCAAGACAGTCCTACCCGCACAAATGGCAGCCCTTTTGTGGATTATCAGAGCAACGAAGACAATCCTCATTCCTTCCCCTAGTGGTGTCAGGACACCTAGAGGTGAAGTTACCATGCTGTTCATAGGGCTTAAACTTTAGGGCCCTTTAACTGCGATTGCCCATTCCAAAGCCTCATATCAACTTTGAATTTATAGTATTAGCATTCTTCTTTGTAAAGAGGGCCTCCCAACTAGCATACACTCTGGACCCTCAAAAATAAAGATCTGCCACTGGTCTCACCAGTGTCTTCACGACTTCACAGCTAAAGAAATGAATGACCTGAGGTCATCAAGAAGAAGCTCTGAGCTTAACTCCAGCCTCAAGCATAAGTGTCTACTTCACTCACATGCTTTACCAGAGGGTGCATCCCCATTCACCCTGGGTCTCATCTCCCTTCTCTGCCCACCGTGCAGCCTGCAAAACCTAATTAGGAAAAAGCAAACTGGGGATTTGGAAGGTCCACATCTTACCAATAACCACAACTAAAAAGCTCATATTTTTGTCAGTATAAGTGGTAGATAATTTTCACTTAAGTACAAATATGAAATTTTGCCTCAGACTAAAGCAAACCCTGATAATTATACAGTTGCAAATTATTGTGTTAACAAAAAAGGTCTAAATTATCTCCATGCAGCATTTAATGAATTCAGCCACTTAATGAATTCCCCAAATGCACTGCCTTTCCCCCTTCCACTTACTTTCCCCTTGCAACAGTAAAATTGCGTGTCTTTTGAAAAGAAGAGGGATTCCCATGCCATCCCTGCAGAATACTATTTATTTGCCAAAGGAAAAACTCAGGGGGGAGTTGGGGTGGGAAGGAGAGACTAAATTGCCTTTGATCAGTGGGAATTAGTTGCGAAAGCTCAATAAAAATGAAAGCTGGGTTTGACTGTTAGTATGTTTAGGACTTCAATGATGCAATCACCCAAATTTAGAATTTATAAGGTTGCTTTGTTCAGCTCCTGCAGCTCGGTTCCCATGTAAATATTTGCTCTCAGGGCAAAACACATGAAGCATCTGGATGGAATCTATTCTGGCTGCAGGAAGACGAAATGCCAACATTGAAGAAAAACTGTCCATCTTTAAATTAAATTCAAATCCAAGCAGCTTGCACCCTAACCAAAGTCTGTTTCTCTCCATCTTTTTTAACGACATGATTTAAATCATCTGTGTGGTGAGTCCGTTTTTTTCCCCTATTCTTCACAATCTTTTGGAATAAATGCGGTGCTTGTTCACATGAGGAATTGATAGTTTGTTGCCATTTTCCATGGTCTTGACATTTGGGAACATTTGTAATCAATAAAGGCAAACATAAGCAAACAAATTTGATAAGTGTTTTAAGGAATAGAGATAGAATATTAAAACAGGATTCAAAAGAAGTGCCCTTACCCCAAATCTAATAGATTTGTAGTTTGAAATGTTTGATTAACTATCTGTCATGTCATCCAACCTCCGTCTGCATATGTAGGGCAGCTTCTCCTCATTCACGTTTGCCCACAATCCACACATGGCACTGTACTATGCAGGCACCAGTGACAAATCAGCTCACTAATGTCCATGCATTCCATTTAGCACTTGGAAATGACAATCAGCCAGTCCTCACCAAGGCGTAACAGTCAAACCCTGGTCTATGCCCCACTACCTTCCTTTCTATACGGCACTTTTCTTCCATTTCTTCACTAGCAGAAATGTCCATTTCTCCCTTTGCCCCATGGAGACACGGGATCACCCATCAGAGCTGCCGAACCTGCAGTATGTCCTGTCAGACTGTTTCCCCATGCCTCTCTCCACGTCAGCACCTCCATGCTCAATGTCTGACCTCACAAAGCCATAATCTAAGCAGGGCCTCTCACCTACATTCGGCTTTGCTGATGGAACTGGTCTATCTGAGCTCTGTATCATCACAGAAAAACCCCCATTCAGCGTTTAATGATGGATTCCAGCAGAATATGGTAATATTCGCAGATAAATTTTATTACGATTTTTCCAACAGGGACCCATTATAGTAACAGCACCTTAACCCAAAGAAGCGATTCCAAGAAGAACATGAGAAATCATGTTGGAAGGGCAGGTGTCCAGCAGGACCCTGTGAGACACAAAATTGTCAGCATCCCTCAGGTCACACGTCCCAGGAAGCTCCCTGTGTCTGAACTTTTCACAGCATGAAGCTACTAGGACTAAAAACATATCATATTATTACCTAATTAGAGCAAAGTTTTCCCAACAGTTTTGCAAAGTATCCATGGTTTTGCAGTGGCCAAGGATCTTCAGATTATTTTAAAAAACAATCTGGGAAGAGGACGGAGACGGGGAGTGACAGTGTGGAGCCTAGCACCACTCCAGAAAGTCCACTTCTCCCTTACTTGTAAACAGTCATATGTCATCTGTGAAGAAGTAGCCTGCTAAACGAATCTATTACCCTACTTAGTTAGGCTAATGAAATTCATGCAGAAGAATGAGAGAAAAACCTCATCTGTCTCTTTCTCTTGCATCAGTATAGTCCCTCTATTGCAACTATTTTGCACAGATTCCAGGAGTGATCTTATACTAGAGAGCCAGTCTTCTTTCTCAAAGATAATAGGGGCAGGGCTTTGGAGACTCTCTACATGCAAGAGATTTGTGTTCCCCTGTGGTTCCAGCTGAAGGTGTATATAACTATACTTTTTAGGTAAGGATAGGAAAATTAGACATGCAGACCAATTAAAGCACCTAACATTAAAAAATTAGTCATGATAGAGGTGCAATGAGTCCTGATCATCACAGAATAAGCAAAAGCATCATATCATAATCATCTAAAAAATAATCCTGGTAATGGTTCTGTGAAATTATTGTTGCTCCACAACATCCAGAAAGGTCCAACGGCTTTCTCTAATGCTCACACAGAGTAAAACCTATACACAATTTCTGAGATTGACCGTTCCTATACTTATCCCCAGATTACTAAGGATGGAAGCTAAATAGAGAAACCAAAAAAGGAAGGAAGTCATTTGACAATATCGGTTTCTAAAGCCCCTGGGCCAGATATCATCACTGAAATTAAAAATAACCTTGCTTTACATGATCCATGTTAAAAACACTACACACCCTATTTTCTCACTTGTGGAACTTGGAAGCATGGTGATGGAGTGGATCAGGATCATGCTGGCTGCTTCTCTGGTAGAGAGCATTTATCCCACTCCCATTCGTGTGGGGGAAACACACTCTGGAACATGTTTCTTAGCACATCCCGCCTACTTCCCATCTTTGCCTCCTTCTTTAGGAAACAGTCTTCTAGGACATAGACCCTAATGTGATGAAAATGCAGGCTTGGGTGTGTGCATTACTTCCCAGTATTAGGACAACAATCGAAGAAACATGGAGAGAATGTTTTAAAGAAGCTGCAGCATCTCCAAACAGCAAATAAAATACATAAATTACTACTGAGCTGCTTGCAAACAGTTACAAAAACAGAAGCCAAAAGCTGTTTTGCAGCTTTTGCCTTATTTTTTGAGAAAGAGAAATATGACAAGTAAAGACACTGTCATCAGGGAGGCAGTCCATGTCCAGAGAAGGCCTCAGCTCTCCGGAGATTGGGCCCCATCTTCTGAGTCATCTCGGTTTCTTATTATTCTGCAATGAGTCTATGGTCAGAGTCCTGGACCTTGGGTTCTTCTGAACCTCAGATTCAATATGTGCAGAGCAATCTTAGTGTTTATTTTTCAAATCTTTGAAATTTAGAAGTCCACGTAAGTAACTATAACCTTCTGATAGGTCTGTCCTATCAGACCTACAAAGGCCTGTCCAGAACATATCCAACCATGTAAAATAGAGGCATTTATTGAAGAAGATACAAGGTACAAGAAACATTGTACACAGGACAATGATGCCTCAGTCTCCTTCAAAGTAGGCACCTTGGGACTTCACACAGTTCTCCCAGTGTCTTTTCCACTGTTCAAAACACTCTGCAAAATCCTTTGTTGGAATTGCCATCAGCTGTCCCATTGTATTCTCCTGAATCTCATCAAAAGCCTTAAATCTCTTCCCTTTCAAAGGTGATTTTAGTTTTGGAAAAAGCCAGAAGTCCCAGGCAGCAAATCTGGGCTGTAGGGGCGCTGAGTCACCTGAGTGATTTGATGTTTGGCCGAGAAACTCTGCATAAGATGTGATGCATGCGCAGGGGTGTTGTTGTGATGAAACTGTCAATCACCAGGTGCCCATAGCTGCGGCCTTCTGAATCATCTGAATAGTTTCCACGGAGGAATGTTCAATCTTAATACAAAATGTGATGCAGATTCGTTGATCTACTTGCTCAGTCATTTTTAATGTAATGGCTACATAGTACATACACATTCTCACTCAAACTCAATGGCATCTACCGCCCCCCACTGACTAGTACAGTGAAGTCATCATTATTCATACATGCATATTCCAGTCCCTTCTCCTTAGCTGCCAGGTTACCTCAATGTTATGCAAACCATTCTCATTAATAATAGCTGGACTTTTTCTGGACAGACCTCATATGTTGCTCTCTGTCCTGAATTATACCATTAACTAAGGGCCGAGTTCTGTCCTCCAGAAGAATCTGCCTCCTGGTGCTGGGAATCCCTCTCCTTTCTGGTACACACACCCAGTGACAGAGGAGTAATTACCCAGAGAGAAATACAGGTTCTAGCGGGGAGGAAACAGATGCTGGTCAAGCTCTGGGTACCTTGGGACCAGATGTACCATCCGACCACCTCCAGTCTCCCTTCTCTGGAGCTGCCTCCTGGCAAGTCGGGTTCTCTAATAGTTATTCAACTTTTATTTTTGATTATTTGGCTTTTCTATTCTTTAAAATTATATTCTTCTTTCTTGATGATTATATGAAGAGATTTTCCTAAAAGTAACATATTTGAACTTAATTTGGAATGACATTTCATGGCACAGTTTTTCTTCACTACACCTAGGTATTTTTTCTTTTTATTAAATGGGATTAGTCACTCACACTCACTTAGAATAGAGGGAACTAATATGGGTATACTTCCAAAAGCTTCTTTCAAACACATTTAAAACTTCCTTTACTAGCCATCATGGGCCACCTTCCCTGGAAAGCAGACTCGGAGGTCTGCATCAGGAGCTTTATGGGCTAGTGAACTCAGGAATAGCACTGGCAAGAAGTGAGGGAGGCCGGGCCCAGCAGAGAGCAAGGTGATACTGGGATCCAGCTGCAGGAGGGACCTGGTCAGTCCCATGAGGAGCTCAGGCATTGGAATGGCCTTCAGAATTGTTCCACCTAAGGCAAAGGTCCTGGTTTTTGTACCCCCATCCCTACATCAGCCAGCTGAGAGATGTGGACTTCCTCTATGGACAGAATGTGCCCTCAAGTGGAGGACACTCCCTGAAGAGGAACTCAGCTATGGTCCTTCAGTAGCTAATACTTCCACCAGTTATGATGCTACAATTCTATTCTTTGTTAGCTGTTTGCCTGTTATGGAGAGCTCTTCCTATCTGAAAATGGCTGATCACAGATTGTGTTGGTCCCTTTTCCTAGAAAAACTTACAAGGGGAAGATTAATAGAACAAACTAACGAAAGCCCACACCACTGTAGCTGGTTTTAAAACTGCAACTGGTACTGCTTCCTCTCATTCTACATCCTTCTTATCCTTGATTAGTCCCTGTTTTGGGCTTGGTAACTTTGGTGGGATAACCAAAACTCTCATCCTTGAGGGGACTCAGCTCCTATTAATAGACTCTTCTCATGCCTGGGCACTTGTCCAGGTATCATCAAAATGAATGAGAGTGTGACAATTCATGCTTGAGTGGGTCAACCAGTGCCAAACAAATTTTTCTCTGCCCTCACTGCATTACACCCATCCCATCTTTTCTGGATGATAAGGTTCAGTTACCCCTGCCATGCTGGTGACTGCATTCCTTGTTGGTCTTCTGGCACAAGGATCTCAAAGTGATTGATGGGCAGCCAGACTGTAAAGCTTAATGGGACATTCACTGTCCCCTGTTTTCAGTGCCTCTATGGCTCAGGAATTTCAGATCCTAGAGTTGTGGGAGCAACACATTCCCCCAGGGATCACTGAGTGCCATGATATCAGGGCCACTCCTATTTCCACCTCTGGTTCCCACACCAACTATTCCGTCTTTGGGATACAGCATCTTATAATAGTCACTGATTTAGAGTGTATACTGCAGCCTGGAGGAGGGCTTCCCTTTCTTTCAGAAAACCATCTCTCATCTGGTACCTCAATGCAGCCTTCAAAGTCTCATTCCATCACTTTATCAGGACACTGGGTGTGGGGTGATACAGTTTAATAGGACGAGTGAATTCCATGGCCACATACCTACCTCCACTCCCCTGTGGTGTACAGCAGGTCCCTTGGTCCAATGCAATGTTTTGCAATATTCTGTATCATTGAATCAAACTGCCTCGGTCCTTAGTGGTGCTGGCAGGAAAGGCAAACCTACACACAAAATGTCAGTCTGTTTCTATCAAAATAAATATCTGCTATTTCCAGGATAGAAGAGGTTCAGTCTAATCAAATCCCTACCACATAGCAAGTTGGTTTCCTCAAGGAATAATGCTTCCACCTCAGATCACTATCCTTCATCTTTCCCTTTCTGGCCCTCGGCCAACCAAGCAAGCATTACAAATGTCTTTTCTCACTACACACACCTCTAATACCATAATATTTGCTGGATTATGTCTTTTGATCACAGGCTGGACCTGCTGCAGAGCCCTGTCCAGACTGCTCTGTCACACTTGAAGCAGGTAGCTTTTTCTGTTACTCCGTCAATCAATCAGAGCACATAATAAGGAACCGCTCTGGGAGTTCTTCAGACCACCAAGTATATCCACACCAATTAGCCATTCAGGGACCAAAGGTACATGACTCGCTGGTCGTGGACCCAGAAAACCTGAGCCAAAACTCCCTCAGTCCTCACTCTATCCTGTCAGCTCAGATGTTGATAATCTTCTATATGTATTATATTAGAATTTGTGCGATTACAGTTGCTCTGAGGAAGCCTTGCAGTCCTCATTACTGAATATATACTTGCCGTGGTGTCACAGGGTCCTTCCTTGTGAGGACTCACCCTCTCCCTCTTTTCAGTGGGCTCTGGGCCTGACAACTGTCTCTGTTTATGAAACTGGTCATTAGATAATAACATTTGATTAGAGCACTTGCCTTCTATCTACTGATCACCCACCCTTATTTTCTTTGGTTGTATAGACTGGCTAATACCCCTGATGGCTGACCATTTATTCTATCCCAGGCAACACCAAGATCTATCCACCATCTCCATAGCTCTTCTCAGGTCAAGCCCTTTGGTTCCACTGGGACCTTGCCCCTCATTATAGTGAATGCACCCACTTTACTTCTGCCAGTTATGCACTATCAGTTGGCATCTATTATTACAGAATCCTATCATCTGCATTGTTATCAGGGATCCCACACCTTTGACAGTATGTCCCTAAATCAATGCTTGCCTACAAAGAACAGCCTTCTTTGTACTTCTTAAGAATGCTGGTCCCATCTCACTAGCACATTGCCTATTGTTTTGGTAAATAAAGTGCCCCAAGGCTCTCTCACTGAGCACAGTCAACTAGTGGGTTCCCAGTCACAGGTCATAAACATATTATAGCAGGTCCAAGTCCCTAAGACCTTTGATCTCTTCTTCTACACAAAAGTTTTGCATTTCTGATTCACTTACTGTGGGCCATCACTTCATCTATACTTTCAAGGGTCAACCCAGTGTTAGATGGACATCTCCTGGGACCTAGCCAGTATTAAATCCTGTACTGCAGCAGTGTGCCCACAGCAATAAACTCTCCCTTATCTAACTTTGAATTCTTTCTTCCTTGACCCAGCATCATCAAGATCCAGCCCATTATGTGCTCCTCCAAGCAGGGGGTTCACACCCTCCCTGGGAATATAATCAGCATAACCTGCCATAACAAAATTCTACAGATTGGATGGTTTAAACAACAGACATTTATTTTCTCACAGTTCTGAAGCCTGGAAAGTTCAAGATTAGCAAATTCTGTTCTGGGTGAGAACTTTCTTCCTGGCTTGCAGATGGCTGCCTTCTCGCTATGTTCTCAAATGTCTTTTTCTCTTGTAAGGGCACCAGCCCAATCAGATTTACAGCCCCATCCTTATGACCTCATTTAAACTTTATCACCTCTTCACAGGTCCTGTCTCTAAATAGGGTCACATTGGTGATTAGGGCTTCAACATATACATTTTAGGGACATGAACACTTAGTTCATAATACTGAGTACTTGCCTGATAATTAAATAGTGAATCCGGGAGAGTGCTACTACATTCATAACTGTTATCCAAATTTATGTTCTGCCCTGCCGTGATATAACAAGAAATACATTTCATCTTTTTCCTTTGTTTCAGACACAGAACTTCTGAATGATAGGAGTATTTTTTGCTTCTCATAAGGAGTGCTTTTTAAATGTATGCTGATAAGCTCTGAATTTAAGCTAATAAAGGTGACTGAGTGAGGGGTCCCCAGCTAGCCCAAGATGGGATTTTTCCCCAGAAAGACCAAATTATTAGAGGATTGAAACTTTCAGCCCCACCCACCTGCCCTGGGAAGAAAAGGGGTGGGTGTGCTGGTGATTAAGCTCTATAATTACTCTTGAACAATCAGGAGCAATCACCCAACACCATAGTCCCTATAATTACTATTTCCCCTAAACTTCACAAATGTAATTGCTCCTGCTGGTGTATGACCAAGTTCTAAAACCCCATTTTACATTCTCCCTAGGACCACATTTATTACCAACTGTCATAAGTCAAGTTCAACAAGATTAAGATTATAAAATTCTGAGATTTTCATGCAGAAGATTTACTAAGAAATGTTCTTGGAAACCAAACTTGCAGGGCATGAGGAAAGACAACGGGGCAAAGGAAGAAGACAAACTGTAATGCAGGTACAGGAGAAGCTTCTAGAACTGAAATTGTCCTAATTGAGACAAAGAAGCCAGAACTTTTTACCCTTCCATTGATCAGGCATCAAATTCAGTCTTCTCCCAAAGAGACATGAAACCTTCAGAGAAGCAGTTTTCTTCAGTAAAAGATAATTCCTGGAGAGTGAATCAACTGTGACCCATCAACAACCTTGGTCCTAAGGTGGGAGTGAGGGCTCTGGGTGGTACCTTTGTGCTGCATCACTGTATCTGTTGGCCTGCCTCATGAGGCATGCCACATGTTACCCAACTGAAAGTGTCCGCTCTACTCTTGTTGACCATAATGGAACCTTAGGTCTCCTAGGAAATGTTTGGCAGTCCTGGGCATTAGGATCACAAAGGCATTCTTTTAGTAAAGGAAAGGAAATGACTCCTACTCCTATCTAACAAGTCACATTGCCACTCCAATCCCCCAAATATAGTCATGGGAATATTGATGAGGGAAGGAGGGAGGGAAGGTGGGAGGCAGAGTGGGAGGGAGGGGGAAAAGATAGAGAAGAAGAAGAAGGAGAAGGAGGGGAAGAAGAAGGGGAAGGAGAAGAAGTGGAAGGAAAAGGGAAGAAAATACTGTGGTGGAGGAAGAGGAGGAGGAGGAAAAGGAAGAAGAACAGGAAGAGGAAGGGATAAAAGAAAGAGAAGACAAATTTTAGTAGATTATACCTCTATCTCTCTATGATAAGGAAATATGACACCATATTTCTGATTTTCTTTCATTATTATTGTAGTGTGCCTAGCAGATTGTTGCCTCAAGCAGCTGTCTGGCTCCCCACACCCCACCCCACAACCTGGATCTGGACCCTCCCTACACAGCAGGTGGTGGTTCTGCTATGAGTTGGGCTTTGATAACTTACATTCTCACACCTAGAGTTACTTACTCTTTTCCTTTTGCATAGACCTTAAGAAAGCAAAGAACAGAAGTGAACAACATCAAAATTTGTTTCCACTTTTAGAAAGTTAGAGGTATCCGAGTTTCTTTGGAGCACCCAACATTTTTCTTTTGTTCCCGAGACAGGACTCCGTTCCCTTACGACTTTCTAGAATTGTCAAACACTCCCTAAATCTGTTCTCCAAAGTCATTTCAGAGTAAAGTCACTTATTTCTTCCAACATTTGACAGTATCCTAAGTTCTTCACATTCACACCTTCATTAGACATAAGAAAATGTATTCAAGTCAAGTTACGGTCCTGGAATCCCGGTCCTCTAGTCCTCGACCCAGTTCCATTAGGTTTATGTGATTCAGTGTTTCTGCAGCAAACAGAATGTTAAGTCTGCTTCAATATCTCAATTCTGCTAAAGGATTAGAATTTATTGAGTATATTTCAGGAGGGAAAAGGTACCACAAATATTGCAATAGATGGTTAAACCCTAAAAGCGAGGTCAGTTTTGTAATTTAGGTAGAAACAATAAGCAATACGTGATTTTTGTTTTACTAGGCTAAAAGATAATCAATTCTAATATCATAAAAATTATACCATTATGTTTTTGTGCTCCTAATAGCATACTTAATAGCACAATGTTTCATTTCAGCTCTTTTAGATGCTCTAACAAAGTACAAAATGTTTCTCATAAGTATGTGCGAAACCATTTGATTTATAAATTGTCAGACAAAATATTTTATCATGTCTATTGGTATTTGAAGCAGAAAGTATTTTTGCGATGATTTTGTTGAAAATGTGTTTTCCTTAAGAAATAGTACAAATACAAATATGAAATAAAACTGCATTGAGTACAGTAGAATGGACTGATTTATTTGTTTCTTCATCAGACATTTAATAATCAGCAACACTGTGCCAGGCACAGAGTAAAAAACATAAGAAGATGCCAGTGATCTATTTGTTCACTTCCAGAAGTTTTCTGTCTGGAGCAGGGGAAAGGCACATTCAATTATACAAGTGGTTACTAATAGGCATTAACACTTTTAGTTATGAACCTCTGGACAAGGACCAAGAACAGTAAATAGTAGTACTATATTTTAGAAATTTTTCATTTAAGCTTCTGTCTGATTCTTACAGCAATCTTATGAAACAGGCATTACTGTTTGTATTAGGTTAACCTGAGATCACATAGCTCGTAAGTGGCTTAAGCCCAACTCTGCTCCCAAAGTCTCCATTGTTTATACAATAACACCAAGAGTGGGCAACCTGTCTGGTCCATGAGCCAAATCTGGTCTGCTCCCTGGTTTTATAAATAAAGGTTTATTAGAACATAGTCATTCCCATTTGCTTCCATGTTTTCTATGGTTGTTTTCACTTTACAATAGCAATGTTGAACAGCTACAGCAAACATAATCTCACCCATGAAACTAGAAACATTTACTATCTGACTCTTTACAGAAAATGTTTGCTGAGTTGTGTAGTATACCTATCAAGCGATTCTCAGTCAAGAGCAATTTTGTCCCCCAGAAGCCATCTGGCCATGTCCAGAGACCTGTCGTTTACCTGGACTTGGAGTTGCTATCGCCATCTTGGTGGGAGGAGGCCACAGATGCTACTAAACATCCCACGATGCACAAAGCCACCTTCCACACCAAAGAATTACTTCTTCGGCCCAAATGTCAGTAGTGCTGAGGCCGACAAACATGGCCATTCCAAGTCCTCTACTAATGAAATCTGCATAATCCCATTACATAACTTTATGAAATGTGTAATTTTAATTCTGTGAGACTGGCTAAATATTTGGCATTTTTCTGTGTGTTATACCAGTGAGTTGAACATTGACTAGAATTTGCAAAATGTTTTCTTTTTTTGCAGGCTATATGTTTCATACTATTGCATTTTGGAAATATAATCTGTAAAATTGACCATTTAAAGATGTGTGTAAAGATAGATGATTAAATAACCTTAGTTAATTAAGTGATAATCAACTATCTTTACATGCTCTCAAAACCAACCAAAATGACAATGAAAAGAGTTTTTTATTGTTATAACCCTGCAAGAATAGGAATGATGGCAGAGGAGCTCATGCCAACAACAGCAGACCTAAGAAGCTGAACCCTAGGAAAGCTGAGAAGCAATCACATTGCCACCAAAGATTTCTCCAGAGCCTCGGGAATTGGCAAAACGAGTTCCTCTGGAAGGACCACTGAAGTTAACATGAAGAGTACAGAGGATTTGTTGAAAGTCTGTTAAAGACAGGAGTCTCCAATCCCTTCACTCGCTCTGTGCAGATGAGTCGCTGTTTCCCTCCCACCAGGCAGAGACAAGAAAGCACAGATTTTTAGAGTGGGACCTATCAGACTATTATCAAACGGGAAAATCTGAACTGAAAACAGAAGAGTTAAGGGAACTGATGCATAAAAAGAATTTTGGGACTCACATCAAGGGGCTGCATGGTGAACCTGTAGCAATCTTCTTTAATTAAAAGAAAAAACCTTAAAGTCCAATTCTCAAACAACTACTACATCCTATTGTTACTATTTATTTATAATTGTTCTAAAAGAAAAGATTGTATACTCAATTACTTAGTTCTTCTCTAAAACTACTTTAAAAGCAACATGATCTAAATTTTGAGAACACAAATGAACTTATGTGTGATTGTGCTACATATGATTATACTACAGTTAAATTATTAGAAAAAATATCCTTGAGAAGGCACAATAATAACTGCTTCTCAAATATTTGCCATTTAGGGACTTATATATTTGTCATGCTGACCTTCAAACAAAAGTTTTAGGAAGATATTCCATTTTTCCATGTACTTAAAAACATAACATAGGTTCTGAAGCAAACCAATGAAAATGAGTATGGGTCACAACATATTGCCATTTTTCTTCTCATAGCCATCAAAACGAGAAGCTGTCTCTTACGGAAGGTCATCTCAACTTAATCATGACACTGGAGAACAGCTCAGTTTTAATCAAAATTTTTAAACTTCTACTCTGCAAAAGATACTGTTAAGATGATTAAAAGACAAGCCACAGAATGTGAGAAAATATTTGCAAAACACATATTTGATACAGGACTATTATTCAAAACATACAAATAACTGTTAAAACGGAACAACCTGACTTTAAAAATGAGCAAAAGATCTGAACAGACACCTCACCAAAGAAGATATAAATATGACAAATAAACATATGAAAGGATGCTCAACATTATATGTCATTAGGAAACTGCAAATTAAAATCACAAGGTAGCACTACACACCTATTAGAATGGCCAAAATCCAAAAAACTGACAACATCAAATGCTGACAAGAAGGTGGAGCAACAGGGACTCTCATTCATTGCCAGTGAGAGTGCAGAATGGTACAGCCATTTTGGAAGAAAGTGTGGCAGTTACTGTAGAGCTAAAATAGTCTCAGCAATCAAATTTTTAGCTCTTACCTAACTGAACTGAAAACAGGTCCATACAAAAACCTGCACATGAATGAGTACAGCAAGTAGCTTTATTAAAAATTACCCAAAACTGGTGGCAACCAAGATGTCCTTCCGTAGATGGACAAACTGTGCCGTATTCTTACAATAGGATATTATTTAGCAATAACAAGAAATGAAAAAAATAGAAATGAGCTCTTAAGCCATAAAAAAACAAGGAGAACCTTAATACATATTGCTAAATGAATGAAACTAGTCTTAAAAGGTTACATACTATATGATTCCAACCGCATGACATCTGAAAAAGATAAAATCATAGAGACAGAAAAAACATCAGTGGCTGTCATATGTTTGGGGGCCAGGGATGAGCAGCCAGAGCACAGTGAATTTTTATGGTATAGGAACCCCTCTGTATGATACTGTAATGTGGATACATTACATTATGCTTAGTTAATAAACAGTTATTAATAGGTCAATATTGACTCATTAATTGTAACATATGTACCACATTAATGCAAGATGTTAATAATAGAAGAATGAGAGGAGGAGTGGTTATGGGAGTTCTCCACACTATCTGTTCAATTCTTCTGTGAATCTGTTCTAAAAAATAAAAGCTATTATTTGTTTTAAGACAATGGGAACTGAAAGAATGATCTAATTAAGAAAAAACTATTTTTAGCTCCAGCACAAATCCAAGCTAACGCCTTAGTGTAAAATGAAATTTGTCTTAACAATAGTTTGAACCAACTCATGCAAGCCCCCCTTAAAAGCCCCCAGCTATCACAAAATACCCAAGAGGACACAGCGAAGGTCTTAGACTACTGGACCCATCACCAAATATGAGTCCCACTCACGTGCTGGTAACCATACTATACTAGTTTTCTAGGATTGTGCAGCAAATCACCAACAACTTGGTGAGTGAAAACTGTACACATTTATTGTGTTACAATTTCTGTGGACCAGGAATCCAGGCATGGTGGAGGTGAGTCCTCTGCTCAGGGTATCACAGGCTACAATCAAGACCTTGACTGGGTTGCGTTTCATCTGGAAGCTTAGCAGGGTAAGAATCTCCTTCCAAGATCACTTAGGTTGTTGCCAGTTAAATGTTCTTGTGGTGTACAGCTGAAGGCTCTTTGCTGGCTACTGGCTGGAGAGCATCCTCAGGTTCCGAGGGACTCCCACAGTCTCTTACTTCTTCAACATGGCCAGCCAGGAGCATCTGTCTGCGTTCAGCTGAAAGGCGGTCAGGTAGCACAGCGTACTCTCAGAGTGATATCCCATCACCATCATCACATTCTATTGCTCAGAAACAAATCACAGGCCCTGCACACACTCAGGAAAGGGGATTGCACAGAGGTGTGGACACCTGGAGGTGGGCTTACTGGAAGTCACCTAGGGTCTGTCTGTTGCATGTGCCAACTGGAGGATGGCGCGAACAGGAACAGCAACCGAAACAGGAGACCCCAGAACTCACAGCCTCACGGAGAAACTTCAGATCTGTGGGGGAGAGCGTTCAGTCCACTGGCTAAAATGCTGAGTGAATGGGTGGGATTATATGTCCGCACGGGCCCTCAGGTTTCACTGAAACCTACGGATATGCCAAGTCCACGGGAAGTGTCTGCACTTCCAAGCCAAGGCTTGCTGTTATTATTCTTTTTTTTAAAGAATGATAATAACATGAAACAGGTCTGTATCACCTATTATGTGTCAGACATGATTTTATAACTCAGTCATTGTTTTAAAAAAACTTTTGTCATGAACTTTTTATAAAAAAAAGAATGGAAACACTGAGAAGTTTTAGATCTAGTAAGTGACAGAGTCAGAATTCAAACTAGGGAGCCCACACTGCCTCTTACTATTTATGGATGATATAAATAGTGAAGGATGGAAGAAACTCCTCGAAAGGTCGACAAATGTAAAAAGAATAAAAAAATTATAATAAAATTGTCCTATCACATCTAAGCCCACTCTCCCCACTACAACTCTTTACCATCTGGTCCATTCACAGATTTTAATGAATGTTGCTAGATCAAATTTTAGAGTGCTATCGTCCATCTGTTACAACTGGGGCTGTGGAAATAGAACGTTTGCACTCTGCTAGTCAATAACCGAGACCTGTTGTTCAATTCCTCTCTCCGATCTACAAGTCATAATCATTGATGTCTCCATGACAACAAATCAAATTTCAGAAAGAGAGATACTGGCAACGCACACACAGATATATATAGTGAATTTCTGACATGTGAATTTACTAAGCATGTGGCACTGTGAGGCCTTGTACTAAATGTACACATGTTGTGGGGGGGTAAAAATGAAGAAGGATTCTTCCTGTCTCCAAGGAGTTTATAATCCAGTTGGAGGGGAAGGTGTACAACAAACATAATAAAAGACAGCACAAAATAAGTGCTACCAGTAGAGGAATAAGCAATACGGTATGGGACCACGGCGGAAGCCGGGATGGGTATTTCGGAATAAGTCAGACGTCCAACTTGCTCCCACGCCTTACCTAACTGCGGCCTTCCCTGTGAAAATGTCAGCTTGGAGAACAAGGGGGAAAGCCCTCGAGAGGCCGTGGCCACCGTTCATCAGCAGTCAGGAGCAGGAGCCACGGGAGAAGCACCCGACCCAGCACACTCCTCCCGCTGGATTCGTTTGTTATCCGTCTGTGAGGAAGATTCTCTGAGAACCTGACACCAAGAGACTTTCTTGTTCACGCTGAAAACTGGAGAGAAAGGAGAGGAGAGCAGCATTTTAAGGGGAAAGCAAGTTAGCTAGAGCTCGCAAAGTTTCCAATTTAATCTAATGAACATTACAGGTTCAGACCTCTGGGAAAACTTTTCCGATGTTTTCCAACAGCAGGATCACCACATTTATCTAAATTCAAAGAAATAATCAATTTTCAAATAGTCTTTGTCATTCAAAACTGCAACAGGCATTCTGAGCAATGTTTAATTTCTATAAGAGACACCCGAAAATCTTGTTACAATACAGATTCTGATTCAATAGAGCTGTGGTTGGGAGATTCTGAATTTCTACCAAGATCCCGGAAGATGCTGATGCTGCTGAATCACGGACCACACTTTGAGTAGCAACGATTTAAAGAAAAACTTTAAGAATATACTGAGTGCACAAACTGTTCGCTGTAAAGGATGGCAGACTGAATGACTACAGAGTGGACTGGGAAGAAGAGAAGAATTCTGAAAATAGTTCTAATTGGTGACTTATCATGAAGAGGAATACATTCTGCTCCAAAGCAGAGTAGAAACCATTTGTATATTATAGAAAGCATTCTTCCTTAAGAAAGTCCCAGAGTGTGGGCTGTCCTTCTCTTCCTTAAGAATGTGGCAGGATGTGGTCTGTCCTTCTCTTCCTTAAGATACCGTCAGAACGCAGTCTCTCTCTTCCCCTTCTTTCCACCTTCTACATCCAGCCTGGGCTCCCCTCCTTCCATGGTCAATGGGAGACAAGACATCATCCCAGTCTCTCTTTTCCCATTCCCAGCATAATAGTAGTTTTTGCCTTTTTAAATCTGGTGCTACCGGTAGTTCAAAGGAAAAGGATCAGAACAGAAAGGGTCTTTACTAGGCACAGAGGTCCTGCTAGGGTATATTAAAGAGAAGGGTAAGGTTTCTTCTCATTTCATGGACCTAGCTGTTCCAGATATACAATCACAGAAGGCAAGGCCAGGTGCATGGATAGGGGTCCTAGAATATGAGCAGAAAGTTTGAATTGATGGGGTGGGATTAGGAAAGCCACTGATGTGGTCATGATAGAAAAGGAGAGACAAGGACACAGGGGTCCCTTTTTCCTTACTCTGCACCTCCAACTAGTTCTAGCACCCGGACGCTTCCCTAGATCCTTGTGGACCCGCATAAGGAACAGTGGGGGATGGAGGACAAGAGCAGGATGCAGGCAGCCCTGCGGGGTGTCAACAACAGAACAGCCAAAGCAGGAGCCTAGAGAAGAAAGAGGGTTGTGCAGCTACCTAAGGCAGGAGGCTTTCACCAGGTGCTACTCCAGCTTCAGGAAGGTAGATGGTGATTGTGCAGAAAGACACACCAGCATCGGACAGAGTCGGAACGAGAGAATCAGGAGGGTGGACTCCTCCTCCTTCACTGACGTTCAGAACACCCTCACAAATATTTCTTTTTTCCAATGAAGTATATACAACCTTTGAAACATTTCTCTTCTTTCCTGACCCTACACCCTTGCATTTGCAACAAAAACATTCTGCCTCCCATAAACATAGTTGCCCGGCCAAATAAAGTTCTGGACTCTCAATCAGACTTCATTCTGAGGAAACCTTCTGCTAAGAGAAGGGGCATCCAAACACCCTCTGTCTCCCAGGCTGTGTTTGTTGTCTAAAGAACCCCACACGGGAACCCCAGGGAAAGGGGAGTCCCCGCAGGCTCTAAAATTCACACCCCCGGCCACATGATCCAACGCCCTTGTTTCATTTCCTATACACTCTCTCCCCCTCTTGCTTTAATTAAGGGAAAGCCATTTCTCAACCTTTATTAAAAAGATCAACTTGATGTATTTCCCAGAACTATGGTTGTATAGTTTAAACTCTCACTTATTGCAGGCTATTTATTTGTGTAAATCACATCATCTAGCTAACTTGTAGCTGCCACCAAGTCTCCAACACAGCACACACAAGCGTGTGACACAGCACGTGTCCCAGGCCCAAGGCTCTTTGGACTTCGTGGTGAGACCCTTTTTGTTTCATCCTGGGGTCCTGCCACCTCTACCCACACTCCCTACACAACTCTGTAAATTGGTGGGTTAGCTTGTTGTCCCCAGGCCATTTGTCTCTGAACACAGTCAAGTATAATCTTTTTATCCTCAGGCAACACCAGCCCAGGTGTAAAAAATGAGGTTAGCATTTATCTAATTCTGCCTGGACCTGTTAAAACAGAACTTCCATTCTCTTTGCTCCTCTAGACTTTTCTGGGAGTCCTGGGGAGATATATCCTGTGTGATACAAATACAGCCCACTCTACCAGTCCTTGGCATTTATGCTTTTCCTCCTCCGGTTCCGTCTTCCCGATGAATGACCACTCACAAAGTCTCTAAGCCCTGCAAAGTGTAGACAGAAGTGCATCCCCACTCCAGGACTATTGGGAAGGACTGCCAAAGTCAGGCCTTAGTACCATGTCACCTGCACCAGTGATGACTTGACAACGACAGCTCTGAGACTTAATTTGATAGACTGGGAACATTCTGAGAGGGTACCTCATTGTTGCCCTTCCTTCTGTGCCAGCACTGTGGTCCTGCACCCCTCTGGGACCAAAGTCAGCAGACTGTGGGGGCAGTCATAACTGTGGCATTCAAAAGGCTGGCTGTGTTCTCTGACCTTTTTAATCATCTTGATATCACCAGTGGTCACATCAAGGGGCTCTAAGCAACACTCCCCAGATCTCAGATTCCTTCTCCTTTTTCTACATATCTCACTTTGCAGGGCTCAAGTACAGATTCATGGAAACATGCAGCCTCAAGGCAATTTTAAATAGAGACATATCACTTCAATCTATCACACACTTATTAAGAGATTACTATCTGTCTGGCCACATTCTAGGTGCTAAACTTACATAGGTACACAGTACAAGCCACTGTGTCCAGAGCTTATGATCTGGTGGGAAGTCAGATGAACAAAGAAGGTAGTGTGAAGAGTCTTAGGATCAGAGAGGACCAGAGACACGTGAGAGCCCAGCACAGTAGCTAGGAGCAGGGCTCTGCAACAGACTGAGACTGAATTCTGTCCTCATCACTCACTAGCTGTGTGGCCCAGGTAATTTATTTAATCTCACTGTACCTCAGTTTTCTCCTCTGAAGAATCCTGTTGACAGTTAGGCTATAGTACCAGATATAGTGAACATGCATAACAATTAATACTGTTCTATGGAGGTTACCAGAGAGAAGGCAGGTGGGGGAAGGTAGAAGAGTGTAAAGGGGAGATAAATGATGATGGAAGGAGACTTGACTTTGGGTGGTGAACACACAATACAATATACAGATGATGTATTATAGAGTTGTACACTTGAAACCTATATACTTTCATTAACCAATGTCACTGCAATAAATTCAATAATTTTTTTTTAAAAAGTCAGTATAGTAGAGTAAGTAGTGACTAGAAAGTGAGCAAGAGGGAAGTTTCTGGGTTATGAATATTCTATATCTTAACCTGGGTAGTTGTTATATTTTGTAATGCAATGGGTTTATACATTCCTAAACTTTCATCTAGATGTATAGTTACGATTTGTGCATTTTATAACATGTATGTTATACTTCACTAACAAAGTAGAAAAAATTTATGGAGAAAAAAATAATACTGTTTTATTGACTTTGTTAAGTGACTTTAACCTGTATTACTTAGAAATGTGTGCAATTTTAATTGATATTATAAAAATATTAACAAGCAATTGCTATTAATATATAACATAGAATATGAATAATTATTTTTAGTTTCTAGAAATCATTGAAAACAAACTATTAAGAATAAGCATGAAAACCATGGCCCTATTTGAGAGGTTATTAGAAATTCAGGGAAATTATTACCTTGGGGAGAAAAATGACAAATGGTTGATGCAAAGAGGGCCAGACCTCAGCCCTCTGTAATTTCTACCTAGTAACAAGGGACCCAATAGGCTGGAGATGGTGAGTGAAGAATAATCCAGTCTGATGTTTATGTTTTGTGTATATCAACACAATTATTTGCCTGTCTGCTTTTGTGGCTGTCCAGACAGCTGTGGCACTTATTGGGCAGACCTAAGGGGTCCATGACGACAAAGGAATTACAACTCCCACCACAGCAGAAATACGTGTTGCATAGCAAGTCATTTACTCCACACCAATGATCCATTACACTTGTATGTGTGCTCACGTAAGTTTGCCGTGACAAGATGATGCTTGGTAATTAATTTGCCAACGTAGCGTTATGTAACGTAACCCAGCCATACTCAATGCACCGCATTCAATATGAGAAAGTGGTTAAACAGAAGTCTCTTCTGAAAAGCCATTTGGTGTGATGGTGAAACATCAGGAAACCAAAGCAGCAATGGAAAGCAGGAAGCCAAAATCTCAAACAGTGCCACAAATCCCGAAGAGGTGGTCTGCTGGAGCCATGAAGACTTCCCATTCCAAACAGCAGTGTTCTTGCATAAATCTGAGTGGCCTTCTGGGAACCCGAAGAGAAAGAAGTTAACACAATGTCTTATTCTTTCAGATGGCCTGCAAATTTGTACATGAAATATTGGAGATCACTTGCAATGGAGACGTTTGAGGTTCTGGGAGTGTTTCTGGTTGGAGCCTCAGTTCTCAGAAGTGACATCATCGCTGCTATAACTCACCTTTACAGGGGAGCAGGCAGTTAGCATCTCAGCTCATGAGTGAAATTGTTTTTGTTTAATTTGTTTGGAAAGAAAAATTGATTCACTTTTTGTCTTCCCAAATAATATTCGTGATATGCTCTCTTGAGTGGAACATCTCAGAACAAACCATTTTTCTCCCTTTAATTAATTGCTGCTGGAATTTTTATTATGTCCTTTTTTTAAACGACATTTGAGATTGAAAAGAATCAAAGCCCCGTTTGTACATGGGACAAACAGTTGCAGGTTTGCAGGATAATAATCAATCTAAACATCTTATAGTGATTAAAAGTCCTCTGGAAAAGACAGACAAGTTCTCACCTCTTCTTTTCACACCGCTCAGCCTACGTATCATGGTCCCTGCAGACCTCATCCCACCCTCTGCATACAAGTCCTTCATCTACAAGAAATAGCAGCGGGTGTGGAAGACGATGTGTTGTCACTGCCGTTACTTGGCCTCTGTTTCACAAGGACTGTCCAGAGCATAATAACCAATGCCAATTAGTTTGGGGAAAGAACAACAAATTCCACCTCCCTGTTAGTGTCACTGAATACCTCCGAGAGAAGTCTTCCATGATTTATGTCTCTCCCCTGCCCTTATCGACTTCTCTTGTCCCTTGCTGATTTGCCTCTCCTCATGTGTTATCTGAAAATATTTGTTTTCTGTACGCATTGACTTCAAATCACTCTGCACACTCTTCCCATATCACATCTATAATGCCGTCCAAGATGCGTCTACTTTCATTTTATCATGCCATGGTCGCAGGAATTTAAAATCCAGAAAGGTATATAGACTGCTACATTTAGTTGCCTCCCCAAAGTGCTTTTGTAATTAGAAAACAACAAATGGTAAGCAAAAATATCTACTTCAGGAAATTTTAGACTTAAAAATATTAAGAGGATATCATTGTAAAGATATTGGTGGATTTCCAGTTTATTTTTCTAAAAGAGGTAGATAGATCTCTTTGTTAAGTGCCTGTGCAGTTAAATATGTCCCCATGCAATGAACAAGAATTACAGCAATTCTATAATTATACCTGGGAAAATTTTGTATACTTATTCAGTCTTTGCACCTAGAACTATGTTTGTTTGATTTAAATATCTCAGTGAAGTTTTATAGTTTTCTTAATAAAATGTAAAAGTTTCCATACTCTTCTTTTTAAAATATTTTTCTGTCTCTGTATAGTTTTTGCTCTTGTGAGTGGAATCTGATGTTTTTTTATTTTTTTAGACCTGCTATGAATGGTGTATTAGACACCTACTATGTTCCATCTGTTAATTTCTTACTAAACTCTAATTAGTACTAATAACTCTTCAGTCAAGTCCACATTTTTGCAAGATGAGAGTAAGGATCCCTTATGGAGACAAAAAAAAAAAATGCAAGAGAAGACAGAAGCAAAGAAAAGAAGTTGCAGGTAATAGGAGAGCTTCCTGGTCTGTATGTATGTGAGTGGAGAAAAGTCAAATAATATTCTGAACCCACTGTTTCTACATGCCTCCAGATGCCTATTTATATCGTGGGTGTGTTTCATATAATAAGTTCTCAAATTATGTTTTTAAGGGAATAAATTACAAAGGAGAATTTGAATAAATAGCAATATTACCCATATTGTATGCACAAAATCACTTGTTTTATTTTTACACAAAAGAGTGATGAAGGGGAAGACATCCCCATGAAAGACGAAAGAACGCTGACTTGATCCATCTAGGCCATTAATCCATGAATTCTGTCTGGTGCAGTTGACAGATTTGGGATACGTACCTGGTGATATGCATCAAATCAAGACTCAAAGCCAAGATAAATTCACACTGTGAATCAAGAAGTTCTGCTCAAACAAACCTGCCAAAAATGGGGGTTCCGGGTGGGACCAGGGGTCACTAGGAAACAGGGCAAAGCTCTCTGATGCGGCCACAGTGGCAACGGGACCTGCAGTGGGAGTCACCTAGATGGCAGCTCACCCTCCTCCTCTTAGGCGCACAGCTAATCAAAGTGACCTTCTGAGATGGTCAATCCTGGCAATTTCTTAACACGAAGTTATATTCCCCTCTCTGAGGCTTAATGCTTAAGCAATAGGATTATGTTCATGTTCAGGTGCTCTAAAATAATAAGGAAAGGCGGGGTGAAAAGACAATTATTATAATCAGCCAGGAATTAATTAAGCCCCTCTCCTCCTGCTGTAGAAGTTTGCCGTCCAATACAGTAAAGAGGGTTCCTAATAAACTCGAGGCCATTAATCCCTTTAAATACCCAGGGCTATAAAGAACCATGAGAAAGTATAAACCTCTCAAAATTCAAACAAAGCATGTTGATTCCTTGGGAAAAATTTCTAATTCTTAAGTTAACCAAGACTGTTCAATGGTAGGCAGCGTGTGTTTGTGTGTTTTATAAGATCAAAAAAGTCCCCTGTTTCAGATTAATGTGTGCATTTATCAGTGTAGGGAGCTTTCTTCTGTGATAAAGGAATGGAGGGGAAAGTCATCCCATTTATTTAAAAGTTTTGATGAATTTCTAACTGTGCCTGAGGAGTTTCCACTTTATCTTCCAATCAGCAAAGGATTTGTGACTCTTCAGTGTGACTGAGATTACACAGACAAATTACTTAAGAGCCCAAGGAGATTATCTCTAATTGGCAGAAAAAGGACATGGCATTAAAAACAAAACTCTCTGAAACTCTGACAGTGTTTGGTGCCCAAAGGGTAAGACAGCTCCCAACGGAGAAACAGTGAGGAAATAAATACATCAACGACGATAGCAGGTGGCCTTTTGGGGTCTCATGTAGGTTTGAGGAACTTAACTTTGCTTGCACCGTGTTTCACAGAACTGTCACACCTGCTGAATGAGGGCGATGACACACTCTCCTTGGCAGCCCCTTTCCTTGCTGCCTGCCTTTGTGACAGCTAATTAATTAATACCCATTGTTTGTGCACGACTGATACAGACACTCACTAAAAGTCAGTATGAAATACTTGATGTTTGGATAATGCCGAGACCAGCGATTTAAAACATTTGGGGAGCAGTGGGAGGGGCAGGGAGATGAGGTTCACACTAGCAGATAAGTAAGAATATGTAGCAGTGAATTTCAGGTATTTAGTTAAGAATAACAACTGCAAGACTCTGAGTTAGGTAATGAACTGGTATCAAAGTTTCTGCCCTCGATGGGTTTAAAAATCATATGGGGAAAACAATATAGATTCATCATAAAACTGAAGAAAATAGCATGGAAACTGCAATAGAAAAACTCTAGGACAAAAAAAAATCAATAAAGTTAGGTAAGCTATTAGAGATCATCCAAACCAAACCCTCTATTTTGTAGTTGAGAAAAGTCAGGCCCAGAAAGATTAAGCCTCTTCCCTGTGGCCACATAAATGGCCAGAGAGTCTGGCCCAGAACTCAGATCTTATATCCTTACCAGTATAAAGATGCTGTCCAGGATAAAACATCAAATAATAATGTAAAAGATAGGTTTATGAGTTCAGGAGAGAGAGAAGTGATTGTGTAAAATACCAGGTCCAAAAAGTTTGACTTTGTTAAACTTTTAAATAAGTTAAAAAAGAAGAAAAAATAAGCAAGTAAACAACAACAACACCAGGCCTTGGAGGGGAGGTAGAGCTCCAAACTGCAGAAGGGAAGGGAGTGGGCTGGGGGAGGGGCCCGAGCTCACGCTCAGATGGGGAGGCAGAGCCGTGCTTGGGACGTGGCGGCGTCCGGGGGCACTGAGCTGCAGAGACCTCGTGTAAGGGCAGTGGGCATGGAAACATGAAACACTTTCCCTCTAACGTCCCCAAGAACAAACTTTGGTTTTAGAATTCTCTCCAGGGATTAAGGCCAACACCTTCCAATCAGTCCAGTCCCCTCATCAGGCTCTAAACACCCATGTTTCTCCCTAAACTCTCGCCTTTGCTCACTCATGCAGATCCTTCCAGGACCCACCCTACCTGACTGTCGAGGCCAGATGGAAAACCATCTTCCAGCTTCCTTAGAATGTCCCTGATCCTCGGACCAATGTACAGCTCTGTTTTCTGAACTTTGATGAGTGCTGGCTGAGACATTCATGCAATTATGTAGACTGTAAGTTTTGAAGAGACAGGTATCTTACCTGCATGCTCACAATAATTGTTGGCCCGTGGTAGGCTCTTAATAATAGTTCATTGGCCAAATGATGAATGGAAGCCATTCTTCTAATAGATTGTGCACTTGTCGATGATGATGGTGATGATGATAATGGTGGTGAGGAGGAGGATGGTTGTAGTGGTGGTGATGGTGGTGGTGGTGGTGATGGTGGTTGTGATGGTGGCGGTGATGGTGGTGGTGAGGAGGAGGATGGTTGTAGTGGTGGTGATGGTGGTGGTGGTGGTGGTGGTGGTGATGGTGGTGGTGAGGATGATAACACTATGAATAACAACCGCAGCTCACACGTTTTTAGAACTTTCAGTATGCCAGCTAGATACTTTCAAAGCACTACTATGTTATTCCGTTTAACACTTGACACAATTTTATGAGATATACATTGATACTACCACCATTTTATAGTAGATGAAAATTAGGTACCAAATGCATTTGATCATAAAAAGTCAAACATTTTCTATGAGTAAAGTTTTCTTCCATGGCTGTAGCATATCGACTGATTTGTATTTTAAATAAATTCATATTTTTGTAAAATAATTGGAGTTAAATATTGTTTCCCTTGTTTAAACAGTTATTCCAAACTTAACATTGTTTCCTTCCACATGAAAGCAGGTGAAATACTTCAAACTTTACCAACCCATTAGGCAGGGATATCAGCCTTTAACTACAGATATTTGACTACCAGACCTGGGTGGAGGGACGGACCTTCCATCAGATTGCCACTGTGACTCACCGCTCAGCCCCCTGCCCCTAGGTGAGAAGGGTGATGTATATAACTGAAAGCTTTAGGAGAAGGATCTGAGCATGTGCGGCTTGAGACCTTCCTCCTTCTTTTAATGATCCGGTGCCTGCAAGCTGTACACACTTAGCTCCTTCAGCACCAAGTTAACAGCGGGCTTATGAGTGAGTGGGGGAACCTGTCTGATGTTGAAGTCCAGTGTGAAGTAGCCCGCTGGTGCCACACACTGTAGCCAACAGCTCTACTGGAAGTGAACTGGCATTTTGGTTGCTATGCCTCTGTCTCTTGTCTTGCTCTCAACAGTTCTGCAACTGTCTCAGAAGGCTGGCGCTGCTTACGGGGCTCTCAAAAAACGGCACCATGCACCAGAACCTACAGAACAGAGGGTATGCAATGAGAATGCAATTTTATATTTAAACACAAAGCTTCAATTCTGTGTTTAACATAAAATTTCACTAGTAATATTTTATTTAATCCTGGTGACCCAGGAATGAGACTGTCATTGAATCGATTATATCAAATGCTGTCATAAAAATTATACCGCTGAGGAAATAGTTTGGACTCTCTGGTACTGCATCCACACCTGCTTGTCACACTTCTTTCTTCTCCAGCAAGAGGCTTATACTGCCCAGAAGATTCTATAGAGCAAACACTTTGTAGTAACATGCAATGACAAACCTAGCACCAAAAAATACTTTTTCTCCTTGAATAAGAAAATAATGCCATTCTTAAATGCTTCCAGGTTAAGAAGTCATGCTAGAATCTATTCTAATATTTATATATTATAATATGATGCTATGTCAACCATACCTACACCTTCACATTTGGGGGGAATTTTTCAATAATTCTTTTTATATAAAGAATGATGATCCTTATTTCTTTCATTCAAGAGAGACATTAGCAAAATGTAGCAATGTTATGTTTGGGGCTTCTGTTAACATTTTTAAGCCCAGACTGTCAAGAACAAAGAATCACTTTGCTAACTAATGTATTAAATATGTTGTCTATTTATATTGTAATTGTTTGATGGAAAATTCATCTCTTTTGTTCCTTCTTATCTTTCCTTCCCTCTTGTCCATGCATTGTATTTATGAATTATGCATGTGAACATAATTAAAAGTAACAATCGGTGAATTGTACTTCATGGACATTGTTCCATGTTTCAAGTCTTATTTAGACTGAACGAAATGTATGCAAAAAGAAGAGCTTATAATTAAATTCATAGCCATGTTTCCTGGGAAGGTTTCCTTTATGTAACACGCATTGCTTGTAAGAGGCCGTTTATCTGACCAAGAGCTTTGCATAGCATGTTTAAGAAATCAGTAGACAGTTCGCAGCAGCCCCCACCTTTCGTACAAATGAAGATTGTCTGTAACTGGTTATACATCCTCCTCTATCCTCTGTGGCTTGGTGAGTCCATAGATCATGTACAACTGTTAAGAATCGGCCTCTACAGCGGTTCTATTATTTGCAAACTGGAAACAGATACAATGTGGCAAATGGTAGAATGAGACTCATTCTTAAAATGCTCTTTGATTATTCTCAGGAGCCCTCTTAGTTTTTCATCTTTTGTGTTCTTTGTTGTTCTAAGTGCGAGAATCCTGAAAAGGCAAAAAGACAGCTGAGACACTTGGAAAGATATTACTCTATCCACAGGAATGTTTATTTTGGAAGGGAAAAGAAAATTACTGCAAACATGAGCCCAGCTCCAAACTTATTTCTTCCCCATTCACATTTCTCAAAGTAATCTTTCTTTAGGAAAATAGTTTTTATTAAGTTATCCTATTTTTTAAGCTATGATCCAAACCCGAGCTTATTAGTGTGAGCTCAGTCACCAAAAATCATTAAAGCTTGAAATATTCTATTCAGAACTTGTTTGATATTTTACTAGCGCATACCTGCATAGTCTTTCTCTTTCTTGACCTCACACATCCTTAGCAATTTATCTCTGCACTATTTCCCTGAAACAAAAACCCTTCTGTGAAGATACCACGTGATAAATTTGCAATAAGAAATCGACCATTTCCCTTCACTGTTAACAAACAGTCATTTCGAATTCAAAGTGAATTTCTTCACGAGGTGACACTCTCACGAGATGGACAGACTTGGAGGAACTTCAGGCTCGCCCTCGGACCCAGGGGAGAACCTGATGTGCAGACGGCGCAGCCGGCCTGCTGCTGTACCACGTGGTCAGACATTCCCTTCTGTCGCCCGTCCCTTCTCCTCGCGACTTGAAAAATGTCTCATTTAAAAGCTTTGGCTGGCCCACTGTGTCACCCACTTTATCCATCATCATCTTCTCAGCTCATCTTTCTCTCTATTAAAAATAAGATATTTATATTTCTAGATGAAATGGAAGAAACCTAGGCCTGATAAATGACTTCCTGTTGTCACTATTGCTGAGCAGTATATTATTGGAAGGAGTTCAGCCATGATCTACTGTTATTGCCTTCTGTTACGGTGACTGGAAACGATCACTCATAACTGCATACTGTAAAGTTTATTTTTAAGAATTAAACTGTTAATTAAAGAGAAGAATAATGAAGCCAGGAAGCATGGATAGAAAGGTAGTGACAGATGTCACAGGCTGCAGGTGCTAAAGTCTGTTGAGGGGATACGTGGGTTCCCTTAAATTATCCATATCTCGGAATAGTTGGGTGAAGTCAATGATTATCAATCTGAAGTGAAAGAAACAGTTGTTTGAAATAGGGACTACCCCTATTTACCACACCCTTGGCAATGGGGAAGGTAGGTTTTCACAAACCTGCTGAAGATTTCCCCCCAGAGCCTGGAGTGGGGCCGCACTGTGGCCCTTTGAAATGCCCAGTAGTTCAGGGGACAACCTGAGGAGGTCCCCAGACATAGCCTCAAGTACCCTGAATCCTGCAGTGAGGAAATCATTGTTTTCATTTTTAATCTTTCTTCCTATACCTAAGAGTAGGTCTCAGGTTGTCCAAGTCTGTCTTTAACATCACAGGCTAATATTCCTTTTTAACACAGAGAAGACTATGAGCCTTCCACCAGTACCTGGATGAAATTTAGAAATATCAGCTTACGTTTTATTTGTTTTTGCAATCCCCTTCTATTTATGGTAAGCATAGCTGGTCTTTCATTTATGGTAGTCATGTGGCATTGCCTTTTAAAAGTTTAAATTTTTTTTAAAAAGTAAGTTGATTCAAATAATATATTGCATAGATAGCAATAGATGTGATACCCAGATGTAACAAAATAATTGAAGAAGAGAAGTCATGAAATTAATATGTGAAAAAAAATGTTAAGGTTTGCACAAATGATCAAAGTTTGGGAAATGCTGGCTTAGCAGGGATTTGTGTCAAAAACCACACAAAGGACTGAAGTAAGTCTTTACTGTGGTGATAAAAATATCAGAAAAAAAAGAAATGCTAAAATGAAATCAGTATTAAACCCAAGGGGAAAAATTGCCTGATGTTTCAACGACTATTTTTAGGGCGTCTCTTAATACCTGTTACTAATTAAACAAATATGTTTTCTTTACTAAAAAAAAAAAGGATGTTCAACAAAATTAACCAAAAAAGGAGCTAACAATATTTGACTTTTTTGCCTTTCATGCATTGTATTCAAAGTGACTCACACTGAAACTTATAAAAATAAGTGTATTTTGACTGGAAATGTAAGGTCAAAAGTCAGAGATTTATTTTAAGTTCACTTGACACTCGGTGGAGGGACATGTATAAAGCTGTCTGTTAGAGATGACTACAGCTTGGTACATTTCTGTTCTTCTGCTTTGAAAGACCCTGACTTGGGTAATAGAATTCTCTTTCCTTATGAAGCCACCTCTCTTACCAGACCCTCTAGTCGCCAGAACCTAAAGGTTGTTTGTGCTCATCGCTGTATCTCTAGGGAATAATTCATGTCTTGCCCAGAGCTGACACTCATAACTATTGAATGAGTGAATGAATGAATGAATGAATGAACAAATGAATTTAAGATCTTCACATAGGCCTCAATCTAATGAGGTACAGTTAGAGGAAAGAAGAAAGTACCTCCTCTCCCAGAAAAGAGTAACCAAACTACTTAAGTCAACAGTTTGTTTTGCTAGTACCCTTGAAAGTGAAGGTCGCAATCAGTGCAGTTCAGCCGTCCGCTCTGTACTCAGTGCGCGAGTTTTGTTCATCTCTCTGTGAAGCTGAAAAGATTCTAATGAAAATGCCTAAAGAAAGAAGGGAGGGACAATTGTAAACAGTTTTCTCTGACAACTGGTATCAGCATTTTCTCATAGCCTTGCATTTATTCGGACTTAAACCACCAACATATCACAATGAATAGATGAGATCTTTCTGTCTGGATGTGGCATAAAAATAAAACAATACCGTACTGATTTTTCTCTCCGGGTATTGTCCTCTTCGCACAATTGCGGGACACTGGCAGCGCTGTTAACACCATTGATAGGAAACAAAGCAAAGCTTGGGAGAGATTCTGCAGCCCGGGGCTGTGAGAGTCTGGGATTCGCTGCGCAGCTGGATGCCACTGTCAGACTCTTCTGGCCTCAGTATCTGCCAGCGACACACGGGGGGCTTTTCTTTCTCCATGAAAGAGCACCTTTCCCCAAGGTCACATATTTACAGTTTCTTAAAGAGGTTCCTACTGATCCTGGGACTTCTTTCAGTCCGTGGAGCCTCCTGGGTGCTTTGAAGCATGGCTCCTTGAAAGCTGCCCTGCAGCCCCCTGAATTGGAGCTGGAGTGCAGAGAAAGGGACTGTTTGAAACTGAAGGACCCCCAGCATTTCACCGCAAAGTCCCTCTACCTTCCTCACAGAGTGCAACAGCGCCCACTGAACGTGTTCACCCATTTCCTGGAAAATGTGCTTAAATACATCCCAAGCAGGCCTGAGGGCAATTAAATCAATCGATGATATAGCACTCTGGATGGAGAGCAAGCTTAAAATATTCCCTGGCCTGTGCCCTACATTTGAGTTTTTAATAGGAGCACAGTAACTTCTCCCATTCTGGAAGCGATGGGCAAGGTTCCAATCCTCCCCTGCTCCTGCAAACCACTGCCAGCAGGGAGCTTCATTTCCCGATGAATCATCCCAACGGACCCTGGAGGGCCTCCCGGGGCAGAGGTGCCAAGGCCAAGTTCTCAGGGCACTCTGTGCCTGTGATCACTCACATCGTGGAGGAGGAAGTGGTGTCCTTGTTCTATAGATGATTTGAGGACCTGAGTCAGTTATCTTTCTTCTATGTTTCCTTACTCCCTTGTTTTGCACCTTCGGCCCATAGTGCAAGAAGATCACGACTTTTAAGATCAGAGATGTCATCTCAAAGGAGCCTGAGTAACAGGACTCTCACGGGCACGGTGAGCCAAAATGAAGGTAAGCTGGCTGAAATAGCCATGAAAGATGACCCAATAAAACAAGGATTCCAAGGAGAGAGGCAGCATAGTGTCCTGAGAAGAATACAGGCACGGGCCTCAAATAGACTTGGGTTTGATTTCAAGCTTTCTCATCTTAGCTAAACAACAGAAGTTGCCTAAACTTTTATTTTCTCATTTGCAAGAGGGAGAAAGGGACATGTTTGAAGAGGAAGGGGCACAATGTATATAAAGTATCTTGTATATAAACAACAACTATGTTCAAGGTACTGAATTAGTGTTTTATCTGTGAGTAGAATATTTTTGGAAGAAGTATATTTTGTCCTACTCTGTTTTCAAAATTTATTCTGCTTAATTCTGCCTGTAGTAAATAAAGTTCTAGCTGTTCAATTAACTCCGCTGAAATTAAATTTCATTAGAGCAGGTCATTGTTTTCCTAATTGCTGTGTTACCAGCTATTAGAGTATTATTTAACACATGGCAGCAGCTCAATAGTTAGTTGTCGGTAGATCCAGTTGATACTCAACACTTTAAGCCACAGTAAGAACACAAATATTATTCTTTCTTCTAGAATCAGCTCTTTAATAATACCTTCCCAGAATACCTCAGGCTCACATTTGAGATTGCTTATCTTTTTAAGGTTGTGTCCAATATCCCCAACGAGACTGGAGTTTCTCAACAACAAGAATGCCTCATGCTAGTACATGTTAATATGGACCCTGGAAAATGCTTCTTGAGAGAAACTGCTGTGGCTTTGGTAGAAACGCCCTCTAAGTCTTATTTCTGCCAAGGCATTTGGTTGTGCTTACCTGCCATTAATCATGGTCTGTATGTGTTCATTCTAATTTCTCTCCTTATTCGGTACTATAATTTATGAAATTTCTAATCCAGTCAATAAACACCCACCCATAAAACTAAAATGGACTTTGTAATTGGTATTTCTTTAAAAAGGCAAATAAATAATAAGCCACTTTTACTTTCTATTTAGTTTTTTAGAGTAACTAGTGGTATTTTTATTTTTTGCAAGTTGTATCAATCACCGCTAACACTCCTGAAGAAACAACAGTGCTTCTGAAAACCCAGCTTCGATCCTCGGACTTCATCAGGAGGCCTCTTACTACAGAATGGCTGTTTTAAGTGTACATCCTCCCATAATTTATCTTTCTCCTAATGTTGCAGAGTAAAGCTGTAATGATCAATCACTTAGAGATGAATCGACCCTTCCCCTCCTTGACTCAATATGAGGAAATAGCCAAGAGCATGCATCAAATATTGACTGTAGAGATAAGAACTGTGTTCTTTGGGAAAAAAAACAGTTTTTCAATGTTTCGCTCATGACATATTTAGGACATCTATTTTATCATTATTTGGCTGCACAAATCCCTTTCTAAAACCTGCTCAGAATATCAAGGAATCTTTTCATGTATCTATCACATAAGTATATCTAGATAATCAATTCTTGTCCATTTTCCCATGGCTTTTGAGATAGTCTTTCATGCGGAGAAGCCAGCATTTCTAACATCTTTCTCCCCACAGAGATGATTGTAAAGCCAGAGGAATTTTGTCAGAATCTCCTCAGCCTCCTTCCACATATTTTCCTTCTTACTCTAGCCCCTGGCATTTGTCAAGGATGTGTGGAAAATGCACAGGAAGGACATGGTCTTGGATGGAAAACTGTTGGATGGAGCAAAGGGGTCATTGTTCCTACCTTCCTTAAGAAGAGTTCTCCTTCCTCTCCTATGGCTAGGACAGAAAATCTTCTGCTGTTTTTCACCTTAACATGAGACATACCCAGCTCACAACACCCATGTGGGACCAGGACAGGATGACAGGTGAGAAGGACCTGCTAACATAGGTTTTTGAAGACAGTATCAGGAAACTGGTGAACACTTTTCAACAGTCAAAAACTCAAAGTTCATAGTGGTAACATTCAAATAAAAGTCTGTGTATGTGTTTACAGTTTAATATATCTATTAAACTCACGCAGACTTTTATTTAATATATGTACATATATTAAACTGTAAACACACAGCAATTGTCAACTTTAATGTTGCCAGAAACTCATTGATATTGGGTTGGCCAAAAAGTTCATTTGTTTTTTTTCTGCAAGATGACTCCAGTAGCACTTAATTGTCTTTAACTTCATTTGAAACAATTTTGTTAGATTGTATTGTGATAGCTGTCAAATCAGTGTGCATTAAGAAAAACTTACCAAAATTGGTGAATTTTTGTGTAACCTTTTTAATATTGAAGATGGATGAAAATATGCAACATTTTTGCATATTATGCTTTATTATTTCACAAAAGGTAAAAATGCAACTGAAAGGCAAAAAAAATGATTTGTGCAGTGTATGGAGAAGGTGCCATGACTGATCAAATGTGTCGATAGAGATTTGCAAAGTTTCATGCTGGAGATTTCTCATTGGACAATGCTCCACCGTCAGGTAGACCAGTTGAAGCTGGTAACAATCAAATCGAGATACTAACTGAGAACAATCAACAGTATACCATGTGGGAGAGAGTCAACATACTCAAAATGTCCAAATCAATAAAGTTATTGGTGAAAATGAAAAATGTGTCTTTCATTTTATGGAAAAAACTAAACAGACTCTGGCCAACCCAAAATTAATGGGTTCACTAGAAGGTCAATGAAACAAGTCTATTACAAATACATAAGTAACACACTCTGAAAGTTAACAATTTGAACAGAGTATGGGCAGAAGAGGACCCATGAGATGTGAGTTCTCGTCTCTCCATCCAGTTTCTGCTACTTCCTAACGTTTTCTCTCTAAAAGTTGTCCAGCTCTCTACATCTTTCTTGTCTTCAGAGTCCTAGACATGCAGGGTTGACAGTAGGTGGACCAAGATTCTTTGTGACTGGTGTCTCCCTGGTGATTATTTTGACTTTGTCAGCAAATTACTCGCTCTACTTTCAATACTTCATAAACCACACAAAAAGCTATCCATGTGTTTAAAAACATTAAGCAAGGGCGGTTGTGGGGAGAATGAAATATAAGGAACATTCTTGTACAATTACAACCACAGTGGTTTTATCTACCCTTTGTTACAAATTGTTTCTTAACCACATCTCTTATTCTCAGACCTACTGGATTATGGCCAACCCAAGATTCTTAATGTGCAATCCTTGGCCTAAATCACCTGTCTCCCCCTGCCAGCACTTGTTTTTGTCATGCTCACTAGCCAGTTCCGGCCAATTCTCCTTACCGGGGGGAAGGCAGGGCTCCTAGGGTAGTACTCATTACTAATGCAGTTGTCTGGACTTCTAGGTACCCATGCAAACCAGGTAACATCCTCCTTCATGCGTATTTGTTCTTGGTTACCTATAAGAAACTGTTCCTCTTGTCTGTTCTTAGCCTGGCAGACCATCCTACCTTCCTCCAGCAACTAATTTTTTTACTTGTAAGCATACTTTTCTCACATCTATTGTCTGGCACTCATCTTTAGTTTAATATGTACTAATCACCCTGGTTCACATCCACCAGCTCACCAAGTGCAAAATGTTGTGATGTGCCTGGGACTTTGTTTCTTCTTTTATATGTTAAAATCGATTCTCCCTGTACAGTCACTTTGGAAACCTATTTGGCGGTATGCACAAAGCTAAATGTATACATGGGTTAGGGCCCAACCTTTCAACTCTTAAGTATAGACTACTCACAAATGTTCAGCAAAAGAAATAAGAAATAATGTTTATAGTTACACTCTTGGTATAATAAAAAAAAAACAGGAAATAAACCTAATGTCCCCCTACAAAAGAATGGATAAATAGAGGTATGAAGTATGTTCATTTCAATGGAATTATTATATAGCAAAAAGAATGCACAAACTAAAATTACACACAATGTACAGAAATCTCACAAACTGAGTGAAATAAACCTGACATAAGGAAATGCATGTACCCTTGACTCTATTTTATTTTATTTTATTGAACAGTTTATTTTATAGTATTTTTTCCATTACCATTTATCCCCTCTACACCCTCTTCCAACTCCACCCACCCCCTTTCCAATGCAATCACCACACTGTTGTCCATATCTATGAGTTCTTTTTCTTTTTTGCTCAATTCCTGTACCACCCCAACCCCACACCCAGACCTCTCAGCCTGCTCTCCATCTATGAGTCTTTCTCTATTTTGCTTGTTAGTTCAATTTGTTCATTAGTTCCTGCATATGTGAGAAATCATATAGTACTTATCTTTTTGTAACTGGCTGATTTCACTCAGCATAATGTTCTCGAGGTCCATCCATGCTGTCACAAAGGGTATGTTTTCTTCTTTTTTACGACCAAGTAGTATTCCATTGTGTAAATGTACCATAGCTGCTTTATCCATTCTTCTACTGGTGGACACTTAGGCTGCTTCCAAATCTTGGCTATTGAAATAATTCTACAATGAGCATAGAGGAGCATACATTCTTCCAAATTAGTGTTTCAGATTTCCTTAGATAAATTCCTATAAGTGGAATCACTGGGTCATAGGGCAGTTCCATTTTAAATTTTTTGAGGTAGCTCCATACTGCTTCTCACAATGGATGCATCAGTCTGCATTCCCACCAACAGTACACAAGGGTTCCCCTTTCTCCACATCCTTGTCAGCACTTGCTGTTTGTTGATTTATTAATGATAGACATTCTGATGGGTGTGAGATGATATCTCACTGTGGTTTTAATTCACATTTCTCTGAGTGTGAGTGATGTTGAGCATCTTTTCATATAACTATTGGCCATCCGTATGTCCTCTTTGGAGAAGTGTCTATTCAGGTCCTTTGCCCGTTTTTAATTGGATGGTTTCTTTCTTTCTTTTTTAGTGTTGAGTTCTAAAAGTTCTTTATAAATTTGGGATATTAACCCGTTATCAGATGTATAGGCAAATATGTTCTTCCATTAAGTGGGTTGTCTTTTCATTTTGTTGATGGTTCTCTTTGTTGTGCAAAACTTTTAGTTTGATATAGTCCCATTTGTTTGCTTTTTCTTTTGTTTCCCTTGCCCAAGGAGATATATCAGGAAAAAAGTGTTGCTATGAGAAATGTCTGTGATTTTTACTGCCTTTTTCTCCTAGGATTTTTATGGTTTTGAGCCTAACATTTAAGTCTTTAATTTATTTTTAATTTATTCTTGTGTATGTCATAAGATAGTGGTCTAGTTTCATTTTTTTGTGATTGCATTCTACTGGCGTGGCGGTTACTCTTGAGGAAGGAGATTGGCTAGAGCCTGGGAAGGGTATGCGAGCCCTCCCCAGAGTTTGGTCAAGTTCTGTTTCTTGGTCTGAGTGCTGGTTACATAGGCGTGTTTGTTTTGTGCATATTCACTGAGCTAAGCTGTATTCTTACGATTTATGTACTTTTCACTATTACTGTACACTTCACTGAATTGGTTGAATGAATTTATATAAATGAGTGATGTGCTTACATAAATTTTTATTGATGGCACTGCATCAGATATATTAATACCAAAACATAAAATTCTCATCAAGGAAAGAAGGTTGAGAGTCACAGGGGCTGAGGCAACTTTTCCAAATGTCATCTATCAATTTGGTTTTACAGAAAGCAACCCTGGAATCCAGGTCCTGAAGAGAATAAAAAATGACTTTTTTTAAAGTTAACAATATATTTGGAGGCGGAATTAGACTAGAAACCAGATACATGACTCAGTCTGGTATTCTCTGACCACACATCATTCCTTTGGATAAGAAAACATCTTGAAGTTCTCCATAAAATAGACTAGGCTTTTAAACTCAATTTATTATTCTTCCACTAGGTATATAAAAATTCAAAAATCTGTGTATAATAAAAAGCTCCTGGTTGTGACACTTCTAGAGTGGGAACATTCCAGTGTCCCAAGCATCTAGGCCGCCTACAGAGTTAAGTGGTCAATCCTGGTTAAAAAATTCAGTTTCCATCCAGTCCCTGCTCCTTCCTCACTCTCCACTTACTATCCACACTAACTCTATCAATCACTTGAACATATCCACACATTCAATGTCATCATTCAATACAATTAATATCTGCCTACAAGGAACCAAGTAACATTTCTAATAGTTTTGCTCTGACAATAGTATTGGATTTACCCCCCAAACCATCCATACTCTCTTATTAAGCTTTCTAATAACCAGAAGATTATTCATTTGTATGACTGCTGATAGAAATCACTGAAATGATTTTATCACAAGACACTTGCTTCCTATCCTAAGAGTTCTTCTAGTCACCAGATAAATCGACAGCACTTCACACACAGACTCAGAGCCATACATACCCTGACTAGGGTGGGAGGAGTGGGTGGGAGAAGTAAAGATGAGTAATCTTTATCAACGACAGCTAATATGCTATAATGGTCCTCAGGACTTCTCTCTAAAGCCTTATTTTTTAGATACAAAGTTTTGAACAAGTTGCTTAATATCTCTAAGCTTCAATTATTTTTCAAATGGAAAATTAGAATAATAATGATATCTGCCTATTTGATTTTGAAAAAATTCAATTAAAAACTGTATATAAAACAATTATAACTATGCCTGGAAAAGAATTAGAATCAATCAAAGTCAGCTAGTATTATCACTATAAATTTACCCTTGCTTTTATAACTAACTCTATTGTCTTGACTATTGATTTATTGACTATCTTACAGCAGGTTCTCCAAGAAGCAGACTCAGACCTAAGGATTCAAATGCATGTGACTTATTAAGGGACTGTTCTTAGGAGAATCCAACACAGGAGTTAGGGGAGCTTGATCAGACAGGGAAAAAAGCCAAGAAATTGTGTAACTTCAGGTGAAATCCAGCCTCCACCTGAACTCAGAAGGAGCTATGGAATGTAAAGTGTACCTCAGTTTGGTCTATCTCAAGGCCAAGGTGCTGGGAGCACCTGTTTGTCATTGGTTAAGGGTCAGGAGGGGATGGGTGACCGCCCTTAGGAGCTGTAATTTCTAAGAACTTTGGGCTCTTCATTGGTGTGAAGCAACTCCAGGAGCCTAAAAGTAATCTTCTGAAGGCTTTAACAGAAAAGCGCAAGTCCACAAAGTTGGTAAATGAGACTTGAGGGGCTCTGGGAAGGCTGATAACAGTGCCTGCCACAACTTTCTACAGCTAAATCTGTGCAATCCGTTGCCAACTAGCCGTGCTAATTATCTGTCTGTTTGAATTTTCAGCCAGCTGACCATAGTTTACCTATTCCTAGCTCTCTCGGGCTTAAGACCAAGAAGTGTCTTCCAGGGCCCATGAGAATGGCCCTCATGCTCCTTTCTATGTTGAAAACCCCTAGATCAACTTAACCTTGATAATCCGCATGTGTTACCCCAGCCAGGTTCTATTCCCGCTCCTCTCCCACCCGGCAAGAAGAAAACTGGCATCACATCACTCTTAAGCTTGAAGTGCAGAATTCTTCGAATTATCCAGAACTCCTCATAAGAGTCATTTTAATTATTTTTATGGGTTATGTATTTTAGTTATAATTGTGTATGTAACTATATTTTATTTACTAACTACACTTGTGGACATGAGGACATGTGGAGTCATAGGAATAAAAGAACTGAAACTAAATACCAAGGAAATATAACTTGTAAACCAAATAAATACACCAGGAGAAAAGAAGCAATATCAAACTTGGTACATCAAACAATGATAAATGAATCAAATCTATGTAAAAAAAATTCAATTCTCCTTCCCATAATTTATGTCAATATTTTACATATAATAAAATCCTCCCTAAGCAAATAAGTGATAAAGCAATAAAGCCATCAGACTGTTTGACTGGACTATCTACAAACACTCACATTCAGAGCTAGATATCCTGTTATATTAAGCTACATGAAGAAAACATTTATCTATTGTGTGATAAACCTGACAAGAACTAAATCAGCTGCCTAAGAAGACGTTCTGGAAATGCACCTCCACAAAGGCTAATATTTAATTCTATCACCCTGAGAGTGTGATATAATTGCACCTATTATGTGATAGGAGGAAAAAGGGAATAGAAATTAACTCCTATTGAACAACAAAGTGATTATCCATTATGGAAGATAAGGCAGGACATTTCTATTGTATTTTACAACTGCACTCATTCATCAGTGCTTCTGCTGCTCTCTCTACACCTTCATGACCTAAAAGGAATGTCAACCCAGCAGCAAAAGTGTTATCCACAGGTGAAACTTCCTGACATCTGAAAACATACACTAGTATGAGCTCCAAATGTCTCAACCGCAAAATGTTATCTTCCCCCTCATCCTGGCTTTTCCTCCTGTGTTTACCACCTCTGCCCTAGCGGTTGCTCAAGCTAGAATACTCAGAATTACCCTTAGCTTCCCTCTCCTCCCTTACATCTATTGGGACATCAAATTTTTACAGTTCTGTGTTCTAAACGCCTATTAGTTCTGAGTCTTCTCTCCCATTCTCTAGGTCCACCATCTTGCATTAGGTTCTGGACATTTCTTGCTGTTTGCTGTATTTGCTTCTTGCCACCCCCAGCCTTGAGACTCCCCAGGCCACTAGCAGAACACTGATGGCAAGATCAGCTTCCAAAATGTAGAGCTTTCCTGCCTCGAAAATGGCCTAAACTCTTCTTCTGAAGAGCAGAGTCTTCAGAAGAAGAAGCCAGGCAAGAAAGAACATTCTCAAGTATTCAACTTACAGAAAGGGAAAAAACATAGGTGATGTTAATGGACGCACACTTTGGTGGCTTATCAGTACCCTGTTACTGCTGTAACAAATTACCAGAAATGTAGTGGCTATAAAAAACACAAGTGCATTATCTTACAGTTCTGGAGATCAGAAGCCTGCAATGGACTCTTTGGGGCTAAAATTAAGGTGTCAGAAGAGCTGTGTGTCTTCTGGACGCTGTAGGGGAGAACCCACTTTTTGCTTTTCCAGTTTTTAGAAATTGCCTGCATTCCTTTGGTTGTGGCCTCCTATCAGAAATCACACCACTCTGCCCTCTGCTTCTGTCCTCATATCTCATTCTCTGCCGCTCCTGCCTCCCTCTTTCACGTGCAAGGACACTTGGGATTACATTGGGCCCACCAAGATATCCAGGATAATCTTTCCACCTCAAGATCTTTACCTTAATCATGTTTAAAGTCCCTTTTGCCAAGTAAGGTAATCTGTTCACACATTCAGGGATTAGGACGTGGATATCCAAACTAGGGGTTGGGGTGAGGATTGCGGGGCGGGCAGTGTTCTGCTACCACAGGTGGCAAAATCATACAGAAGCTGGAGAAAGGGATGGCCGTGGATTCAAAGCATTTATCTATATGGGAGAAAGGGTGGTGGTTAGGAAGAAGCATGCAGAAACAGGCTTGTAGAGGCAGAAATTTTCTATTTCCTCAACCAGGTGGTGGTTATATAAGTATTCACTTGAAAAGAACATTTTAAGCAATACATTTACATTGTTTTGCATTTTTAATATGTGTTTATTTCACATTAAAGAAAAGCTTTTGATAACCTGTCTAAAAGTCTATATTATATTATTATTATATTATATTATATTATATTATATTATATTATATTATATTACATTACTCTGGCTACCTGGTCATCCCAAGATGGCCCCAGTTTCTTTTGCCAACCTCACCTCAGGGATTCCTTGGCCTCCCCCAGTCCTCCTCACCATCCCCACCTCACATTACCTGTTCCAGTTTCGCTGACCATAAAATTTCCTTCTACATCTTTGCACCTTTGCACATGAAATTCTCTCTGCTTGGTCTGCTATTACCTTTTTTGACTGGTGAATATTATCATATTCACTGAAGCCCAGATAAAATGCCTCATCCCAGGTATGCTATGCCGTCCCCGGCTCCTCTGTCCCCTTCCCTTCCAAAGAGATTCAGCCGGTGCCTCCCCTGTGCCACCATTTCATTTGGTCCATAATCCGTCACAACACCATGTTCTGCTGTGAATTAATATTTATGTCTCTACCTTCTCAGCACATCTCTAAGCAACTTTAGGACACCTCCATCTTGGCAAAGTACTTGGCATACATTCTGTACTTAATAAACACACCTTAAAAAATATGATACATTCTATTGTGTGACAATGGTTAGGGCATGGAGTTGGGCAGATGGAACACACATATGTCCGCCTAAGATACATCACCCCCTTCCTGTGCTTAGGACACTTAGCATGTCAGCGCTATGTGATTTTGCTATTTAAAAAAGCAAAATCATCAACAAGAACACAAAAATGAGAAAAACATGGCACTAAGTATGCCCTGAAAAGGATAGTTGTTTACAGTGTGACAGCTGAAACAAGAAAACAGAGCATCTCCTCATCTCGTTCATATCAACTGGGAATATACACATCTGGTAACTGAAATGTCTTCTAGTGTATGTATGCCCGTGTCCAGAAATGACCACTAACATGTGGTTGAGTATTCATTTGGGGCTTAAAAATAAATTTTAGTAAGTAGACATATTCATAAGTACAGCATCCACAAGTAATTGAGATCAAGTATACATTATTTTAATTTCACTATTATCCCTATTTTCCAAGAGTAGAAACCAAGACTTAAGAGAATTGACTAGCCTAAGGTCACCACGCTGATACACCAGAGAGGCAGGATCTACCCAGCTGAAGCCCTGCCCCCTACAGGCTAGCTGGAGTCCTGCAAAGTGGGGGTTTGGAGTGAGTCTTAGGGACTGACTGCAGGTTTGAGGACTAGCTTTTCTGTAACTTCTGTTTAGTCATTCTCTGACATCTTAGCATATGTAGCTTGTCTTGCCTCTTAACAGAATTCTACTTTGTAGATTTTTAGTTTGCTTTCATGTCATTAATAGATTATTTAAAGGAACTACTTTCTTACTCATCACCAGATGCTTTCCAGAAAGATAAATTTCATTTTAAAACATTCACAAACCTAATACCTGAGAGTTTATTAATTATTTTTCATTCCTAAATAATAGAAATTCAGTTAAGATTTACTGTTCTCCTTCAGTATAGGTTATTGAATTCATTGACCTCAGATCTTTAAAAATGGTAAGAATAATAGAGGTTCTTCAAGCTCATCTCACACTTCAAGGGATACAGGAACACCAGACCCGGGAGCAAGCTGGTGCACAGAAACCCTTCTGTGAGAACTGCCCGCCCATGAATCAGGAAGCCTGCAGGGCTATTCTCTGTGAATGTTTTCAGCTACGGCCCACTTTCCATTTAGCCACAGATCAATGGGAATTAAGCTATTTCAGTATTGATTTATAATGCAAAAAAATGTTTTCCATAATATGCATTCCAATGCAAGTGTTCATCATAAGCAAAATGTTCTTAGATACTCATTTTATAAAATGTAACAGCCTTGAGCCAAGATAACCACAGATCATAACTTCTGCCTAAGTACAGTCATTTCACCAGAAGGTCCTGGTTTCAACTCAATATTTAATAAATATTATTCTCTCAACCTCTCTTTATTAATGTTCTCTTTAATGTGATTATGATCATAATATTCATAAGATCAAATTCTAGAATTTCACATAATCGCAACCAAATAATTTTGTAATGACTATGAAGAACAAAGTTGTCCACAATGTTGAAATAAAGTTGAATGTTGGTAAGGTCAATCTATCCTCAAACCCCTCCCATGTCTAATCCCCTGCTTTTATTTCCTATGGAATTGAAATACAAAGGAAAATGTATATTTAGCAGCTAGTCAGAGAGATGTAGTTAAATCCTGTACATTTTTTAAAACAAGTTTTTCCTTGTATTACTATTAAGTTATATTGACCATTAGCTACCCCTCAACTTCAGAGTCTTTCAAAAGTTACCCAGTAAGACAACAGGTCAATATTTTATTCCATTCTTATTAGAAGGAAAACCAAATGGTTTCATTTTCTCTGCTTGAGACTTACCAGGTGAAATTCTCCCTACCTTCTCTGATTGATGCAAAAATTCCACGGCAATCTTAAATTGTCCTGGTGAGTCAGTACCTGAGTTTGTAAAATTTGATTACAATTCTAAAAATGACAAACTACCTCTTATTCTGGATGCTATTGGAGGTTAAGAAAATATTTATGCAATCAGCAATGAGCACGGAGAATCCAAGAAGCCATTAGTGACAAGTTATTTTATGTGAGGGATTGCAGGCGGGTCAGATTCAGAGCTTAAGCAAAAGTATTTTCCTGAAACTTTTCTCCAAATGAGCACATTAAAGTCAGAGAAAGAACAATGCTTTCATCATAATTCATAGTTTTCTGAAAGCTAAATGACCTTTTAAAAAAAATCTTGGCCTCAAGATGTGATAAAAATGGAAGGGATATGAATACCTACAATGCAGTAATGAATTGTAAATGGCTTAGTAATCCACCTCCAGAGCTCACAGATCCTGTCCAAAAAAGCATCTATTCATATGTCCGAACCATCCAACAATAGCTCCTTCTACTTGTATCTGAATTCCACATCAAATTGAAAAATTATTCTGGGTCTTAAAAAAAAGCCTTTCCTAGATGATCTGGGAACATTTCTCTGTTGTTTACTGTAGCTAATTCAAAATTCATTCTAACATATCAAACAGTATGTTGTAGATCAAAATAAATACATTATATTAGCCAGGGTGCTCCCTTAACTTTACATTTTATGAAAAGATGTCGAATGCTACGGTCCTTTTCCTCCTTCCCAGCACGAGAGTCTGATGGTCTCAGATTGTGCCCTGAATGGAGAACCAAGACCCTTCCCGCTCACTAGGTACACTGTCTCTCACTCACACTGCGGGGCCGCGCTGCACAACAGACACAGTCAGGTGACCAAATCCAAACTGAAGAGCTGCAATTCAGCAGCATTCTAGAGCTCGAACTCCTAGCCTCATTCCAACAGGAAAAAAAAGAAAAGAAAGTAGTGAGCAGTAAGGGGCCCTGGGTTTCCATTCCTGGGCTTTCAAGGCTTCAGTTCGTCATCCCTGCCCCTCTGCAGTCATGGTGATGCTATTAAATAAGTTACCATGACAGACTTGCACATGTAGCCCGATTAGACCCGGATCTCGGGAGGCAGGGCCTGGGTGACAGCACTCTATAATAGGGGATGCTGCGTTCCAACACCAGTGAGTTAAACTCTCTATTCTCTCTTGGAGAAGTTGATGGACAAATTGACAGCCACAGCACACCATGTGGTTCGGCAAAAAGCTCCTTACTCAGTCACCAGGCCCTTCAGGGACAATGGCTGAGCCTGTGAAGGAAACCTGAGGAACCTACCTGGATGGGTAAGGTTGGAAGTGGGTCACGTGCCCAGAAAATACCCCCGGGGCCCAGACAAGATCTGGGCCCAGTGGGAGGAGCCTTGTAGTTACGGACAAGATAGGTTAGACTGCAGGGGGCCACCCTGTCCAACAATGACTCGACACAGGAACAACTGAAGCAAGGATGGGAGAAGACGGCTCCACTAGTGGACTGATCACATGCTCTGATTATTTCTCGTCTTGGCCTTTGGGAACAGATCTGTGTCCTTCCAACGAAGCAAACACCATGGTGCTTAGTCAGCCGAGGGGCTGGAATTGGGATGAGGAGAGGTAAGGAGAGACTCAAGAGACATACCGCATTTCCTGCTAATTTACCATTCTTAAAATTTATGACATGATACATTATTATGTATTACGTACTCTGAAAATTATTATGTATCATTATGTAGTATATATAATGTGAAAAAAGTTATTCAAAAAGTTGACTCTAGATGCTTCTATCCCTACAGGATACAAATAACATCCCTGTAGATCTTCTTCCGTTTAGCAAAACATATTGTTGGGCCTCTTGGTTATAAACAGAAAAGCTCCAGAGCATCAGCTGGATGATAAATGGGTGAAACGAAAGGAAAGAATTCACTCTGTATTGTGTTCCACATGATGACTGCATTACGATTTATTTATTCCTTCCCTACAATGGCCATTTCTGTTGTTTCCAATTTTTTGTTATTACAAATTTATATACATATGTAATATTTCAGATATAAGTATAGAAATGTTCGTTACAAATGTATATTAGACAGACAGACAGACAGACGCATATGTGTTAGTGTTTCTGTAGAATAAATTCCAGCACATGAGGTTTCCGTGTTCGAGGACAATGCTTCCTCACTTTAATAGGCATATGACAACCACAAGGGGCCTTGTTAAAACACAGGGTCTGAGTCAGTACGTCCGGGATGTGGCCTCAAATTCTGCATTTCTACCAAGTTCTTAGCATGCCCATGTTGCTGGTTCATGGATCATTTTTTGAGCAGCAAATTTAGAGGATATGTACTTTGCTTTATTTTGATAATTTTACAAAAGAGGAAAAGGTTAAAAGTTAAAAAGAGAAGAGTGAAGGAGAACAAAATTTTTAATTTCACACATTTGTTTATGTATTTTTGGAATTTGTTTTAGCGCACGTATTATTTTAGTAATTAAAAAATAGACAACACAAGCAATAAGACCATTTTAATAAATAGCAAGAAAATAAAAATACTCTTTCTTCCCAGTAATAATCAGGTGGGTTTCTCTCATTCTCTCCAATGTAAATGAGTTTTTAATATTACTGCAAATTTTCTAGAGAGATTTTTATGCTTCTCTTTTCTTGCCTCTACTTTAAAATGACCTCTTTCATCTTTTTCCCCAACCACCCGCACAGCGGCCTCAACCCGCACCCAGCCCAGTGCCTTATAAAACCCCCACAGCTGCCTTCTCTTTGTAAAATGTAGAAACTCTCCAAAGGTCCTGGGCTCCTCTCCGTTTGAGGTGAATAATGAAATTTCCTGCCCAAGACAATAAAACTATCATAGAACACCTGAGAGTTGTGTATGCCGTGGAGTCACTGCAGGATGGTCCACTCCATTTCTCTGCAAAACCCTTCAGTGTCCTAATCTGCAGGAAGTGGGTCCAGCACTCCCAGGTGTTAAATTTATCTTAGGCCACTGACTAAACTTTATTTTGTTATCTTCTTTTTTGTAAATCTCTTTTTATGAGTTTTTCATTCTAGTTTTTGGAAACCGGAGAAGTTTAGACAGTTGGGATAAGTCTCACTTGATGGATAAGTAAAAATAACATTTGATTTTTAGAAATAAAAATTTACCGGAAATATTGTATAAGAATCTGAGAATGGATTTGAAATCATTATGATATTATGAGAAATCCAGGCTCATCTTGATAACCATACCAACAGAAAGAAATATTGGGGTTGGCAACTAATTTCAAGATCGAATTAATGCACTGACTGGTGTTAGATGACCTTGAGAGTATAATTCCAACTAATTCTTTGTTCAAGTTCATCATATTCTTTCTGCAAACTTGGAAACCTGCCATTCAAAGTACTACTTGCCTACTTATTTGTCAGCCCACGTGGGTGACACAATGACTCCCCCAGTCTCTGGCAAGCAAAAAGGAAAATGTTGTCATCAATGACTGAGCCTTGGCAATGTAAAAACCTGAGATTTGACATTCTGTTTCAAAATTTCAAAACTGTTTGGCATTTTATTGGGTGAAACTCAAGAGAACCCAAGAAGAGTTAACATTTTATAGTTTATAAACTATAAACTAGAACATAAGGATTTATTAGAACAATAGATCTCACTTTTTGATCCTTTGCAAAATAATACCCCAGCACTTTGCGGGTTGAGAGTCAGAATCATTTCCCTGGTTACAAGGACACATTTATGGAGGCAAAAAGCAGAATGAATTTGTCACAATAAGCAGAGAAGGTGGCAAATGCTAAGGGTGTGTGTGTATGTGTGTGTTATAAGCATCTTGCAGGTGGTTTTACACATGAAGTAATCAGGGCAGAGTGTACCTATTGTTTCTCCTCAGGCTTTCTAAATGATGCTGTGTAACATGCTGGTATCCGACTCCAGAGTGGGTATCCCAGCTCTAGCCAGGCAGGTGCCATTGTGATGCAGACACCAAAAAGACTGAGACTACTAACTTCTGATTCAGTGGTTTTAGTGAGACCTTCTTAAGTATTCATTTAGCATTTGCTCCCCGGTTTTACTTTTATGTTTACCCTCTCATCCAGACTATGCTCATTTGGGCAATATAATCACAGTTGAGCAATTATTCCATAAAATAATTATACACAGCAACCTTTCCAGATTCACTGGGAGACTTAGAAACTGCAAATTGGGTTGCAACCAAAGATGTCGTACGCTGGAGTAGCTGCAATAAACTGAAACCATTAGGACTATTTGCAAACTAAGCGGATGAGTCTTTGTTAAAATTTGATGTTTATTTTTAATATGGTTGCCTGCCCTTCTCTATTTGAACAGCTCATTACACCTTAAATATAAACCACATGCACACTAGAGCTTTTATGTAATTTTCTGGGGCAAAGAATTTGGGCTATGATCCAACACTAAAATATATTACTTTAATATTTATTTGCATCTGTTTGGTATTGTCATGATCCATATAAGACTGGATCATTTTGCTTTCCTTTAAAAAAAATAAAAAGGGAAGAAAATTCTCTGTTCACAGACGACTACTTCTAGTCAAGTGGATTTGAAAAGCTTCATTTAAGATTCAGTTCCTCTTTGCAGATATTAGTATCATAAGCATTGATGAAGAATAATGTAATGAATGATGAGTTCTGAACAATACTATAGCTGATTTGGTAAAGCTATGTTTTTGGCTTAAACAATAGGATGTTTGATCAAATCAACCACAGAGAAGGAAATGGCATTGCAAAAGATGAGTTTCTAATTGAGATAGACAATGAACTCTGCATCAGAAACAGCTGCAGAAAAATGGATCCCACTGCATTTTTACATGTTAATATGCTGAATTTCCACATTAGACAGTCACAATTTTGAGTCCTAGCACATCCAGGTGCCTTTACATCTGTGTAGTATATTTAGAAAGGAAGAAAGATCAGACGGAAAATATGTTATATTCATACTGTTCCTTATTTTAGGTTTTTCCTTATTAGTTTCATTATCATTATAAGCTATGCAAATGAAGACAGCTCTTTCAGCAAGGACATTATTTGTAAGGTTAGATGTCACAGTTCCTTCCTGTCCATGAAAAAAGAACATGCATCCTGGTTCTATGGTAAATATCTACATTTACCTTTAGACAGTATGTTGAAAGAAGTCAGACAATGAGCATTATTTCTCTGCAGAAGGTACTTGTACTAATCAAGGTACTGCTGGGAAGAAACAGAAAATATATGTTCATATATATATTGCCGTGACGTGTTTCCCCAAAATTTATACGTTCAAGTCCCCAGTGCGATGTATAGTCTTTGGGAGATAATTGGGTCACAAAGGTAGAGCTCTCATGAATGAGATTAGAGCCCTTATAAGAAGAGATATCTCTTATGGAAAGGTGAGAATACAATGAAAAAACAGCCATATGGAAACCAGGAAGCGAACCCTCACTAGACACCAGATATGCCACCACCTTTATTTCGAACATAACATCCTCCAGAACTGTGAGAAATAAATATTAAGTCACAAGTCTCTGGTATTCGTTATATCAGCCCCAGCTGACTCAGACACTTTCTCACATTATGTATTCTACATAGGTCAGCAGGAGGCTTTGTTCCACATTCCCCAAAAGCCCCAGGGATGGTGACACTCTACTGTCTTATAACATCACCATGTTCACACGTGATATTCAGGATTGAAACACCAGGGGAAAAGAGCATGAGGAAGTCATGCCTACCCTCAGTTCCTCAAACGTGCAGTGACAAGGAGCACTTTCCATCACAGGTCATTGGACAGAACTGGTCATCTTGCCCACCCCAACTTAGGGAGGCTAGGGAAGGAAGCAATTAAATATTTGGCGAACACTCCATAGCTGCCACAGTGCTTTTTCCACCTGTGGGCTATAAACCCAAATCAATTATCTCCTTCAACAGGATATATCGTGTTGGGAGTCAATGCCATCTCTTTACACATTACCAAGTATTGTGTATCTTATTAAGTTCAGTTTCTAAATTTCTATGAAACTATTGCAATTTAAAAAGAAACCCTGATGTGAATTTACATACCAGTCACAAAAATTAATTATTTTCCTAATGGTTATTTCTCTTGGATTTTGCGGAATTTTTTTCAAATCCCAGATATATGTGTGTATATATGTATATATACATACATATGCACATACATATATGCATATACATACGTGTGTGTGTGTGTGTACACACACACACACATAGTGAGGTTCTTGGTACAGAAAGAGAAAAACCACAAAATTAATGAAAGTATTGACAAGTCCTATGAATGACCTCTAAGGACACGGAATTTATTACGAGCCATCTTTATAACATGAAATAATATGTGCACTGATACCAACTCTCACTTTGGAAATAAGTAATTGAACTCATTCTCCTTGTATAGAGCTGAAAACAAGTTTTAAACTAGCATTTATCAGTGGGCTTGATGGAAATGGATCAACAAATCCCAAAAGCAAGTGCTACACATTGATCTCCGGAAAGACCTGAGCTCCAGGGAACACTTGAGAAATTCTAGGCTGAAGCAGGGGAAAAGGGAAAAGCATGTGAATATCTGAAATGTGCCTATGGAAGGGACATGGGAAATGGACAGTATAACTGGAAGTATTAGCTTAGGCATAAAAATATTCCTTAAATTAAAAAATGGGACTGATGGAGGAGTTTATATTAAAAGACAAAGACAGAAGTGAAGGATGGAGATGTCAACCAGTAGAACAGAATTATATTCATCAAAAATTAAATATGAATGTTCATACTCATAACTACACAGCAAAGACAAGTTTAGAATAAGGATTTTTATTTGCATGTCACTTCTTAGGCAAATGACTAGTTGTTTTAAGGGAAAGGATTGTCTTGCCTTCAAAATGTTTTAGTGCCATGGAAAAAATGTAAACTGTGTTTGGATTTCCATAACCTCTATATTTTAGGCAGGGACCCAGAGCCTATTAACAGTTTTCTGTTTCAACACCTGTTATCAAATCATAACATTTTAGTTAAACTGGCAAATAATTCTCTTCCACAATGAAAGTGTAAATAAACTCTGATTTAGAATCATTTTTCTAATTTTTTTTCATACTGTGGACATTAATAGCTGTTCAGTCTTCTAACATGGCCTAAACACACACTTATCTTTATGCAGTATATAAAAGTAAGTTGTGTATATTCTATCTCTGCCTACTGGAACATAATTTTTTCAAGGACAAGGTCAACCTTATCTTTTATGAATTAACTCAGTGTGCATGTATGCACCTTGAACAAAAATGGTTCTCAATAAATGCTTACCAAATGATACACACATAGTTCAAAGGTGAATAAAGATTTGTTTTATGGATGTTCTACGGCTGACCTTTGGTTCATTTGGAGACAGAGGCCTTTCAACCATTCCTATTTGGAAGGAAAAAGAATACCTCAAGCCAAAGATCACTAAGCAAATTTCTGAAATGGGGGAGGGCGGACCATTACTTAGACATTTCTCAGTAAAATAGGGTTAGAATACCTACCTGCCCGGATTAACATGATCATTAAATGTTTATAGCTCAGTGCCTGATTCTTTATGGGTTTTTCATAAAGAATGATAATGTCTAATGAGAGTGTATGTTTTCCTTACCAAAAGGTATAAAAGTCACCAACCAGGAAAAATGGCCACAAAACAGCCCCCAAAGAGAAATGATCACACACATGCACACACACACACACACAGCCAGTAAAGTTCAGGAATCTAAATTCTAACAATTCTAAACAATCTAAACAAAACTAAGAAAAGAGCCAACCACGCCACATGCTAGGAGATTTAGATGGATACAGAAAGACCAGTTAGGAGGCTTTCCAATGTTTCAAACCAGAGATTATGGTTGTTTGGATAACACTGATCATGGCAAATGTGGTAAGAAGTGGGTGGATTCCACATATTCTGAAAGGTAGACCCAAGAGTATCTCTTGATGACTAGAATGGGGGATGTAAGAGAAAGTAGAAGGTGGGGCTTTTGACTTAATCACACAGGCAAGAAGACTCTAAGGGAAGCAGATTTGCAAAGTAAGTCAGGAATTCAGTTAGAATACATTAAATTTAAGAGTTGAGATGCCTACTAGAGCTGTCTATCCAAGTAGAAATGTTCATTCACTACACAAGCAGACACACTTTACAAATATCGTTTTAATCATAGTAATCCTAAAGAAAAGCTGTTTTCAGGTGAATGAAAACTCAGAAATAAAACAATCTGTCCAAAGACCATACAGCCAGAGTATGGCATATATTATATCAGCATACTAAATGTGCAAATATATTTTATATATATTAATTATGCATTTCATGTGAGGTTTATTTATAGTCTGATGATTTCATGCATGTGTGTCTCATATATCTAAACAGATAGTAAGGGCCTCAGGAGCAGGAACCAAAATTTATTCAATTCTATATCCCTAAAGGTGGATAATATACCACCTTATCAATTGTAGATACCCTGTAACAATTGATTTAATTCTGAGTAACTACACATTGTAGAAACACATATTTGGAGGTTGGAAGAAAATATAATAAACCCTTTTCTTTACCCCTGAGCTGGGCAGAATTCTCTCATCACCAAAAAAACATGCATGTATCTTAGAAGAAGAGAAGGGGGAAAAGTGATTCTGTATTTATGTTGTTAAATCTTTCTTATCTCTCCTTTTAGCTCCCACTGTTATTTGTAAGTAGCTACTTATTAAACTCTCTTCAAATCATCCAAGTTAAGAGTGTTAGGTGTTTCCTGCTGGGAGGGAGGGATACCATAGAGAGATCTGGCTCACAGGAGTCATTGAGTGTGCAGAAATCCTCAGAGAGGGAATTGAAAGAACACAAGCTCTACTTTCTGTCTCCTCCCTTCACCCAAATTCTGTCAGTGTTCTCCATAACCCAATTGGAAAGCAGGGGACCAAGAAGCCTGTTGCTTGAGAAGGGCAGAAAGAGAACCTGATGGGCAATGGGGAGATATTCCTTCCTCTTAGAGTCTTTCTCATGCAGAAGCAGAAAAGCACCCATTTCTGTACCACCACCACCCCATTCACCTTCCTTCCCACTCCCTAGCTATATGGTGGGTGCTAGAGGCTACAACCTAAACTGGGAATCAGAAAAGTAGGCCATGGTTTCCTCATTACCTCCAATCTTAATCATCCCTTTAAAAAAAAAACCCGGGCCTCAGTGTCCCCACCTGTGGTTCTGTGAGTTGGTCTTTCCAGGATCCATGATGGAACTGGCTGCCCCAAACAGCTCTGAACACTTCAAATATGGCCAGTGCAACTGAGAAACTAAAGTTTTAATCCTTTTAAGTTTTAATTAATTTAAAGTATACAATCACCTGAAGCTAGTGGCTACCATATCAGACAGCACAGATACAGAGCATTTCCATCAATGGAGAGACTATACCTCCAGAATAGGGGGAGTAGATCTTGTCTCCTGGCTGGCTGACTTTTTAAGTCAATGGAATTCTCCATTCTCCTTCATCCTACTCACCCTAGTCCTTCACTTGAATATATTTAAAGGAAATTCCTTTTTTTATTTTTTAACATTTGTGTTCCTATCAGCCAGCTTCAACTGAATATAGACATGTAACTGGATTTCTGTGAACTGTTCTCCAGTTGCATTCCTCTCCATCCTTTCTGAGAAGTAACCACCATCTTGACTTGGTGTTTATCACTTCCAGTCATGCTTTTAACTTTTACTATATGTGTACCCATAAACAAAGACAGAATTCTTGAGCCAAAGCCCATAATGTGCCCCTCAGATGACTGGACTCTTAAATGGGAGAGAGTTTACATCCTTATAAAACATGGATGTTTCCCCAAACCAGATGATTCCTGAGACATGTTTCCAAGTAGCCTACCACACCAGGGGTTGTAAAGTCTGTCTCCGGAGGAAACAGCAAAGTTGTATTTACTCAAACTCACATACGAAGATCATTCTGCGGGAGAACAGAGGGATGGAAAGGCATAGTTGCAAGCAAGGAACACCAAGACTGTCTTCACAAGCAAAATAAACCCCGATCACAGAGGAAGTCACCTAGTAACAAATCACAATTGTCCAGGCAAACTGGAAAGTGGCTCTGTCTTCTTTTCAGACATCCACACGCTCTACTAACTATCTTCCTCAAGCTCCTATCCTCTCCCTGTCCTCTCGCGGATTCAGTTTTAACCATCTCAAGTGCTGGGGCCCCATGGTTGTCTTCCCATCTCTTAAAAGCCCTAATAAACCCTCCATGCATTCCACTGTGTTCCCCAAAAGAACTGAGATAAATATAGTGCAAGTGTCCTATTAAGAAAGTTCTCCCAAGATGCCACCAAAGGAATGAGAAAAAAAGGACAGCAACAAGGGAAAAACTTGATTCCATGGACGAATTCTGGAGAGGATGTTTCTTCAGAATCATTCTGATTCCATTTGAAGCTGGTGGTTGGCCTTTCAAGGTTGTATCCTTAGCCAGCATTGGCTAAGCACCACCGGGGAGTAGGGTAGGAGGGGACCTAAAGGCCCTGCCCTCTACACATCCAAGGAGGCAAAGAGGCTCCTAAAGGGTCAGGTTTGAGCCACTGGAAGCAAAGACATCAAAACCAGAGGAGGAAAGCTCAGAAAGCGTAGAAGTGACCCCTGGAGGTCAGGGCAGAGCACCAGAAATGTCCACCACACAGCACCTGCTGGAGTTGATGGAGTTGATGGATACGTGCATTTTAGTGGTGACTGAACGCTTGAGATAATGGAATGACTTTAGAATTTCAAAAATCAGCATTTTGAGTTGAAAATCCTTTAATACCTGTACTTCCCAAAAGTCTATGAAAATAGACTTTGAGCAGTCACTAAGTCCAGCCTTGACTGACAGTTCATCATTAGTGATGATAATTGCTGCAGAGTTCTGATAGGTGCCCTTAATCAAGTTAAGAAGTTTCACTACTACTCATAATTTACTTAAGAGTCCTTTCTAATTAACACAGGTTGAATCTTACCAAACACTTTTAAAATTTTATATATTGGAATGATCATAAAGGTTTTTTTCCTTTAAAATGTTTTATTTTCTTATAATAGATTTTGTTGAGGTTGAAAACTCCTTGTAGTCATTACATAATATCTTCTTCATAACAATGATTAATTTTTGATATATGCTGCTAAATTTAATTCACCAAATTTTATTTATTATTTTTGAAGCTATACTTTCTTTTTTTTTTAAGATTTTATTTATTTATCTTCAGAGGGGAAGGGAAGGAGAGAGGGAGAGAAATATCAATGTATGGTTACTTCCTGTGCATTCCCTGCTGGGAACTGGCCTGCAACCCAGGCATGTGCCCTGACTGGGAATCGAACCGTGATCTCTTGGTTCACAGGCCCGTGCTTAATCCACTAAGCTACACCAGCCAGGGCTGAAGCTATACTTTCAATAAGATCAGTCTATACTATTTCTTGTATTGTTCTTGACTGGTTTATAACATAAGTAACATTGCTTCTTAAATAAGTTGAGGAGGTTTTCTTCTTTTTCTGTTTCCTGGAAAATGTTCTTGCAATTATTGCTCTTTTTGATATTTTGGTAAATATCCCCTGAAAACTATCTGGGCCTAATAAATTTGGGGGCCTAGAAGTTTTAATATCAATTTGATATGTTTAATACTTACATATTTATTTAAGCTTTTTATTTCTTCTTTAGTAAACTATGGAAAATTATAATTTCCTAGGAAATTGTCCATTTAGTTTACATTTTCAAATTTACTATCATAGTCATTCTATATAATATTATGACTCCTTCAATCTCTAATTATAATTGTCTTTATTTTCTTCATTAATATTATTTGTTTAATTTAATACAATAAGTTTTATCTTTCATATTTGTTTTGCTTATTGTTATTTTTTCTACTGTTAGTCTTTCAAAGATTCAACTTTGGTATTATTTCATAAATATTTCCTTATCTTGCTTGTAGGCACAACTATATATTTGTAATATTTTTAATATTTCATCTAACTTTTCTAAGTGGTTGTACCAAAAAGTTTGTTAAGGTTTGCTTTTGGTTTTTGTTTTTATTTGCCATACTTACAGAAGCAGAATGTAATAGGAAGAAAGAAAAGAGGGAAGGGAAGGGAAGGGAAGGGAAGGGAAGGGAAGGGAAGGGAAGGGAAGGGAAGGGAAGGGAAGGGAAGGGAAGGGAAGGGAAGGGAAGGGGAAGGGGAAGGGGAAGGGAGGGGAGGAGAGAGGAGGGGAGAAGGGGGGAGAAGGAAGAAAGTGAAGGGAGAAAGGGAAGGGAGGAAGGAAAGAGAAGACATTCTGAATCATAGATAGATTATAAATATTCCTCTGGGTTCTCTTTTCTATGGGTATTTTAAAAATTCCATGTCAGCCTATATTGTGGAGGATGTACCTGAGACTAAGGAGGCTCCCCATTCCACATGTCAAGTTTTCCATTCTCTGTGCTGAAATAGAGAACCAGGCCCACATTGGACTGGTGGGAAAACAATTTCTATTATACAGTAAGAGCAACTAGACTACAAGGAAAGTGTTTTGATATAGCGCATGTTGGGGACCATCTCCTGTACCTTCTAACCTAATTAGTTCATATTTGAGGCTTTCAGTAAAAGAACACTCTTATGAGGCTTCTGCTGTGTTTTTCTTTTCATCTGTGCTAATTGCTATACCTCAGATCACATAATCAACCTCTTGGGTTGCAGAGAAAAACAAGGGTGTGAGTGGTTAATTACAAAAGCAAGCAGCCCATTGCTTATACAATCAGCAGACCTCCAACACATTCAATCTGGTGCCCAGTTATAACTTGACTATTACAAGTGGCCGTCCTCTTAAAACTGACTCCACAACCTTTTGCAATTCTCTTTAAAAAATCACAAACAAAAATGATCACTGCCATTGGCCTACTTAATGATTTCATTCCCTCCACTTACCAAGCTACAAAACCTTTGTGTTTGGACTCAGAACCCATTTTGGTGGTGGCATGACAACTGTCTTCGGCAAGATTTATGATTCCTTGGATTACACAAAGAAAAGTGAACCCAAAGTTAGACTTGCAAGATCTGGCCTGTATAAAAAGAAGAAGAGCTCAAGAAAACAGGGAAAGGAGCAGAAGAACAGACTGAAGAAAATTAGGGGGACTGCAAAGGCCAGCGTTGGTGCTGGCAAAAAATGAGCTGAAGAGTAGACAACAGAAAAAGTAAAGATTCTTCAGTAAATTTATCTGTGGTGATTGTGCAGATTTTTCATGAGAAAAATTAACAAACTAAGAACTTTTATAAATGAAAATGAACTGGCAATAAAGTTTGTATCTGGTTGTAATATTTTAATGCTATAATGCAATTCAGTCACATCTTTCAAGCCAGTAAGAGCTGTTTTCAGGGTCATTTGCTAAATGTCTCACACCAACTCTAAAATGGAGAACAGTAGTTAGCTGTAAACACTGAGCTAATGGTGTTCTTTCTACTCGAGATCTAATGAGGCTCCAACCCTCACGATGGGAAATGATTTAACAACAATATTTATTTAGATGATGAGCCCGGTTCTCTGACCCATATGGTGATGTGCAGCAATGTTGCAAAGTAGATATCTTCCAGATGGACATTAAAGCCCCAGCCCCATTCATTCCAGCAGAACTGACGAACGGAGAGCAAGGTATGTTTATTTTTTAAACTGAACCCAATAGAACTTAGACTAGCTAAATCAGTTTTGACATCCTATAAAAGAAACTTTAGGAGATACCTCTAGGAAATAATTTTTAAAAGTTGACATACCATGACAATGCTTAATTGGATTCTAAAAATTAGTGCAATTAGTGAGGCTTTGTGATCAGAAAATTTGCATATAAACTTGGGCTCTCCTGTATGACTTTGAGAAAAGACTAAGCTTCGTGAAGCCTCAGCTTCTCTGTCTGAGAAATGAGGAGAGGACAAATTTTGAAAAGGACAAACTTGGTCCTTTACACCCATGAAAGGACAAACTTTGTAAATGCTAAAGTACCAGAAAGAGCAAGCTGTTATTTTTGTTATTTATAAGGATTATCTGACACTGAAAAGAATCATGGGTTGTTATTTGACCATGTCTCAGCTAGATCTACTATTTCATGTTTATGATGAACTTTTGGCCTATGACTTGCCTTGACTCTTTGGTTAACAATGCCAACAGCCACATGTGAAGGGTCCTCTTTTGCATGGTATGTGGGTGTGTTTTCCTCATATTTTCTGCAGATGTTTCAACTGAGTGTCAAAGCCAGCCCTATGGAGCCAGCCATGTGGGAATAAGCTGTCATTTTATATGACCCAGCATCTCCTAACCCAACCACCTTTCTTTTTCTTACCCAACTTCCATGTTCAGGCAAAGTTTAGAGTTTCCATTTAGAGGGAAGTGTCTTGCCCAAGGGCAAAAGGTACTAAACAGCCCAGGAAGGACCCCACTCATCACCCCTGTCCTATTGGAGGGCCGATCTTTTCTTTGAGTTGAAAGGCATCTTTGATTTCATATTGTCTCCAGCAGTTTCATGAGATCAAATTTATCAAACATATACCAAATGATTAGGACTGACAGCTCAAATGTTACTTTTAAGAATCAATGCCCCAAATTACTTCATATTAAGATAAAATGCAATTTTTTATTCAATCTCTGTCCTTTTCAACTTTACTACCATACACATAAAGCCTTTAAGATCTAGTATTAGAAACAAAAATCCCTTAATAAACTAAGTAAGGGGCTAACTAAGGAACTAATGCCTTTTCGGGGATATTTTTAAACTGGCCACATGAAGAAGTTAACTCTAAAGGGATGAGTCTTTAATACTTCAAGTTTAGGTATCACAAGAAGAAGGATTGTCCTGCTGTCTCTGCAGTCACACCAAATAGGACAAAGAGTTTCTATTTACTGAGCCACAGGAACTAAGTCCAAGACAAATCTACCAGAATTTTTCCTCTCTAGCAAACGGTGCTGCTGAAAATGCATGTCATGTGTTGAGACAGCCTTTGGAATATCACAGGATATGATACAAAAATAAGACAATGAATTCATTTTCATATTATCACCCCTCTATTCTACTTTTAGCCTGTAAATGTTAGCTTGTAAACATCCTAGTGCGATGAAAGGCTGTTTTCGTACTTTTTATAAAGTAATCTATTAAATCAGTAATTCTGTCCTAGGTCTCTGAAAAAATCCATGGTCTGATAAACTCAAAAGTGTTTATGGCTGTTAATCCTGTGGCTCTGTTTGCCCTTTGACATTTCTGCAGTGATTCTCTTTCTACTTATGGGAAAATTACCCATTTTATTGTACCTGCTGTCATATGGCCAATTTACAGAATCAGTTTCTAACCGAGTATGTCACATTTTAGTTATCACCTCCAAATCTCACCTACATTCAATATAACATGATGGTACATAAGCAGACAATAACACTTTCTTTTTTTTACTTCCTATGTCATGAAGCAAAAATAGACTAGAAGTAAAAAGATGTATACCGTACTGCTCTATGTGACAGACCAACTAAAGTTAATGCTTGATAGGTTTCCAGGAAGGTAGAGACCAAACAGCATTTACCATATCTCCAACTTCCCAACACACTCAGTGAGCACTGATCTGGAGTAAGAGGTTGGCCACATGGAGTCCAAAAACTGCAGGGAAGAACAGAAGGCTTCTTTTCTCAGGGAGGGACCAGTGCAGAGGGCATGCGGTTAGGTTGAAGCTCAACACATACCCGCATCAGTGAGCAACACAGTCCCCCATCTGTAGGAAGAACATGTTCTGAGAAGTTGTGGGTGGAGCCCCTGGCCTGGTCCGATGACAGCCTTGTTGTTAGCTAACAAAGTCCATGCAGAGGGCTGCAAGGGACTTCCAGAGACCCAACTGAGGGCAGCTGGGAAAAAAACTGAGGAAAGACTAGGATTCCTAGACTCTGATCTAGGATTTTTAGAGGAAATGACAAAAACATATCCGATTACCAGCAGCAGTATTCATGTTGTCCAGAGGGAAGGAGAGAGCTGGATAACCGGGGAGCCAGCTAAACTGGGGTTGGGCTTAAGAATGGATAGATGAGAAAGAGACCTATCTTAAAATTACTTACAAATTCTCTTTGAATTCTCTCTGATGTTCTCCCAAATCTCTTCTTTTCAGCAGCTATTCCAATATCTTTCTTTCTAAACTCCTCCAGCTCCCTCTCTATCTTCTGCTTTTCTCTGTCTACTTTCTCCACTCCTCCTTCGCACAAGCAAAGATGTTTAGATTCATCCTGGTGCATCTCCTCTACTTCTTATCAAGAAAATTGAGCTTAACTCACTTTACTCTCTTAACTTACTCCATTTACATCCTTGCAAAACAAATGCTTATGTGACCTTGAACTTTTTTTAGCAAAATTCAATATCAGCTAGTTTCAAAACCTACTATTTCTCAATTAGGCTTCAAGGAAATTTAATTTACTCTGCCTTCGTATATCTTTTTAAGAACCTTTCTTTCATTGATTCATTCGCTCACTCACTCTCTCAAAATTTTACTTGACGAATATTAATGAAGTTTTTATTTGTAGAGGAACTGTGTTAGATGTTAAAAAAATATGACCTAAACACAGTCTCCATCTTCTAAAGGTCATGGTCCTTCGGGGAAGACAGACATCTAAATAAATTCCAGCTGAATGTGATGTAAACATGTGCAGAATCATGTGGAAGCTTGGAAGAAAAAAACAGTGGCTTGCCTGAACAGACAGGGGAGGTTTCAAAGAAACGTGTATATTAGAGATGGTTATTGGAGGATGAATAGAAATTCATCAGGCAGACAAAGGAAGAAATAAAAATAATGGCAAGTTACAATTATCAATCTTGTATGTACCAGGAATTGTTTTGAGCCCTTTCTATGGCTCATATTTAATCCTCACAATAGCCCAAATGAGGTAGATGTTTTATTATCTTCATCTGCCAGGTAACAAAACAGGCTCAGAAAGGTGAGTAAGTTGCCCAAAGGGGATGTCGGACAGGGAGAAACATGTGTACAAGGCATTGTGTGCGGAAAAGCAGGAAGAATTAGAGAAACGATCAGTAGTTTGGTGTACTTAGGATGCGATAAGGGAGAAATCCTTTGGGGAAAGGGCAAGAAAATAAGACAAGCATTATATCTGGAAAAGCCTTATCTAGAGTTTGAAATAAATTCATTAGAGAGCATAGAATACTTGAAGAATTTTCCCTTTTTTCCCCATAATATTTAAAGCACAAAGAAATGGATGTCCCCACTTCCAGGTTCCTTTCCTGCTCTGCTTTGCTCAGCTATTTAATTGCCAACATTGTAGAATGTGAGAGTTGAAGCATAGATGCCTTCCTCTCTGGGGCAGATGTACTTGACTTAAGCTACAGCGGCAATTGCTTGGGTAACTCAAAGTTCTCCATGGCTGAAATAGCACAGAATTCTGGCAATTAGGAGTCACAAGGATGCCTTCAGCCATAAAAAGTTTTCCCACTCTCTACATCCTGTTCAGAAGGAAATTTTGTGGAATTGAGATTATGGTGTACTGCTGGTTCAACAGAACTCCCTCACTTAAGGTCATTGGGACATTTCCAAGAGGGGACAACCACCTAATATCCATTTTTCTCCCCACCCCCAGGCATGGTAGACTTTTCAATGCAGTCAGCCAAGTACTGAGCAAAAGGGGCACCTCATCTTCCTGGTGTGCCTTGGACTTTGACTTACAAAAGGCTTTCAGTCAGCTCTTGCCCCATCTCATACATTTAGATGCTCAAATCCTTCAGCATAAGCAGAAGTTTAGGTGTGCCAAGCAAATGCCATGGACTCTTAAATGTCTACAATAACAAATTTAAAAAGATGTAAATAAAAACAACTTTCAGGTAATTAAATTGAGCCTTCAGAAGGCTCTCCTTCAATCCAGCAATGGAACTGATGCTCACTCCTCCTTTGATCTGGGTACTATGAGGATGAGAAGGCTGAGGTTAAAACAAGGTGAATAAACACAAGCAAACAACTGCACTGACAGGTAGAAGGTGCAGTGTGAGAAGGGAGTTGCAATCAATGTACTCTGAGAAACCAAAGGAGAGAGCACCTCTCTTTGCTGAACATTTTTCTTCCAGAACACAGTAATAAGTAATGCTATTTAGATATTATTTCTGCTTTTTCTCTACAAATGGAAGGTGTAAAGGTGAAACAAAGTAAATGAATAATCTACACATTGAAAAGTGTGGAACTGACTACATTCCTGCTTCCCAGTGTATATGGACAAATAAATGTATTGTCACATTCACGTCCCAGAGGTCTGTATCTATGAACAATTGTATTTTACTGGTTCTTGTCTCATCAGCTGAAGTACAGCCCAACCCTTAGAAATAGCATTTCTGGGAATCCCCAAGGTTTGGCAAACATACATATTTCTAAATCCCTGTCAGTCTTTGTATGCTGGCCATTTTTTTCATCTTCTACTCTGCTTCCTTCCCTTGAGTGCTTCTGCAAATCACACCACTAAAAAGTGGAAGAGCCCGGCCAAGACTCAAATTCAATTTTGTCTGACTCTGAATCTAATACTCTTAACCAGATTGGATTCTCATTAACTACTCCCAAGGAAGAATGAATCTTGGTCAAATTAGTGTTTTTCTAACAGTAATGATCCAGAAGACATTGACCATGTTCTTATGAGTTTTTAGGCCTTCGCTTGAATATTCCACCGTTCAGCTGGGAGAAGGAAGTGGAAGGCCAGTTTGTAACCAAGTCACCATTTCATCCACTCACCCATGTGTTTCATTTGTTTATTTATTTCATTAATTCTTTCTTATTTTTCTTTTACTTAACATATTTATTGTATGTCTATAAACTAGACAGTGATGGAAGCTGATAACATTATGGGAAATGAGCCAGCCTCACCCCCCGTATTTTGGAACCTACAATTGAACAGAAATCAATGTTTTCCAGAAAACTTCCTTTCCCTGAGCCATCCTGGGGATCCCCTGACTGATGTTGCCCCTCAGTTCCAAAATCATCAGTGATTTTACAAAGACAATATAATTCTTCTCTTTACCTTTCAAGCCCCCAGTTGTGATCGTAAGCTAACTAGTTATCTTTAAGGCCAGTACTGAAATAATCATGACACTTTACATATGATGTAGTAGAAAGCCCACTAGACAAGCAGAGAAAAGTAGATTTGAATCTCATCTCTGCCACTATTGACTCTGGAAACTTAAGTTAATTTCTTTGAGCCCCAGCTACCTCATGTATTAAATTGGGACAGGAAATAGATTTGGATTCAACAACCTTAAGAATTATTCTCTGAACAGCAAACATAAACCTGAATTCCACTAGGCATTTACTCTATTCCAATATGTATTTTATTTAAACCTCACTTTAACCATGAGCAAACTTTGCATGGATTTTGGTTTGAACACTGCTGTCCTGACTTCACTTTAAGACCTGAGCAGATGACCACAAAAGACACTTTCAGCTCAAAAGTTCAATTCCTGCTACCTTTTTGGTTTTATCTCTACATCTTAACTGCTCAGAGTCAACTCTTTAGCCAAAGGAGACTTCTCACTGTTTACTAAACATGCATTCCTTTGCTTATGGCACCCCTTTTTTCTCTCCTTTTTTAAAAAAAATGTCTCTTTGTTATTGAGCAAGATAACCTTGTCTTTTATCTCTTGGTACAGATTAGCATCTACTCACATCTTTATTCGCAGGATTTAAGATATTTCATATTTAAGCACAACATAGGGAGCATGTGTGAATGAACATTAACCAATGCACATCAAAATGCTTTGGGTGTTTCCTATCAAGCAATGTGTTCAAAGTTCCACTGTGGGCAAACAGAACAAAAGTCCAAAGGTCTGTCTGAGGGGTGAATAGTAACCAGGGGATTTCTCAGATCAACCTGTCAAGGACAAACACATTCCAAGGTTAAAAAATGTCATAGGATTTACACCTGTCCTCACCTCTGGCATCGGAAATCAAAACATCAAGGACATAAAAATTCTGAGGCATGCAAAATGTTTGGGACACTATCAAGGGGATTTCTCAGTTGACCCCAAACACATATGCTGAGATCTAACCATTCTTTTAACAAATTCTGAAGGGCAATAAGCCAAGAGTCTTAAATTGGCCAAAAGAGCTCAATTCCATTTCATCCTATCTCTGTTTTAGTGGGATTCACACCTGAAAAGTCTCAAATTCCTAAGTGTATAGTGGAAGAATAGGAAAAAGAAGAGGTAGAAAGGAAGATTTCTACCATGTTACCTTCTACAGCTGTTGTTTTCCTTTAGGGGGCTTGTGTAAAAACCTGTCTGCAACAAATGCACATCTAAGTGAATCCACAGAGGCTGGAGACCAGGAACCGGAGATGGCACTAAGAGCTCTATGGCTCCCAGGCTCTTCCTTCCACAGGGAAACAAGAAGCCTAAAAATCTGCTATCTTGTCAAGACCCATTACAAATACCCACTACTCCTTGAAGTGTGTCTTGATTACTCAACCTTAAACAGCTCTGGTATCTTACCATTCCTTTCTTTAAATATTGCTCGTTCCCCTGCCATATCATGCCTGTCTTGTCTTTAATCCTAAAGCTCTTGCTACTTTCATGCCTGGATATTCAGGGGCCCAGTGACACCCAGACCCTTTGTCTCATGTGTTCCTACAGACACTGGCTTCCCCTGACTTGAATCCATACATGCCCTGGCATGATCTTGCAGGATGCATGCCCACCTATAAAAATCAAGTCACATTGAAACTTGCCCAGGAGTTCTTCAAATATTTTCCACACTAGAACGTTTGAAATATTCACATAAATTCAGAGTGAGTATTTCCAGTGTCCTCCTTGCTTGTAAACACAGAAGAGGATTCAAAATAAACGATTTAGTACTGCTTCCCAAGCCAGGCAGTCATGATTTGAAGCTGGAATCTCACCAGTGCTTCCTAGGGCACACAGAACTCAGTTTGCCTTGTCTTTCAAATGCAGCTGGTATTGTTCTGCTCAACAACCCCTACAAGGCCAGCAGAGAATCTCTTACCTCTGTCATTGAATATTTTTCTCAGCTTTGTGCCCATCAGCCAGACCATGCAAGAGCCCAAGGCATGGACTCCCCGGCACCCTTGTGGATCACTGGGAGTCCCCCCGAATGTGTAGTCCTCCCCATAAAAATAATCTCTTCTCCATGATCAGAACCTCCCAACACTGTCATTCACCAAGAGCAAAATATCTTCTGTCTGTCTTAAAGACTCTCATTCAGATCACAGTAGCTAAATGCCAACCACATTACTATAAAAAAATCACTTGGACTAATATAAACCTCAAATCACTCAAATCAAAAGACCCTGCCCCCACCCTAAGTCTGTGGCCCAAAACCATACATTTTGGCCCACCAAAAGCCTTGCCATAAGTATAATGCTCCCCACAACTTCACTCTTTGTTCTAATTTCTCAGTGTCACTGGCCAATGCAAAAAATATTGGAGGATTTTAAAATTAGTACCTGAAAGCCACCACCTTTCTCCTCCTCTTTGCCACTTAGCAGCAGAAGGGTCATGCAGGACCATGCCACCCAGGGCAAATGCTCCATGCAGGGAGGCTTCCAGGAAGAAGGGCAGAATCAAGACATTCTTCCCAAATTTACAAATCAGTGAGTCCCCCACATTCACTGGTGGGTAGTGAGTTACAAGGTAGTGAGGAGCTAGCAGATATACTTGAACATGGAAGAAAATGTCAGGACTGGGGACAAACCATTTCTCCCTTCACAATGTTCTGTTTATCCCGAGCAGCACCTTGCAAAAACGTCTCATTTAATGGATGCTCAATACATGTGTAGTTGTTGGCATGAAACTGAATTAGGAAAAAACCTGGATGCTTTTCCTGTTCTGTTTTACTGTCACCCTAACAGAAACCCTTCCCAAATGTGAAAGAAGCAAAGCCTCCTGAAATGCACATTAATTCCTAAATCCCCCTAGCATACAGGGTTAGTCAAGGGATGAGATATTTTATTGACTCTAAGAGGTTTAATTAGAGAGCCCTTTAAAATTAAGTTCACAATCAGTCATTTCTCACTCTCTGGCTCAGGACATGTTTTCAACCAGCTGCTTTAACCCGTTTTCCCCATGTGCACTGATAGGAAATACCAGAAGAGCCTTTCGTCCTGGAAACATCACTGTGCTGATTTTCCAGGTGGCTGTCCCAAAGCTCAGCCAAGACCAGGCTTCCCTCATATCTGCATAATTGCAGAATATTGAACTGGATAGGATGACACAAATCATCTATAATAATGATCTCATTACTCGGCTTTAAAAATTGAAGTCTAGCTAAAACAAGTGATATTTCCAGGTTCCCTCCCCATCTGCAGTGGTAAAACCCAGGCTACAGCCTAGGCCATGGCGACCCTGTGAACAGGAATCTCGTGCCTGCGTCGTCTTCTTCACAGTTCCTAGACCAAGGGCCACCATTTGGGTTGCTCTGGTCTAGTGGCTGCAATGTCACACACCAGGAAAAATGGAAACATGAGCTAAAACAATCACGATTCCACCAAAATTGCCTTACATGTTTCTCTTAGGGCCAGGGATGGGGAGGTGCAGACATTCTTTGTCTAAAGCTGCTTGACCTCTATTTGATTGAAAGCAACATCTGGTCTCCAGGCTTCCAGCGGTGTTTCTCCTATTGAGAGGTAGCCAATTGCAGACAGATGTGACATTTCCTCAACACATTGTGCTGATATCACTGACATATACCTTATTTGAACAATGGGCAGCCAGGCTTCTCAACACCTTTAAACCCGAAGCAGTTCCAGCCCAAGATGGTGGAGGAGCCATACTGTGCATAGGCTTTCCAGAGAGAGATGCAGAGCCTGTCCAGATCCTGGTTTTTTCTGCCCTATATCCTGTCACTTAAGCCGAAACCATTCCCTTTCATATAATAAATGTGAATTGCAGAGCTTAAGATGTGAATAGTTATATGACCTATGGAAAAAAAATGAATACATCTTAAATTTCAGCCACCCAAAAAGCCCCCAGCTTTCCACAGCTGTCATGTGGTGGCTTAATTCTTACTCCAGGACCCCTAGCCTCTCCTAAATGCATTCTCTCCTACCTACCTCTCTGTACCCTTACTAACCTACACTTCTTGAGGTACACAGATATTGTTACTTCCAACGAAAGCACAATTAGTTAGAAATAGAGACAGGATTTGAACCTCGATCGGTACCAGACCCCATGCCAGGAATCACTGTGCTGTTCTCCCTCAAGGCACAAACTGTAAGGCCTCAGATCATATGAGCATGTTCGGTAGCTTAATTAATTGAAAAATTTAGCTACAGCAGGAAGTCATTAAAAAGAGAAATATATACCTACATATATTCTATGCATTTATTTAATTTTAAATGGTATTTTTTAGCAACTCATTGCTTTCAAGTCTTTTAAAACCACTCACTGGCCTTACTGTGGTGATCAGTTTGCAATATGCACAACTATTGAATCATTACAGTGTGCACCTGAAACTAATATAATATTATGTCAAGTATACCTCAATAAAAAAAGAAAAGAAATAGAACTTGAGTTAGTTCAATTATGTAATGTTCTAAAGCAATTGATTAAATCATGTCAATGCTCACTATTGTGCAGCCATTTTCCGATTTTTGCAGAAGTTGAAAATCCTCAGAAGTTTTTACAGGATATAATAAAAATTCATAATAAATGTTTTGCTGAAGATACTTTAGTTGAAATTTTTTGACTGTGGGGACATTTGCAAACTTTTAAAACTGATCCTGAGGGAACAATAAAAAGAACAGTATTAAACTTTTTGAAATTTTTGTAAAATGGAATTATTTAGGAATTTATGATAAATATATTTTATGTTTAAGCTTTTCCCTATTTTATATATCTGTTGCTTCACAGGGAAGAAATGTGTCAAATTTCAAATCAATAAAATATGTTCTTCAATATAAACAAAATGTCAACTAAGTTTTCCAAAACCGAGTCACTTTTAATGGGTGCTCGTATTTGCTTGGTCCACAAAATTATACAGTAAGTTTTAATGGACATAAGTAGATTTTTTGAAGAAATGCAACTGACTCTTGGAAAACACAGAAATAAACTTTAAGCCTTCAGCAGACCACAGGTATTATTAAATATGTTTTCAAGAAGGAATGAAAAACACCAGCAGGGCCAGTAACTTGAGTAAATGGGCAGATCATTAGCTCCTACTATAGCTAATGCTAACATACTATTATACTATTAGATATGCTATCGTGTGGCATATCTAAGTGGAACATAATATCTAAACTCTAATTCCAAGTGAAAATTAATAAAACAAGGGCTCATATAAGTACCCTAACTATTGGTTCAGATAGAAAATATTACCTTAATTCACCAAAGAAGTGGTTCAGAGAAACAACATAAGAGGCTTGGGAACTGGCTGGTTATAAAAGAAGAGAAGAGGAGGCAAAAGGAATTCTGAATTTCCATGTCTAGATGCCTTACAGAATGAACTACAATGAAGCTGAGAACACTGGATGGAGCTGTGACAGGGTTGTCGGACTACAAAATGAGCATTATTAATCTGAAGTTTGCAGACACCTAAGAGTAAATATTTATAAGGGCATTGAGATTGAGTGTTGAATCTTGGGACCAAAGTCAAGGTTGCCGAAGCTGTAAATTTGGGTAAGTTCTCCAGGGAAAAGAGAAAAGATAAGGGAGAACAGATTTTTGAAAGAACAGTAGAATCACTAAAAAGCGTCAACAAGTATAAATCAGGGGTGTGGAGAAACACAGTAAAGGGGTCCACAACTTAATCACCCCGGCAGTTGGCACCCTTTCAAGAGCTTAAGGTACAAAATAAAACCACTTTCTTTTAAGAGTTCTCATGCCAGTAACTCTAGAAATATCTTCGTTCCTTTTTCTCTGGAGTCTTCCTTCCATGATAACTCCAAGGCAGTATTCAGACGGGACCGGTGCCAGCCAAAACCATTACAATACTTTCAGGTACCTCCACAGGCTGATGACTTACAGGCGTGTTTACACAGTGTCAGTGAAACCTACTAACTCAGCGTGTTGGTCCATCCCCCTCTAGAAAAAGAGAGGAGTTTACAGTTCAAGGATCACGCTGTCTTGCAGTAGCATTCACGTCACTCAAGGGCAAAAATAAATCCTCCCTCTCCTGCCAAGTTACACTCCACTTTCAAAGTTCCATGCCTCCCGTGGGCCCAGTGTTCCCACTGTTACTCTGTTTTAACCACGTATTCACACATACACACCACACTCTTAGCCATGCTATGCACCCAAACTACGTCTCTTAACCTTTTCATCCCATCGCTAGAGCAAAGCAAGCCACTTGCATCTCAGTCCCCAGGTCAACCTCCATTTCTGTCTCAGAATGAGTGATTTTCTTCCAGGCAAAATACCCATTCTCATTTTGCTATTTCCAGCTGTCTGTACTTCTGGCTAGAGAAAAGTAGATCTAATTCCTCAGTGGGAATATGTTGAACATGTTACCCTTCCCATCAAAACATTATTATGGTTTAGTTGCATGCATCAAAATTTTGAATAGATAAGAAAAAACAATGAAGCAAATTCACATTTAACAGTAGAACTATACACTATTTTTTTCATACAGATTTTTCCAGCAGACCTCTTAGCCCTCTACTTAGTTTAATCCAGCCCTTTGTACATTTACTTTGTACTTTTCAGTTTTTGCACTTCTACTAAGTGAGGAACCTAGCACTGAAGAGAAAAAGGTGGGCCATCTTCCCCTGAGACTGGAGTTTTGGCACAATTCAATGAATGTCCATAAATTCACTGACAGTCAGTCAATGTCCCTAAGATATCTGCTCAGGGTCACACTTATTGGTATCACCATAAAACCAGATATCGAATATCCAGATTTTAAATTCTAGTGCCTTTTCTCCTTAGCTCTATTACTTTTCTTGCTAGATAGTAACTTGAAGGAAAAAAATCACAACTCTCATTTTAAAGTAATAATGTTCACTCACTTTGGAAAATTAGAGAGTGATTAAAAATAAATTAAAATCATCCACAATCTCACTCCCCCTTGAATTGGTTGCCACTAATATACGGTTACTTTTACTTACTTTTCCCCTACTTAATATATTTAGCCATTTTTCTCAGACTTGTGATATTGCTATTATATCTGAATTCTTGATGTAGATTTTATTGGAAACATTTCTCACCCTTTTGAAAAGTATCCAAAATCACTTTCAGTGGCTGTATGATATTTCTTCCCTACTGTAAGACACCCAGGTTATTTCAGTTTCTTATATTCTATTATCTCTCTAATTACCAATTTGAAGATAAATGTTCACTTAGACTCGGCAGCATCCCATCTCAGACTAGTTCCTTGACCTTTATGTAAATCATCTTTTCCTCTATCTATAAAATGGTAATAATAATAAGCCTTCACTTTTAGGGTGGCTTAGAGTACTAAGGAGTTCACATTTGCAAGGTTCTCAGAATAGTACCTGGAATCTACTAGGTACCATAAAGTTTTGATGAAGAAGTGAGTAAATGTGCAGCTCTGACTATTTTGACAGGTCCACCAACTCTAATGCCAGGAAAACAGTTCTCGTCCCTGTGCTGAGGACTAGGAGGAGGAAACGAGGATAAACTGTAAGGAGCTCACGTCATACTTCACACATTTAGTGAAGCATTTGGTGATTCTAGACAGAGCACATAGAACCCAAACACAAAATATATGCATGGATTGAGCTCTCCGGAAAGAAATGTTCTGCTTTCTGCAAATCAATAGTTAAATGTCAGTAAATGAGCGATTTGTGTCTATAACAAGAAGATAAAGTTTTACCCATTAGACCACTGCAGAAAAACCCTTGGATATTCTTAGAATATAATATTCTCACCAACTATTTCATAAACATTTATAGTTATTGCATATATGTTTATAATATATGTTAAATATCTTCATTGGCAAAATATATCTTTTTAAAATAGGCAGAAATAAAAACCTCCTAAAACTTAATTAGGGGTCAACTCAAATGTCATTTTGATGACTATTTTTTCAATGTATATTCAGACTGCTTTCCCATTTCTGCCAAATAAATATAGTTTCTATTCAATGCTACACATATTATTTTAAGCAACATTTGTACATAAGTATCTTTCCATATGGATAAGTACAACTACATTATTTTGTAGAATTTTACTTTATGAATATACCATAACTGACTTTAATGAACCCCTGTTACTGCAGTTATAAACTTCTCACTATTATAAACAAGATTGTAATAAACATCTTGAGATAAATATCTTTGTATACTTGTCCAATTCCCTCCCTTAGGCTAAATTCCTCAGAACAGAATTGCTGATTCAATCATACATATATTCCAAGACTTTTGCCAAATTCCTGCCAAGAGCATAAATTTCCAACAGCAGAATGAGCTTCAACATTGTCAACACTGAGGAGTTCCGTTCTTGCAACTGCACCATAGCGATAAATAAAATGTAGTATACGTATATTCACATCTCTTTGATTACTAATAAAGTTTAAACTTTGCTTTTAAATGTTATATAGAGAGTGTATGAATAAGGGGCTACCAACTGAAGATACTCATGGTGTAGTGGTTCTTAAAGTTATCTGGATCCTGATTGGATGAAAACCAAGGATCTGGTGAAAACTCTTGGGGGTGACGGGGAAGCACACATACTCACAAAACGTTGCCTACAGTTTCATAAGTCTCCTATCTATGAACTTAATGATGACCGCAGAGGTGTCTGCCTTAAACTAGTGCTCAATGAGCAACCACAGATTCACCATGCTGCTACCCTGCTTCATGGAACATGGCCAGTGAGCTTCTGTTTTCCAGTAGCAGGGCACAGAATTAGAACTAATTCCAACAGCAACTTTTCAAGCCCTGCTATATTTAAACAAAGCCTCAACAGGAGAAAGGTAAGTAAACTGGAAAGCTCCAGCCTCAGTAACGGATGATTTGGGTAGATGAGCCATTTTTCTTCAAGGCATCCATGGCTGTGAGGTCTAAGAGGGGAGAAGGGACACGGCAAAGGAGCGTGGAGGTTGAGTCATTAATCCTCAGATAAGTCACATGCAGCTCCAAGGGCTATTAGGCCTTACGGATTTTATAAAGCTCATGGGAGGGAAAATGAGTATAGGCAGTCTCCTCTGAGAAAATTTGCTATAAAATAGCCAATCTCAAGGAAATACATTACGGGACAATTATTAAGTTTTCTTAGAGATTTTTCATTTGACAATAGGTTTTATTATAGGTCTCCTGTAAACAGTCCCTAAGAGCATTTAAAAATAATTCCAGTTTTAAAAATTTGATTTACCACCCACTTATTGTGTAAAACATCTTGTTCTCCTGAGACTAAAGATGTTCTATGCCAATAAACTATTTTAATGTATCATCTGTGGCTCCTTGGGAGGCCACAATGCTTGAAAGATAGTGGGAGTGATACACTGTGTTATTACAGAGGCAGTACTCCGAAGGATAATCAATAGACCGGTGTCAACCTTAGGAGCAGAGGGGGGGCGTCACTAGTGGTTTTTTCTTCACTTTGACTTGAAAATATCGGTATTCCATGTTTCTGCCAGTGATCTGCATGATGGAATAGCTAGTAGAACATTACGCTTTGCAGGTGACACAAATCTGGAGTGGCTGGCATTTCATATTGGAAGATTAAATGCCCTCGCATATTTGAAGAATGTTCAGAAATAAAGAGAATTAAACATGAAAAGGATAAGTGAGGGAGAGTTTCACTGGAGAGAAATAACATGAGCCACCAACTGAGGACGCACGAAGGAGAGAGGAACTGCCTGTCTTGAAAAAAGACAGCAGCCAAAAAGCATAAAGAATCACAGTTGAAGATATGATGAACTTGGGCCAATAGTTGTGCTTTAATTTTTTAAAAATTCACTGATTAACTCAAAACTATTCATCAAGCACCTACTCTGGGCCAGCCCCTATAATGCCAACCTATTTTACTGTATGTACCATTATCCTGTCCTTCCAGTAGATCATTTTTGATAATGGAATACATTTTACTAGGGGCTAAAATCCAGGAGGTTTCTTCTCAGTTTTGGACAAAGTGTGAAGATTCTGGAAGACTGTTTGGGAAGAGGCACAGAGCAAACAGGGTCAAAAGTTAATATTCAATTGAAAAGACAATCATCTACCGAAGGACATTTTGGTTGTCTGAATATAACTTTTAAATGCCTGCATAATAGTCCACCATTTGCACTTACTACAAGTTCTTTAACAATTCTCCCTATAGGATAAGTAGGTTATTTGCGAAATTTAGATTGCTATAAATGGTGATGTGGAATCAGGGGTTTGCAGAGCTCATACAAGTTCAAAGGTCTTAACACACCTCGCTGAACTGCCCTCCGAAAGTCTGGACCATCTCATGAGCCACTGCAGTGCATGGATGTTGTGTGTTGGTTTTCAGGTGGAGCCTCTCACTCCCCAAAGCCCTGTCTACCTTCACCTAAACCTAAAGGTGATAATAAAAAAATTATTTATTTTTTTGCATGTTAATATCTACCTGTCTGGTGTTTCCAACTAAAGCTTCAGAAAACTGAGTGTAACTCCTTCTGACTTCCTGTCTCTTGGTGCCAACAACCAAGTCAGCAATGCATGCTTAAAATTCACCTGGTGATTCGCTCAATCTGCTTCCCTGCCTTCAGTGGCAAACAAAGGCAAAATCCTATGACATTTCCTCCAAATATCTTTTGGTCCTGCTTTCTTTTGCATACCTACTGCTGTCTGTCATCAACCTAACAGACAGGCTCCCTTCTTTCTGGCTAATACCATCGCAATAATGACCCAACAGATCTTTCTCTTCCTTTTTCAGCTTCCTCCACCTTGCTGCCATAGTAATCTGATCATGGCAGTCTGCACTAAACGTCCTTCAGACGATCCATACTCACTATGAAATAAAGCCCAGAGCTCTTAGTCTGGGATTCAACATCATTTAAGTTAAAAATATGACTGGGCATTGTTGGCTTTGAAGATGGAAGGGGCCACTAGCCAAAGATTGCAGGAAGCCTCTGGAAGCTGGAAAAGACAAGAAAACTGATTCTCCCATCGAGTTCCACTAAAGACCTTGATTTTAGCCCCATGATACTCATTTTGGACTTCTGACCTCCAGAAATGTAAAAATAATAAATTTATGTTGTTTTAAGCCATTAAGTATGTGGTAATTTGTTATAGCACCACTAAGAAACTAATATGGGATGCATCAAAGTGTGGTGGAAAGAGTAAATATGCCTGGATTTTTATCCCAGGTCTGCCACTAACAATGTGATAACTAAACATGTTTTTGTTTTTAACTTTTTTATACCTCAATTATCTAATCTATGAAATGTTGAGGGGGGAAAGGAATGCTTACCTCATGGGTCGTTGTGATGATTAAATTACAATTTTTTATATATTTATGGCCCAAGATAGTATGTCTGGCACACTCATTAAATCTTTAACAATTATTCCCTCTATTCCTTTAACACATTCATTCTTTAGTCATTGCTATGTGGGAATTTGCTTTATTTTTGCCAGTATATTGTGGGTAATCAATGTCATTTTTTTTAATTTTTACTTTTTCATACCAAGTTCTAAGCACACAGTAAGCCAGGTGGGAGAAGGGAAGGAAGGAAGGAAGGAAAGAAAAAGGAAGGAAAACAAAGTTGAAGTTTAATAAATTTATCAATTTGCAGGCAGTGTTTTCTTATTGTACCATTTTAAAATATTCTGCCAGTCCAGATATAAAAGAAAAATTGTTTCATAAAATTCTTCCCACGAGAACAGAAATAAAAGTAAATGTTTTATTGTGCTTTATAATTAAATTTTAGCTTTTTATGAATGTTCTACATCAATCAATGATACATTTTCAATTGTAAATGGCTTATGATGATCAAAACAAACAGCAAAAATAGGCCACAAATTGATACAAATAATTTTCTCTCTAAGGTGTTGATTGAACAAAATGGAACCTCATTGAGATCCAATTAAGAAGGGCTCCCCAGGAAGCCATAAGTGACCCAATGCATCTTCTGGGTTTACAAAAATAGCTCACAGAGTGAAAGAAACTGCTGCTTTTGATTTCATGTTTGCTCAAAGTACTGTTTCCAAAATCACCTTGGGAATCAGTTGCATATCAGCATAAATGTTTTTCATATTGGTTAGAGGAAGAAAGGGGAAAAAATTAAAATAGGGAGGGAAATTAAGCCTTCATTTGTTCTGCTCTATCCTGTGACCTTACTGACCACTTTCACATGCATCTCATTTAATTAAGAAAATTTGAAGCTTTCATTTGTGGACTCCAAAGCAACCCACTGGGTAGTGAGTGAGTGGAGGATCACAAGAGAATGCTGACAATGGATTGGTCTCGTAACGCTGGAATACAGACTTAATCTATGAGTTAAGGGAATTCAGCTATTGTTGAATTAATGAAATATTTTTTAGCCCAGCAGAATTTGTTTTTAAACTTTTTATTCTGGAATAAATCAAACTCAATTTCCTCAGGTGTAACCTTCCAGTTTAATTTTCAAGGAAACAAGTTAAAAAAACTAGTAGCTCCTTTTTTGAGAAGGAAACAGACCAGCTTTGATCAACCACAAAACATGGTGTGCTTTGAATGTGGCAGGTGGGGCTTCTCTCTCACCACCTGGTTTTTCACATGCAAAGGGACAACGTGTTTACCATCATCACCAACATCCATTAAGCATCTAATGGAATGGAGAGTTACGCAAAGAGAGTTCCAGATACAGTTTCCTGTATTCCTCACCTTCTTAAATTATGAAAAATTAGCTCCCTTTGACTCCAGATTTTCAGAGAATTCCACTGGTGCCTGGTTCAAACAGTTTATTATTCTGAGAAAATTGTGTTCAATCACAGTTCATAAAAACAGACTGTCAGGCTGCCAAAACCTATAATTATGGGCTCTATTATGAGTATTTTTGTTATCATCATTAAACATTGCACCTGACCAAGAATTATTTTCTGGAATATGAGTTTAATACCACTAACTACAAAATGATCTTTTATTTTTCATTTCAAGTCTCATCTATATCTCAGTACAAAAAATATGCAAATTTAATGCAGTGACTAGAAATGGCCTTTCAAGAAGAAAAGTTACCAATCAACTCATGACTGTCTAAAAGTTCCAAAGTGCAGATTAAAATTTTATTTCTTCAGCCCTAATTGCGCACTACTAGCCACATGCTGTATGGCATTTTATTTAGCACTTACAATAACCCTATCAAGTAATTACTATTAATGTCTCTATTGGTGATGACATTAAGACACACTGAGGCTAAAAAACATAGCCAGAGAACAGCTGGTCAGTATGAGTCATGACTGGAGCCCAGTTCTGATTTAAGTCCTTTGCTCTTCCACCACCACTTGATGCTTTCTTACACCCCCGTCTGCTCCCATAAACAGCTGCAATCACTGGCCTCACCTCCGTTTCAATGGTTCTCCGCTATGCTTTCAACATCTGTTTTATCTGCTGGCGAAATATGCTGATTGTATGATTGGAACCCAAATTGGCAGACTTAGAGCTTATGTTAACAAAATGAGACAATACTTATCTCCAAAACATTCATCGGTCAGATTGGAAATTTCAAGGTGGATTGACCCAATCAATCCACCCTAAAACTATTAATTTTCTGACCCAGAAAGTTATTAATTTGTGATATCTCTCTATGGAGGCATGTGCTAATGATTTCCTTCTCTTGCTCAAGTCACTCCAAAGAAGAAACAAACTCCAAGTAAATGAAGAAGAAACCAACCAATGGAAAAGTGCTATCGGTTCCTTTCCTTAACATTTTGCGTTGGGTAGTGAAATTATCAGTTGTTTCTGTACTGGGGAGCAGCGTGTCCCACTGGGTCAGAATATCAGAGTCTTTGGAAACTCCAGCTCCAGCATTTATAGCTGCGAGTGTTGTGCAAGCCACGTAGTCTCACCAGATCTGAGTTTCCTCATCTCTAAAATGTGAATAACGAATAGTTTATAATATTAAAACTCATATAATCATTCAGTGCATGAATAAAATATACATTTATGAGATTAGCACAATAAAGGAGAAATGGTAAGCACTAAATAAATAGTCACAAAAATTTATTTTATGGCCTTTTGTCTCTGGAATGTGAATAGAAGATACTAAACTTGGGCTCCTAGCCACTAAACTATGTAATCAGTTGCAGCATTGTTCCCTGATTCCTCCAAGCCATTTTAAAGCTTTCCAACAAGTTATTCCAACAAGAGACACTACCAGTAAAAATTATGATTAATTCTAACATTTGCTGTGCTTCTGAGGAATGAATATTAAGGGAAAAGAAACACAACAGTTACAAGTTTTCCTAGGGATCAACTTCAACTATTTTTATGGAATATATAAAATGAAAAAGTTTTCTGTGTTTTATCCCCCATAGAAAAATACAAAGAGAAATTTCCATAGAAACAATTTTTCTCGCATTTCTACTATAATATGAAAAAAATTACATCTGAGATTTTTTTTTTATTCCAAGATAGAAAATTCCATGATAAACAGAAATTAAAAAGTGAAGATTTCTTGGTTCTTATCATTGAGTCCTAGTTGCACAGTACTAGCCACAGTGACATATGATATCTCATTTCGTTCTGCCAATAGTGTTCCCATTGTTTCAGCACCACAAGAAATAAGGAAGAAATTCCAGCACTGTAGCACCCACTTTTGCCACATAGTCTTCAGGACCTGTGAGCAGACATCTAGGAATAATGGGAAATGCTGAAGCTGGATTCAGGGCTTAGGAGGTCATCATTTCCAGTTTCTAACTCAGTACTTTTCCACCCTCAAAATAACATTCCCTTATTACTATGGCATGAGGAGTTCTAGTTCAAACAGCTTATTCACAAAGGCAGAGGGTATGTAAACCATGTGCACTGGACTCAGATGGGCTCACCACAGCCCTAAAAAAAACACACATCTATGGTCAAGAGATCTCTGTCCAAGAACTGTTCTCCACATTTCCTATGGGGATCCAGAGGAAGTTTCTCCACAGGACTCATAGTAGCTCTCTAAATCCAGAGAAACTTGGCATGTCATCTGATAGGGAGTAAAGGTGAGCTACCTACCACCACATATGTTAAATGCTTTAATTCCACGGTGGAATGTATTTTATGTTAATGATTCTAGGAGCCCCCTTTGTGGAATTTCCCTGATTCATCCGAGACAGTCAATCACCAGGCCACCAGAGAGCAAACATTTGATGACGCCGCAGATCAGCCTACAAGGAAGTACACTTCAGAGTAAGAATGCCTACCAACAGACCAGGAAGAGAAGACAGTGAACTTCATTTATAACACATTACATCAGCACAAAAAGTATTTCATTAACTAAAATTCCCTGTGCTGCTTCTTTTAAAGTTCTCTAGAGCCCAAGAGTCTGTTTTTTTATTCTTGAGACTTTACCTAATAATTTCATATCCAACATGTTCTAGATGGTAAAGAATGTATTTCATATGGCCATTTGGGGAGTGAATCATATTGGCTAAGTCTTTTTTGATCCGAACTAGAGAAAACTTTCCATTTGGCTCACAAAAACCATGCTTCTGGACAATTAACAAACAGCAAAATTCAATCATCAAATTCCTACAATGTTTTCTTCCTTTGATTGCCAAAAAACTACCATTTCTATATCATAATCCCAAAGTAAAGAAATGAGAGAGGGAGGGAGGGAGGGAGGGAGGGAGGGAGGGAGGGAGGAAGGAAGGAAGGAAGGAAGGAAGGAAGGAAGGAAGGAAGGAAAGCAGTTTAAATGTTTAAATGGTGAGCATAAACACATATTCAAATCTCAATCAAACAATGTATACCGTGCTCACTCAATATATATTTAACTGATACTTGAGCAAATGGATTCAGAGCCTCAGATTACTACCAGTAATATTATAGTAGTAGTACATGCATTCACCAGTCACTGTTTCAAGCACTTTATAAGCATTAATTCATTTAATCTCAGAATAACTCTAGAATCTGAGGTGCTATTTTTATTTCCATTTTACAAATAAGACAACTGAGACACAGGACTTTAAGTAACTAGCCCAAGAACACATGACTAGTAAGTAGCAGAGCAAGGATTTGGACCCAGGCAGTCTAGTGCCAGAGTCTGTGCTCTAACCACCATATTTTCTGAACACCTCAGCCCAATTTCCTTAAGCAATGAAGAAAAGCGTGGGAAGTTCAGAGCTAGATAGAATTAGTGATCAATATTTATACTTAAAAAGGACTCAAGTTTTTTTGATCTATCTGCCCCATCACATGAATTGTTGGTTCATCCAAAGCCAGGTTCCCTTTGTGAATACAGATTGTCTTTGTTAGCATTTGGGAAAAGAGGAGAGAGAGAAAACTTGGCCCTCAACGTTGATTGGAATAGACCCTCCATTCTGGTCTAATTGGACCAATTTAGGACACATACCCAACCCGAGACCAAAACAGCCAGAAAGCGAGTGACACCAACTGAGAGGCAGATGAGTCATCTGGGATAAAATGATATTCGAGAGTCAATCAGATCATCCACTACAGTATTTTGGTTTAGAAATGTCTGTAGGCTTACAGAGAGACCAAGTTTTAAATCCTGCCTTCAGAATAATCATGTCATAATGACTTCATCATAAATTTTATGAATTAGAAAATTTTGGTATATTTATTGATTATGCTATTACACTTGTCCCGTTTTCTTCTTCCCTTTATCCCCCTCCACCCTGCACCCCCTTCCTCCAGCATTCCCCACCTCCCTAATTAATGTCCATGGGTTATGTTGTACATATAAATTCTTTGGCTTCTCCATTTCCCGTAACTATTCCTAACCTCCCCCTATTTCATACCTACCATCTATGCTTCTTATTTCCTGTACCTTTTCCCCCATTCCCCACCCCCGCCGATGATAACTCTCCATATGATCTCCATTTCTGTGATTCTGTTTCTGTTTTAGTTGTTGGCCTAGCTTGTTTTTGTTTTTGTATTTTAGGTTCAGTTGTTGATAGTTGTTCTCATTTTACTGTTCATAGTTTTGATCTTCTTCTTTTTCTTATATAAGTCCCTTTAACATTTCATATAATAAGGGTTTAGAGAGAGTAATCTTGGATGTAGGTACTTGCCTTTCATGACTTTGAATACTTCTTTCCAGCCCCTTCTTGCCTGTAAGGTTTCTTTTGAGAAATCAGCTGATAGTCTCATGAGAATTCCTTTTTAGGTAACTGTCTCCTTTTCTCTTGCTGCTTTTAATGTTCTCCCCTTATTTTTAATCTTGAGTAATTTAATTCTGATGTGTTTTGGTGTGTTCCTCCTTGGGTCCAATTTCTTTGGGACTCTCTGAGCTTCCTGGACTTCCTGGAAATCTATTTCCTTTGCCAGACTGGGGAGGGGTTTTTTTTCCCATTATTTTTTTCAAGTAAATTGTCAATTTCTTGCTCTTCCTCTTCTCCTTCTGGCACCCCTATGATTCAGATGTTTGAACATTTAAAGTTGTCCCAGAGGTCCCTAAGCCTGACTTCATTTTTTTTTTTTTGAATTCTTGTTTCTTTATTCTGTTCTGGTAAATGTTTACTTCTTCCTTCTGTTCCAAATTGTTGACTTGAGTCCTGGTTTCCTTCCCTTCACTGTTCCCTGTATAGTTTTCTTTGTTTCACTTAGTATGGCCTTCACTTCTTCCTCTATTTTGCGTCCATACTCAATCATTTCTGTGAGCATCCTGATCACCAGTGTTTAACTCTGCTTCTGATAGGTTGACTATCCCCTCATCACTTAATTCTGTTTCTGGAGTTTTGATCTGTTCTTTCATTTGGGCCATATTTCTTTCTCTTGGTGCACCAGTTACATTGGAAGGGGAAGAGCCTTAGGTATTCACCAGGACAGAACAACCCACTTTGCTGTGTTGTGGTGCTATATGTAGAGAAGGGGTCAGAGAGGGAACAATGCCACTTGCTCAGCTCTCTGCCCTCTTTCAGTCACTTCCTCTACTACCCACAAGCAAATTGGGCCATTCTGGTGCTGATTCTCAGGTGAGTGGACTTGTGTACATTCTAGTACTCTGTGGGTTTCTCCAATGAACTCTCTTGTGAGGCTGGAAGTTTCTCCTGCTGCTGCAAACCCCACCGGTTTTTATAGCCAGAGGTTTTGAGACTTTTGTTTTCTGTGCTAGAACCCTGGGTTATGTGGTCTGTCTCATTCCCCAGTTGTTCCTCCCAGCTTATCTGCACACAAATGTGGGACCTCCCAGTCTGCCAGCTGCTGCCTCGCCTGCCCAGTTTGCTGCCTTGCTGCATGTCCTCTTCGCCTTGGCTGCCCGTCTCCACCCCTCCTACCAGACCAGATGAATGTTTCTTCTTTAACTCCTTGGTTGTCAGACTTCCATATAGTTTATTTTTCTGGCAGTTTTGGTTGTTTTTTGTTTTTAAATTTGTTGTCCTTTTTTTGGTTGTGTGAGGAAGTAAAGTGTACCTACCTATGCCTCTATCTTGGCCTGAAGTCTGAATTAGAACATTTCAAAGTTAATCTACAGTTCTATCATTCTCTGATCTTATGAATTCATTCTATTTTTGTTAACATTTCTTAGAAAAAATGTTCCCAGAGAAATAATTTTGTACATCAGAATTTTTCTAATAAAGCACAATTAAGCTTTCATCAGTTGCCATATTGGTGACTTAGAAGGCAAAAATGATGAAATAAGGGGGAAATATATGGCATTGATTTATCTTTCTTTTGGTATCTTAGGAGCAGATATTTTCTATCATTCCCTGTTACCTGGCCATTTTTGTCCACATGATAAATGCAGATGGATCTTGGGCAAGTCTGATGTGTGGGCCTGCTAAGAGATGTTCCACCCAATAAAATGATCTTTGATTCAGTTGGTCTTACAGAAAACACTCAGGAAGGTGTTCATATTGTTTGTTTGTTTGCTTGCTTGTTTTACCATGAGCTGGCACACAGGCAGGTTGAGTTCTCATACTATCAGCAAAGACATGAGAATACAATTGCATCCCAACAATGAAAAAGAGGCACTTCTCATCAATGCAAGGACTGTAACTTCATGCAGGTGGTATTAGAAGCTGCTGTATGTTCTTATAGAGACCTACGGACCTGGGAAGACTTCATCTAAAGCACATCTTATTGTCTCCTGCTTTTGTAATGACCTTCAGTTTCCCTATCTTTCACCATTAAGGAAAAATTGTATTCTATAACTGAGTCTAGGGGCCTCTTACTATCAATCACACCATTGTCCCATAGAGACACTCATGCAGTTACACAGGAAATTGAACGAGAGCATTTTGAAAGCCATTCATTTTGTGTAAAGTTTCTAGGTATTGAACCTAGAAATGGCCGATAGGCAATTTTTCTGAGGTGTCCTGTATGGTTCCGCTAGCATATGGGAACACCCTAAAAGGACTGAAGGGATCCACTTACATTAAGTGTCCAATGGGTCAATGAGAATACTTCTGCCTTGTCAGTGAGAATAATTCTCTACTGAGCTGAGTTTTTTTTAGAACCTAACTACTCAAAAGAGTAGTCCACAGACCAGCAGCATCCACTAAAAACCAGCATCTGGGGTCCTATTTCAGAACTACTGACTCAGAGTCTGAATTTTAACAAAGATCAACAAGCAGTTACTATGTATATTAATATTTAGGCAGCTATCACTGTTTTAAATGATTGCCCTTTTTGTCTTACAATTTACTTCCCATTCCTTCATTAAATAGAAAAATCATACTGGGTCAGCCAAATATCCACTTACAAATATCCATATTATCTGGAGTGATAGCTTCAAAATAATGCAGTAAATGAGACAAACATACAATGATATACCCCCATAGTTACATGTGGTACCTCTAAAATTCTAGATATTCTTACCTTCGGAGCCACTGCTGTAATTAGTATAAGAAAAACCAACAATCAGAATTAAAGTCTAAAATGTTCTCTTTAAAAACTATGTGAAACACAAGACAATCAAACTAATTTAACTGAGTGGCACTGTTTAGGCTGAAATAAAGCAATTCAAGAAGATATCACTGCCATTCTCAAGCATGTGAAGGCAGGTCACATGAGAAAACAAAATACAGAAATACCATAAAAGACAAGACAAAGGACAAACACTATAGAAGACAAAAAGCCATCAAAACTGCACATCTCAACATTCCAGGGACAGGAGGTAAAAATTCTGCAAGAGGGCTATCAAAAATAACAATGAGAAGAACTACGTCTGCTTCTGTTCTCAGTCCTGGGACCCGTGTATTTTGGCAGGAGGAGAAACAGCATCCTATCACTGACTCTACTTTCTAAGATAGAACCCCAGTGTGTTTTTGCATCAGTGGAAAATTAACTCAATCTTTTGCTGGCCATCCTACCATTTTAGCAGACCAGTTGCTTCTGAGTGGTACAGCATGGAATAAATCTTTGATGGTAGAGCTAATTTCCTCAACTCCCTATCACAAGGGACCTTACTCCACAGGTGACAAAGCCCATGTGGATGAGTATCTGTATTCCAATTATACCTTTGGCAATAGGAGAAATAACTACAGGAGGATTCTTTGGTCCATTTGGCCCAATTGTGAGAAAGACTTGGACCAAAATTTGACTTATTGCTTGAGATCACAAGCTCCTGATTGACTGGTGGACCATAGAACTGTTGGGGGTGCTCAGAAATTCACATCAATTGAAAGACAGTGTCTGTTAATCCCCCATTTTCTATTTTCCTTTTCCCAATATTTTTCTCTTCCTATCCTCTTTCCCGTAGTCCCTCCTGCAAATGAATAAGTTAGGTGTGCATTTGAAAATAATAATACAAATTAACCAAACTCTCTGGTCTCCTATATTTTTCTTTATAATATTCACCATTACCTGAAATTATATTATATGTTTATTTGATTATCTTTTAACTCCTATTTTCCTGAATATAATTAATATAATATAATATAATATAATATAATATAATATAATATAATATAATATAATAATATACTGAATGTCTTATTATCACTGTATCCCCAACACTTAGAACAGTGCCTGGCCCTTAATTAACACTTAATAAATACTTGTTAAATGGATGAACATTTCTGGAAGGTGGTTTGACAATGAATACCAAAAACTTTAAAAATGTTGAAAGCTCATGGTTTAGAAATTTAAACTCTAGAAATTTATCCTTAGAAAATACTTAGATTTGAGTAAAATTTAGTATTTAAAGAACTGTCTTTTGACCCAGCAATACTACTGTTGGGATTATACCCTAAGAACCCTGAAACACCAATCCAAAACAACCTATGCACCCCGATGTTCATAGCAGCACAATTTACAATAGCCAAGTACTGGAAGCAACCTAGGTACCCATCAGTAAATGAGTGGATCAAAAAAACTATGGTACATTTACACGATGGAATACTACACAGCAGAAGGAAAGAAGGAGCTTCTACCCTTAACAACAGCATGGATGGATCTGGAGAGCATTATGCTAAGTGAAATAAGCCAGGAAATGAAAGAAAAATGCCATATGATCTCACCTGTAAGGGGAACCTAATCAACAAAACGAACAAGCAAGCAAAATACAACCAGAGACATTGAGATAAAGAACAATCTGACAGTTACCAGAGAGGAGAGGGGAGAGGGATAATAGGGGAAGGGCCATCAAGGAACAAGTATAAAGGACACATGGACAAAGCTAAAGGAGGTAGTAGGTTGGAAGGTGGGAGGCAGGGATGGATGGAGCCGGGGATTTGGTGGTGTGAAAATGGAGATAACTGTACTTGAACAACAATAAAAAAAACATATTTATATAAACATAAAAAAATAAAGAACTGTTTATTTATACCATAAAATTTGAAAAAAATGAAATAAACTAAATATACATTGGAGATTATTCACCCACTCATTCAACAAATACTTATGAGTGCTCACTAAGTACCAGGCACTATAATTAATAAGACTAATATGATTCCTCAAGGAACACAAAGAAGTAGATGTCAAGAGACAATTTCACTTTTTATTTTTTTAATAAAGGAAACAACTGAATGTCAGCTTATAGATGCTCCACTAATAATAGAAATAATAATGAAGATAGTTTACATTTGCATAATACTTCTAACTTTTCAAAGTAACTCTCCAGCTATTATATTTCTTAAAATTAGGTCATATTAAACTGCACTTGAACTTTATTATTAGATATCTTCTGAGAAGAGAGTTGAGAAATTGTTGGCCTTTTTACATTAATTATGGTCATATAAGATGAATTAATCAAATTCTGCTGTATTTGCCATTAGTGTCAGTTGTGTGGGGGGGAGCCATTCTCTGCAGGGTTTAGAGTAGGATGCAGTAGAGAGGATTATGCAAAAACAAAAGTTCTTAAAATGATTGTAGTTTTGAATAAACCCTAAATTCATTGTCCTGATGAAGCATCATTAATAGTCTTAAGAATACTACCATTTTGCAGAATCGAGTTAATGAGCTGAAGAAGATTTACAGTGAAGTTTCAGAGCTCCTCACTTGCACGGGTCCCATCCAAAGCTCTGGAAGGGGATTTAACAAGATATTCAATGGCCATACATTTTTGTGAAATTGACCAAAAAAAATTTTTTTTACCTCAGTCAGCTAAATGGGCATCTCCTTCCAACAAATTTACCCCGCTTTGCATTTTTATTTTGTCAGGTGGTGCTAAAGTAGCCACAGTCAGGTTACCCATAGGACATGCAGGGCTCCAGGCAAATATTTTTGTCTGGTCTTTGTCTATAGAAACAACTTGATTTTTAAAAACTCTTAGAAAATGTATTGGGCTATGTGAGATACAGTCAGAACAGCTATAATGAGAGCTGGTGAGAGCTGATACACAGGCCCACACCCAACTCAAGCCTTCAGGTTAAAAGTGAGCTGAAAACTCATTCTGTGTCTGACGTAATTGAGAGTCACCCAAAATCAGTGTGTTGTCACTATTCTGGTGGCCCAATATAACAAAATGTCATGAAAGAAATGCCATACTGGCAGTGAGTGCAACCCACTCACCAGGCCACGCTACAACCTGAGTGCCACAGATCACTGGGGCATCTGGTCAACCCCATACGTGAACTCACAGGTCAGAAAGCATACAAAGGCTGAAATGAGGACCAGAGGCCTTGCAAGCCCAGGTCCAGTGTCAGAGTGCTTCATCCATATGGTGCTGCCAGTTCCAGCCAATCTCAGGAACCAGAGAAAAGCTGAGACAATTTTTTGGAAGGTACCCCAAAGCATATAACCCCCTAAGGTACGGTATCTAGGGCGGCAGTCATGCTTACTGGAGTTTAAGGGTAATGCTAGCCATAGGCATTTTTAATACAAAGTTCAGGGGATGATGACTTACAAGATACGTTTAGTTAGAGTTTTGTGAAATACATTTATTTGGTTTGCCATTGTCTCCACATGTAATTAAATTATTGCTAGCCATCCCAATGCAAGAATGGCTTTCAGCAATACTCCTACTACCCAGCATTGTGTTACAAAGGTGCAGGGCCATAGGCCATGTCACAATAAAACAGAAAAACATGGGTAGTCGGTAGTGACAAGAAGCAAGGCGTCCTAGTAGGGAACCAGAAGCTAGTCTGTGGAGGTATTTTTTCAATCATAACATCTCACATATGAAAGGAATAGGACAGAAGTTTCCCCAAATTTAGCAATTTTAATTACTTACATAAAATTACCAATAACAAGGTGTGAGACTAAAGAACCTTTTAACCCATTAATACTAAACACACTAAGGAAGAGAAAAAATTATCTTTTTATTTTTCTATACAGAAAATATTACAAAGTCATTCTTATATAATGAAATGTCCAAAGAGTATACAACCCAAAATATATGAAAAAGTAGTATAGCTTATGTTAGTCAATCTAGTAATAGAACTATCATGTTTCTGGATTTTGAGATTTTTATGGCAGTCAACTTTAAGTTTGTAACTCACTGTGATTTCATTTCTCATTCTAAACAAATATTTACTTTTATATGTAATTTTGTATGTAATTTTTTTCAAAGGCCATCAAAATTGTGTAAGGTTCTGGGCTCACAAAACCTAGATCTATTCCTCTTTTTAGGGCTACACTTTGCATAATTCAAAATACCTGACCTGTCAATTGAAATTCACCACTGGCTATAAAAAAAGACAAGTCAATTTATGAGTTCCTCTGCACAGGAACTACAGTATTTACTCGCCAAAAGAAGCCATTCACACTTAGAATCAAATACATATTCTTATCAAATGAGACATTCACCAGATGTAAACACACACACAAATAATCTCTTAACCTCTTCATTCTGAGTGTTAGGAGATGGAATCATAGCATGTCTGGCAAAGTTCCTGTTCCTGAAAATTCATTTAATTCCTAAGCAAGGTTGACATTAATTTCATCTTTGTTTTCCTACCAGCTCCTACTTTCATGGAATTGTCTTGGGAGACGTTCCTGAAGTATTGAGGACTACGGCGGCCAGCTGTGCAGGGCTGGGCTAAGGGCCAAGGTGTAAATATGTGCAAGGTCACCAGGTCAGCAGATCCTGGCGGGGTTCTGCTCAGGCTGCATCCTCTGAGGGGCAGTTCTCCACTTCATCGCTGGGGAACCTGACTCCCACAGCTACGTAGGCTGTATATGACCCAAAACACACCGTGGTGGAATTTGAGCACTTGCGTTTAGGGTGGTCACTTCCAATGCAGCAGATGGAAGAGAAGAGCAGGATACCAGTGGGGGATATTAGAAAGCTGGAACACGTTAGAGCTAATCTTACATAATCTGATTTTAAAGCATTTTCCATGGGATAAGGCAGGAGTAAAATAAGGTACGTCCTGTTACAGTCAATATGAAAAGAACGAGTTACAACCAGCAGCTTAGTCTAGATTTAGCTTCCACAGCTAACTTAGTCTCTGAATTTGTGTTGGCCAGAGTAATTAATGTAAACCGTGCTAACCAAAACAAAATCTCAGTGGCTTAACAAAATAGAAGTTTATTTCTAACCTATGCAAAGTGCTGTATGAACACTTGTGTGACACTCCTCCAAATAGTGACTCGGAAACCCAGGCTGCTTTAATCCTGGGACAGCCATCTTATCGCCCTGGCGGCATACACCTGGCAGGTGGGAGGGCTGAGAAAAATGGACTTTCTGTATATGCCAGGACTGCAGATGGCATATATCACTTCTGCCCAGATTGCACTGGCCAGAACCCAAACATGTAGATCCACTTAGCTCGAGGAGAGACTGGGAAATATCACTTAACTATGTGCAAAAGAACGACAGGAAACAGATTTGGTGCCACTGGTGGTGTCAACATGAACCAGCTGAACCTGGAGTTTTGATGTCAGTTCTCCACACACCAACAACCGCATTTGCATGCTGGGAAAACGGTAAGCACCCCCACTTACCGCTGACAATTGTTTATTTGATTATATGCTTAAATTAATACAGAAAGGTTTATCATTTGATGTGTACGATTCTTCTTGTGTTTAAGTAAATCAACTGAACATCTGTTTTTCTCCTATTTGGTTTTAGGTTATTTACTACATGGATGAAAGCTGGTAGAGTAAATATTCAAAATTCAGAAATATTCGCTCTTTTATCAATCTACCCTCTCTTCCAGGCCTCCCAGTTAACTCAATTGGTGCCCTCTGGCCCCCGTCATATTTATTTCAGTCCAACCTCCTTCCCGCAGGAGTTTTGCAAGGCACTCGCAGTTAATTTGATAAACTAATTGGAATTGAAGACTTAGGTTGGTTAATAATGGCTTCAGATATCATCGCCTCCCTGATCTGATTTGCATTTTAACCAGCATTTTTTCAGTGTTTTCATCAATGCTTTTTCATTGTGAGCATTTCCTCAATTATGTTTCAGTGAGGAGCAGCCTCAAGAGATGCTGGTGCGGGTGAAATCTCCCTGTCAGCCATGCGCAGGCCCCCTCACACGGCTGTATACTATAGCTCTTTTTGGAGATTCCCAATGTACATGAGCATATTACAGGTCCTGGGAAATCCTGCAGCAAAGATTTTAGCTCTCTTTGTTTATCCCAGTTTTCCCAAAATTCTTCAACCATGAAAGTTCTTTTTTAGTTACTTTTGGTTTTAGGTGTTATTGTTTATTTTTGTTTTTATATAACTTGTACACAAATCCTGAAAAATCTCTAATGGAGGAAATTTAAAGCCCAACAGAGATCCATAAGGGCAATAGTTAAGGCGGGGGACTTTCTCAGGAGGCACCCTCACTCTGTTTGTGGGGCAGCACTGGGTTCAGCTCCTCGCCCTCTCCATGGCCCAATGCCACCTGTGTTTGTTGAGCTCCTAATTCCATGTTTTATCAATCAAAATTAACAAACTCCCAGTGATAGATTAAAAAAATAAATATGAATCCAAACAAGCAGTCCCCTCATGGGAATTCCAGTCTCTCTTTTAAATTAAAGAAAATTCACAGTCAGTATCAGTGTTTTCTTTAGTCCTTTCCATGTAAAAGAAAATTTAAATCATATTTTAAATTTTCCCACTTTGGGCTTTGCACTTAAAAGAGAAATGAAGAACTTTGTCCTCTCAGAGGGAAGGACTTTTAGAAAAAAAATAATAAGCCAAATAAATCCAATAAGCCCCCTGCCAGCAGTCTCCCTTCTTGTCTAGATTTTACCCGCTGGGGGAAAAAAAAATAAACTTTCCACTTGACTTTCCCTTGCTGACAGTCTCTTCCAACTGCATCACAAATGGAACTTTAAAATAAATAAATGGATAGAACCAGCTGCTGTGGGATGGGAAATACGGAGACATGTGAGCAGAACGTTTTGAGAAAGAAAACTTCAGCGTTAACTGATCTAAAAACATCTGAGTCAGTGTTTTTGACATGACCCTAAAATAAATGGAGAAATAAGGAGCAGTTTTTAAGCCACAGTGAGTGATGACCACATCAAAATAAAACTTAAAATTTTATTTAGATGATTCACCAAAACCAGATAGTGAAAAGAAATGTAGGGTAAACCTGAACAACTCTCCCATTTCCCTTTCTTGCTAAATATCTGTAAAAATTAATTACCAGGAATGAAAAAGACAGCTCCAAACTGGTTGTGGAAGTTATTGAAATGACTGGAAAGGGTCACCTGTGTCCTGATAAATGGTAGCTTCTCACCTACAGGCACTTCTCATTGACAAACATGGTGCCTCCAGCCAGATGAGGTTTAAGCATCATGCTGAGCGCCTGTCCCCATGCCTCTCTGTTTACTCAATGTCTTCATGTATAGTCCCCTCTCCAAATGAACTATAAACACTTTGGCAACTGGGAGCAATTTTTAAATTACTTTATACCTCTCACAGTGTTCGAAGCACTGCTTTAGACTTCACAGAATTTCAACGAGGACAAGATATAGATCGTGGGTCACAGGTCATGACTTCTAGGTCTTGGTTATATCATGTATTAACCATGTAAACTTAGGCAAATCACGGCTTCTCTGAGCCTCATTTTCTTCATCTGTGTAATGCTAAAGTAAAAACCGTTAGCGCTTCCATCACAGAGTTGTTGAAAGAACCAGCGGGGAGAGGTAGGCAGAGGACAAGTGGCATTAACGGACTTCAGGGCCCCCTCCTCATTTCAACTCCATCCGCTCTGCTTTTATCTATATTATATGTTGAAATTCCAAATAAAGTTTTATTTAAATAAAGACCTGGTACTTAGAAATACATGAAAAACATTATTGTGTGAGAATGTTCTTGCTAAACTGAGAAGCAATGTAACCTATTTTTACAGTATTGTATTGAGGTATAGTTATCATAAAGGAAATGTACAGATCTCAAGCATATACTCAATGAATACATGCACACACATTCACCGAGGTAAAGATAACAAGCATTTACCTCACCCAGAAATTTCCTGCACTCCATTCATGGAACAGTTCTCTTCCAGTCACATACACACCTGCCCCAGGCAACCACTGTTGGGATTTCCATCACCATAGAATTCTTTTGCCTATGGCAGAGCTCCATACAAATGGAATCACACTGTATGTCCTTTTCTGTATCTGGCTTCTTTCTCTCAACATAACACTCATGAGACACATCCAGGTTATGATATACAAAGATAATTTTTTATTACTGCATAGTTTTTCCATCACAGGAATATACCACAATTTGCTTATCCATTCACACGTTGACAATCTTTAGAACTGTTTCCAATGTGGAGCTACTAAGAATAAAGTTGTTATCAATATTTGTGCTCAAGCCCCTTTGTGGTCATCTGTTTTCACTTCTCTGGGAAAAATACTGAGTGGAATCACTAGGCTATAGTGTGAGTGCATGCTTAACTTTACAAGAAGCTGTCACTCAATTTCTCCAACCGGTTGTAGCATTTTATATTCCCAACCAGCTTACCAGGAGACTTTCAGTTGTTCCTTAGCATTTGGTGGTGTATTTTTACTTTTAACAATTTTAGTGGGTTCAAATCATCATATGTGGTTTTAATCTGCACTTCCTTGGTGTTAAACACCTTTTCATATGCATATTCACTATTCCAACATCTTTTCTTGGAGTTTAAGTTTTTGCCCACTTTTTTTAATTGGGTGACTTGTCTTTCTATCACTGGTTTGTAGGCATTTTTAATATAGCCCAAATAAAAACACCTTGTTAGATATCTGTGGTGTAAATGTTTTCTCCCTGTCTGTGGCTTTTCACTTTTTAAGAACAGAAAGTTTTTGATTTTTTAAATTTATTTTTAAATTTTATTTTTCCATTATAGTTTACATTCAATGTTACTTCGTACTAGTTTCTGGTAGGCAGCATAGTGGTTAGATAGTCATGTACTTTACAAAGTGGTAGTCTCATTTTAAAACTCTTTGCACATACCAGTTCCTTCAGATATTCTTTCTCTATAAGCTTTACAAATTCAGCTTTCACATTTAGCGTTATCCTGAAAAGTGTGTATTTTCACTTGTTCCTTTCTTATTTGATCTTAAATAAGATGTTTCAGGTTGAGAAATACCACTTGAATGATTTAAGCCTTAGAATCTTGCCATTAGATATCAATAAAGAGCATCTAAGTCTAATCTCATTTTGCTTGCCTACCTTGCAAGTTGTGAAAGAATTTGAGGTAGGACACTTTTGACAGTGAACAGAGGTACCATGCATAATAATGCTAAGATAAGAGGCATAAACCAAGACTGTTTCTGGCAAATTCAGACATATAGTCACTCTAGATTCAGTTCTCTTCACTCCATGTTAAAAATCATCCTTAGATATTTTCCATGAATAGTGACTCGATTAACAATGGTCTGCTTTTGTAGTTATGCCTATGTTTATGCAACTACTAAAAACAGTTATTGAGGTGTCAAAAACATTTGGAGATGGACTTGTCAGTCTCCTCTCTCAGGTCAGGGACAAAGGGCATCAGATGTGGTTTAAAAATCAAACTTGTAACTTCTTTATTCTCGAAGACTGACCGTTGAGACTGAACAAAGAATTTTCAACCCTGGTGTTCCATGACTCCTTTGGGGAACTCTTCTAAAATGATATATTGTTACTGCTCTAGTTTGCATCACCATTTGGTTTAATTATTATTCATAATTGGGAAATAATTAGATAAAACCATGATGTAAACCCCAGTGGAAAAAAAAGACATCTCTTAAGAACTCTGATGTTTTCCGTCACTTGAAAGGAAGGGGATATGACTTACTGGAGGAAAAAACTAATTAGAAAAGCAGACACATCTTCTCCCTCTCCTCATATTTCAGGCATGCTGGCAAGTGCTCAGAAATGATCAGAGAGTGGCCTATTTCTCAAAGACCCCAGGAGAGCATGATCATTTAAATCATCATCTCAGGAAAACGCCTTGAGCGCTTGTCTGTGCTGCTTCGTGATCTTCAGTCAGGAGAGAGTTTGGCTCTCCAGACTGGCACGGCCATGCAAAATACTGGCTGAAGGAAAGCTGAGGTCACACCCACACCTAAGTGAATCCAGACAAGTTAGGACGCCTGCCAAGAGAAACACATTTGAGCAAAGTGAGAAGACAGAAATGTTTAAAACAATGCTGTCCCCAGCAAAATGAAAACAAGGCTTTCATCCAGGGACACGAATCGGCTTTCAGAAAAGTTTGACAACACAAGGAGATGAGAGGGAAGTGGTTAGATGTTCAGATGTGGACCTAGCACATCAAAACCCTAAGTAAGTCTCTCTAAAACCCTCTGTCTGGAATTAGGTCATTTTATTTTAAGAAGTTAAATTGACAATAACAAAAAAAATCAGTGAACATCTCTAGAAAAAAACATTTAACAAAAAAAGCCAATTTTATGAAAATGACATCACAATGATGGGATACTATTTTCACTATCCCATTTTGAAAATGTAAATATTATTAATAAATCACAATGAGGTCATTTGAAGATGACAAACAGAAAGGCTTGAAAATAAATAACTAGGATTGCAAATATACTAAAAGACTCTTCCTACTTTCTCCCCATTTCAGTTAGTTTACTGCCCCCTCAAAATCAGACAAAAAGTAAACCTAGCACTCCAAGACTCAAGTCTTGGCTATAAACCAGAAAATTTGTTAATGATCAGCCTCTCTGCCACAGAGACCAGCCTCTCTGTAGCAGAAAGCTATAACATCAACTCATCTAAGCACAAATATTAATCCAAAATTAATGAGTTCTAAGTGCAATCCGATCCTGATCCTGAATAGATGACCTTTCGTCTTCCCTTTCTCCCCATCCCTTCACTCAAGTAAACAGTGACTCCCCAGACTAGTTCTAGAGTAACAGAAACCCTTGGCTATAGGATGTAGGGGCACTTGGAACTACGCTTTTCAAGTTATTCAAAAATACCTACTGAATTACCACTAAAGAAAGGGCCCCTGTGCTTGGCAATATGACATGTAAGTTGATGAGTATTGTTGATGAGGAGAGCGATTGTGGGGAAAGGTATTTCTAAGGAGGTGTGATTTTAATTCAGTATTGGAGGATTCGGTAGGTGGTAAAGAAGAGAGAAAAGGGATCGCACTCTTGGCAAAGGCACTTAGTTGTGCATGCAAGCAACACGCACAAGGGAGGGAGAGAAGGGTCTGGTCAGAGCAGAGTACTAGTGTGATGGAGAATTGGGAGTGGGAATGCAAAAAAATCATGGGATCCAGACTGTGTACAAATCACAAAGTGCATAAGCTTTTCCTGAATGGTGATGACTCCTTAGAAAATCAAGTGATTGTCACATCATACTGAGCACAGTTCCTGTCCTACAGAAATGCCTAGGTGGAACATCCATTTCTGTTGGCATTTTAAAGAAAATAATAGAATGTGCTGAGGGGGACAGGGAGACTAAAGCCATTGGAAGCTTTTTGTGAATGGTAAATGGTCCAGTCAAAAGCTCTGGACTCAATTCTCCAAATTTATTCAGGCTTATGAATCAAATCAGGGTCATTTTTAACAAAGTGAATAAATGTAAATCCATGCCTCTACTTGACATGATCTAATTGCCCTCTATAGTGCTCAGTATTTTGATTGATATAACTTTCTTTTTTTTTAAAAGATTTTATTTATTTATCTTTAGAGGGGAAGGGAAGGAGAGAGGGAGAGAAATATCAATGTATGGTTGCTTCCTGTGCATTCCCTGCTGGGAACTGGCCTGCAACCCAGGCATGTGCCCTGACTGGGAATCGAACCGTGATCTCTTGGTTCACAGGCCCGCACTTAATCCACTAAGCTACACCTGCCAGGGCTGATTGATATAACTTTCAAATCCACAATCCATTTCTCTTCCCATCAGTAGTATGCTGGAAATTGGCTACTGAAAAAAAAAATGCTCTGATTGGTAGAATTTGACAATTTCCATGATGTAAATACTCCTACCATACTCCTGATTTCAAGCTTCTAACATGAGGGATAGCATTGAAAGTAGAGTTAGAAACAGATGCACAAAATCAACTCTTGCAAAATCTACCCTGAGAGCCGGTTCTAGCACATCATTGTACCAACTCCTACTTTTTCCCATCTTTGGAATGGACCTATTTTATCACCTATCTTCCTAGATTCAGACTGCTCAAACATCCTGATTAACTTGCCTGTGTTCCTATCAGATGTTCTGAGTTTCTCCCTCTTTTCCCAGAAAACATCTATATTCTGGAAACAAGAAGGGCACATTGATCCATTCACTCTCTCTTTACTGGTCACAAAAAGGATGGGAAATGAAAGATGAATCAATTTAAATCCATCTTCTCCTTCTACAGTAACAAGGAAAAAGCCTTGCTTGGCTAAGGGTGGGTTAATGTTATTAGGTCCAAAACAGAAACAGTGTGTTCTCTTTTCCATAAAACACATGAAAAATTGACTCAGTCTCTCTTTGGAAATGCTTTTATTAGTAAAACTTCTATTTACAGTTCTGTTTATGCTCATAAGTTTGGAATATTTAAAAACAAATAATGCAATATTTTGGTTTTATTCCCCTCTTCAGTAATTACTTTGTAAATGGTGTCATGAATTCTTTCAAAATCGAGGGCAAAAATATTTTAAGAGTGTTTTGTTCTATCTTTGTTTAAACATGGTTTAGTGTTTATTATCATAATTTTAATTGCTATTGCACCACCTCATGCAATGTATTTCTTACTTAGTGAGCTATTATTTGGCTTACTGTGCATTAATACCATTCAAGGTTATGCAATAACAATCAGAAATTATGATAATAAACACTGAACCACATTTCAACAAAATATGACAAACTCATGTGCAATTTTATAAATGTTTTCATTAACAAAAAATCTTATGTTTCAATGACACTTTAATTACCAAGAAATTATCCAAGAAAATATGTAATTATTTCTAATAACTGACAGTGACTCTATAGGTAACACATTTTATATTAAAATAATTGCTAAAATTTAACCTTTTTCAGACATATGGCTTAATTTATTGCATTCTGTTTTTCAAAAGAGTTAATAAAAACACCATCACTAAAGTACTAAAGTACTAAAGTAAATTGAAATTCCAGTTCAATGAGGAGTGTTTTGTGACCTCAAGACAGGTTTTTACATTATTTTTATTGTATTTTTCCATTACCATTTATCCCCCTTAGAACCTCCTCCACCTCTACCCAATGACCAGTATTAATGACATTATCTTGATAAATTGAGGGTAATTATTTTGATTTCTCAATTTACCCCAAAGTACTATAACATTCCCTTTTCCAGAAAGGTCTCACCCTCATCCCAAAACCCCAGGGACACTGCAAAGACTATTCCCCAAGTGGCTGTTCAAAAGATCAAAGTCTTTACTTATATGTGAACACTCATTAAAAGAAAAAGAAAAGACTCCTCTCTCAAAAGCTAAAGCCACTCTTGGGAAAAAATCATTTGATCCCTTCTAGCTTTAAATTTTCAATACTTTATGGTTCTATAAAATATATTCAAAACTTAGACACATTCCTTAAACAAAAGAAAAAAACCCAGTAGTTCAAATGCGTCCATCTCTCTGCTTCCTGTTTTTTTACCTGTCAGTTTGGTCTAGTGAGAGCCTTAACTCAAGAACCAAATACGCAGCTCCTTCCACAAACCTCTGCTTTTCCATTATTTTCCCACTGCTCCTTTTTTTCTGTCCGTCAGGATAACACACCTGCCAAATAAGCCTTTCTCATCACACCCTGACCCTTTTGAAACTGACCAGCATGAGGAATCTTTTTTAACCAACAACAGTATAAAACCATGACCCACACAACAATGCAGGATCAATGTAATGGAATTTGAATAATAATCAACACAGATCTCCACAAAACAGAGAGGGACTGAGGTTTTTTGAGCCTGGACATTGCAAGACACAGAGATCCTCTTGTATGTTTCTGTCCTCTTTATAAAATCACCTTAAGGGTCATTCTCCTACTGAAATTTTAGGAAAATGCACAAAAGCCTAAAACCACAGTAATAAAAGCCTGACCTTTCTGCCATGTGACCTGTAGGAGGATTAGCATGGGAGGCTACTTTGGGAACTCTGGAGCCTAAAGATCTGGTGAGCTGCCTGAAGGGATGGTGGGAAGGAGCGGGGGACAAAGTAAGCCACGGGTCCTTGCTCCCTCAGCGGTTAACCAACCAGAGCTGCTCTGAATTTATCTGCTGTACCTTCTGGGGGTTCTGGTTGGTTATAATTTGCAGACAGTCTTCTTTCCCTCTCAGTTTATAGATTCGGAAATGGCACTTTTGTAAGTGCAACTGATTGGCCCTGAGTCAAGTGTCTGCTCAGTGGCAGTGCCAGTTCTAGTGTGCAGCCTAAAGGACTCTCAGCCCAGTGCCCCTTTTCCCAGGAGATGTCCCAAACTGACACAGAAAAGTGCTCTGGTGTTTTTGAGTAATAGTCTATGAACTTCTCTTTAGAGTTATAACCACATTTTCTTAGGGAGATAAACTCGGCCAGGGAGAGATCTGAGGCAATGAGCATCACAAAACAAAAATATTGACCTTGAATTCAGGACTCAGCTGAATGTAATACTCGGGAGCATGTCATATAATACTCTCTCTCTTCATCCAGGCTCCAGACAATTAGCCAGCCATGCCCTTGAGAGACTGTTCTTCCCCACATGTGATTTCTGATACAGAGTAGGGCTTACTGGTGGTTATGTAGACCCTCATTGCCCAAAGCTTCAACACACTCTTCGTCACAGAGGCTTTAACAAGGATGATGACCACGCCTTGTGCCTTCACTTTACATTCAGGTCTGATCTTCTCCTGTATATTCTGGGTGGCTCCTTTTTTCCTATCCCATTCACTGCAGAATTCATCTTCTTTTACCTCCTGCTGATAGAGAATGTTTTTTCAATGCAATGGGAAGCCTGAAAGGCGAATGCTTTTGGAGTAATTTTTCCTGTGTTTGTTTTCCACTTGTCTCAATACATTTTAAGTTTGACAGCAAGAAAGAGCTTTCTGTTTTTCTGTGAGCTAGAGAGGGTCTCATCACTCAACAAATCCCATGAGCTTTTACATTCCCAGCGCTGTGTCCTTCTCCTGACCTTAAACTTTCTCACTGCCTGGAAAGAAAGCTTTTTGTGAGAACGCGCAAAGCCCTACAAGCTGAGTCTGACAATGACATAAGCAATGAACAGGGAAGATTATCGTTGAAGGAAACTGCAACTTCCTCATCAAAAATCATTGGTTTCACATAAAACCCAGGAGTTTACTGCAAGCTAACAGACGTGCTCCCTTACCTCCAAAAGATTATAACTCCTTAGGAACACAGAAGAAGCGCAGCACTTACAGAACTCAACGATTTTGTTTCCCCTTGCATGAGACATCCCCTTCTCCCACTTCTGGCATGCAAGGATCCTCAGTTGCTTTCAACCCAGCCTCTGGGAAAGCCAGTGAGCTACAGCAGAAGCACTGTACCCCATCTGCTACCTCTGGTTGGAACTCAACCTAAGGACCCTAACAGGATCATGAAAGGAAGGGCATGGGGATCAACACCAACCTGTCCTGAGCACCCGGTGAACGGCAAGCTTCTGAGTCACTGATTGAGTGCCAGGTTCTGCCTGTTAACTCACTAACAAACCTCAGGAAAGGTATTTAACCCTCCAAGAACCATTTCCTGATTTTTTAAAAATAGGACCAGAACTGCACCTCCCTGCATGGAATTGTTGTGACATTTAAGTGAAATAAGGAATGTCAAATCACTGACCCAGAGCTAGCCCAAGCTTGCTGCTCAGTAAATGTCACCGGTTAATATTAGGTGACCTTTAATCCTCCCGACAATCCTGTGGCACAAGTGCTATTCCCATTTCACAAATGAGCAAAATGAGGCCCAGACTGTAACGGAGCTTGCACAAGACCACCTAAGCTTTGCTATTCATGGAACCCTCCCTCCCCTGTAGGGGGCAGCCTCCATAGACTCCCATGACTTTCTGACATATGACCAGGGAAGTGATGGAGCTATGCGTAGGTCTACCCTTGGGTTGTGGAGTCTAAGTCTACCCTTGGCAGGATGGAACAGCTCAGCCCAAGCATCAAAAAAAAAAAAACTTAATCCTGATAGGGAGAAGATCAAGTTCTTCCCCAAACCACCTACAATGGGCTTTGCCACCCAAGAACTTGGTAGAGCAAACGCACTCTTCTCCCCGTGAGATTCCAAAACCTCCCATAAAGGGAGTCACCAGGCTGTAACTGTTTCTCATTCAATTTTCCGCTTAGTGTGAACAGAATCAAGGTTCAGGCCAGGTGCTTCAAATAACACTGAAGTTATTGTTCCAGATATTGTGGTTCAGGTATTTCAGTCAAGCAATGATAGGCTGCAATATTTAAGTCCCAAGTTCATTGTAAACAAAGAAAATCCATCAAAAACAGAATCTCTCAGGAGAAATCCCTTTCAGGCTTTTATCACTGGCTGCAAAGAATAAAAATCTTTCAGCTCATTGATGCTTTGGTATCTCCATACACATTTGTTCAGGTGGAGGCTTAGATGTCCTCTGAAGCAAGGCCATTGAAACGGTGGCTGTTAAATATGTGTGAGGGTCTCCAAAGCCCTTCAGCATCCCCTGGCTTAGTGTCCAGGTCCAGTGCAATTCCAGAAAGAGGAAACATTGTTAAAGGTCACTCTTAGACATTTGAGCTCTTGCCTAACAGATGGACACATTAGCAACAGCTTATTTCATTTTAAAGCGCCGAGTTAGAAGGCCGGGGACTGGGCTTCATTCTAGTCTCATAAACTCAGCATGGAGTCTTGCATTAGTGGCCTTACCTGTCTGTGCCTCTCTTTAGCCATTCAGAAAGTGGGAATAGTAATTGTCCTTCTTATCTCTTAGGGTTTGTACTTGTCAGGTCAGTCCGGAAGAAGTCCAGCCATTGTTAATATAACAAGAATGGTTTGTGTGACACTGATGTAACCTAGCAGCCAATGAGAGGGGACTGGAATGCACATGTGTGAACAATGATGACTTCACTGTACTAGTCAGTGGGAGCAGCACATGCCATTGAGTGAGCATGTGTGCTGTGTGGCTGTCACATCCCAAATGACTGAGCTAGTAAAACAACAAATCTGCATCAAATTTTCCTCTGCAGAAACTATTTGGATGATTCAGAAGGCTTTTGGGGATGATGCAATGAATGCAACACAAATAAAAGTGTGGCACAAATGCTTCAAAGATGGTCAAGAATCTGTTGAAAGAGATCCACGTTCTGGTAGATCAACCCAAGGGTAGATCTAGGCATAACTAACTCCATCACTTGCCTGAAACAAGCAGAATACCTGAGAACAATGGGTATGGGCTGTAGTCAACAAAGATTGGTGACTGACACTGTGAGAGCTAGAAGCTGATCTGGGGATTCCAAAAACTGCTGTGTCTGAGATTTTGATGCAGGATCTTGGCATGAAACATGTCGTGGCAAAATTCGCTCTGCAGCTTCTGCAACCAGAGCAGAAGGAACATCGTGCTGCAGCTGCTAATGACTTAATTCAAAACGCTACCAATGAACCAGAATTCTTCAAGAAGGTCATAACGAGGACTGAGGCTTTGCTATCCTATGTAGTGTTTCATGTATCTTGTATCTTCTTCAATAAATGTCTCTATTTTTCATATTGCATGGTTGAATACTTTCTGGACAAACCATTTTCTATATACACACACATACAGACATATATGGGGAGAGAAAGAGAGAGAGATTTATTAAAAAATTGGCTCACACAATTGTGGAGGCTGGCAAGTCTAAAATCTGGGGTGCCAGCCAGCAGCCTGGAAATTCAGGTAAGAGCTGATGTTTCAGGCTTCAGGCCAGATTCCACAGGAGCCAGCTGGAAACTCGGGCAAGATTTCTATGGTGTAGTGTTGCAGCAGAATTTCTTCTTCAGGAAATCTAAGTCATTCTTCTTCAACTGATTGGATGAGGCCCACCAGATTAGGGGGAACATAGAAACATGCAGAATTTATTTATAAAAATGTGGGTATTTATTTTTACATGTTTAAATTTCAATTGCTTTCAAAGTACTCTCCATTTGATGCAAATACATACTGAGATTTTTTTTCCACTGCTCAAAACAGTTTTTGAACTCATTGTGCTTCCACTGTTTTTTGTTTTATCTCTTCCATGTCAGCAAAATGTTTCACTTTGAGGACTTTTTTTATCCAGGGGAAAAAAAAAACAAAAAAAGGTCACTTGGGGTGAGATCAGGGGAATAGGGAGGGTAGGGCATGGGGATCATGCTGTTTTTCGTCAAAAACTGCTGAACACTCATCATGGTGTGGGCAGGTGAGCTTGTAAATTATCCATCATGAAATGGGCAAACCATTGAAAGAGTTTTAAAAAAATTCACTGAAGCTGAACACAACCTCCCACAACAACACCAGCTGGTGCACTGATATAGGATGGGTTCTTAGAACATTCACTTAGTGGGGGGAAGCCTGTACTACAAGGGGCCCACCCTCCAGAAGATAATTCCATTTTGTTTTGGGCCACCCCCCTTTATATTCCGCTTTACTTAAAGTCCAACTAATTGTAAATTAATCATGTCCACAAATACCTTCACAGCAACATCTAGACTAGTGTTTGACCAAACAACTGGAAACCACACCATAGTCAAGCTGACACATAACATCACAGGACTGTTTTAAAGCTCCCATTAGATGAGGTCATACCTAAGAAAGGAATTTCAAAGGCATGAAGATCTGCACAGATATTAGTGTTTTAATAACCATTGTGTTACTTGAGGCTTTGAGGAAGCTGGATATGAACAAAACAAAAGGCCTGCCTTCAAACTGCTCAGCATCTAATTGGGATGCCAAGATTAGGTGCACAGGGTGTAAAATGTTACTAGTACGCCCACAGAGGTGCTGAAGGAGCAGTGTGAAGACACGGGAACCTGTGGGTCACAGAGGTGGCTTAAGGACCAAAGCATCTCAAACAGACTCTTAAAAAAAAAAGACACTTCTACAGAAAGGCCTTTCCAGTCACTCACTCTAACCTCATTCAACTTATGTCCCTTCTGTCACTCTCTTCTTATGACACCGCCCTTGCTTTTCTTTGTAACATACTGCAATATGCATTGAAGTCTTGAAGAACTAATTCAATTGTCATAGAAAAGTTTCCACATCTGGATTTGTCTGCTTGTTTCCTAATGATGTCATTTAACTTGTTCTTCCAGCTCCTGTATATCCTAGAAACCATAGAGAAGTTAGGTGTAAAGGCTCAATTAGATGCAGGTAAATGTGCTTTCTGAAAACAAATGATAGGCAGTGCTTCTCACTGCACCTTGCACCCTGTCGGGAGGCACACATGTCAGCTTGTCCATCATTTGGGTGCGGAGATTAACCTCATGATCCAAACAAGGACCAGCTGACTGTCTGGTACGTATTGGTGCATTTTTCCTTCCTATGAGCAGGATCTTATTCAAGCAAATTTTTGAAAATCTATTTATAATTGAAATCCAAGTTAAATTTCTTTCCCTAGAACTTAATACTACTTTAGTCAAAAAGCTTAGTTTATTTGTAGAACTTCTTTATTCCTTTCCTTTTGGCAGGGGTGGGGGGAGATTGCATGGGGGAGATCATCAATTACCTTTCTAGAAAGGGTTGCTGAGCTTAAACTCAAGCCTTCATGAATTTTAAAATAAAAGCACCCCCAACATATATTTTAAAAGACAGCATTTTGTACAAACTTTTGACTATAGCATTTTTCACTCAGCATTAATTACATATATCAACTTTTCATCCTTCCTGTAAACTGATATTATTTATTAAGAAAAGACACAATTAATCTTCATGATTCATTGTTTCTCCTGCAAAGAACTAAAGCATATACAGGGCTGATTTTTTTCCCTACTGGGGCTGTATAATTGGGTTGAATCAGCACTGCTCAAGTCAGAGTACCTCTGGAGTGGGGGTGGTGGTGTGCTGGGGGTACTCACCATACATGGGGCCTCTTTCCGAAGCATCAGTTTTTTCTTGATGATAAGGGATTTAAAACATCTGTATACACCAATATGGATTCACATACATTACAGAATGAAACAAACATTTCACGTGAATTTAAACCACATAAGGAAAGCCACTAGTCAGTGCCCTCTCTCCTCCCTACCTCCCACCCCCACAGCCCACAGGTGGTCACTGTCCTCCGCTCTTTGAAGTCCTGGATTAATTGAAACACCTGGCTACTTGCCGGCAAAACTTCACCAACAAAAGCAAACCTCTTCTGAAAAATTTACCTAAGACTTCTAACAGTCAAATCTCTCCAACATATATTAAGTAAGTATGGGAACTGGAGACTGGGTTCAGGAGAACCCACCCATCATTAAAGAAACAACTCAGTAAATGCCACTGACCTGTTTGTGCTTACATGCTCCATGTCTGCAACCTCCTCTCTCCTACACCCCACATTTTCCCTAACAAACATTTATAGGGGGCTTACTGAGCATAATTCAGCTCACATCAACCTTATAAAACAGGCACTGATAGTATCACCATGTTACAGGCGAGGAGAGTGAAACACCGAAAGGTGACTTGCCCAATGCAGCCAGGGACCGTCAGAGCCAGGATTTTAAGGCAGGCAGCTTTGCAATTTAACAATAGCACCTGGCCCAGGACTTTGCCTGTAAGACCTCAAATAATGTGTTAGATAACATAGCAAGAAAATTTGGAGTCTTCTTTGATCCCTCCTTCAACCTTATTTATATTCAAGCAACCAACAAGCTCTTCAATGCCTTAGTTTGTTTACTTTCTTCAGACAAATAATATTTGTATTATCATGAAAAGAGTTTTGATCTCATAGACCCCCTGAAAAGGTTGTGAAAACCCCCAGCGGGTCCCTGGCCCACACTTTGTGCACCACCACTTATGATATTTCTTCTCTTTAGAATGTTCTTGCCCTTTAATTTCTTATTATGCAGACTTAACCCAACCATCAATGGTAAAAGTGTAACTTTTTCATGAACTTTTTCCATCTCTAGTAAAGCTTCCTTCCTCTTTTGCAGTTCTGTAGGACTTTGTACCACAACTTACATTTAAAATACTCAGTCACTTGGGGACAATCACTGAGTGACTTCTATAAATGTGAACAGTGTCTACCCTTTCTCTACGATCTTTCCCCTACCCACTCCTGCTACATTAAGATTTACCCCCAGCCTGTCCTCACACTGACGACCAAAGCAATCCATTAGTGGTAGAATTTTAAATACACTGGTATACTACTGGTAAGGAGATTATTTTTAGACTCAGAGAACCTTTCAAAGTCCACCACATAAACCATTTGATTCTGCATTTAAGATCTCCACTATACTTAAACCACACTAAAACAGGTCCAATTTTCTTTAATAAGCATTAAACTAAGGCAAATTCATATGAGAAATGTTTATAAACATAAAATGAATCACTTTAGCTCTTGTCCAATATTCCATGAATATTCAGTTTGACAAATACATATTATCGCAGTTGTTGAAGAGTTTGAATCCCAGATAAGTGGGATGACCCTCTACCCCATGTTTCTTAATGCTAAGCTTCAAATGAGCAGTAAGCATTTCAGCAAGGAGACCCAAGTCTGGCACCTCTCTCTGTAAGAACAATATGCGTCACTTTATGCACACTACTGGACATTTCCAGAACTCAGTTTCTGGATCTCAGGCTCCCCACTAGACTAGAATCCCACTGAAGCCAAAACCATGCCTTTGAATCTCTGATCACCATAGTTCTGGCACGGAGTAAGTGCTCCATAATTTTCTGTTGAACAAATGGCTCCATGGTGAAGAATTACACTAGATAAACCCCAAAGTCCTTCTCAGTAGGGAGAGTACAGAGCACAGGGTCCGCCTGTCGCACCACTCATTAAATGTTTGATACACACACAAATGAGCAATATAAGTTATAATCTCTGATTCTACTATGAGAAAGACAATGGCCTGAGCTCCACGGTATCAAAGTAACAACTAAGATATGGTCCCTGCCCTGCAAGAACTCAAAATTTAGCCCGATATTAGCTGTTAGGCCAGCCATGGAGCAAACAACACACCGAAATTCATGACTCTTTATCTGACTTGGAACACCAAGATATTTGAAATTCCACCTCTGACTGGCCAAATCGCTTTTATTTCTGCTCCTAATAGACACATAACTAAAGGCAAGGGCTAATGGGATGTCAAAGCAGTGTCATCACAGCCCCTTAATTGATTTAAAGGTGCTTGAGTAACCATTCAAGGCAAAATGATGTTCCCACTGATGGGAGATATAGAATGTACAATTTGCATCTCATCAGAAAAAGAAAATTCTTTGGTTTCCTCTACAAAGCACTAATGTTCTCAATACTGCTGACGGTGCTGTTTTCAGAAATAGCCAGCATGCCCTCCGCACTGTTACAGAGTCAGAGGAAATATTGCCTCCCCAGGTGTCAAATTTCCTTTCTGTAATGGAAGGATGTGTGGGACAGCATTTCAAACGTAGTCACAGAGGAAAAGGGAGGCTGACAAGTAAGATGGATGAATGAGAGGAAAAACATGTGTTGAGAAGGAAGCTGTCAAGAGTAGATCCCGTTTGTGCATCAGAAGTGTCCTAATTAAAAATGCCCATCATAAGAGCCTTTGGGGAGGAAAGAAAAGAAGGAAGCTCGCGTCTCTGCAATACAAGAGATCTCGGCTGAAAGGCAGGACTTGGGGCTCCACTGAGCCGCAGTATTTACATCGGTGGCTGTATTCTGGCACGCAGGATATTAACTGCTTCTGTAACTCAACCCAGGAAATCTGCATCTTCATTAAGGATGCCTTTGCTTTTAAAGAATATCACAAATTCAGCTGAAATATTGAAGGGGTGTCACTATCCAATTCGGGGTGTCATTATCCAATTCGGGGTCCCAGTTCTTCCAACTTCTCATCAATAATGATTTCCTTTTGCCCATAATTGGAGTCCTGAGCCTTCTATGTTTACAGTGACATTAGTCAATTCCCAGATGCACTAGGCCAAATTAAATAAAGGACTGCAGGGAAATTTATCTATAGAGCATGAATCTTTAATGAGCCTTCAACCCTATAACTCTTACAGTAGAGAGAGACTTACAGAAATGGATTCTAGTCACCCATGAAGCCTGGGTGGACTTGAACAGAAAAATGAGCATCCCTGATCCTCCTTTGCGTCTTATGTTGCACAAGGGGGAGGGATTAGATAATCACTGAGACCCTTTCTACTCTGAACTTCAGACTCTATCATTCCTCTCAAATTTCCATCTTCCTTCCTAAGAAGGGGCTAGGAGCCATTGCTAATATGTGCGGGGTTTTCTGGGAAGGAAGTGGTGGTAGTGGAGAGTATGGGCTCTCCTATTAGACTGCCCGGGTCCAGTCTCACCTTGGTCACTTACTAGCTGTGTGACTTTGAGCAAATCACCTAAGCTCCCTGTGTCTCAGCTTCTCCCTTTGTTAAATGGGGATATTAATAGTACCTGTGTCTCAGACAGCTCCTGAGATTAAATAAAATAATCTATACAAAACCCTTGTTATAGTACCTGCTCCGTAATGAACATGCAACAAATGTTTGCTGATATGATGTGTACTAACTTCTAGTGGTGGGAGAAAGTACTTTCTCTGCAGAATCTACTACACCTGTGGGTCAGAGGCAGCCCTGTCAAAGTCCAGGGATTTCTAGGGGTATGGAGGAGACCCTTTTTCCATAAAATAAGTAAACGTCGCTTGCTGATGTTAAAACTTCTTTTGTAGTATCAAAGGAGAACAATAGTACACCAATTTGAATTCATAGCTTGTTATAAATAACTTTTACTCCTTTCTCTATCAACTTACTGAAAATATATTTTTAAAAAGTACTTTATGGAAGAGAGAGAACACGAGGATGAGTAAAGAATCAGGGGTCTCTGACCTGTGGTCCACAGGGTGCACACAGCTCAGGATGGCTATGAATGTAGCCCAACACAAAATTGTAAATTTACTTAAAACATAATGAGAATTTTTTTGTGATTGTGTGTTGCAGTGTATTTAATGTGTGGCCCAAGATAACTCTTATTCTTCCAATGTGGCCCAGAGACACTCCTGCTTGAATAGAGCAAGGGGAAGACAAGTGAATAAATAGACCAGCTTCTGGTACTCTATTGCTTGGTTTCAATTCCACTTCTATGTCTATTTATATCAGATTTCATTTGTATCCATATAAGTACCTTCTTTGAAATGGCTCACAAGGAATGCAAATGTAGGACTCAACTTGGGGAGTCTATATGTAGCCTGTATGCATGGATAGGTTATGCCCCAAATTTTGGTTCTATTAAGAAGGTTCCATCCTGAATTCCAGAAAGAATATTTCCACAAGCAGCCATGCTTTAAGTTTTTTTTACATATTCCAATATATTCCTGGTGCTAAATACAATCAAGCCATTTAGTGTTCCTGAGGGTGTGACTTTGCTTGCATCCTGCTGTAAGTCTGGGAACATTGGACCAAAACCATAGCCTCAAGGGACTTTAAAACTGACCACAGTGCTATACCAGATGCTGATGTCTCCAAATTTGGCATTATCAACCCACACCAGAGATTTTAGCCAAACTCAATCCAGAATATACTCAATAAGTATGGTGAGTTATATGCTCACTTGACTGCTGCCTTCCCATTGAAAATAAAGACAAAATACACCTGACAGGGGTAAAGCTCAGCAGAGAAAGGCCAAATAAGGATTATAACTTCATTAAATGAAAATACATCCACATCAGTATTTTTCAGTTAGCAGAATTAACTCATCAGTCACATTGAACTATAGTATTAATTTATATTTTACTGATACACAAACATCATAACAACACCACCTAGAATTATACAGCAAACAGGATAAAAAGCAAGGGAGGAAGAAAAAAGGGAGAGATGGAATAAGCTCAGGAGCCTAGTTCTAAAGTTGAATCAAACCAAAAGTAAACAGTCTAAGAAAGGTGTAAAGGACCCATGGACAAAGCCAAAGGGGGGAAGGATTGAGTGTAGAAGGTGGGGGTGGGTGGGGTAGGAGGAAGGGGTGGCAGGAAAATGGAGACAACTGCACTTGAACAACAATTTAAAAAATGTAAAAAAAATATTTGAAAAATACAAAAAAAAGAAATAGCAAAACCTAGTGAGTCTGGGGGAGTTTTTGCCTGCCTTTGTGTGTCCAATTCATTCCAAGGTCATTGCTTGACTTTTCTGTTGTCTTATTGACTAAATCAGGTCAACCACACAGCCAATCAATTGTTTAAAAATAAGCCAATGACCACTTTCAGGGATAAAAATAATGCGTTCTGGAAAACAACAGTTTAGTTATGCTGCATGACAATATACTCAACAAAGTTGTCATTCAGTGTAAGTTGGTGATTGGCTTAGTTACTTTAATAATGACAAAAATTAGGCTAATAGTCCAATTACTACTTTTTATATTATAAATGACATATGAAATCTGCTCCTTAAATGAGCTTAAGCATTCTTCAGGAATGTTCATTTTTAAGAATCCAAAAATAGAAACCACTCTTATTTCTAAGGGAAGTTCACAGCTTTTCTTTCAGTTGATAGTAGACAACGGGGACAAGAAACACTAAATGCAACTACTTTCAAAGGGACTGAGCTATGTAAGTTCTATGAACTGACATGTAAGAGCAATGATAAGAAGAGACTTACTTCCCCTCATGTTATCTGTTGAAGAGTAAATGAGAACCTGCACTGCTAAACTGGCCTTTTTTCATCAATTTTTAAACATTTAGAATAGGGAAAATGTACTTTTCCTTTCATTCATATTAAATGACCATAAATTTTCTATACCCAGCAGTACAGAGGAAGAAATCACTGGCATCGCTTGACCAGTTTTCATGAGATAGATATTTAAGACTTTTACTAAAATTTATCAGATGCTTTATCTATATGGAAAGTAGAGGTATTTGTAAAAGAATAACTCTGAGTGGAGGAAATAGAAGAGCCGAGTGTCACAGGTGTTTTCCCTTTTACAGATTCATGTGGCACTCAAAAATAGACACCAAAATGCAATGACCACTAAAAACAAAATAGAGCTCAAGAAGTTTTTCAAGCAAATCCCTTCAAACTTTCAAGGAATCCTGCTTTTAAAAAAAAGCAGAAATATTGAGGACTATCGGTGAAGAAATCAGAAAGAGGAAGCAAAATGAAATGGAAAAGAAAATGGGGATTATTAAAATAAAAGTAGACAGTGACAAATTTAGAAGATAAGCAAAGATCCAACATATACGTAATTGGTGTTTGAAGTGATTAGAAAATCTGAAACAGAAATATTTTTTCCAAAGGTCTAAAAGGCAAAAAAAAAAATTCCTAAAATATAACAGGACAAACATCTACAGGTTAAAAGACCACATGGTGATCCCAGGAGGAATAGGAGGAATGTTTCCGAAGGATCAATGCAGACGTGCCCTGGTTAATCTACCAGATTCTTGCGGGCATCATGTCAAGAACATCAAATCAACTATGAAAGTAAAAAAATTATCAGGCTGACTTCAGGTTTGCCTGCAATCACAGTCAATGCTAAAAGGCAGTGGTAATCTGTCTACGAAGTTGTGAGAGAAAACTCTGATCCAAAATTTTATACCTGGCCAAGGTATTAGTTTTATGAAATTAAAAAGGCCAGAAATATACATTCTCATATGTTCCAAAATTCAGGCATGATTTAAGTCCTCTCTAACCTCATAATCCATGCCACAAGGTGACAATGTTTGCAGAAAGCAAAATTAGTCAGAAACATATATATGCTAGGTCAGATTATGTGTTCCACAAACACAGGCTGGCTTTCTATAAAACACAAATGAAAATTAATAGAATTACCTTAAAAATAGGACCCTATATTTTTTCAATAAGAAAACATAGTTTTTTTATCCCTAATGAGCTTTTTTTCTTATACAAGTATAATATAAGGCTTAGTGAGTTTGTAAAGAAAAATCATTGTAATGATTTATACAGAAAACCAGGCAAAATCAAGGGAGGCAGAAAGAAGGGAGAGAAGGGCAGGAGCCTAGTTCTAAGATTAACGCAAACTAAAAGTAAACAATCTAAGAAATAGCAAAACCTAGCACAGTCTGGGGAAGATTTTGTGTGCCTTTGTATGTCAGACTCATTCAAAGTAATTTACAAATTTTTAAAAATTTTTCTGTGATATATTTTCACTTTAAATATATGCATGTGCATGTGTGTGTGTTTTCACCTTTGTGAGTTTCATTTTGCCTCTACTAAGTCATTACTGCTGCGGTTTGATTAAATAAAATGATTGCCCTTGAACTCTCTCTGTATTTCAAGGCAGCAGAGCAGGAAGAAACATATGGCACCAGTGCCACGGCAGCACAGTTTCAGGCCTCCTCAAGAGTTATGTGGCCATGGTGGCGATTCGCTAGCAACAATTCTGTGACTCCTTATTCAGAGTCCTGGATTCATGGCCTTACAATGCAAACTTCTGGGTCAGCCGGGCAGTCTGTCTTGTGTTCAGAGCAGGCCAGCTTCTCAGCACACAGCATCTGTGTTTCTCTTCACACGCCCACTGCACTCAGGAGAATTTGGACCAACTCAGCATGCAAGGACAATAGGACATGCATTTGCTCTGTAAATAGCACACAGCGTGATTATTAAAACAAGTGACTTTGTATAAAAGGAAAGGAAGAAGAGCGCTTGTGTGTGTGTCTGTGTGTGTGCGCACTTTCCATGCATAAAAAAACAAACTACTCATTTTATGATCATTACCAAGAACTTTCATCCAAGGCTCAACTATATGAAGACTTTTTGCAGTTGTAAATGTGTGAATTTGAAAAATAAAATTTCACCTTAACCTCACAGTATTTACATTGGAGTTTCTTCTCAGCTAAAATCAAAAGTACCCACAGTTCTCAGAACTACAGTTCTGACATCTCTTTCTGGTTTGCTGAATTTATGTTTTTCTGGACAGCTTTGATGTAGTAATAGATTTTATTATGTGAGCCTAGTCTACACCTACATTCTAGCAAATTTGCAGTTGAGTAGCCGCAGTTCCTTCAGAATCAGTTTGCAGAGACGGATTCTGTGACCTTGTGGATGCAAGTGTAGGACAATGATTTTCTTTGCAAACTCACTAAGCCTTTTATTATATTTGTACGAGAAAAAAAAGAGCTCATTTAGGGATTAAAAACTATGTTCTCTCATGAAAAAACATGAAGTCCTACTTTAGTTAACTCTATTAAACATATCAATGGCTTCCCCCTTTCTTGGACCTGCTATGCCCTATATCCCTTAAATCTGGATAGAAGATGCTGCTACACTTATTCTTCATTATAACATAGATGTGTGACTTTGCTGAACGCATTTTGGTTTTGGGAATGGCCTCTTCTCATCAATCGTGTTGCTTATCCTCTGCTGAATTTCATCGTGTCAGTAGACAGTGGGTACCTTGCTATCACACAAAAGCAGGACTGCTAGTTAGGATGGTGCAACCACAGCCAAGCTCCCCCTTCCTCCACCTGTCACACAGCTGCTCAACGCACTCTCCTACATCAGGATGTTACATTAAAAGCAAGTGCAGTGTTTCCCACGTGCATGTTCTCATGGGCAAGAAAGCACGAAAGGAAGGTGGCACATCCTATTTTTGAGTAAGGAAGAGAGGGAGTGTCAATGTTGACATTATTCAAACACCACAGAACCTGAGAAAGTATAAATTGTTGAAGATAGCAATCAGGAAACTCCAAATGATGTCTCCCATCAACTCAAATCTGTAGCCCTTGACCTTGAACACTAAGGTTACCCCCTGTTTCAAACCCCTCAGAGGTTCTCTCATCCCCAGGATGAGAGTCAAGGGCCTTAGCATGGTGCACAGGGCATCTGTGAGCTGGCTCAACTCTGTGTATCTTGCAACCGCCTTGGCCTTTCGTGCACTAAAGTTTGTCTCCGGGAACTCAAATGCTCCGAGTGGTTTCCCCTTCTGGGCCTTTGCTTAGGTCCTCCCTCTGCCTAGAATCCCCTTCCCTGCCTTTCTCTGGCTACCATCTAGTCCTGTAACACTTGTCCTCCTGGAAGACGTGCTCCCCTACTCTTTGTTCCCATAATACTTTGCATATGGGTCTCTCAGTCCAGCTGGGTAATTTGTTATCCTCACTTGTTTGTCTGTGTATTTCCCTGAAACACTGTAGCTTATTCATCTACCTGTTCTGAAGCCCTGCTTAGCCTCTGGAAAACACGAGGAACTTTGTGAAGATAGACTGAATAAGTGAATGATTCTGAAAGGCTCATCTTTAAAGGGAAAAACTGAAACACATAAAATAAATCTAATTATTTCTTTGCTCTGTAACCTTGAGCAAGTTACTTTTCCATCCAAGTCCTAATTTCCTCACCTTCACAAAGGGCATACTCTTACCTACCTCATAGAACTGGTAGAACAATTAAAGAAACAAATGCCTACCAAGTTGCTTAACCAATTTTCTAATATATAATGATAATTAAATAAATGTTTGGTATTATTAATCAAATAACTAAAATGAAGTCAACTCTAATCTTTTGTCTTCTACTATCCATATTTTTCAAGGGTTGAATTTTCAGAATTATTGGTATTTGTTCTTAGGGAATTGTTCGGGTCTCTTTTTGAGGGTTTTGTTGTATTGTGTTGCTCTTTTATCTGAATTATGCTGATCCTGCCTTCAATTTTCCTCCTCTCTGTGTGAGAAGAAATAGCCAGTAATTCAGGTGCCCAGTAATTCAGGGCTGAGTAACTCACACACATGTCGAGTCAGCAGGGACTCCAATTTAGAACCACATCAGCAGACATCATTCTCTGTAAATATTTCAGAAATTGATGGGCATGGCTGTTTTCACTATTCCAAATTACCATATGTGTCCATCACTCAAATCTGTTTCCATTCACAAATAAGCTTCGTGATGTTCTTGGAAAAAGGGAGCAGTGAATCCAAATTTCTACATACATCAGTTTTAGTCATTTTCACTCCTATCAGAGTTGGCAAGAGAAGGGGAGGTCTATAAATTGGTGACAGGAGTCAATTCTGCATAATCCCATAGGTCAGCAATGCCTTAAAGCGTGTTAAAAACTAAAGGTCAAATCTCCAAAAGTCAAAAGTTATTTTCCAAGGGCAATAATCTTATTTTATTTGCTTGAAGACCACAAACATACTTATTTCCCTGAAGGTTTTGGAGATTTGCTTGCACTGTAAGTAGAATTGGAAATGAAGTTAACTTTAGCACTCGGCTAATTGCGGACCACCCTGTTGCTTGAGTCAGGGCGGTCTACTCCTTGTACCACAAATATGCCATGCCCATTTCCATCCTCTTGCTCTTACTCACATTTCCTTCATCCTCTGTAATAACCTACTACTTTCTTGGTTCAAATCCTGGCTCCACTGCTCATTAGCTCTGAGACCTTGGAAAATGTACTTCACCCCTCCCTTAACCTCAATGTCCTCATCTATAAAATGGGGATAAAAATAGTATCTATCTCAGAGAATTGCTCTAAAAATTAAGTTAGACAATGATTTAATGATTTAAGTTTTGCACATTTTTTGCTTTATATTGTATATACTTCATGTCAAATAGGTATTTGTTATTATTCTGCCTATCCTACCACCAACAAAGGCCCTGTTTACCCTATAGCTTTCCTAGATAGTTCTGCCCTTCACTGTTCTCTCTCTTATATGGATTCCACTCTTTACTTGGTTACATATATTTAAAACTCTTTATACCATGGTACATGATTATACATAATATATACAGCATTTGGGATTATACACATTATATATAATATATAATCATGTGGTACATGTGGTACATATACATATATATATTCTTAGCTCTTAGCACAGATATAGATAGATGAGAGAGATATAGATACAGATACATCACTCTTCATACTATGGTACCTGCCAATAATCAGATCTTTTAGGCACAGATGATTGTACCTACTATCCCCTTGCTGTTCCAGATAGGGGGAGCCCACATGAGTAGTCTGGCCAATGAGTTATATATAGAATTGGATGACATATTACTTTCTGGTCACAGTGTTTATGGCTGGTGAGAGATATTCTAGAGTTCTTTTCCCCACCCCCAGCCATTGGTCCTGGAAGTATGTATTGAGACAAGGTCTCTATCAACTTAGAGCTGAATGACTATAATGAGCAGAATCCCCAGTAGCCATGCTTTGTCTGTAGTTTAATAAGAAATAAATCTTGTTTTAATTTTCTGAGGCTGTGACAGGGGGTTATTTGTTACTGCAGCTATCCTGACTAATACCACATGTTGGTTTTGTCCTCTCAACTAGAATACAAACTAAATGAGGAGAAAGAGCCAAGTCTCACCCTTCCTTCTACCCCATATACCAATCACAGGCCTGGACACATAGTATCTTGTACTTGACTTAACATCATGCAAATGTTGTTAATGCAATATACACATGCAATATACAGATTACAATATACACATGCAAAATACACATTTCTAAGAATACAGATTACCAGTGAGCACCTCAAACTTCTTTATTCAGAACTTCCTGGGATAAGGTAGAGGCCAAGAATACATTTCCAGGTCTACCATTAGCACATAATTCAACAAAACGCAGTAGACTGCTCTCTGGGTTATATGAACTGCTCTACTTCACCCATAATTGTCATGCAATCTTTCTAGGACAGCCATGTTCTCTTTGGGCCAAACATAATTATTTTGTAGGCGTTTGAATGGTACTAGAAGCATCATTGGAAGAACAAGCAAATAGCCATATTCTTGAGCAGATGTTCTTGTGACTAGTCAATTTCGCAAAATGATCTCTTAAGGGTTGTAAAACCGCTATTAACCCTTATTTCCTGATAATAAGATTTTAGGTCTGTGCTTCTCTGTGTCACATGACCTACACCAGACTTATTTACAGCCACTATTACAGCTCTGATGATGCTGGTTTCTGGGATATGCCATCAGTTAAGCATAGGGCTTGCCCAGAAAGAAGTGTAAATATTGCCTTTAGGATCCTAACCAAGTAGTTTTGAAGACTATCTAGTTTAATACATTTCTACTTTAATAATTAGATATTGGGTCCAGGGGCCTCAATTCAACTCTATTTTCCTAGGAAAGAATCACTCCTTTTGGAGCTGGGGATGTTCTGGGTCCCAGAGAGAAAATCCAGGTGCTATCCATTCTATAGAGAAAGGCACCTGGGAACCTGGGAGGATGAAGGGGAACGTTGGTAGAAACTATTCCAACTTTTCCTCTTGCCATTTGAGACCCAAAAACTAAGAGGAAGTAGGGACTCCAGGGAAATTGGGGTGGCCCCCAACATAGGTTTTAATTGCATAACTTCATTGCCAGGTGTTTTCCTGAGGGACAGAGCCTCATGTGTTTGCTGAAAAGCCTGAGACGCATCCTTGGGAGCCTTTCAACCTTCTATGTTGTCACTCTACCTGCATCAAGAGAAAAGTCAAGGCAATGTAAATAATGTATAGATTTTCTTCAAAAATCAGTGTAAATATTTCATAGGCTCTACAGTAAATAATAAATACATTTGGAAAAATATATAAATATTTGATTATTCACAGAGCAACTGTAAAGCCTGGAATTACATATGCATGTTCAAAGAAATCCAATAAATTCTAAATCACATACAAATGGTTCAAAAGTCACCTAAACATAGTCATGGGTACAGTTTTTTAGATTGCAGGCTTTGTTTCTGAGCCAAGAGCATGTTAAATCAAGATGTCATAGTCCATAACAGACTGCTTGAGACTCATCTGAAATTTTGGTAACTCCCAAGCTCCTATGCCTTCTGATAATCCTTGGCATGCATCTTGAAGCAATAAAACACCCTCCGCCTATGAAAGAAATGCAGGAAAACCATGTCTTGTAGCTGTTGATTTTAATGCAAAGTCTCTAACCCAGCAATGGAGGCTCCCATGGGAAGACTGGATTATAAACATCAAATGCCTCTTGTAGACAGAAGGGGTAAAATTTTCTCACGCCCAACAGTGGGCCAAACCTTTGAGTAGGAAGTTTCAACCAGATCAACTATTTTTTTCAGATTATTCACAGAATAATCAATCCATCCTGCCTGTAGACTTCTGGTCCTTAATCTGTTCCTTTCCCCATCTCTCTGTTCTCCTAGAATTATATAAAACTCCAGTCCCCACAACCCACCCAAATTCATCTATATTTTCTTCCACTTCTGTTATTTCCTATCATGTATTCCTTTCGAGATGCAGCCCCAGCATTGCTCCCCTGGGAAACTACTCTCAGTAAACGCTGCCCAGGCCTGCATTTCAGCATCCGTCCCAGGGAACTAAAGTACTTGCTTTATATTATTTATTCACCACTGCATTTCAGAATCCAGAAGACTGCCTGCCACATAGTTCCGTAAATATTTGCTGAATGAATGAATGAATGAATGACCCTCCCAGAGATTAGGGACGCTGTTTTTATTCATTGTCTCCTCAGAGCCTGGCACACAGAGTAGATGCTCAGTAAAAATATTCTGAGTAGCTAAATAGAGCTTATCAGGCAATGCATCTGTGTGTGGTGAAGGTAAATGCAGTATGTGAAATAGAGAGAAAAAACAGGGTGTACCAAACTACAGCTTCACTCTTCTCATTGAAACATTGCCCTAGGGAAAATTAATAGGTACATGCTTTAATGAAGGTTGATGAGGGGAATAAAGAGTATATTTTTTGAAAAATAAATGCTACTCAAGATTTTTTGAAAAACGTTCCTGGTTACACCCATATAGTATTTATATAGTGCATACCTCTAAAAAGCGCAAAGCATAACCAACATTAGCACATTAAATGTTGCATGAACTACCCCAGTGTGGCTGATGGGGGCCACTTTATTCCCCTTATTTTGCCTTTGGAGGAAGCAAAGGCAAATTAAAGGGAAATGTGTAATGGTTTTCCCAGCGGCACACCAAAATCACAAAGAAGCAGCAGTGAAGTCAGCTTCCTGTCCACAGCTCTGACAGCACATTGCTCAAAAGCTTTAGACTAGCAACTCTGGCATGAGGAAGCTCCAGCTGTCGATAATCCACCAATAAACAAAAATCCATGGAGTTTAAGCACCATGGAAGGCTTGGCAGTGAAAGGTACGCAAAGGAAAATAACATATAGTCCCTCTCCTTGTGGAGGAATCAATTGAGGACAGAAGACAAACACCCAGGAAACCCTTAAATCCTAATGCATAGCCCTAAATGGCAGGTGTAATTGAGTGGAAGAAATAATGTGTCATTTAGGGTTCTTTTGTTGCACGCAACAGTGACTGAAGCAGAAAAGAAATATAATGAAGGCATATGAACAGCCAGAGGAGAGGAAAGAAGCTTGCAAGAGCAGGAAGTTCCAAAGAGCTTCTTAAATATTTAGCCCAGCCACCGCTGCTGGAGTGAAGGCACAGTTGCCATCCATTTCTTTCTTTTTTTAAATTTATTTTTGATATTATTAACTATATTCCCTCTGCTGTGTTTTACATCCCTGTGACTATTTTTTAACTGCCAATTTGTACTTCTTAATCCCTTCACCTTATTCGCCCACCTTCCCAACCTTCTCCCCCCTGACAACCATCAGTGTCTTCTCTGTATCTTTGAGTCTGTTTCTGTCTTGTTGTTGTCCATTTGTTTTGGTCCTTAGATTCCTCATATAAGTGAAATCATACAGTACTTGTCTTTCTCTAATATATTTCACCGGGTCCATCTATATTGTCGCAGATAGTAAGATTTCATTTTTTTTAACTATATGGATAAGTATTATCAACCATTTCTTTCTGTCTCTCTATGGTTCCATTCCAAATTCAAAGTCCCAGGAGAGAGAATACAATTGGCTAAGTTTAGAATAATACTGTGACCTTGGCTATACTGGAGACATAATAGGAAGGATCTGGTGGGAAAAGCCTCTAAGGACCTCTCAACCTCTTACCTAGAAGGGCAGAGACCTGTGATTTGTCATTCCTCCGTGACTCTACCCAATGAGTCCTTTCCCAGAAGGGCACTGAAGCGCTCTCAGAAGGGAAGAATGCTGAGGTCTGCCAGAAGATGGAAAATGCTCTTTACCAACAATTCCTGTGAAAGGAACTCAGCAGAGCGGGAAATCCCTGAACACAAATGTGAGGAATTCTGGAGGAGGTGAGACCTGAGATTGAACTAGAATGTTCACAGCACATAATTAGATGGTAAACATGTAAAAACAAGAGGCAACCCACAACTAATGCACCAAGAGGTGAGGCTAGGAGGGGGAGATATCATTAGTAAAGATAAGTCCACTAGAGTTCAATGATAATAAATATAATATAAAAAACACATGAGTTTATTTAGTTGCAGGCAAGAGAACACACACCAGTGAAGAAAGGCACCAAATTAGCCCAGAGGTCAAAGTCAGGAGGTTTTAAGTTGTAGCAAAGATGTCGATGGTGGTTATATTAAACTATCTCGATGGGCAGTGTGGAGTGATTGATAGATCTGTGCAGGATTTTCAAACACATCCTCCTGTCTGTGGATTAAAGAAAGAGTTTTCGGTGATGTTCAATAAGAACTGGCATGAGGGAGACACTCAAGTTCATGGTTCTTTAACTATTTTAGGTAGTTGTAATAAAGCAATGCATTCCATTTTGGTATCTCTTGGGCAAGTGGAAAATTTTTCTTTTAGAGCACTTGGCTGTAGTTTAAATCACATAGTATAGTAATAATGCTGTATATGCACAAATACTTTAATGTTTCTCAATTTTTTCACAAATGTTAAGTCAAATGAGCCCTTCAAAATTGCTATGCCATGTCTACAACCTCTGTTTTACTCTCATTTTACATGAAAGAATCAACCTCAGAGACATAAATGGCCTGCCCAAGGTAACAGTCAGGGTCATCCAAGTGACTTAATGCATTTCTCCTTTTAAATTGTGATTAATGAAGAGGTAACAAAATATTGTACCCATCTATAAATGTAAGAAACCCGTGTTCTCCTTAACATTCAGACTGAATCAAATCACCTAATAAATATTTATATCGTTTAAAGGATAATGAAGATATTTCTCTGATTAAAACAAAATAATAATAACAGCTATTTAATGGAAGAAAGAGACATGGAGAGAATATTTCATCAGTTAATGAATATTTACTTGGTGTTTTATTTTGTGCGAAACTTCCTCCAAGACAAGCCAGGGTCCATGATCATGGAGCTGGGAAAAGCCATCAGAGTTGGACTGGATGGAGAAACGGAGGGAAACTGGGACTGGCCTGTGACCAGAGTTTTAGGAGAGGAGAATCCAAAGGATTTCATCCAGGACAAAGCTGGAAACTAGGCATGAGCAGGTTATGGAGCCAGGCTTCAGCCTGAAGAAGTAGAAAAGGCAGGGAGAAACTAAGTACCTTATTTTTCAGACTATAAGACGCACTTCTCCACTGCATGCCCGCCCCCCCGAGTTTGGGAGGAAAGGGGGTGCGTCTTGTAGTCCGAATATAGCTTACCTGGTTCACTGTGGGTGGGGAAGGGTAGCGGCCTAAGTTATTTATGTCATGAAATATTTTACTACATTTTTTGCTTCAAAATATTTTTTCCTACTTTCCACCTCTAAAACCTAGGTTCTTCTCATGGTCCAGCGCGTCTTACAGTCTGAAATATTCGGTGTTAACAAGACAGGAGCCAGCGGTCCCAAACACGATTGTGGGGAAAAGATGTGGAGGGTGAGGGCTCTGCCTGAGGCTTCCTACGAAGTACCTGCCACCTGAGCTGGCTCCTAAGGCTGTGTGAAAGGAAGACATAAGAAAGCCCAAATATAATCTCCTTTAAAGGGCTCCTGATCAAGCTGGAGGGAGAAAACACAAACATTTGAAAATACAGTTAGCAGCAAAGGACAGGAGACCAATACAAAACAAAAGAAGGCACTATGAGACAGGAGTTCAGGAAGGGAAGGGTCCGCTCTAGGCAGCAGACAAGGAGAACTTCAGCAAGGGATCCCAGACCCGGAGAAACGTGCTTGCGAGCTGTATGCCTTCCCAATTTGCTTTCAAATGTGACGCAGACTTGTACCTCACTTCTCGGTTTATTGCTCTTGGGGAGTATAACCCTTGAACCCTTTTTTATTTTTCATCTTCCTACATTCAATGATTTCTCTGAAATCCAGCCAAAGTATCAGATGAGTATGCCTTTGTTTTATCTAATTTCGACAGACTTTTGCTGGGTGCCTCTGCTCTGTGCTTAGCACTGGAAAAAGCACTGGGTGGAAGCATTCTAACGCTCTGGGAAAGATCATGAGAGGAGGGTGGAGAGAGGCAAAAAGTAAAATCCGGGTGAGGTGTTTCACCCTGAGGGCAAACCCTGGGGTGGGAAGGAAGTGGTGGAAGCTCTCAGGTCGGATTCAATGACTCCCACAGGGGAGGGGGCCTGCTTTCTGTTGTTCTGGCCACACACTGTGGAAAGCATTAACTTCCTTGAGAAGACAAGATGTGTGCATGAAGCCAAAAATGGGTGAAGTGGGTATCCAGGCAGTTTTCTGTGGCTTAGTGTGGCTTTTGGGGACCCCGAAATCTCAGCAAGCCCAGGTGGGGATGGGTACGATGAGGACTGATGGGCCAGCGTGGGATTACTGAGACCGTACATAAGCCGTGACATGGATGGTGGTCTTCAGCAACATGGGTCAATGAGGTGCCCCCAAGCCAGGCGGGTCCAGCTACATTCAGCAGGCACTAGACAGGACGCCAGTGACCAGAGGAATGAAGGGCCTCCTGGAGGAATCCAGCAAGGACCCAGCAGCAGCGCTGCTGCCTCCCCACCCCTCACAGCTCATGCACTGTGTGCCACGGGGAAGGAGAAGAGGGTAATCTCCTAATGGAAGAAAAAATGGCTCCAGTCGGGAGTTTGAACTTCCAAATAACTATTTGAAAGAAATGATTAGAAATGCCATACTAAGTCATCTTTAATTGTCGGGACCAAGTTTCCCATTCCACCGCCAACAAAACTGAGGATGAGGCTAATTATGAAAAATAAAATTACACTACTTTTTAGACTTAGTTGAAGCCCACATGAAGACAGCCAAAGTTACCAGTGATAGGGTATCTGGAGACAGCCTGTATTACCTATAATACAAATTCATAGACACAGAGGACAATAGGATGGTTACTAGAGGGGAAGGGTTTGGGAGAAGCATGAAGAGGATAAGGGGGTCAAACATATGGTGACGGAAGGATACTGGACTTTGGGCAGTGAGCACACAATGCAATATACAGATGATGTATCCTAGAAGTGTACACTTGAAACACAGAATGTTATTGAACCAATGTCATGCCAATGAATTTAATAAAAAATAAATTAAATAAATTGTCTATTTCATTGTCTACATAACCTTCATTTTCAAGTGTGCTACTCAGAGACTGTTATCATTTCAGAAATTGTTAATTTTTCTAAGAATCATCATGCTCTTCCTAAATAAAACATTATTAAATACCTAGAAAAGACAACGTAGGCTTCTAACAGTAAGTGAAACTTCAAAAGCTTACTCCCACTTGCTTTGGTGAAAGGAATTTTTACTTTGGTCTCCTTTCGAATAAAAAGAAAATTGTCCATGCTACATACACACTATTCCCAACTTACAAAGAGGCAGCAAGTGCCCAATATAAATATTATAACCAAAGAAATCCGAAGAGAAACATTTGTAGGATCAAAAAATAAAATGCCCATGAAGGCTAGGAGGGCAGAGTAGGTCTTACAACGATAATTCTGGGCACAAAGAAGCATATTAGGGGCCCCGTTCCTTTACTAGGCAAAGACTGCACCATCCCTGCTCTCGTCCCCCAACTTTTTCCCAAATCCCAGAGAAGTCTGGCTTTTTTTCCAGCCTGAGAATAAGTCTGCATTGCCATATGGCACAACTCAAATAAGTAACCTATTTACCTTAGGTCAACACGAAAACTTGAAATTACCATTGCAAAATGTAGCTAACACAATGAAAGGTCCCTTTCCCTTATAATGGAAAAATACAAAATAAAGTAAAGCAGAGGCATTGTTTCACGGTTCAAAAATCAAGGGGCAACTAGTTTTGATGATAATATGCGATTCTGATGAGGTTTCACTGGCCTTTGGGCCCTCACTGCTAGTGGTCTACAGCCCTTTGGCCAGCAATGCCGCGATATCTAACCAGAGCCACAGAGATGGCCTCGTTTTCTGAAGAGCAAAAACAGAAATTCAGAAAAGCAAACAGCTATATGAACTAAGATATTTACTGCAGTCTTGTCTATATATTAAAAAAAAAAAAAACAACCCAAAAGCTGGAAAGAACTAAATGTCCAAAATAAGTTTACTCTACACTGACATAATGTTCTGCTTCCTTGAAATTCTGTAGGATGCAAACAGCTGAAAACACGGGACTCCTGTATTACACGGTGTCAAATGGAGCAGTAGGATGCCGATGCGCCCCCACACACTCTGTCAAAAATACATTGGAAACACTCACTTGTAACATGAAAACAGTTTTATTCTAGGGGTTCAGTTTTTTCTTATTTAAAAACTCCTTGACTTTATTTTTGTGATTTTAATAAGCAAACAAATTCTTCTGTCTCTTCAAATGTATATTTTTTAAAGAAAGTCTCTTTAAGAGGCAATGTGGCTCTGATACAATTTCAGATGCCAAAATTACAACACATTTAAAAGAATTCTCCTTCAGTATGAAGAATAAGTAGCATGGATGGTAGGTAGAAAATAGACAGGGGGAGGGCAAGAATAGTAGGGGAAATGTAGAAGCGAGAGAACTTATGACACATGGACATGAACTAAAGGGGGGGAATGTGGGTGGGAGAGGGTGTTCAGGGTGGAGGGGAATGAAGGGATAATAGGACAACTGTAATAGCATATTCAATAAAATATATTAAAAAATAAATAAATAAAATAAAAGAATTCTCCTTCAATATAGACAACTTGGAGATTAAAAATAAAGGGTCGTAAACAGGTCGGGGTAGGAATAGTGGCCGGGAGAAGCCTGTCTCACGGTAATCATGGCTTCAACAAGGCGGATGGCACAGGAAATCCACGTGAGGAGATTTATTAAACTTTGTTTCAGTTCTTCCTGTCTGAAGGTTTCTCTCATCTAACTATGGAAGGTGAGAGATTTAAAAAAAAAAAATTAAATCCTCTTTTTGGCTACTGCTCTGCAGAGCTAATTGCCAAATCTGAGCATAAAAGAAAACAGCTTTGACAGGACTTAGCAACTAAATAAGATTCTCATATGTAAGAAGTAATTGCCCCCATCAAAAGTGCCCATAGGAGTGTTCAAAATCAAAACTAAAATTGACTTATGGCTCATCCAAATAACCAAAGACACTGAAATAGAGGACAGGTTGTCAGGACCCAGAGGGGGAGGGGAGGGAATTTCAGGGGAGAAGGGAAGGGTTTGCAGGAACAAATATAGAGGACACATGGACAAAACTAGGGGGGGTGGAAATGGGAGGGATGGGTGGGTGGGCTGGGATGGGAATAAAGGATAGAAACTGTACTGAATAATCTAAAAAAAAATTAAAAAATAAATAAATATTGCCCTGGCTGGTGTAGCTTAGTGGATTAAGTGCAGGCCTGTGAACCAAAAGATCATGGTTCGATTCCCAGTCAGGGCACATGCCTGGGTTGCAGGCCAGTTCCCAGTGGGGAGTGCACGGGAAGCAACCATACATTGATGTTTCTCTCCCTCTCTCCTTCCCTTTCCCTCTAAAGATAAATAAATAAAATCTTAAAAAAAAATTAAGTTAAAAAAAATTAAATAAATAAAAAAATAAATATTGCACAGAGCCCAGCATTTGAAGGTTAAATTGTTTTCTAAGGAGAGAATGGGAACCGAATTAATACTTGGGAGTTGTACTTCTCTGTCTGGTGTGGTAGAGCAGAAAAGGCACTAACCCAGGAGGATGAGAAGACTGGGTACCAGTCATGACTCCGCCACTAACTGCCTGATGCCCTTAGAGAGGATAAATCACAACTTTGCTATTTTTGATTGGTTTTTTTTAATCTGAAAATGGAAGAAATTCAGTTAGATTGCTTGGGTCTGCTCATAGGACAGAGCCATGTTGGCGGGGCTGCCGAGGAGACTGGTCCTTGGCGTTTGGGAGGTTTGTAGGTGATCTCAAGAAGCGTGTTGCCTATGGAATGAGTATTTCATGGAGGTGGAGTCTCCGCTGCCAATGCCCTCCAGCCACTAAAGGCCGGAAATACACTTACATTCAACAAGTTAGTTCAACGGGCTCTTTGCAATGAGAGAGAACCACACTCTAGAGAATGAAAGGACTGGTGTCTCAGTGAGAGGGTTTCAGGATGAGCTTGTATTAACACTGGAGATTGCGCACAATTTTAAGAAAGGCTCAAGGAAGCATGGTATTGTGTTGAATTGGGTGCTCTCAGAAAGAAGGGACAATTCTATCATTAAGTATCATTAACAATTTTTTTCTACTGGACAGGAGATACAGGGGCAGATTGCAGCTACAACATTGTAAAGAAGCAGAAGTCACTCACGTGGGCCCAGAAAGGGGAAGGTTTGGCGATTTCCGTTTGAACGGTGTCCTTGTTTTCGACTGTGTGCAGACATGTTTACAGAGTGGGTTTGTTTTTGTCTTGCCCCATCGTGATCAGAGAGTGGCAATGCCTGACACTGATATTCTGCAAAATTGTTTATGTCTCACAGAACTCCATGGTCCAGCTGTCAGAGCCAGACAGCTCTACGCTGACAGCAGTCAGGGGCTGCACTTGTCTTTCTCATCATGATGAAAATAATTAACTCAAGGGATAAGTAATTAGCTCAGAGGCCAGAAAAGGAGGCCCCAGGCTGGAAACTATTGAAAGGTAGAGAGTCAATCCATAAAGCTAAAGCTCTAGGAAAATGAGCCAGACAACAGTAAAAGGTATTGACTCTGGGGGTGAGGGGGGAGAGCCACAGATGGACGAGCAGGTGACACCAGATAGCTGTGGAATGGCTACCGGAATGTGGAGCTTCCACCAGGCCCCTCCACATGTGCATAGACCTGGAGCATTCGCTGCTGGGGCAGATGTGTGAAGAGATTAAGCTAGGCCAGACACAGTAAGATCTCCAGTATTACCCAGCTCTATGCTGTTATGAAACCTTGTTCCAAATGGTATCTTATTTTAAACACAAAACCAATTTGTATTTGAAATAACAACTATCGGTCTATTTTAATAGCTCATGAAAAATTGAATTAAGCCAGGAGGTGATGGGAATGAACTGTTTAACCTCTCAATAGTCTATGCATGATCAAGGGACTATCGTTTACCTTTTGAAAGTATAGAAATGATATTTAGGAGGAAATCAGTTTATACAGGTGGGGAGAATATGCATTTCAGATGATATGGGACCTTTCTGCCTTAGAGAGTATAAGTCCCATTTCTCAAATAGAGTCCACACTGGTTAATTGGTACCCATTCTGGTAAGCGTTTGTAAGACAGGAAACTGGATAATACTGAAAAGTGTTTAAATAGCACATGCAGAGGCACACAGCCTCTCCACCCTGCACGTCTAGATTTCCTGGGGTGCACACTTGGACAAATGGGTACGAGATGTCATGCAGACCTACCAATATCCGAGGAGCCCCCACAACATTTTTGTAAGTTGCAGCAGTATTCCTGGGCTGTAGAATGACAAACTAGTGACTCTGGTGTTAGTTCCAGTAAGGGACTTCACAGTATCAGAGGTGGGGCACCTCCCGTGGGGGACGTCAATAACTCGGTTTCTCAAGTGGAAGTCTTGCTGGTACCTGGGGGGGGATCCCTGGCCTTCGGTGGAGAGAGGAGTATTGGAACATACCAAGTCAGGAAAACTAAAAACAGTAAAAGAAAAGCCATTTGCTAAATCAATCTACCTGAACGGAACTTCCTACAAGAGTTCACCGGAATCTGCAAAGATCACTCAAAAGGTTGTAAACCTCCACGATGCCAACAGATCCCGTGATAACCTCTGTTGTTCTATTTAAAACTTTCTCCTTGGGAAAACAATGTATTACCAGGAATAAACAGAATGTACTTGGCCCCCGCCCGTTTCAGCCCCTTTGTTTCCCGTCTTTGCTTTAAGATGTGTGTATGTGAGTGCATGTGTATACATATAACTCATATACATAAATATAATATACATATCATTTTATACCCACTGCAATTTTTATGTTAACAATAAGCAAAGGAATATTTTTCCCTCTCAGGGAAAACTTTCATAAGACATTTTCTGAACAGAGTTTTTGTGGAAAGAACAAATCATGCAATTAGGGACTAGCTAGACTTTCTTGGGGTTCAGGTTCCATCACTGTTATTTGGATTCAAAAGGAACCCTGAGACTCAGTGACTCATCTTGTCTCTTCAGTCCCCAGTGACGGCGTGGATAAAAAAGGCACCACACACGAAACCCGACGAGCTCAGAGGAGGCCTGCACGGTGAGCCTTACAAACTCAGAGACCAAAAGTAACCACATAGGATGTTCTGAACATAGAAATTCCTAATTGAAAGCAGGTCATGGCAGGGAGTCACATCCTAGGCCTGCAGCTTCCTTGATAAAGGTCAATCTTTACCTTAAGTGAGCCTGCCTATTGTATTTTTTGCATCTAAAATAGATACCTTTGAAATCTCAGAGTAATCTTCTTTTCCAGACCCCTCGGGGCACAGCCATCCACCAGAACATGAGACCACAGAGCCCCTCGTGTTATCTTTTTCCCCATATACCATCTCTACCTGCTGTAAATGTTCTTTATTAACTGTCTTGTACCTGCCAATGTAAAAGGAGTATGTGTCTCTCTATTTTGCCTCATTATCCAATCCCAGAGATTACCCAGTTTTGCTTTCTCCCCCCCCTTAATCTACCACCAATTGATTTCACGTAACCCTCCCTCTGTCTCCTCCTTTCATTTGAATGTATAACGTAAGCCACAAAACTGACATACTTTTATTTTCTCAATCCACTGAGATTTTGTTTGCTGGCAATGGCAGTTGGTTTGGCTCAGATCGACTCATAAAAGTTCTCTACAGGTTTGGACATTTCTTACATTGACGATGGGAACAGTGAGCTTTGTAAAGATTGCCAGAGTTCCTAGCAGCTCTCCGAGGGTTAACGTGGGTGTTGGAGGGGCTTATCTCCATGCATTTGCTCACACTCAGTCACCTGTACTCGGGGTGCACACCCCTTTAAATGAGGATGTAAAGGAGACCACAGTCACCTCTGTTGAGTAGCTTACACAAGTCACTGTTTAAGTGGTTGGTTCTCACACTTTGCTGCATATTACAATCACCAGAAGACTGTTAAAAAAATAGTCCTGCTGCGAGGCCCCCACCCAGACCACTTGAATCAGAATCTCTATCAGCAGACCCAAGCATCGGTACTTCTTACAGCTCCCAAATAATTCTAATGTACCACCAAGTCTGAGAACGACTGGTTCAGGGTAAAGGGGAAAAATAACACAACAAACGCCAGTAAACGTTTCATTACTGTGACTGGCTGGAATGGGGCCCAACTAACCCTCAGTGACATTTTGGAGCCATCCACTCCCGAGAACTGGGGAGGAGATGAAAGGACCTTCCACACATTACATAGCGGCCCATTTACTGCTATAATTTCTGTGTGCAGGATTCTGAGTTCCCCACGTGGGTGGGGCAGGGTTGAGCAAACCAGTCTTAAAGCCGAAAAAAACATAGAACATGCTGAGAGAATGCGGGAGGGGTCCCCCTGTGGATCTCTGGACCTGAGTAGAAATGATTCCCGTCTCCTTAGGCCATAGCTCATCCAGGTCTACAAAGCTGCCTTTGCAGTTCGACACAGAGCCCAAGAATAGGACACTTTTCCGTTCTCTAGGTCCCCGCCCCCCGGACACTCACGTTCCCTCGCTGCCTCAGTCGGCACGTTTTCCTCGGATATCAGGCACCTGGGAGCACAGCCCTGCGACAAACAAGCTTCCATGTCTGAGAACCAGGTGTCTGAATGCAACCAGGATGCAGAAACGCGCATCTACTACTTTTCTATGAAACCACGAGAAATATTTTGCTATGCACTCCTACTACCTAGTACGATTCAATTCAAAATTGTGTGTTCTGCTCGGTGTTACTTATCCATACAATCAAAGGGAGGTTCCTGACAAATTTGCTTTAATACCTTGCTACTTAGTGACAATCCCAAAGTCTGAGGAATCTTGGACTATATGACCCTAGTTTCTAGCTCCTTCTCTACTTTTTAGTCCTTCTGGTCCCTCCCTTCTTGTTTGGATGCTATAAACACTGTGTATTACTCAGAGGATTATATATGTAATACTTAATATACATATGATGAATAGGTGAGTAGCAATAGGTCTTAATAATATGGCATTTATTATGGACCAGGCATTGTTTCAAGCACTTTACATGTATTAACTCACTTAAGCCTCATTAAGCCCTATGGAGGGAGTACTAGTAGTAGGTTCATCCTCCAGTACAGGACACTGGAGCACAGAGAGGTTAGTCCGTTTGATCAGCACGCAGAGCTAGAAAGAAACCACAGACTGGAAAAGCCGGATTTCACCCCAGGTCTGCTGGCTCCAGCATCTTCTTCTCTGTGGAGCCTGAGTGAACAGTGAAGCCTTTTCCTTGCTATTGAGTATGTCTCCCTTTAGACCACATACTTTCTATTTTGTTGCTTTTTCCACCCAAAGTTATTTTCAAGGTCTCCACATTGCTACATGGAAATAAACACACAGCTTCTGACCACTATGTTCCATCAGAAGCACAGAACAGTCGTACAAAGCCATCCCTCCAGTGACCGACACCCAGACTGCTTCCAGCTCTCGCTACAACAGCGAACAGGATGCACCCTTGTATTTATCTCTCGTGAACTTTTGCAAGGGTTTCTGTGGTATCTACAAAGGAGTGAAACTTCTGAGGTGTAAGTAATCGTGCAGCTTAGTCAACTAATCATTGTCAGTTTATTCTCCAGGAACCCTTAGACCAGTTCATGCAGAAGGTATGTGAGCGAGGAGAGTGTTGGCCAGGGCCCAGGACCAAGCAAAAATGGATAACTCAGAACCACTTGCAGTCTCGTATTCTTTCATTGCCAGGCTTCTACCTAAACCCCTTTTAGCTAAAGCCAACTTTCTTAAGCATTGTGGCAATTATTCTTATTCTCACTAAAAATAGATTAAGTATACATTGCATAGGCTCAAGAATATCACACTTCAAATCCCAGTTATGACTTTTTTTTTACTATTCAGGGTGATTTTCTTATTTTTTATTTTTTATAACATTTTTTAATTGTTATGATTTTAAATATGACTTCATTCTGTGTATAACATATAATATAAAAAGCTACCATGTATGTTTTTACTTTCTATGTAACAATAATTCAAAATTAAAATGAAAGTTAAAATATACCTATCCCTACAAATTTTGTACAAACATACCAGTTGGCTATAGTACCCTGCTCAAGAAACCATCTTAAGAAACGTCATTCCCACTAAAAAGCATGGTGGGGTTTAAAAGGGTTGTGGGGCAGGGGCAAAGAAAGAATGAAAAGAAACTGTACCCAACACACAAACCACCAAGAATGTGCTGGCCAGATTGCTTGTTGGCAGGAAAAGATTTTTATAATTTCTTTTCCATAATTTAGCTTAGCTGGATAATTACATTTAGAAAAATAAGAGAGTAACCACAGATGTGTATGTAATGGAATTTTTTAAATGCAGATATATCTCTCATGGACATAAAAGGGGCAATAGAAGGCTATCATTATCAACTTTAGAACAAAAGTTGTATTCATGCCAACCAAAAGAACAATTTGAATCATCCAGGAAGACACAGAATGCCAATCTTATCCACTTGTCACTTCAGCAAGCTAGCTTGACAGTTGTGCACCCACTCTCGGTGACGCATTTCCAAGGAACAGATCAGTTTCAACAAGTGTGGGAAGCAAAGCCTTTATATCCAAGCCAGTTTCACCCAAAGAGTTCAGAACTTTGTTTTCAGCAGCAGCTTCATCTAAAATCATTCTTGATTCTCTATAAGTAGTTGAAATGTGCTGGGAAGGCAGTACGTTGAAAATAAAAAAGAATACAGGCTTTGGAGTCATCCAGGTGACAGTTACATGGTTATATGATCCTGGGAAAGTTACTTAACTTCTGCTCCTGGATGTTCCAAAAAAGAATCTGATTCCTTCCTTGCCTTTCCCAGCCTGTGTTCCTTGCCACCTGTATTCCTCGGCTCATGGCCCCTCTCAGCAATTGCATCACTCTGACCTCTGCTTCCCTCATTACTTGTTTTTCTCTTACTCTGATCCTCCTGCCTCCCTCACTTGCTTATTAGGACCTTTATGATTGCATTAGCCCCACCCAGATAATCCGAAATAATCTGCCCATCTCCAGGTCTTCAATTTAAGTATATCCGCTAAATCTCTTTTGCCACATAGTCACAGGTTCCAGGAATTAGGACACAGGCATCTCAGGGAAACATATTCTGCCAGCCACACTAGCTGTGTGACCATCGGCAAAGAGCAATCCTGATGAAACTCAATTCCTTTACCTGTCAAGTGGGGATTTTTAGTTTATGAGGACTGAATCAAATAATGACTGCAGAGTACTCTGCAAAGGCCCCGGATCACAGGGTAAATGCTCAATGACTGCAACTCCTAATAACACCAAGACAGAAATTAAAGAACAAAAGAATGATGCAAGTGGGCTGAGAGCTTTATAATTCAAAGGATTTTCATATTTCCATTGCCTGTGATTGTAAGACATCTTTATAATCACACTGAAATGTAAAAACCATGATTTTTTAAGCTATAATCAGGAGTTTATGTCATAAAACAGAAGGATTACTTAGAGCATTAGTAACAGGTTAAGAAGAGGGCCTAATAGAAAAGACTAAATGAAACTTACCTTGGCTCAAATGAAAAATCAAAATTGTGGACTAGAAAATACATATAAAAAGCCTTAAAACTGCACATTTCCAATGACTCGGAGAGCACACATCCAGGAGAATACCCAAGGGATACGCACAGAGATTCAGCTACATGGTGTTTGTAACTGCATAGCTTGTAAACAGAGAAAAGTGTGGACATTAAACTGTTGTTTGGTAGAAAACTCTTTTAATAAATTGAGCCTATATTTGTCTTTAAAGGAAAACAAGGAAGAAGAAAAAAAGAGAAGAAACATACCAAAATGTTAAAAGTGTAGAACTGGAGTTAATTGTGGATAATTTTTTATTTTCTTCTATTTGCTTAGCTTTATGTTCTAAATTTTCTATAGTTTTCTATTTTGTAATAGAACAACTCCAATGTTTATTTCTCTGTAGAGTTTGTTGGTTTTACACTGCAACACAGAATGAGCCAGTACAGTTAGGATTCTGCCTGAATAGACCTGCCCCACAGATGAGCCAGTGGTTCTAGAAACTGAATAGTCGGGCAAGAGATAGAGCTTTCCCATTCCTCAGGAGTCCAAGAGTTACGTTTAAGTCAGATATAAAAGCAAGCAGATGCCAGAGGAAGGTCTTGGATAATCAGAGGTTCTGTATAATGGAAGAGGCTAAAGAAAATGTATATCCTGAGTTGGGTGCAGATTGAACTTGAGTGGTTAGATCGAGACATCCAAAATAAAGGAATCTCAGAACAAAAGCCTTGACTACTTATTCTGTGTCACATCATTGTTGAATTAGCATTCATTCTCCACTCCTGTATTTACATGTGTAAACAGTTCTTTCTACTGCATTCAGGAGTATTGACCTGAGATTATCTCGGGGACACGATAAGCAGGGGCACGAGGGACACAGGGGAAAGACTTCTCTGATGATATAGCCCCACGAAAGAAGTACAAATAATATGATCCGCATGCGGCACCTCAACTGAGTACACTCGTGCCCTCGACTTGCTATTCCATTAATTAACTATGTGACCTTGAGCAGATCAATTATGCTCTGAGAGTTGATTTCCAGAGAAGATCAAACTAGAATTGTTTTCTAACTATTATTTTTGGAAACAGCACAGGGATGGAGCGAGGGGTGAATGGAAAAACCCTCACCCCTTTCACTCTCGATTAAAACCAGGGAAGTCGCCATTTTTATCTTTTATCCCTTTACATTTTCTCATTAGATTTTGTTTAAAGAAATGGTTCCACTGTCTTTATAAAACAACTTGAAAATTCCTTGACTGGATGACTTCTGATGTATTCCCAAAATGTAACCATCTACTTAGAAGGACTTCAAATGGGAGCCAAAAACGTCAAGAAACAAAGGATTCAAGGGCCAGATGCCTGAAGCTTGAGGACAAAGGTGCTGGCTGCGAACACAGACCAAATGCAGGTGAACACCCATCAGGCAGCTGGGAAGCCAGTGAGTCTGGTTCTACATCCTGTCTCCCCACTTTTCCGGGTAAACCTCTGCCACCCACATTTCTTAAGCAGTGCATTTGCTTTTTTTGTTGTTATATAGGCCGGGTCAACTGGGTCAAATATTGTACCGTAATTATACTCTACATCCAAAGCTTTAAAAGGAAAGGACTGGAGCACATACTTATTTATTTATATCTCATTGTCACCTCTAGTTTAGTTAATTACCAAGAGTATGGAGAAGAAAAAGCCAAAGAAGTGCAGGGAAGGGTTTGTATTCACTTAGACGTATCGATGAGAATAAAAGCCAGCACTTGCTCCTTATTACCCTTTGTTCCCACCCTCTGAAAACCTGTACATTTAACTCTACCTCAATTCTGGATATTAGTAGTAATAGCTGCCACATATTGCATGCCACCTATGGGCCAAGTGCAGTACTACATGCTCCTCATGCACACTCATCTTAATTCTCAGCACATGCCTACTGGGTATTATCGATCCATTTTAAAATTATAAAAGCAAAACTCAAGGAATGTAAATTACTTTCTTAGGATCTCAGAACTACTCAGAGAAGGGTGCAGGACTCAAACCTTGACCTTCCTGGCTGCAAAGACTGTTTTCTCAATGAGGACAGACCATGGAGTTGATGGCATGAGACACTAGGTGTGTAAAACTAGGGAATCCACACAATGGTCACATAACTAGTAATTTGCTTATCCTACTAATTATCCTTTATAACAAAAGCATCTCCAGTAATAGCAGAGCACATGATTTCCTTCTTCAAAACGTCTTCGGAAGGTCATGACTTTTAGCAGAAGTAACTCTTTTCTATTTTTGGTCTGGCTTTAATTTGGGTAATAGTCTGATTGAACATAGATATTTATGACATTTATTAAAAGCTTTTATTACTAATTTCGCCTAGAAAAAAGTTTTAATGGAGATGTATTGGGGAATTTCCATAAAATTAATGTCCAGACTTAATGGATGTCTAAGGTATCATTATTAACGGGAATGTTCCATACACTAGGATCCTTTGATTAGAGATTAGATACAGTTATATCAGAACTTATTTAAAACTGGACACTTGCCAAAGTATCTAGAAATTCAATTTAAACACATTCTAGAGGCTGATGCTTTATTTAGGTTGTGTCTTTACAATGCCAGATGAAAAGCTGCGGTTACTAAAAATCAATTAATTTGGTCAGCGGCTGGAAGATCTAAAGACCACATTATGTTCAGTCTGACTTCTGCCGGGACCTACACGCAGCCAATCAGTTGAATCAAGATGAATTTTCCAACTGCAGAAATTGACCGCCACCCTTCCAGAAGGACATTCTTGCTGGATCGGCAGTCCAAGTCTTACATAGTCCTTGACCAGCCCCATCGTCACTGATGGTCTCAGTGAGATTTTCTGTCTTTCCTAAGACCTCAAATCCACAACTGTGATTCTCAGCAATGTGGGGAAATCCCAGGCTAGGGACATTTTCGTACCACACCTGCCACCAATTCTGAGAGATGAGGCCCTTCCTAGATTGAGAACCCCTCATTTGGAGCTGGCTTTAAGGTGCTCAGGAAAAGTACCACATGGGAGTGTTAGGGTTAGTTTCCTCTGAGGATTCCTAAGCCATTCTCAACACACTTTTAAGCAACTAACAACAGTTTGAAAGTGGCTGGAAATATCAGAGAAAGGGGGAACTACTTCTGACCCAATTAAGAACAAAATTCAGTTTCAGTCACATTACTCCCCATCGGTAATTTTCTGGGTTGGTGGGCACAGGGTTACCCATGCCCAGAAACCTTCACTAGCAAAGCAGAGGGAAAGCCATATGTCCAAGTCTGTGAGTGACGCCGCTTTTGTTAGAACTTGCCCTGAAGACTCTCATTTTTCAAATCCTGGTTTCTTATCTTCCTGGACCCAAACCAGAAGCAACGCACACCAGTGGCCGACACACATGTTTTGTTTGGCTCACAAAGTAGTGGCCCAGACAATATTTGAAATAAAACAACAACACACTTAACTAGTTGCTAGCTTTCAAAAACTGTGAGAATTCACAGAAAATGTGTATCTTCAGCTTCTCAGAAAAATTCAGAATATGTGATACTTCTGAGCTCACAGTCCCCCAGTGTCCCCTTTAGTGAGTCTCCACCCCTCCCTCTTGGCCTGGGGTCAAGTTTTTCTTACTCTTGGCTCACTTGACTTGTTTCTATTTCCTGCCTGACCTCTGTGGGCATTTGATTCTACAACTCCACCCCAAACTGAAAAAACTGGATGCGGTCTCAAAAACCACACTCTCTGAATGCCTCCTCCTATCGATGAGAATTGGAGATCTGGAGAGGAACCTGACTTGTCCCAAATCACACACCTTGCCAGTGGCAGAGCAGGGAGTATACTCCAGGTCTTCACTCAATCCATCATCTCCAAATTAAATTAAGCCCAACTGACACTCTGGCCATTAATAACAAATACAGCTAAAATGTATCGAGCCCTAAATATAAACCCAGCACCGTGCTAATCTCCTTTAACAGGTGACCCCATTCCACTCTCACAACAACACTGTGAGTTAGGTGTTCAACCTGGTTTACAAACAAGGATACTCGGGCTTGGAGAAGCTAAGAAACCAGCCCTATGTCTCACAGTGAGAGGCAGACCCATGACTGAAAAGCCAGAGTCCAATCTCTTACTGCCTCTCCTTCCTCTAAATCCAGATTCACTCATTCATTCAATAAATGCGTGTGCCCGTATTATGAGCCCTGCACTGTTCTAGGAGCTGGAGCCACAGCAGTGAAGCTCCAAAGTGGCTGTTCTCCGGGAGCCTGGAGTCCATCACCACTTGCCACTGTTGTCAACTGCCTGCCTCATGATCAACCCCTTCAGCTGATGCCATCTCACACTGTCATATGTTTCATATGTGTAAAATTTTCTGCTTGCATTATCTCACTAACTTCATGAAATGTCCCTCTTTTGAACTGTCCACATCATTCAGCACTGGGATTGGCTCTTTATCACTGTTGCATAAATATCGTTAGTTTGAGTACAAATGAACACAGAATAGACAGGACAACACAGGAAGAGAGCCAGGCTTCCGTTCTTCCAGGGTTTGGCTGATCAGCCATGACTCACATGTATGGTTCCTGTCTGCTCCTCTGTAAACAAAAATTTGCCTATGTGGCCCACAGTACTTGCTCAGATGCCTACCTATCTGCAGGTATCCCTCCCAACTTATCTAGCTAGTCTTCCCCTTGATGCAGAATCTTATAAACTAGTCTGTAAAATAAAAATGAAAACTGTTGCTTTGCCTCCTGGAAGCCAATTCCACTGTCTTCAATGAGCAGTGCAGGCCCTTACCTCTTGGGCTTTTATCCAATCAACGGGCTGATGGGTGCAAATAGACACCAGCTCAAAGGAACTGAAAGGACCCATGTGCCGTTTGATTAGAAGAGGGCGCCTGATTACATCCTACCAGAAAAGAGCTCTTCTTTACCCAGGAAGTGGACCAAGTGCCAATGCCCTCTTTGTGATGAGACCATCTGATCCCTGGTGGAGAGAAACCCCTGGGCCCTCAGCTGACAGCTGCTGTCAGCCCCCAAAGCAATTGCTGAGACGGCAGAGAGCGGGCTGCAGGTGCCCTGGCCTTTAGCATGATTGGTGTGGGAGCCAGAGCAAGACACACAGGGGGAGGGGCAAAATACTTCTTTAGTCAAGTCACAGTCACCTACACAAACAATGAATCTCCTCACTCAACCGAAACATCTCTGTACTACTGACGGCCTGACATGCAAAATGCATCAGAAAAAGAAGCCACCTGACTAGTTACCTGCCCCCAAAAATGACTCCAAGAAATAGTTCATCTTCTAAATCATTGATTTATTAATTCATTCATTATTCATTCATTCCAAAGCAAACAAGGAGTGGGTACTTAGCATGCCCCAGGCATTTTGGTAAATCTGCATGGACTTACTATCCTTTAAATTAACAATTTTGAATTGTCCAAAAATGTTTACCTGAAGGGAAAGAGCTTATGCTTCACAATTATATAGACCTATATTTTATTTCAGTTTGAACCTTTTTTCAGCCATTTTCCAGCACTGCAACATTTATTCACTGATGATCCCTACAAGGTTCACTTTCTTTAAGCAACTCTGTGAGATATTAAAATTGTAAGTTTATATTTTGCATTGTCCTGAGATTAAGTTTGATCATATGTAAAAAGCTTACACAAATGCTTCATACCCAGGAAAGCACTCAATAAATGAAGGCTTTAATTTTAATCTATTATGTTACTAAACATTATTTTTAAAATTGTCCCCCCCAAAAGCTAAGAATCAGCCATGCTTCCTTTAAATGCATAGGTTAAGAAAGGCACCCACCTGTTTTACTGAAGGCAGAACATGAGAAGCCCCAACAGCAGCCATGCAAAAGCAGGAATGCAGAGGAGAGCTGTTTGACTCTGCATTCTACTGTATGATTGTTAATAATTACATATTAGAGAAAATGATACAAGTGTAACATAAAGAAGCACTTGAAACAGAAAAATACTTAAAAGCAAGGGTTATGAAAAAATAATCTCAAGAGTTCAAGAGGATGTCATGAGAAACACGGCAGTGGTAAAGCAAAGGACACACACACACACGCAAAAGAGACAGTAATGAAGCTCTAATAAAGATTCAGCAGCCTCAGGAGAATGGCAGCATAGAACAAGAGAGTGGCCACCAAAAACCGAATTAACAAGGTGAAAGACTATAAAAAATAGGGTCTTTAACTTCCACTATTAGCAAAAAAAACCACACACACCAAATATCAGAAATAAAAATCTAATCTAAAAGTCATAACTTGAGCCCTATCAAGAAAAAACTTAAATTTTCAAAAAAAAATACTTTTAAAATACATTTCTTAAAAGAAATAAGAAATTGCACATTAATTCCAGATTTGAGTTGATGGCATAATAGTGCATGAGATGAGATAAGATCCTTCTTCTGAGTCTCTATTTCTACCAGCTTTTGAAATTCTGTGCAAAAAAAAAAATACATTTAGCTATTGATTCTCTTATGTGTTGAGCGCTTTATAGGCTGGCTGGTATACACATGTAACATGCAAATGAAAATAGGTTCGGTATCTTTAAATTATCCAGACAGATATATTTTCCATTATTCAAAGCAATTTCCTGTTGCTTTCTCCTATAACATGAAGATTTTTATGTGGTGTTCATAGTGTCTTCAACTGAATTAAAAATCAACATCTGACTTTTTTTCCATACAGAAAGTAGATGCTGATATGAAAACTTACCTGATAAGGAGTGTCATGATAGAATGCCCCTAAAGTAGACTTTGGGTGCACTAAACATGATGGAACAATTTTAAATGGGTACAATCTACATATTGAAATGAACTGTATACAATTTAGGAAAATGCTAAATTAAATATAACTAACTGCTGTTTCAATGAGTTTCAAACAGTAATTTCCAATTTTACCAAAGTAATTTAGACCAGCTATGGAGATATGCCAATTTTGTATTTCTGGGTCCTTCATACTACTTTCCAAAATAAAAACCCATTCCTAGTTTATATTACAGTTACTCAAAATTCACTTAAGTATAGTGTATTCAATTGGCTGCTTACCACCAAGAAAATTGCGTCTTTCTCTATTTACATGGCCTTGAAGTTTCTGTCTCTCCAGCTGTCTTTTTATTCCTTTGCCCTGTGTTCCTTATTCTGCCTCTCCAGAGGCATAAAAGAGCAGACTTATAATTCTACGGGGTAAGCATAAAGAATAATTTTTCATTGGCATCCAAGCAGAAAAAAAAATACTACCTTCTTGAACAAAAGATTTTAATGATGTCTATGCAGTTCTAGTGAATATTGATGACTTTTAACCCTAGCATTTATATCTCCATTTTCACGAAATCACCCTTTCCTTTGGGAGTTTTCCCCTCCCCTGATCTCATGTTATGGGACCTGAGTAGGGCTTACCCTAGCCGAAGGCACACAGACATATACCAATCTGTGCACTGCATTTCTCCTCTCCCGGCCACTGGTGCACAGATGACCACGTGGTCGACTCTACTCAAATTTTAGAGAATTTTAGGACCAAAACAGCTCAGGGCTTTCACTGCCTGACCACAACGAGCCCAGTGTACTGCAGAAAGTAGAGTGCCTAGCACACAGCATTCTTTCCTACCCTCCAGACATGTTCATTTTAGATTTCGCATGTAAGTGAAATCATATGGTATTTGTTTTTCTCTGTCCAACTCATTTCACGTAGCTACCACCCTCTAGGCCCATCCATGTTGTCCCAAATGGCAAGATTTCATTTACATTTTGTGGCTGAGTAATATTCCATTGTATATAAACTAAATCATCTTTATCTACTCATCTACTGATAGACACCTAGATTGTTTTCATATCATGCTTATCATAATCTTTTGAAATTTTTGACACTTGCTTTATACCCAGCATATGGATTTATTAGTAAATAAATGTTTGTACTATATAGATGTTGAGCATAGAGTCTTATAAATTTCAATTAGGTCAAGTTGGTAGACAATATCAATCAATTCATCTACATCTCCAATATATCTTTTGTCTACAGATTCTAACAATTGTGTTAGAATAACTTGTATAATAATAACTGCTTATTATAACAATTTTGGCTACTTATTATAACAAGTTGAATTATGATTATAGATCTGTCAATAACTCTTTTTACTTCAGCTAGATTTCCCTTTATGTTTTTGAGTTTATGTTGTAGGTTATTATTATATTTCTATTGAATTGGTCCCTTAAGCACTATTAAAGGTTCGCCTTTATTTCTAGTAATACTTTTTACCTTAACATCTATTTTGTCCGTTATTACTTTTGTTTAGTGTTTGTATAGTATATCTTTTTCCATTATTTTACTTTTAACCTTTCTGTGTCCTTACATTTAAAACATGGCTCTTGCGAGCAGCATACCATCCTGGCAGGACGGGTTAAAATTAAAGAGTTAAAATTAAGTTGATTTAAAGAAAACAATTTTAAAGCTACATTTCCTGTACACCTGAGCTTATAAAATAAAATCCACACTCACTGTACCTACATGTAGGTGTGTGTATGGTGAGTACCTGGCCCAAGAACAAGGAACCTGGGACTCGTTATAACAGCAAAGTGGTTCAGCGCACAGACTCCCTCCTGGCTCTTCCAGCTTCCTGGCAGCAGTGACCTGGACAGCAATTCCACAACCTATTTGCAAAAAGCAGAGAAAGCGTAGCCTTGCGTAGATGGGGCTGGGGGAGGAGACAGATCTCTCTGTAACTAGAGAAACCTGTTTGCCTACAACCATGTGTCCATGGGAGCAGAGAAACACATCTACATTCTATAAAAAACAAGTGGTCCTGATACTCATTTCAGAAAAAGTTGTTTACACCCCAGGCATGTGAATTTTTCACTTATAAATCTGCTGACTCTCATGTTAGATTCAAAACTTAAAAAGATTCAGTTTATAGTTATTACTATGTGAACAGCGCAACCTGCAATTAAAATCTGAACTTGTCTTACTGTTTCTACACCATCTCTAGGATGGCCCCGCTTCTTGAAATAAATGACACAACAATGTTCAGAAAATCTTTCTTCAGCTACTAGAAAATTTAAATTATTCAGTCACTTTCTTCTCAGTTCAAATGACCCAGGGAGAGCCACAGAGCTACACAGTGGCAGGACTGCACTCTCTGCCCTTGTTTTTTCTGCATGATAACAAAAAGACCAGACCTATCCATGTAGGGGTATATTTTTCAAAATATTACACCAAGAAATATTTGAATGCAATAAGTATGTCAATGCAGCTGTATGGTTAAGTGTTCTAACCTCTGAAGTCAAAAATTCAAATTTATAGTTGCCACATTAAGCATAGATGTTAAAGCATTAAAGTTAACACCATATACAGTCGTATAAAATATTACATGTGTAAAGGGGCTGAGTTACGTTCATACTGGGAACCATAATTTAGAATTTCCTGACTTCTGAACATGTAACACATCATAGTAATTGATCTAGCTCCTTGGAGCTAATATAAAATATCTTGTTAACATGTTTTCTGTCCAATTCTTTCATCATTTACCTTTGGCTCTTGGAGAAACAATTCATCATGCTCAAATGTTTTCACACACCTGCACTGAGCTACTATAGCAATGGGAGAGCCAATGCAACCAGGATTGAGTGAACAGATCTGGAAATCAGGCAGGAGCGTTGTTAGTGTGGACACTTAGTCTGGATCCTACAAGATGACACTTCACCTTGGGGTTTTGAGTTTTGTTTGCTTTGTCTTGTCACAGTGATAGTCTCATATCCTGCTGGGTACTGTGGAGTACGGGACATCAAGGTAGCTTATACATGCAGACTGCCTACAGACTACCAGTTCATGAAGCTGATACAGCAGAGGAAGGGACAGCCTACGCCAACAGGGGGCGTGACCTGGATTTCCTGGCACCACAAGAGAATCACACAACAATGGACTAAATGCTTGTGTCCCTCCCAAATTCATATGTTGAAATCCTAACCCCCAGTGAGATAGTATTTGGAAGTGAAGCCTTTAGGAGGTAATTATATCAGGAGGTTAGAGCCCTCATAAATAATATTAGTGCCCTTACAAAAGGCATCCCTGAGAGGCCTCTAACCCTTTCCTGCCACCATGCTGGTACCCAGATCTTGGACTTCCAGCCTCCAGAACTGTGAGAAGTAAATTTTTGTTGTTTTTCAGCCACCCAGTGGATGGCACCTTGTTATAGCAGCCAGAACTAAGACATACAATCTTTAATGCAATTCTCTGCCAAGTCCTGGGGCTATGTGTTCTTCCCCTCAACAGACCCTGTGCCTTTATTTCATTTGACTGAGTCTCAAATTCACTGTATACTAACCCACTTCTCCTTCGTGTGTACCTCCTGCTGCCTTGCTCCTCACCAGGCAAAGAAAACTAACAGCTAATAGTCTAAAAGATATTACCATATTTCAGGCACTGCTTAAAGCACCTAAGAAACATTGATGCATTTAACCCAGTAGAGTAGACATTGGCAAACTACAACCCATGAACCAAATCTAGTCCTCCACCTCTTTTGGTAATAAAGCGCTTTAGGAACACAGCCACATTCATTTAAGTGTGTGAGTGTTTAACGGATAGCTATGGCTGTGTTTGCATGACAGCAGCCGAGTTGAGTGGTGGCAATGCATTTGGCTAGCAAGATAAAAAATATGCACTATCCGTGTTTATAGAAACAGTTTCCCCACCCGGAAGTAGAGAACTCCCCTCTGCGTGCTCAGCAAAAACCAGACTCTCCGGTGCACGTGTGAGAAAATTAGAATTATTATTAACAGAATTCTTGGGTTTGGGAAGAGAGAGGAAGTTTAAATAGAGGCACAATTGTCTATACCTAATAGCTCTGCATTAAGACCTGCCTTTTATCATGGTTGGTAGTGGGAATCCTACCCACCCGTCAGCTCAAGTCCTACTCATGGCATTCATCCTTCTGTATTCTGCTTCTCAGCCATTTGACCTTGTCCAGACCTCACCTCTTACAATTTTCAACCACAAATTTAATAGTGGTTACCAGAACCTGATCGGAGGAGGACAAGGACATACCCACAGGAGCGCTTGTTTAGTGTAGTCTGTTTGCAACTGAAAAAAAAGGAGGCCGTATTTCATAAATCTCCAAGGACCACAGTTTACATATGGAGTTCTTGTACTCTCTTTCCAAAAAAGAACATATGCTTCTCTGGCAAGGAAGAAAGAAGGGCGCTTCCTTTGACCCCTCCCAGAACCCCCGCTTTTGTCCAGAAGCTACTCCCCAGGACAGCGATGGGGCCGTCCCACGAGCACATGTGGGCCACATATTCACATTGCCAAAACATCTGGAGTGAAAAAGGCATTTAATCATTCCGATTATTTTCCCCTGAAGCAATGCCAAACATCTGTCTAACTAGAAACAGCTGTGTATTAGTTTGGGGATGCCATAACAAAATACCACAGGCGGGGTGGCTTAAACAACAGAAATTTATTATCTCATAGTTACGGAGGCTGGGAGTCCCAGATCAGGGTGCCAGCATGATCTCGTTCTGGGGAGGACTGTCTTCCTGGCTTGCAGATGGCCACCTTCTGGTTGCGTCTTTACGTGGCAGAGACGAGGAGTGGGGATGGGGGTAGCTCCCTGTTGTCTCTTTTTATAAGAGCATTGACACCATCATAATGATCCCACCCTCATAACCTCATCTAAACCTGATTACCTCCCAAAGGCCCTAATCCCAAATACCGTCACAGGGGATACAATTCAGTCCATAGCAAGCTTCACCTCCAGCAGTAAGTGGGCCAGCACTGTGTGTCCGTGGGGATGTCCTAGGCAAAAGTTCAGTGAGTCAGAGCAGCAGAGACAGCATGTCCCCGGCTCCCTCATGGTCCTCATTGCCGCTAACCACGTCCACCTAGGAGCCTTCTGATGGGAGAGTCACACCAAGAGTACCCATGTTGGTGTCACAGGCTCTGTGCATCTGAGAGCTTTTTTATGTTCTCAGCATAAATCCAAACTGGATGAGCCAGGATGAAAGTGTGCTAGATACTTTCTGCCCTTCCAGTTGCAGAAACTTGAGAAACATGTAGCTTAGGATTCCAGAGCAAAGGTATAACTAGGCACCATTGGAGTTGTGCCTGTTTAGTAACAAATAGCGCCCAAACTCACTGGCTTAAAACTTAGTATGTATCATTGACCAGCTGGGTAGTTTAGCTGACCTAGGGCAGACATGCTGACTTCCTCCGGGCGTGCTCACGCATCTGCAGTCACGCAGCAGGTGAGCTGGAGAATGACGAGTCTAAGACAGATAGCCCCAGTCACAGGGCTGACAGATGTCCAGTTGTTGTCTGGGTGGAGTGACCGAGCCTTGTGGTTTTCAACCTTCTGTGCCTAGCTCGGGTGTATTCTCAAGTTGTTTCCAAGAAAGCAGAGGCACACGAACTTTTTGAGGGGTAAGTTAGGTACCGGCACACTGAGACTTCGGCCACCGCTACTAGTGAAAGCCAGTGTCGGGGCCAGCCCAGATTCCAAGGGTATGGAAATAGACCCCACCTCTTGCTAGAAGGTGCTGCCAGTTACTTAGTAAACAACATGGATGCAGGAAGGCATAAAGAACCATGGCTATTTTTGCCATCTTGCCCAGGAGAGAAATCTGGGAAATAGTGGTTATTCAATAATGGATGAGCTCCAGACAATCATTCACTTCTTCCCCTCTATTCACTGCCTTTTCCTTGATAAGAAATAAACATGGAATATTGGGCCATGGAAAAGAAAACAGAAGTCTTTCAGGCAGGCAAGAGCTTGAAAAACTAAGTTTTGCTTGTCACCGTGGCAATAACAAGCTATGTCACTTTGAACCAATCATTTCCCTCCTTTAAGTCTCTGGTTTTTTTCATCCCAAAAAGAAGTATGAGAGGCTACTTTATCTTAATGGTTCTTATCACCTGGATGTTCTATATTCAAATCAAATTATTCCCTGTAGACCTTTCCGATTAGTCACCTATAAAGCATTGTGCTAGAGGTAGAGACGGGTAGCCATGCCTCATTCAGAGTAACACTGAAAAGTACTTAATTGTTAACCATCATAGGTCTGCTCCTACTCCTGGGCTTATGAGACTGAAACAGCTAGATGTCTTAAAGACAACCTTGACCATCGGGTTTGGTGGATACGACTTCCTACTGTGTCTCTTCCACACAGGTCTACAGCAGCAGGACGGGAGTGTCATTCTCACTGCCAAGACCATGCAGAGCAGCCCTGAGAAGGGTCAGCATATTTCTGTCTTGCCCTCTCATCATGAGTTTAGCTGTGTCTCCATTTTCTTGCCTCCAACTTGTGAACAAGGTTTTGATAGACAAGCGACACAATGTCCAGAGTGTTCATTATCATACAAAATTTGCAAATTAAACAGGTGTGTGAGAAATACAATCTCCTCAGTAGAAAGTATGAGAACATGTTATAAGACACTTGCCCAAACAGGCCATACTTCAATTTCATAAAAGCCTAAAATTCTTCATCTCGTCTCTGTAACTTACTGAAACCTTGCATTCTCTAATCCATACCACAGTGACTGACACAAAGTATGTGCTCATTAAATACTTTATAAATTTAAGTCTGTTCATGGGGCAAAGAATAAATTTACTTATTATATTAAGGTTGCATTTGCAGGTTGCTAAAACATCTAGTTGAAAAATGAAAACTCCAATCATTCTGATGCCAAACTATGCCACACATTCCAACATCTGGGAAACATTTAGACATTCTTTCTTTCCCCTGACTGTTCTGGTGTCCTCGAGAGGCGAGCCTCAGGAAATGGCCATGGGTGTCTGTGGTGAGGGGTATGTGCAATGTGGGAGGTAGCATTTTGAAAGTGGCTTCTGGGAGGGGGTATGCTGTTGAAGTCGAATTAAAAATTGGTTCACTTCTCTATGCTGATTGCCATGTAGATTTGTGCTACCTTTTCTCTTTATCACAAAGAGCAATATAGCCAAAGTCACCACAATGTCCATTTTCCTTTGCTCGATAAATTCACACCAGTAATTCAACAGGACATGACATTTAAGAAAATTGTTTTATAGCAACTCAATGGAATATTACTCCATTAAAATATATATTTATTATATATATAAAATATATAATAGATAACAAGATAGAAAATATATCTAAAGTATAAAATATGAGGCTTTCGAGGTCACATGGAAAAATATTTATAATAAATGGCTAACTAGAAAAAAAAGAAGCTAAAACGTCCTATACATTAATGGTACAAATAGGTGAAATATAGATGAATAATGGTTGGCGTTCTATGGGAATAGAACTTGTCCATTCAGGATTCTACACTGCATTACTCACAGGTACTGATGCCTCACCACCAGCATTGCAATGTCATGGATAAGCAATTTCATCGGGTTCATGTATCTCTCCTCTAAAACCAAGTTGTTTATTAATTTGTATATTCACTATTGATTATGAACTTACTCCAAGCCAGGCATTAGCTCAGAATGCCTGTCTCACAGGCTATTGGGGTAGGGAGACATGTTAATAAATAATTCTTAAATATGAATTTAATATTGTTATTTTACTATCTTTGAATTTTTGAAAAATAATGTGACAAAAATGCAACAGGTCTTCTCAGCAGTCTTGACTACCCTGCAGTGTGTGTAGTGCCTGACTCCAATCCCCTTCTGGCGGGCAAGACGGAGGGGAACCTCTGAAATGAGAGGGCAGCCAAGGACTACAGACACAGAGCCTTTGTTTCCTGAGGGACAATCCTTTTGGCTACACACTTCCTGAAAATGATGCCTTGCCACTCAAAACCATCAAAGCAAGAGAGAGTTTCAAAACCATCCATCTTTGACATATATTATATTTTAAAAATTAAAAATCCAAAAAGCTAAATTCACTCTTCCCCTAAACCCATATCTAAATCCTTTAGATTGTTTCATTGTCATATCCCAACCAAATTATTTTTTTCATTCTGTAGTTCATACAAGAATATTGGATTCTTTCTTTTCCAAATTATATATGGTTTCCAAGTTAATTATTATAATACAAAATTATTAGGACACACTACCCCATTTTGGGGGGGGTCATCATCTCATTGTTCTTTAATAATTGAGAGTTATAAAGGACTCTGAGATCTGAGATTTACACTTAGAGAGCCTATTGCCTCTGTCATTTGGAGGCTATGAGATCTCCATGGCTGGAGAAGGCAGGGGTTCATGAGAATAGGCTCTAACAGTGCATCAGGTTCATAAACTATGCGTAAGCCTTGAAGTCACATCTTCCACCAGTTCCCCACACATCACCGATCATTGAGCTGATTTCTAAAAGTTGAAGAGTCATAGCCAAAAAATTCAAGGTGTTCAAGATTCAAGTAAAATTCTTCAGTGAGGACCCTTCTCTCCTCCACCTTATTTTTCTTAATGATTTTACATAAGCGAGGTCTACTTAAATTGATTATCAAAGGCCACAAAAACAGGTTAGCTTGACGACTGTGTGGATGAATGATGGATGCAGGACGTAGAATGCTTTATGCTGGATGTGACTGAGTTTACACATGATTCCAAATATTATTCATTACCAGTTGCCCTGTGCTAATTCCTAGCCCCTCCCTTTTAGTTGCCTGACTAAGTCTCTGCACAGGGGCCCCCAAAAGACAGGCCCCAGGGAATCATCATCTGTATTTGATATACCCAAAGTTGACTTGAATGGTAACTGAATAATAGTTTCTGATGAAGCATTCAACTGGTAGATTCCCCCCCCCATTTTCGGCCATGACAGAAAAATATGTGACAAGAACATAGATATTCAAGGAATGGAAAAGTCATTTAAGGACAAAATGAAGGTAAAAAGAACTTGTGGGTAATCGATATATCATGGGCAGGAAGAAATTTGGCACATTTCAAAATGGAAAACAAAATAGTATGAAGAAAACTAGAATTTTCCATAACTTCAGTTGCACTTCATTTTCCAAATGTGTGTGCTTTTAAATGATTAAGGTTTTTAACAATCCAGAATTAAAGGAGCAAAGAGTAAAAGAAAATAAATCCTTCCATATTCAAAATGTGCAATATTGAAACTTGCCAACAAAAACACGAGCTCGCTTGGAACCAGTTCTTGGCCATAATTAAATTAGAATGTGTTTAAATTCTTAATGGCATGGTATTTTACACTGAGTTTAAAATATACACCTAAACACTCTAGCCATCATGAGTTATTAATATAATGTGCCCAATAACTGGAGAAGTATTGTAGCATATTATCACTCCTCCCTGGCTAATGAAACCAATCATCCTCTCTAGCATTTTAGCCACAAAAACCAGAATCACTCTCTTTGTAGCTTAAAAGGTTTCAGAAAGCATTGAAGCAGCTAAAAGGCGGCCTTTTTTGCCTGGTGAAATGACCCTGAAACAAACCTTGGGTTGTTTTTACTGACCTGTGTGTGTGGGTGTGGGGGTGTGTTTTCTTTTTAAGCTTTCTCTACCTTTTCACTACTCTGCATGGAATGAAATCTATTCAGACCCTGAGAGACACTGCAGCATGACCATGGTTTACTAATTGTTTTCAGGAAGCTTCTGTATGAGAAGAAAACCACAGTTCAGAAAGCTAAACCTGCCTGTAAGGTTATTGAGCTTATTTTGATAAAAGATTTACTGAAGTACGTATATTAAATAGTGCTTGGTAGTAGGTGATAGAAATCTGTTGAATTCAAGCTAGTAAGAAATAGTGTAGGCATCACACAACTGTACCATCAAACTTTTAATTAAAATTAGGGCTGGCTAAACCCTTTAACTAGCAAGATTCATGGGCCAGCATTGGGACTAAGGGCTTTGGCAAAAACCATGATCTCCTCTAGACGTTTTGGCATAAGAAAAAGGGCAGTTATGCCAAATGTGTTTCAGTGGGCTCTGCCCATTGGACTGACAACTCTCCTAACTGGTAGACCAGGCATTGTAAAAGAGTCTTCATAAAAATAGGTGACAGAGGCAGCACGGACAAAATATTGCCAATACTGTAAGAACAGGAGATGGCTAGCAGCTTTCTCACCATGAGGAAAAAGTGAACTGCTCTTAGCATCCTCTCATAAGCCAAGTCAACTAGTAGAGAAGAAGGGACATTACCTAAGGAGCAGAAATTAGTATCCAGGATGGAATTTTGTGCCAAATAAACATTTTGAGATAATAAATAACAAGACAATTTGATTGATCAAGGACCTCTTAATGACCAAACTCAGACCATAGCTAGAATTTTTCCAAGGTGTCCTTGAGAAGCCTAGAGCCCAAGAGGGACCAGGGAAGGCAGAAGCCTTGGGGGTGGTTTGGTGAGCCATGTACAGAGTGTCTCAATGTTAAAGCAGGTCTTGGGTGTGAGCACAGCCCTGGGAGTGCAGGGCCAAACTGAGAAATTAGAAGCCAAAAGCCAAGGAACAATGCAGATGGAGGGCAGTTAAGAGGAGGGTGGAAAAGAACAAGTCCTAGGCAACTGCTAACATTAGAGCTGTGGGTCAAGGGTTTGTTTTTATTTGGTGTCAACAGCTTGGGGCTTAAGCAAGCCTTCTTTAAATATATAAGGATGGGTAGAAGATTTATGTTAACTTTTGAAGGCTTCTTGTGACAATAAAATAATAAAATAACAAACATTACTACTACATACTGAGCATTACTCTATGCTAGAAATTATCTTGGGGGTTTTCATTCACATTATACAGAACCAATGTTAAGAACAACAATAATAATAACTACCATTCATTATGCATTTATATCTTCCCAGATTGTATTAAGTGCTCTAAACACATTCTTTTTATTTTATCCAACACATCAGTAACATTATTTATTTATTATTCTTATTTTACAGATGAGAAACTGAGGCTATATATATATAAAATTGATTGTGCTATTACAGTTGTCCCATTTTTTCTCCACTTTATTCCCCTCTGGCCTGTACCCCCACTCCAACCAACATTCCCCCACCTTAGTTCATGTCCATGGGTTGCACATATAAGTTCTTTGGCTTCTCCATTTCCCATACTATTCTTAACCTTCCCTTGTCTATTTTGTATGTACCATTTATGCTTCTTATTCCCTGTACCTTTTCCCCCATTCTCCCCCTCCACCTTTGTCTGAATACAAAAACCAAGCTATTTCCAAAGATTGAATGATGATACAGACAGCAGGACAAGAAGACTAATAGGTATGATATGAAATATTTAAATGACAGTCCATTAAGCTCAACAGTTTTGAGGTTATGAAAGCAGTTACCCTCATAACCATTCACTTGTTCCAAGTGACCCATAAGCAGAAAAATACCTGGACACATATGACTGCAAATGATGATCATAATCCAGAAGAAGAAAGATGAGGAGATGATAACCATGATAATGAAAATTATGATGATGCCAATGATTATAGCAGCCAGAACCATCTCCACGTTCTGGCGGAGGTATGTGTTCATCTATGGAGCATACTTCCGCATAATTTGAACCACCAATGCCTTGCCACCCATTCCCACTTAAAACCCCTATAAAAGATCAAAGAACTTTCTCTTCATGGTTAGAAGTAAAGATTAAAGATTTCCCTAACACAAGTAACAGTGTCCTAAGTTTACCTGAATTCATATTAAAGTATCAAAAACCATCTCTAAGAAGTGTTTTTGATAAAGACATGGTGATAAAGAGGATAAGGAAGTGGAAGAGAGGTAGGCTGATCTGAGAGAGGAAAAAAATATGCATTCAGTCCACAAGTATTTATTGAGCTGTTCTATGACCCGAGTCATTTAAGAACTATTATTCCTATTCTCAGTGTGGAAACTTGAGGCTCAGGACGGTCACACAATAGTGGCCCAGCCAGTGTCTGAGTCCAAAGTCAGTTCTCTTTCTGCTTAGCCTGGGCTAGTGGAAGCCCTGTGACTTCATAAGTAAGCAGAAAAAATTCTCTGATAGAATGCCAAGACTGTATCACTTATGGATCTGCCCAATTCCACGGGTCTTGGTCCAACCAGACCTTGGTTCCAAGATCCAAAAAAATTCTCTGGCTTCAGAATTGTTTTTACTTTCACATTTTCATTTATCAGTTACCATTTTTATGTTTTTATTTCTTTTATGGCTTCAGAATTCAATTCCTGAAGTTGTCCATAGTCAATCCTAGTCCTAATCATGGTAACTTACATGGGGGGACAGAGAGCTTTTTCACAGGCTGGGACACTATGTGACACATAGACTCATTAGCATGCATATACCTTGTTAGTCTCAACGTGGTAACCAGCAATATTAATATCAAAATGTCAATAGAATTTCCACGGCAATAATTTTTTCTTCCTAACAAGGGAGAGAAAAGCCCACACTGCTACTGGGAGTGAGCCTGTAGCCTTGGGGCCAGGCAGTGCCCACAGGAAGGCTATTGGAGCTTCCCTGTTCTTGATAACCCGGGCCACTATGTCCTTGACCGCCTCTTCCCCTTCCCCAACTTTCATCTTTTCACGTGCTCCGGCTGAGTCCAGAGAGTGACGTGCTAATCCCTTTCCAAGGATTTGTGGCTTAGTCCCCGGCTGCTTCAGCCAAAGAGGCAGTGCCTCCAACCATCACAGCTACTAACTGCACATGGAAATGGACTCCTGCCATGAGATATCACAGAGAAAGTGGACAAGGCACATAACTGCAAACTGTGGAGTATCAGCAATAGTTCACATTTATTTTTATTGCATTTTCTCCAAATTTACCTCGATGGGGAGAAGTGAAATTGTTACTTTTAAAGAAAGAGCAAAATTCACATGAATATTAACAGGAGGTAACCTGGTGGTCTAACAACGGCTTAGTGAACGTGCTAAACAATCCTTGGAGAAAGTAGTTAAGTTGTCCCAGTTGGCACTAATTATAAAAGGAAACCATGGTTTTTTCTTTAAGGATTATAAGAAATGCAACTATTGTCGCACATGCCAGAAGTAAGTTAACTAGACCCTGACTTTTATTACTCTGCCTGATTCCCCAAACACAGATTTCGTCTAAGAATCGATTATGGGCTCAAACGTGTCCCTCAAAAATTTATGTGTTGGAGTCCTGACTGCCCCAGCACCTTGCTTGAAGTGTGACTATATTTGGTGATTGGGACTTTAAAGAGGTCAATGAGTTCAAATGAGGTCATTAGGGTGGGCCCTCACACCATATGACTGCTGTCCTTATATGAACAAGAGATTAGGACAGGCTCCCACAGAGAAAGACCCTTGGTGTCCTTATATGAACAAGAGATTAGGACAGGCTCCCACAGAGAAAGACCCTGTGAAGATACAGGGAGAAGGCAGCCATCTGTAAGCCAAGAAGAGAGACCTCAGATAAAAGCAACCCTGCTGGTACTATGAGCCCAGACTTCTAGCTTCCAGAATTGTGGGAAAGTAAATTTCTTTTCTTTAAGCCACCCAGTCAGGTACTTTGTTATGGCTGCCCTAGCAAACTAATACAGAACACACAACTGCAGGTGTGACTGGGACAGTTCAGCAGAAACAAATCTACAGTACGATTGCTTGCTTCTCACGATCATTTCCATTCAACTCTTAAAAACCACTGGAATTAAGAACGTGGCCCGTCCTGGAACTGGGTGAAATAACATCTCCTCCTCCAAAGCCCTGAGACCACAGGGACAAGATGGAGTTAGGCAGGTGGAGTTTAAGTGTCTGCCCTAGTACCTAACAAATTCCTTTGGTCATAATTAAATGAAGATTCTTTCTCCCTTAATACATAGCCTTCTTAGCGGTTTTCCCTCCTCCATTCTTATCCCTCCTGATCATTCTCAGAGCAATAATGTGATCTTTTCAATATCTGGAAATTCTCTAGTTTAAAAGCCTCCAGTGGTTTTACGTTGCACTTAGAATAAAAGCCAAGCCCATTAGTGTGGCCTAGAGAGTGCTCTGGGGTCCAGGCCCATGCTGTCTCTCACCCTGAGCTCAAGGCACTTTCTGTCTTGCACACACACCTCCAGCACTTTCTGCTCTTTGAACTCACTAAGCTCTAGCCTACTGTAGGACCTCTTGCCATGCCTCAACTGTAACCGCCGCAGAGACAGTCTCCAACCACCCTCCAAAAATACCCACCATTCCCATACCATACCTGTCATTCTCTACCCTCCACCATGGTTAATTCTGCCACAGCAAGTATTATATCATATTATTTTTATATATCATATATAATATATATATTTCATTTAGTCTTCTGTGTACTTAGTTTTTCCCTAACCATGAGGTCAAGGACTCTGTCTTACTTATCATCATTATAGTCCCATTGAATGAATGGATGGATAAATAACACATTGGGTGAAAGCACTTTGTAAACTCCAAGGTGTTATATAAATACAAAGCATAATTAATAGACTTTAAGGCCTATGAAAGCAGAACCTGCATCTTCTTTTCTTCCCACACCTCATTTCCTGAGTAAAAGGCAACTAACTGCATTATTAATTTACTCATTATTTGACAATGATGCTATTAATGGGCTCTCATATGGAATAAATTATGATTTATAGCAATGTTTGGGTTCTAAAAATTGTTTCATATATCTGATCACATGTTAAGCTTCACAAACTCCCTGTGAGTGGGCATTCTTATTCCCATGATGTAGGGGGGAAACTGAGGCAGAGGAGCTAAGTAAACTGTTTGAGTCCATAGAGATACTAAGTGGTGGAACCAAGACTTCCTACTACCCTGCTGCCGCTGTCTCAATCAAACTGCTTAGTAATTGTCCCTCCTGGGCCCATGGTGACAAATGACAGAAAAGGGTGGGAGGACTCACGCTTGTGAAAAAGGAGATAGGTTTGTCTTGAAGCAGGGAAGAAGTTTTCCTTGGAATGCACTTTTCGGAGCCAGTAAGGGAGGAGTTTGCCTTGTACTCTATTTTTTTCCTTTATATATATACATCATCTCTATTTTAGACTGCTACTACAGTCTAAAATATTCCTGGCTTCATTCTTTTTGAGGCAAATTTCCCCCAAAATTATTTTGTTGTTTGTAATATACTATTACACTTTTGACAGATGAAAAATTATATTGTTATTTTTTGTAGGGTTAGCAATCCCATATGCTGAATTAGGTATTTTTTTTCCCAAGGGATAATTTAGTTCTGTGATTATTATTTCACTCATTAAACTTATTTATTATTTTGTTATTATCAGACGAACATTCATAATAGATTATATTCTCTCTTGAGATGATATTTATAAAGTAATTTTGCTAGGAAAATGGATTCTGTGGTCAAAGTTGAAAGACAAATGGCAGAATATGCAAAAAAAATTGTGATATATAATGGTCAAGGTTAATATCTCTAGTATTAAAGAAACTTCTACAGCCCTGGCTGGTGTGGCTCAGTAGATTGAGTGTTGGCCTGCAAACCAAAGGGCCACTGGTTTGATTCCCAGTTTAGGGCACATGACTGGGTGGTGGGCCAAATACCCAGTGTGAGGCATGCAAGAGGCAGCCACACATTGATGTTTCTCTCCTTCTCTCCCTCTCTCCCTTCCTTCCCCTGTCTAAAGATAAATAAATGAGATCTTTAAAAAAAAACCTTCTACCAATAAATAAAAAAACAACTTAATATAAAAATGGGCAAAAAAGTAGGAATAAGAGTTCAGAGAACACATGAAATTACATAGCTAATAAATAACAAAAAAGACACAACCTCATTGACAAATTAATACATATTAGAGCAGTAGTTACAAAAATATTGGCAGAAACTTTAAAAACTAAAGATATCCATATACGCAAAAACACTCTGAAGTATAAATTATTACAATCATTTTGAAGGGATATTTTACAATATCCATTTAATTTTAAAATGTATACTTATGACTTCTACTTCTAGTACTATCTTGTTGAAATGCTAGCAAAATTATGTGTTAGCATAATAGACTATTATATTTAAATAATTTACAGTCAGTTCAACACATAAATGCCATTTCACTCATGTATTTGGCATTAGGTATCTGGCTATACTGGATGCAAGTTCTTATTTGGAAAACAGCAAGAATTGAGTGGAGACTCAACAATGAACTCTTACTGAATAGGACTGAAAAGATAATACAACTGATGAAACAAACCATAAGGAAATTCAAAGAGGCCATTAGCACGTTCTTCTCCCCTGGAAACAAGGTTTGGTGGAAAAAACAGTCATTTCAGAGTCAGTCACACGTGAGTTCTAATTCTGGCTCTGATGCTCGCTAACTATGTGACTTTACATTTCTAAGCCTCTGTTTCTGTTTCCATAAAATGCATGTTAAAAAAAACCTAGTCTCTAAAAACAATACTCATAACTGGGTTGGCTATTGTTGGAAATAAGTCATACTTGTATATTACCTAGCAAAATCCACGTGCACACTATGTGCTCAACAAGTGTTAGTCTCCTCTTCATTCGTGCTTCTCCAACCCGTAACCAAGGGGCAGCGCAGCGAGGAAGGGAAAGTTGGGAGCAGACCACTCTTTATTGCTCCAAGATTCACTCATCAATTGTTTTCCTGTATTTGCTCAGTACCTCACTGTGAAAGAGATAGCCCTTGTTTCTTCAGGTCCAAATACACCATGCACGTGTCCTGTCATGGAGACTGGGACAGAGGAATTCCTCTTGAACACCCATGGAGAAAGCAGTGGCTCTCTTTGTAGCAAGGATAATAACTGAAAATAGCTCTACTGATAAAAGTAATAATATTGAGAGTTTAACACATGCCAGGCGCTCTTCTATCCCCCTCCTATGGATTATCCCATTTAATCTTTGCAACCCAGTGGTGCAGGTTTTAATATTGTGGGTCATAACGGTCAATTAGAAAGAAACTTGCTATTTCAAGGCACCAAATTGACCCAAAGCTTTAGATGCGGCTGACATACACTGGGCCACAGTTCAGAGTAAGCTACTCTAAAATTTCCTTACCAGGTTCTGTAAAGGTAGGATATAAATCAATATGACTCAAAAGGCATGCTTGATTAAGAAAAATAAAAACTACTACCTTGGGCAAAACCAATAATTTGAACAGTTCCCCATAAATAAATGACACCTTAGATCAGAACCTACCCAAAAGAAGAGACACCTGAATCTATGAGCTAATAGCCTAGTCCAGAATCGATCACCTGTTCATTCAACAAGTCTTTGTCGCAACTCCTAGGGGCGACAGGTACTATTCTGGACACTGAGAATACAGCAGTGAGCAAGCAGACAAATAATATCTGCCTACACACAACTTACATTCTTGCCTGGATTTAGAGACATTAGTAAAATTTTAGCTGTTAAAAAGTGCTACGCAAGGTGGGAATTAGGAGCTCTGGTTAGGGCAAAGACAAAGACAGATCAACTTTATCTACAACCTGAAAAGGCCAGAGAAGGGCACTCTGAATCTCCAGGTGAGTAAATGCACCAGATCATTCTGCCAGGGCAAAAATAGACAGAATAAAGATAGATAATGAAGAGACAAATAGGTACATTACCATTTTTATACCAGGTTTTGGTATAAGGGTCCTGATTAGTACTGTAAACACATTAATATGATTTGAGTATTGTCTGCCTTCTAAAGTTTTTAAAACATTTACAAGAATATGATAGGTTAGAAATAATTTTAATTAAATAATTAGAAATCTTAGATTTAACCAGTAATTAATGTTTACATGTTTTCTAAAATGTCACTAACTTAATGTTTTTATTTATTTGTTGTGTAAGTAGTATATAAAAAGAAATGTTAAGCTTTTTTAAAAATATTCATTGGTTAATCAATTCATAAGATTAATACATTGGGCTCTAAAACCATACAAAGAGAACTGAGTGTTTCTCTCCATGAACAAAAGTCCCTCAAACATGCTGCACGTGAAAACACTGGGGCCCAGGAAAATTAATAACGTACACAAGCCCCATGGCTTGGGAGGGGCAAAGCCACTGAGCATCTGAACGTGACAACCGCACTAATAGCCTCCCAGCCATGAGGCGAGATGTCCACTGTGTGGCATAGAACCTGGCACAGAGTGGGCACTTAATATTTCTCTCCTCCTGACCCCAGCCTAAATCAAACTGCAGGGCTCATGCAGGTAAGCCAAAAGACTGCCCAAGCACACACATGCGCGCCAGGGCGTCATTCAGACAGCCTGAGGCTGTCCGAACAAAAGAGCCTTTATCAGCTCCCTTCCCTCCTAGCTCTTACCAAACCCAGTTCTTCAGAAGACAAACACCCACTGATTTGGTGTGGTAATTTCACCCACCAAAATGATCCAGGTAGGCAAACTGATCCTTGGCTTGGGGATTGTGGCAGGCAGTGTTCAAGGACGGCCCCGTGATGAACCACACCTCTCTCCATTCACAATCTCGGGTAGTCACCTCCCGATGAACCTAGACTGTCCCTGTGACTCACTCACAACCCACAGACTGAGGCAGAACTGACCCTGCAGGACTTTGAAAGGCAAATTAGAGAAAGTTTTGCCAGCCGTGCCTTGGTCCCTGCGAGCACTCCCTTTGGGGGAAGTCAGCTGCCTTATGAGAAGTCTGACTACCCTGAGACCACCACACTGTGAGGAAGCCCCAGGTGGCCACGTGTTGCGGCTGCTGGAGAAAGAGAGGCCAACCCACCCCCAGGTGCTCCTGCCCACGACCTTCAGATGCCTCCAGCCTCAGCCACCGCGTGACTGCAACAGAACCAGGGATTCCAACAAGCAACAATTGCCCCGCTGAACCCATCAACCCTCAGAACTGTGAGTGATCACAATAAATCATTGTTTTAAATCACTATGTTTTGGAATGATTCTTACATTGCAATGAATAAACAGTAATCACCCTGCAAGCACTCCACTGGGCATTTTCTCAATGCGTTCTTTAGTTAATAAACACTATGTTTATCTAGATATTAACTAATCATCCCTAAATGTCCAGTCAGTGTGTTTTCCCTTTATCCATACTCAGAATCGTAATAACATACACTTTATCTAAGACTTCACAATTACCTCCTATCATGATACCCAAACAAAGAATATTCCCTTTCTCCTTTTTCATGAAAAGGTTGAAAATGCACTTAATAATGAATATTTTCAAGCAACCTTCTGCTCCAAAACTTGTGGGACTTACAAAATAACTCAAAACTAAGAGGGTGAAATGCCCCCCCACTTTAAATTCTTTATATCTGGGAGTCTTTGATTTCAATCATTATTTTTTTTACAAAAATCAAATCACACAGTTCTCTTAATGAAGCATTATTATTTCAGGGAAAAGGATAAAACTTTCCAAATGCAAATGTTTAGCTGGAGTACAGCCTTAAAAGATTCCAAGACATTAGTCAGGAGATGGATTGCTTTGCTCTTACAAGTCTGGGTTATAATATCACTGGAACCAAATTCCCGTCAGATTAGTCTTTACTCAAAATGAATGTTTGTAATTATGAAATGAAATAAGTTTTAATTTGAATTGCCTAAAAAGGGGAAACCGAATATTGTGTAATTACAGGAGAAGAAATTTGAGATGGAAAACAAGATAGTGTTATTTACAAGTAAAAAGGCTTTTAGGGGATTATGGGGCTTTAATGTGCATATTTGCAGGATTTGGGGTGGCAGAATTTGGAACTCAAATATTTTTCATCAGCGTTTATTTACAGTGTGCACGCAAGAAATGGAATCCCAGACACATCTGATATTGGGCTTATTTAAACCTTTTATATCCCTACTAAATCTGAAAAGACTCAAATGTTAGCCACACATAATGGACGTAATCGTGGAGTGTGATAAAATAAGTATTTGAAAACCACATGCAACTTTCAGGCTCCTATCCAGAACTATAAAATCCACCTAGAGACATAATGAGCCTGACTCTCCCGCTTGGAGAAGGAAAAGCAGTGAGGGGGTGGAGCATGTCCTCACTCTCTAGTCTGTGGCACCTGAGTGGAGCCCCCAAATGGCTTGTAAGTGCTTTACTGCAAAGGCCGCCCACAAGCATCATTTTGCTTCTCTGTAGGGCAGCATTTCTTACTCTCCGCAAACCTGTGACTTCAGAGCCGTTTTGTTTCTCTCTTACATTGGTCCTGTCCCCTTCTAAAGCCCACTCCTCCTTCCCAGGAGTCTACCAGGACCATGAGCCTGCCCCGGTTATCTATCCCACAGCCAGCACCACTCAGCTTTGGGAGTGCAGGGCCTTTCTCCCCAACCTTGTTTTGCAGTCAAGCCGTCCTATTAAGGAAGTCCTACACCTGCTGGGGACAAACTAATTTACAATGAACCATCCTTCCCAGAGATATTGTCCACTTCAAGCATATGGCAAAGAGAGGTGATGGTTTGCCAAATGTTTAGGGTCCTTTACCTACACTACCCAGTTGTGACAGGAAGGAAAGGAATTGCTCAGCAGGCACACCGTTTCCCTCCCCCCCCCACCTTTTTTTTTTTTTGCAGGAGGCTGTGGCCATATGACTGAGTTCGAAGCGATGCAAAAGAGACAAAACTGATAACGTGCTCCTGCAAGGTTGGCCCTTGAACACCTCCCAGAGAGTTCTTCGCCATGCTCTCTGCCCCATTCAGCCAGCTGGAAGGAAGATAACCCCCAGGGTGAGTGGGCAAACCACCACTGACCTGAGTCCCTGAGTGAGTTAAGGGTAGAGGGCCACCCCATGCTCATATATGTCCTCCCAATGTGGTTGAAGAGCGAGAAGTGCATGTTTGGCTTGCTCTCTCTCCTCTCTCTCTCTCTCTCTCTCTCTCCCTCCCTCTCCCTCTCTCTCTCTCTCTTAATTCAAATGAATCATTCTCTAACAACAACAACAGACACATTGGAGGGTGGAATAAATTTCCCAATTCCCATTATAAATTTCCCATACCACCCCTTATAAAAGTTACCTACATATAGACAGTTTCTTCCAGCAAGTGTCATAGTCACTTGTGCATGGGTCCCCATGTGGCTCAGTTAGGGACTCTGCCCTCTGGCTACCTTCCTGTCCAACAACCTTCTTCAACCTAGTTTACCACTGTACTCACTAGTTATTGCTGAGTCTAAGATATTTTCAAGTTTTGTCAGCATTTCAGTTTAGAAATTCACTGATCAATGAAAATACTGTGTGTCATGACCTCATCAATTGTTCATTGTTCATTCATTCGTTCATCCAACACATTTAATGCCCCAAATATCAAGTATTGTGCTAGGCATTGGTGTACACAGTTTACAGTCCATTGGTGTCAGTAAGTAAGAAAGTGGTAATGAAAGATAAAAGCTATAAAACAATAATCTAAGTAACAGTATAATTATCCTCATAGATGAATTTATTGAGCCCAGGTCATGAACCAGACAGTCTGCTCGGAACCTGATATTCCTTATTTTATTTAGCCATAAGGACAAGCCTATCTCCATATTACAGACAGAGAAAACAAGGCTTGGAGACATTAAGCAACATGCTAAAATGGTACAAATAATTGCAATCAGGGTTGAAATTTAAACCAAGTTCAGTATGATTCCAAAGTCATTTACTAACTGTGAGACTTTGAGCAAATTAATTAAATGCCATAACTGTCCATTTCTAATATGGAACACCATCTCAGTCACAAAGAAGTAATTTCTACTAAGAGTTAAATAGCAAGGCAGGAATGTTTACACTCTCCCTGCCCACAGTATACGTTATGAAAACTTTGTATAAAAACCTGGCCTCTGGAACACTTTTCTTGCTTCTGAAATGACAGCGGGGGGTGGAAGAAGCTTAAATAAATATTTAGAGTATTCATATTATGAGAGAATTTTCCAGATGGTGCTTTTTGAAATACTAATTTCCGTCACACAAACTGAAACACGCCCCGCCCCCCAGTGAAGTGCATCTCCAACTTCACAACTTTAAGTTGTGAACAAGATTCACAACTTAAAACAGTTGTGATCAGGTGATCGCCAATGATCGCATGACACCAGGGGTTCCTGTTCCGTGCACCCCACGTGAGCGTGACTGTGGCCACTGGAAGGTCCCAGAACAGAGCACCTCCCCCCTGAGTTTCTGGGCTGTGATGCGGCCTGTGTCAGGAGCCCCCCTTCTGAGCCTGGCTTTGCTGCCAAAAGTGAAGGTATTTATGGGATCAAATCGCTGCACTCCAGGTGCTTATTCAGGCTCAGCCACTGACGGATAGTGTAGCGGCCCCAGGAAAGGCCAGAAACACACACTAGGAAGAGAGTTGGAGACTAAGAAGCGCTGAGAAAGAAGCACAGAGGGAGGCCACCCGTGCAATTGGGGAACGAAGCCCATGCGTGTCTGTGGGTTGAGGATCAAGGAGGGCCCACTTGGCATCTTTATTTCCCAGGCTGCAGCCCTGGGGGCAGTGGGCTCAGCCTCACCTCCCAGAGATGGACTGCGTGAGCCGAGAAAGGAATCTAACCACAACAGCAACGCCTGCAAAGTAAACCCATAGCACTCACTGGTCCCCAAGGAAGGTTGAGTATGTTCATGAAAAAGGATTTATTTTCTGGGTTAACGTCTTTTTCCCCTGCTGAGCTGGGCTGTAAAGTTAAGAGTGAGACTTCTGGAGTTAGACACCTAAATTTAACATTTTTCTTTACTACTTCCTGTGTGAATCTGAGCAAGTTTCAAAGCCCCTCTAAGCCTCAGTTTCCTTGGCTATAAATGTGAATAATAATTATAGTTACTTCCCCAGGTTAACAATAATTATTATGTAAAACGCTAAGGTGTCTAGAATTTGGTCAGTGCTTCAGCAACTGTACCCATGTGTATGGCAGATCTGGGCTGGGAACCAATGAGACAAGTTGCTGTAAAGTAGCAGCTCTCAAAAGTGTGGTCTCAGGACCCCTTCATATTTTTAAAAATTATTGAGGACCTCAGAGAGCATTTGTTTATGTAGATTATATCTTCTAGTAGCTGCTACATTAGAAATTAAGACTGAAAACATCCTTAAATATTTATAAACTTATTTAAAAATAACAATAATAAATCAAAAATATGTTTTATAACATGTTTTTATGAAAAATATATTTTCCAAAACAAATAATTTGATGAGAAGAGTGGCATTGTTTTACATTTTTGCAAAGCTCTGTCTTGTCTGCCTTAATAGAACCAGCTGGATTCTCACTAGCTGCTTCCACATATGATCAGTCATGATATGTTGTTTTCATTAAAGTAGATGAAGGAAATCCAGCCTCACCCAGATGTGTAGTTGGAAAAGGAATAATTACTTTATTAGTCTTTTCAGAAAATTGCAGATCACCTTCTGTGATGCAACACTAAAATTCTGCAAGTGGTAGTTTCTTTAAGGCCAGTTGCAATGAAGAACCTAAAACCATATAAATAAATTTACTTCTTGAAATAAGCTTTGAATGGATCTTTTCATGTATGCATGATTTTGTAGCACTATGCATTGGTCACTTGGAAAACACTGGTTCGAATGAATGTGGACACATTCCACTATAGAATGTCATCACAAAATGTGTAGCTTCTGGAATACTCCACTGTACTCTTGTGAGAGAATGAGTGAAAAGGGTAAGTAGTCACTTAGTATTATTATTATATAGTTTTGACCTTGAAGACCCCATGAAGGGGTCTTAGGGACTAGGGTGTTCCCAAAACCACACTTTGAAAACTGCTACTTTAAAGCAACATAGAAAAACAAAAACAATCTGTTTCAGATAGAAATCTGGGAGAGAGTCAAGAATAACAGAGCCTGAGGGAAGGTCCTAAGAGAAAGCATACCCAAACACCCTTAGCCCAGCAAGTGGTAGAAACGCTGAAAGGGAGTTTGGGAAAGAGATGTCTCTAATTTATGTTTTTAAGGTTGGGGGCGGGGGTAGGCTTTGTTATACGGGCCATTTCTGACTGCTCTGAAAAAGCTTCAGAAACTACTGTTATTACACAAGTGAACTCTTTGGGCAGGAAATTAAAAAAGAGACTAAGTTTTATGTCCTGGTCTATTTAGCCTGGAAAAAGTGTGCATGATCATAGGACCCCAGAGCAAAGATGAAAGTTCTAGGGATTTGCAAAAAAATACAGGGTGAGGAAGAGGGTGTGCATTTCCAAAGAAAGCCGGCTTCCCTTGTCCAGGTAAATAGGAGTTTGAGGCAATTCTATCTGCTTTTCTCACTCTTAGTGACCCCAGCTAACGACCAGGGTAGTGGGCATCAAGGGGTCGACCTGTCCTCCACCTGGGATAGCTTACTGTGTTTTCAGCTGGCTACCTCTCCCCAGGAGATAACACCCTTCTCCTATCATAAGAGAATGGCTGTAGGTAAACTGAGGCCCAAGTCGATTTTTCTTGAGAAGGTGGGGGTAGTGGAAGAGAATCTCTGTGTGGAGAGTAGAAACCAATTAAGTCCTTATTCTGGGACCTCAGTCCACTCTGGCCTGACCAAGAGAGAATAAAATCAACAGGTCTTAGGAAGGCCTAAGCCAAACATTCTCAACTGAGAGCAATTTGGCTCCCAGGAAATATGTGACATTTTTACTGAGTAACATGGTTGAGTACACAGCATCCTCTTAAGGAGTCTAGCAATAAGAACTCTGCTTTACAGGGATCCCCAACTGCCTTCCCCTAGAATTAGCCCCTTGCTCAAGGATTGGCTGGGCCACCAGAGCAAAATCCCGATTCCCGTATTTGGTGGGTATCTTTAAAAAAGAGAAAGGAAAGCACAGGAAACTAATTTATGTCAAGATGTGAATGGATGATGAGCTCCAGGGGCTTCTCTTGTTTCACACTGTCAAGAGAAAAAAAGCTGTAAAAGCAATGGGGAGAGAAAGACAAACCTGGGTAGCACTCCCACAACCAGCAGCTCTCATTTCTCTCCAAGTCCAAAGTTACTGCCACTGAGCAGGCCCCATATTTCTTCTGTCCGTAATTATAGGTAGACAAAAGCTAGGCTCAATTCGGTGTTCAAAAAGTATTTGTAGGTTCACTAAGAAAATAATGGCTCTGTGTGCCTTAAATTTTAATTTATCAAGTTAATCTCTGTTGCAATAAAGTTAGAATGTGAGATTAGCACTTGAAAAATACACCTTCACCACCTAACAAGTCAGAGATTTATCAGAATGTTTCTACATACTCTGAACTGACATCTTCCTGGAGAGCACTAATGACATATACCCAATATTTTGCTTCTCACAGTACAAAGCCTGGGAGGGGTTATTATCGTGTATTGAGGAGGGGTTAGAGAACTTGATACATAAAGCTACCTAAATAATTTTCTGTTTAAATCATGAAGATTCTTTTGCATTTTTGGAGTCAGCTAGGAACTAGCGGCAAGAATTAAACACACACACCCATACATGCACAGGCACACACATGCACAAACATAGACACAGAGGCATTATCGCTGTTCTGCAGGATTTTACAATCTAGTGAAGGGCGTATGTGTAAAAAAAAAAGCAACCACCATTCATTATGTTGGCACTGTAACAGTGGTAGATGCAGGTGTGAGGGAAGGATAGGAGAAATTACTGGATTTACCTGGGGGACTCAGAGAAAGTTTGGCAATGGAGACAGAATTGTCAAGAGCCTTTCAGTTTTAAGTTTCAAGACAGATAACTACTTCAAAGAGTGTCAAGCAAATGGCATCTGTTGCCTATCACCAGGAGCAGAAGCCCAAACACTTCCATCCAATGCATCTGGGTACCAGAGTCGCCAGGGAAACACAACTCAGTTAAGCACTGGATGGAATACCACCTCACTCACACGGAGCAGGGAAAGATCGGCTCCAATGGTGGGCCTCAGTGCCCTGTGGCTAGCAGGTCCCTCCCAGTGGCAGATGCAGGGTAGTGGGCCCGCAGGCAACCCTCTAGATGAGTCCATTCCCCTCCCTGAAGAAGACAGATATGGTAGTAGAGTTGGCCAGCTGCCATATGACATCCGCACTTAAGGAGAACAGAGGAGCACACATTAAATCGGAAAGAGAGAAAGGTGTTCCCACACAAGGTGATAAGCCAGTAGAGGCTGTAAGAGCCCTACTCTTGGCAAGGAAATGTTCTGGGCCCAATGCCCATTCTTATATAGCCAAGTGGCCATGGAAAGACTGTGGGGGGCTGTGCCCACAGGGCCCCCCATCTGCTACAGATGAGAATAAGTCTACCAAGACACGATCTGCTTGGGGAGGAAAGGTAGCCGATCTCTCAAAGGAGAAGGGCCAAGAGCTTTTCCTCAATGGGCTTTTATTGAGTTCAATTTGCACAGGAATACAGGTAAAGCTCATCAATCATTGTCAGGCAGTAACGATCAAACAATAGATAACATACAAAGAACTACAAGGGCTTATTCTGAGTCAGGGTCACTTAGCTAAAGGGCTACAAAACTTTGGGAAACAAACTCATTTCCTGCTTGGACCCTTATCAGAAAATTGAAAGCATTCTTAGCAAAGCAGGTTTCACAAGATTTTATGTATTCTTTCTTAGGCCTGATTGCCCAGGGAACCCGCCCTTTCCAGCACAGGGCTGCACTGCCCTCTGTCATTGTTTCAGGCTTAAGTCAGGCAGGG